>JARHVA010006042.1:0-687500 GCA_037957365.1 Torreya grandis
TATGGCCATGCCCAAGGATGAGACACTCCTCCATTAATTATAAATATATACCTCTATTTGAGAATTGAACTTGGGTCTACTATAGACAAAAATTGATGAAAATATTAGTTTTTCCATAGTCTTAATGTCAACAAATGAAACTTACCAGGGGTTTGTTCTTGATTTTCTAATGAGCCACCACATTTTAGTTTGTACTAGGTCCAAAATACCTATTTTATTTCAATAGAGCTCTATTATCAATTCTTGGTCTTGGTATCCCCATTCTAGTTAAACCTATATTCATCATGGATTAGATTTGAGCTTGATCCCTTTGTATTTGTTTTACCTGGGTCTAACATTGCTTTGTCAAATTCTATTGAAAATGTCTTGAGATCAATTCTTTGATTATTAATTATCACTTGCTAACTTAAGTCATTAATGTATTGATTCTCTCTCACATCATCAATTTCAAGTTGTACAATTAAATATGAGTAATCTATTTGTTATGCATCTATCATGATGAAGACACTTGTCACTCATGAATTTATATTTAGGATCCATTGACTCCATTGACTTCCCATTCTCCATTGAACTTGGATACGTGATTGAATGCATGCCATTGATCATGCCATTTGAAATCAAATGGCTACTTCATGGGACCTAGATTTGATGTTTAAATTTCCATCTTTGATGTTCATGTAAACATATTTGACATTCACAAAACCATCATTGAGATATTTGAACTTCAATAATTATTTACCATGGTTTGAATTTTATGTTTTCATGATCGTCAATCTTTGGACCCCAAAAGGTCAATTATTGCACTTAATTTTGACACTTATGCAAACATCACTCTACTGAAACGATTTCTTTGAGAAAAACCATTTTATTAGAGCTTTTGAATTGGTATTGTATCTTTATTAGAACCATTACTATGGACATTTTTTTTGAAAGAAATATGTCCTCGAGGAAATTGTATCAGACAATTTTCTTGAAAGATTTAGGTCTTCAAGATTTTTGATTGGCTAATTTTCCTGAAATAATTAAGTCCTCAAGATTTTTGTCATGGAACCTTTACTCTATATAACTCAAAAATTATCCAAAAATACAAAATAATTATATTATCACTTTATCCAAATAAATTTGATAACTTTTTCAAGTATAACTTAGGTTTTTGTCCTATAGGCTCCCTTGGAAATTGATAATTTACACTTAAAGTTAACTTAAAGTGTTTCAAAAGATTTTTAAGTTACTTGATACCTTTACTCCACTCATTCCATCTAGAAATTTTATCAATCCATTTGATCATACTTGACCTTCAGGACAAAGTTCTATATCTAGGCCAAAATTAGCCAACATTTCTAGTGACATCCTAGGGTTACATGCCTACTATACAAGAGACTAGTTGCCTTGAACTAATCCTTTGGTCATACAGATTCACATTCCTTCTCTTTAAATGATCATGAATTGATATAAGTCTTCCCTTTTATGGAACCTCTCATGAATTAACAAAAACAAAGAGAATAAAAAAAACAAAGTGCCCAAGGTACTTATTGAAGGGAATAACACAATAGAAAAGAAAAATTGCACAAGGCACTTAGAGGAAAGCATGAAATATACTATAACATGTATAATATGTTACAAAGGATTAAAATAAATTCAATAATAGGGATTTAAATGAATTATATTGACTGGTATGGGTAATAAAACTCCATCCAATTGGGTAATATGAAAATCATTATGTTCCTTGCATCCATGGATCAAATAAAGACCATTCCACAAGCTATCAAACTTGGTATGGTTGACTAGTTTGGCCTTATTTTAATCCCACTTGAGGAATAATTCCCCTTCTTTAAAGTCTCTTAATTTAACTCTCTTGTAAAAGTATTTATTGACCTAAACTTGATGTGAATCTAATTTATTCATATCAATGTCCCTAGTTTCTTCAAGCTCCATGAGCTTTGCCATTCTTACTTCCATAGGTTCACTCTCCATCAATTCCAACTAATGAGGTAACTCCAAGGTAGGAAATTTAATATAAATTATCAACTTGGCCTCCCTACCATATACTATAACATATGGAAAAATTTTAAAGGATTCTTTGGGAGTCACTCTATCAGCTAATAAGGTTATTTTTAGCCTCGTGTGCCACACTCTCTAGTTGTCTTGCATAGTCCTCTTGATAATTCTAATCAAGTTCTTATTCATGGAGTCTAACAATCCATTACCTTGGAGATAGTATTTAGAGGGGTGTACTAAGGTATATGACCATCTTGAGTTCCCATTCACTTGTCCTCATAACAAAAAATACTAAGGCATTAGTTAAATTATTGTCACTGATACACCAAAGCTTGTGTCTATATTGTCATACAAGTCCAAAACTACTATTTCATTGACTTATTTGACTGAAATTACTTCTACCTACATGGTGAAGTATTATATTGTAATGAGCACCCATTTATTTCCTACCCTTGAAGGTGGATTTATCATTCTTATGAAGTCCAAACCACATTGCATGAAGGGTTGCTCCACCTATATTGGGTTGAGGGGAAAATCTACCAACTTGTGTTTACATTTGAAGAGAGAAAAATATTAACACTTTATTCCCCATGCATAGGCATCTTTGAAGAGGTTGGGATAGTAATAACCAACTCTCATCACCTTGGCTATTATAGTCTTTAGATCAAAATGGCCTCTTACTGGTCCATCATGAAATTACTCCAGGATATTTGTCACTTGATTGTCATTAATGTACCTAAGGAGTACCCCATTGGGGTTCGTTATAAAATAACACAATCAACTAAAGCATAAGCTATATACTGAATCCTAAAATACCTTCTTTTTTTATATCTATATCTAATGAGCATTCTCCTATTTGTAAGAAGTGAGTCATCTCTCAGATCTAACTATTTTGAAATGGAAGGGCACCTATTCATGAGTTATCTTATGTCACCAAGACAAATTATTTGTCATTCTAGAGATTATCAACCATATTATCACATAATCCTTTGCTTCTAACCAACTTAGTGACATTAATCTCATTGTCATACTCCATGGCTTTGGTAATCTAGCCTGCTCTTTTCTCATTCAAATCCTTGTTGAAGAGGAAGTCCCTTACCCCAGAATGAGACACCATAAAGTAAATCTTATTATTTAAGAGCATTAGCCTAAACTTTTTGAGGCTTCTTTCTATTGTAAGGATCTTATTTTATATAAAGGTGTACCTCACCTCATATCCTTCTAGCTTTTGACTAAAGAAAGCAATTGGCTACTCAAGTCCCTTACCATTCTTCTACATCAGCATAACCAATATATTATCAATATTTGCAAAGGCATATAAAATGAAATCCTTTGACAAGTCAATATTTATTAGTGTAGGTGTCTGGGAAATGATTTTTTTAATATCTTAAATAATTATTTCCCTTAACTTGACCAAGTAAACACTTGGCTATTATTAAACATGGTGGTGATGGGTTTGACCAAGTTTACAAAGCCTAGTATAAACCTTTTCACAAAGTTTATTTTCCCAACAAAACTTTGGAATCCTTTCTTGTGCTTAGGTAGAGAGAATGTTAAGATAACACTTATCCTATCATGTTCAATATATAATCCTTCCTTTAAAATAATGTGACCCAAAATTTTGCCTTCATGAACAATAAACACACATTTCTTGGGATTTAAAGAGATCACATACTCTCTGCATCTTTGGAAGTTCAACCTTATATGGTCCATGTTCTCACTAGCTTTCTTAGAGAAAAATGTTATGTAATCCAAGTAGACCAGAACCATTTAATTTAGCAATCCTTGAAAGGCCATCTCTATTTCTCTTTGAAAAATTTCCCCTAGATTTGAAAATCCAAAAGACATCTTTTGGTAAGCATAAGGGCCCCACTTTGTGGTGAAGGCAATCTTATAATGATCCTCTTATTTTACTAGTACTTGGTTGTAACATGAATATCCATCTAAGGAAAAGCATTTTAACCTATAACTATCTGAAGAAGTTACTCCATGGTTGGTAGAGGGTAGTGGTATTTTAAGGAGACCCTTTTTATATCCCTAAAGTCAACAGACAATTTGATCTCCCCATTATTTTTTTTGATAGGCACCAAATTAGGTAACTATGAGGAGTGATTAATGGGAAAGATGATCTTGGATTCAATTAACTTGGTCAGATCTTTCCTCATAAGCTCTTCTATTTTGGGGTTTATAGGCCTCTAATTTTTCCTAACAAGCTTGACATTAGCTTCTAGTTCTATAGTGTGTTGGGTAGTTTAGGATCAAAACCTCTCATGTCACTATATCCCCAAGTAAATATGTTTGCATATTATATATGAAGCTCTATAAAAGCATGCATCTTAGCTTTAGTGCTTACCTTCCCAATCTTCAGAATTATATCCTTAAATATAAGGACTCTTTCATAGTTCTCTTTGGTTGTTGATATTAATACTTTATCTTTTCTCATATGTTGTCCTTCATGAAAGAGTCCTTCAAGGGTAATTAGCCCTTTAGGAACCTTGTTAGATCTTAACTGAATAATTTTCTCCCCATATTGATGTTATAACTTTTCTTGGTTGATGGAAGATAACCCTATTAGAGGTATAATCACTAAGATGAGAGGTGGGTGAATCAATGAAACTAGATATTCTAACTTCAATTTCAATCTTTTCAAACTCTTAATTAATTACCATAAGCATTCATGATGCATACACATCATTCATAGCAATGAATAAGAGAGACAATGCAAGATCAAACACATAACACATGACATATGTGGGAAACCCTCTTGGGGGAGAAAACCCATTGAAACTTGTAATTAGGATACTATCCTATAATAATAATAATAAATAATTTAGACTAGTTTAAAATTATCAAGGAACAACCATCCCTTATTTTAGTGAGACTGCAATCCCATAAATAGCTACCACACCTATCTATTTTAGTTGCCACAACAACTAGACCTTTAACAAGTTTCACCTTACAAAGAGGCTATAACTCCCTAGAATTTTCAGCTTCCACAACAACACCTATGAACATAACATCTCATAAACACTAATTTCCTACTAATTTGATGGAGATTCAAAGTATATCTACTCTCTTTAGCTTAGTGCACTCAAAGCATTGAAAACATCTTTTTAGATCACCCTAGACCTCTTTGCTCATCATCAGACTACAATAGAACCATTATAACATCAAGAACATGATCCAGAGGTCATACACATAGTCTTCAATCTACTTTTCTCATCAACTCATCTACTGGGCACTCTCCCTCTCCTTTGTTCCATAACTCTCACACATACACACCTCTTTCAAGTCTTGCACAAGTCACTCACTAAGTTTAGAAACCATCACATTTGGTTTCAATATTTATATATTATTCATGGATTATCAAGTCAAAAATATTTTTTTTAGACACAACACATGCCTTCACCCTTAAGGCACCTAACACGGGTCACACTTACACACAAGACACTTTCAAATAGCCCTGAGTCACCTTCTAGGTCATATGATGACCCATTCAACTTTTTGACACTTATCCAAGAAAACTAAGAACAAAATAACATTTTATAACTCATGAACCCATGCCATATGATCTATAAGTCCTCATTAAGTTCCAAAAACCATCATAACACTATTCTACTAACCCCTAATTAGCTCAAATACTTCTTTGTACACAGTCATTTATGAATGAAAACATAGCTGACTTATAACCCTTTGTTCATACTATATATAATTGGTCAAACCTTTTTAATGAACATATATAGTCCTAATAGAGTCTAAAACACTCCCAAATATCTAATTCATCATGAGACATTGAAATGACATCAATACAAGCTCAAACATCCTTTCTAATTTCTTAATAGATGAATGTCAAACACACAATAAAATTTTAGCCTTCATAGATTTAATTTTACATAATATCACACCTTAAAATATATATTTAAATATTAATCTTGGAGTCCTTTACAAAATTTATTTTTACACCATTCATAAATTTATCCCTGTATCAAAAGATATGGCCCAAAAACCAAACACTGGTCTTTCCTTTGTTAAATTCAAATATTTGAATTCAAATGGTCACATTAAAAATTAGAACACAATGCTATCATATCATGTCCTAGATGCTTAGATAAATTATGCACCATAGATATTATTCAAAATTTAACTCATAGTGAATCACTGCCCAAATGTTATACTTTGAACAATTGACCTCATTTCGTGCAATCTTGTAATCTTAACCACATATGCACCATTGATCTCTATGGATTAGCTAATTATTTATCTTATAGTTCTCACCATTAAATAATTATTTATGAATTCCTAATCACCATTAGATACTTAAAATTTACCTTTGATCAAGGTTAAACATCGAGTGTTTTTCCTCATCTCATTGTTTCCTTACACCTTGGAATAAACATGCTCCATTGGTCCTTTTATAAGGAGATTGATATTTAAATTCATTATCCAATGAAAAATTTGTCTCATTAAACTCAAAATTAACCATATATATTGATCTATAATAATTCCCATGAGCCTTTATAACTTCATTTGGTCCTGGTCTTTACCCTTCACAAATTTGGCTAAGTATGGGGACCATTGCAATCTTCCTAGAAGGCCATTTTTGCTCTTTAATAACTTTTATTATACTAACTCACATGATATAAAAATTGGAACATATGATATAATAACATAGGCTAATATTACCATTTATCAATCTACTCTTCAAACCCTCGTGCATTAGAGATATAATGTCATTAATTTGTTCACTCATATATTTCTACTATAGAGCCAACTATTTCCAAAACTACTTAGAAGGCCAAATTTGCACATGCATATGTTTGGAAATGATTCACAAATATAATTTAAATTTAAATAATATAAAATAGGCACAATTTTGATCAAAACCATATGACCAACTCCCCCTGACTCATCCACATGTGGTAATAGTGATGTTAACAATCTGCCTACTCAAATTTTCTACCATTAGACCCACAATATCTATAAAAAAATGATCAACCAAGTGAAATACATACATGAAAAAAATAATTAAAAGTATATAAAACCTATTATATGACCCCTTACACATGATAAAATCATAATACTCATTCTGAACATCTCTAACCATGCCAAAACTAAAGATCAACCAAAGCATACTTCAAGCATATTAGGATAAGCATATTGCAAACTTTGTCATTGTCACCTAGAATATAAAGGAACTTTATCCTCTCACTAGGACACCTCCATGAAATCACAATGATAAATCTCCAAAAATCTCCCACTTTGTCATTTATTTCAACAACCATCATATATCAATATGCAACTCACCTTCCTTCTCTCTCTTCAAGTACTCTAATAATAGGAACTTTCTCCCCCTTTGACACAATGACAAATTGGTCACTAACTGATCCTAAATAACTAAAAATATTACCAATAAGATAAGAAAATATTATAAATATATTTAAAAATCTCCCTTACCTTAAGCCTACCTCAACTTAAACAACATCCTTCTTGCTACATGCCAACATTATTCTTCAACTAAGCATTATAACCAATGAAGAAAGAACACACAAAAGTACTAAAATATAATATAACTCACCAATAAACATTTGAGAGGGACTTCCCCTAAGATATATATGACATTTCACCTCTTGAAAATCTTCATATCTCCACAGACCATGAAGAACCACCATACAGACCTACCAGCCTTTTCTCTCAAACCACCTCAAGGACCACCAACATACCTTCATGCCACTCACTAGATAGAAAACATGAGCTAAACCAACCTGGGAAATAAAATTGAAATACTCATGCCTTGATATTTTAGATAAACTAAAAAAAAACACTCTTCTTCTCACTAGGCTTGTCTTGTCTACTTGTATCCCTACCTAGAACTTGTAGAGCCCACAAATTTTAGTGGACACATTTTCAAGACCTAAAAATTCATATTTGGATCACTCTCATATGCCCCTTAAATAATACCAATTTTCAAAAGCTATATCAACCTCTAAAATATGCTTCCTTCACAAAGTAACTTGCCAATTAAGCCTCCATCTTGACAAAAACATGAATAACTTGAAAACCAAAAACCTTGAAAACTATGTGAATCATGATTTAACAACCCATTTGTCCTATTCAACCTATTAAGAAGCCTCAAACCTCAAATCATAAGGCAGACCACTTTTCTAGCAAAGCCTAAAACCCTAAAAACTCAAAAATAAACAAGGTCAATAGACCTTCTTATGGTCAATTCACACCTCTAAAACTTCTTTTAAAGATAGATACAACCATTACACACTTAGAGAATAAGATTTGAGCTTCCACACCTTTGGGAACCCATATATCCTATAGCCCATTTTATGCCTACTTGCCCTTAGGCACAAACTAGGAAACTTGAGAGCAAAAAAAAATCTCTAATTTGACTTCAACATACCTTTAGACCACAAAAACATTTGGATCAATTTAGAATAAGGTCAATAGAATTTTATATGCAAAAATATTAACTTGAAAACTCACAAATCCTCCTTTTCCATCTGAAAACCTTCAATCTGACCCTATAGACTACTCCAAAGCATACCTTCTAAAGAATACCACAATAATACTTACTTCTCCACTAAAAGGAGTCTCTTAATAATCATAGATAGAGACATCCTATGCAAGACAAAGCTCTAAAATAAAGTGAAGCTAGGAATGGCCCACATCTCCTCAGTAACCACTATAATCCTCTTATAGCTATAAGACTTCTTGCTCTTGTTCTTCTTCTTCTTAGTCAAACTATAACAACTAGTTCCTTTTATATATTAGTCTCATTCACTTCTAAGATATAATTGATAATAAATAGAGCAACTATGGAATATTGACATACCTTTTCATTTGAATAATCAACCTTACAACTTGGAACCTCATCACTACCCACTGATAATTGATGTTCTTTGTATGATACATACTCAATAATGGTAGCATGTTCACTTAGATCCATACACATCTCAAAAATAGCCTCAACCAATACCTTGGTCTTATTTTTGAGTTTGGTATCTTCATTCACAACATGAGTAGACAATGAGAGCCCTTAGTACTCTTCACCTTCTATAACATTCTCTACCATAGAAAATATATTACTTGGGCTTGTAGTCTCATCATGACTCATACTTACCACATTTGGTTTCCATGAGTTGACTTGACTTCTTCCTTTCACTCTAGGATCCTAATTTAACTCATTTTAACTTGATGACCTTTGCTTGCAAAACTTAGAAATGTGTCCAATCTTCTCATAATTGTAGCAAACAATACTCTTTGATGGAAACATAGTTTTTCTTATCGTGTTTGGATAAAAACTTACAATGTGTCCTTTGTCATGATAAATGAAACTTCCTCCTCTTTTTGAAGAGGACTCACCTTGTCTAATCTTATGTGAAAAATGGTTTTTAAAGTGTCCCACATCAATATAGTTGAAGACTTTAACTTTGTTCACACTTTTTAACTAATGACCCCCATCATATTTCCATGTAAACTCATTTCTAACAAGTCTCTTGCATTTTATAGTTTATGCCCAAATGGATTACATGTGAAATAATTGTATAAACCTAAAATCACTTTCCTCATTATCATCAATAAGATTCCTATTAATCGACTCCAATTATGCTAATACCATCTTTTCTATTTCATCTTGCTAATTAATTCCATGTTCCTAGCTATTTATTCAATAACCCCCTTTAATTGACCTACACTCACTAACCTTCTTCATCCCATCCATTCATTAATTATATCCTAATCCCTATTATCCTAATCTAATCCTAGTTATCTATTATTTGGGATTTTTTAATTCCCATGACCCCACCTAACCACTTACTAGCCTACTCCCTAGGATTTATTATATGCCTAGTCACCTAATCCTTCTCTAATCTCCATATAACCTTTGTCTAATCATTATTAACTCCTAAAGAGAGTTATATAACTCTCCAAATTTATAACTCTCTCTAACCTAGCCTTCCTCTTTAGAAACCTGCAACTCTAGAGGTTTCTAAGGAGTTTAATATTCCTTGAATAATCTACAAACTTTTATCTTCTCCCTCTAAGTTTGAATCTCATCCATAGATCTTCCCTCCCTTCCTCTATATAACAAACATTCCTCCTTAATGTAAGGCCATCTAGAAAGCTTGTGGAGAATCCATGTCAAAATAATCCTCAACCAAGCATCCATTATCAACATCTCTTATCAAGCATCATAGTGTCAATCTGAGTCTAATCAATCAAGTGAAAGTCATAAAATGGAGGAATGAGAAGGTAGAAAGAATGGTAAGCATGTTTTATTTGTTATATTTTGTCTTCTCTATCCATTTCTATTGGTGTTATCAAGTTTTGAGGTTTTTATTGTTATTTTGATAATATCACTTAAACTTGAAATGTGGTGCACATTTTGGTGACCAGAGTGGGACTAAACTCCTAATTAATCCATTTTGATTATTAGTGTGTTTTGGTTAACCTACAAGGTCATATAAATCAATAAAATTTTATAAATTTTAAAATTTTGTCTACCCAAGTTGTAGTTGTGGGTTTGCACTAGTAGTGACGATATTGTCTAAGGAAATAGCAATATTGAACCCATGAGTCATGATATTGATTTAACCATCTGCATAACTACTAACTATCCATGTAGGTTATGGCCCTTCAAAAATCTCATGACTTTCTAGTAGTGATATTCCCTACTAGTCATAATATTATCAATCCTAATCATGATTTTGCAAACCATTAATGGTTTGTGCTATAGGTCTTGTCATTTGACAAAACCATGACTGACCTAGTCATGACTTTGTCCTACTAGTCATGGGATTGTGGCTGAGAGTCATGGTATCATAGTCTTCCATAAAATTATTAAATGGTTATTCTCTATCCTCTAATTCATGGGTTTTACTCTGATATTTTATGTCTTTACGAGGGGTTTTGTTGTCATATAATTTGATATTTACATTAAATCTTAGGGGTTTTCATTTTAAAAGCATGTTTGTTAACTAACCACAATTTTGTATCAATTTTTTTTCTATTTGGTTTTTATCTATCCTGTGTGATGTTCAAGATCAACAAGAAGGCTAAGGAAGGGAGACTCATATAAAAACTAGACACAACCTACAAATACATCCTATCACAAAACCACATATCACATAGTTTTTAGAGTAGAAATTTTGAAATGAGTAATTGTGATATTATATTTCTAGTCATGATCTTATAATATATCAATTTTGTCATACCTCTATTTTATAATTATCATCTTTGATCTTATAGAGTAGGTTTAGAACTAAATTTAATTAAAAACTATTTGTTTAACATTCTATATTTTGCCCATTTTAATCGATATCTCATCTTAAATATCATGTTTATCAAAAAAATTGCATAACATCATAAAGCCAATCTTTTAGTTCCTCAAAGTCATAATTCTTTCATCTACATTAATCTGTCAAACACCTATATCTAGAAAATAATCAAAATTTAAAGTTTTGTCAATTTATTGCAATATTATAACTTTCAATTCATTTGTAGTAATGATTTTGTAGTTCCCAATCATGGTTTTGTAGTTTATCATAAAACTACAACTGTCAATTTATTGATAATAGCAATATTGTCAATCTCAGTCATGTGTTTGTCTAAACAATCGTAGTTAACCATGATGGTTAGATAACATCTACAAAACCACCACTCATAAGTCATGGTTTTGTCCCCCCAGTTGTGATATTTCACTATGAAATTATTATTTTGCATTAATTTTTTCCTTCAATTTTGTCCTTTTTGAGTGCATTTTTAGAGTCAATTTTTGTGATTTTTGATTCATTTTGAGCCTTTTGTAAAGCCCAAATTGCCTTTAACAGTGAGGGGCTCTTCCCTTCGACCTCACCGTATACCATAATAGGGAGTGAACCCAAGGTGATACCCCTAGAGCCTACAAGGGGATCTTCCCCTTGACCCCACAAGGGGCATTGCCTCTTGACCCCAGTAGGGGTTGCCACACCCAAACCACCACATCGTGTCCCGCTCACCCCAAAGAAGTTAGAAAACTAAACTATGATTTTTTTTATGGTGTTTTATTAAACATATTTGACCAACATCTTATTTATTTCAAGGGTTATTATGCTAACATCATCTTATAAGTCATATTTTGAGGTTTAACAATTGGTTTTATAAGTTCCCACTCTTGAGCACCATATCAAACAACTAACGCATGTGCTTATAGGCCATTTGTTAAAGACCTATTTTGGTACTTTTTCACATCATTTTTATATTGTATATATACTATTTTTAATCATCTTGTTGTTTATATATCTTTCTTGTGAAAAATCATTCCTTGTATATAATGTTGTGTGTGTTGATTTGTAGATAGTTTATTGTATCATGTTCATCACACATAGGTAATTAAAATGGTTAATTAATTATATCATGTGTTTTGCCTATTTGTTAAGCCATCCCCTCTAAGATAGAATATGATTTGGAATTGACACTAATGCATGGAACTAGTATATAGGGGTTAGTGTCATGGATTTCGCCATCATGCTCTAACTAAATTTTTTGTTCTATCAAAGTATACCAGTCAGGGACAATTATCATTAGGCTAATCAGTTGACCCCATATAGGTCATCCATGGAGGGGAAGAGTTAATTATAAAAACAAAGCATTAGACAACACCTTATATAGACTTGGGCCTCAACATAACTTTTTTTATATCAGGGATGCCCCTAAATAGCCCATTCAACCTAGTTTAAGACCTTCTAATTGTAATAGGTGTACCACTATAAGAGTCAATATCAACTCTAAATTAGCCATCAAGTGTAAGAAGGGTTGAGAGGGTTCATTTGATACCATAATGGGCCACCATCCTAAAGCATCACCTATAAATTTTTTTAATGGTGTAAACATTAGGTTACACATGTTTGAGTTTATTAAACATAGGTTACAGATTTCTTTCTTGGGTGTGTGTTGTGCTAAACCATATTAGTTTTGAGCTAAATCATCCTTTACCTATCCAAACCTATCTAGGTCCTTTGCATGTATCATCTTGTATATCCTTACCACATCTCTATCCCATCATCCTTTTCATATATCATATTCATCATCCTATCATTGTATATATTGTCTTTATCCCATCTTATCTTATCTAGTCATACCTACTTATCATAAGTCATACCCCCATCTTACCTTTTACACATCATCTTGTACACCCCATCACATATTTCAATCACCTCTTGTGTATCCTAGCTTCATCTTCTTGTACATAATTTATTCTCTTATATATTCTACTAGACTCCCAAATTAGTCACATCAACTCATCATCCTAGTCACACCTTATTGTAAGACCACCTCATCAATAATCAATCACACCTCACTTTGACCTTGCCTTATCCATCAATCAAACCATAGTATTTATCATTCCCATATCATTTTATTGACATCACCCTCTTACATATTTGATCATAACCCATCACCTATCCTAATCCCTTCTGATCTCATTGTCCACATGTTATCCTAATTCCACCTCATCCATAGTCCTAATCATTCCCATACCATCTTTTCCCATTATCCCATCACCTTGTATATCTTTATTTTTACATTCTTGTACACAATTATCTCTCTTATACATTCATTTAATCACATCTTATCACTAGACCCATACATCATAGTCATTCCCTAATCACATCCTAAACATACCTCATCATCCACATCTTACCTTAAATACACACATAATCACTTGTCTTAACCTTTCCTTCATCACCCATCTATTAATCACCTCATCTTATCCTAGTTTTCTTCTAGGTCACATACAAGTCTAAACCATTCCCATCCCACATTATCCCTAATCATTTTGTTATCACCCATTATCCTACTTGTCCTTATCCCATTACCTCCATCACATCATCCTATCATACTAATCCACTATCATTCATCCTTTGGTCAGATTTCATACCCTAGTCAATATCTTATTAACATCTTGTCACTCTATCAATTTCAATCTAGAAAACCCATCACTTATCAATCTAATCCAATCATATTTCCTATTCATAACTAGCACCCATCATAGTCAACTTTTCTAGTTTGAATCTAGTAACCCATCACTATCCTTAATCCTTTTTCTAAATTGACTACTAGGAATTTTTGATAGGTCATTAGGACCTATTATACTATTGATCTAACATCTGATCATAGTCATACATCATCTCAATCACATTTTAATCCATTTATCTATTCCATCCTCATCATCATCTATCACACTATCTTGATCATTTGACCTATGTGGTTTAAGAAACCTTCTCTAATACTTAGTGTACCTTCATCAACCCCCCATCATCATCTATCCTTCATCATCCACATTTCACATGAATTTGGACTTAATTATTATAGACCAATGCATCTTATCCAATAAGGATGAAGTAATTTTTTGGGCACTAAATTTAGGTTATTGCCTACACTCAGACCTTGATCCCATTCACCCCAAATCACTATCCCTTAGCCCCACAAAATTAGTCTTAGACTTCCTTTATGTGGTCACCCTAATCAATCAATACATCATAGAGAATAAAAATGAATTATTTTTATGGATATGGAAGATAGGTGATTATTTTCCTAATTATTTTGACCCCATAAGCCTTAAATTACCTCTCAAACAATTCTAACATTGACCCTTCTCCCATTCCCTTCCACCATTCACCAAGTCTATCCAAAACCCCTTAGCCCTGATTCATACTTGTTCACATAAAATTCTCCATCTACTAATCATAATCCATCATCACTCCTTCATCCTTTATCACCCAACACCATGAACCTAAACCCCACTTTCATATAAAAATACATAGCTACTAACAAGGATGAGATCATCTAAGAGATCATTACAATGGGTGTACCACTTCCTAAAGATGTTAACCCCCTACAACTTATTAAACCTCCAACACAAACCCCTTCATGTAAGTCTCCTTCCAATCTTCCATCCACTTGTCATAACCAATCATCTACCCCTTCCCTTACTAACAAAGGGAATCCAATCTTGGCCACCCAACTACATCAAACACCACTGATCTCAAGTCTAATGTTTCTACATCAAAGTCATAAAGCAAAGTAGGTCCTTATACTCCCCTTCTTATATCTTTGAAAGCTCTTTTCCAATAACTTGTTATTGATAACATGATGATCTATCCACCCATATGACATCTTGATCCCACCAAACCTAATCCCTCTTGGTATATATCAAACTAATATTGTCTATATCATCAAACTTGGGGGCATTCCTTTAACAATGTCAAAACTTCCAAGACTATGTCCAAGACCTCATAAATATTGGTGACAAAGTAATCAAAGATGAATTAGATGAATTTAAATCCATGGGTGAATAATAAGAGGAATTCTAAGATTCCATCCCTTATCTTGATCAAAACCTTCCCCTTCTAAGTCAAGATCAAAATATATTATCTATCTTCCATGATCCCCCCTTCTTTGACCACCCATCCATTCAGAAAAAGTCAACTCCTTATAAACCTAGTCCTTCTATATCCCATAATACCTTTTAGGGACCTATCTTTACTTCATCCATTATTCATCCATCATCTCCTTCTCACCCATCACATCAAATACACCCCCATTGAGAGGATAATTGTAGATAATCACTCCTTTACTCATATAATTACGTCGTGTATATCAAAGTAAACATTGGAGTCAAAATAAATTTTATCTACATATAGATCATGTTTTTCACCAACATTTGAATCAAAATCATCATCCCCATCAATATTATAGCAAATGATGATAATTATTGCTCTTTTTAAGATCCCAATCAAAATGATGAAGTCATAACTAAATTTTTGAATGTTTTATCTATTAAATATTTTCAAAGTGGATCTAATCCTACCTTAGATACATGTCTTAACAATCCTTTTGATATTCTTGAGGACACTTTCTCTAATGTTAAGGCTAGGTATTCTAGTGACCTTTATGAGGAGAATGTTTCCCATTATCCCCTTATTCCATCTCATCACATTAATCCTCCATATTTAATTCATCATCCCTCTATCTCACTCCATGAAGGGAATGAATAGGAATATGAATCATTGGATTCCCCTCTACATTTAATATCATGTGCCATAAATACAAAATTCTAAGACCATATTATAAAATCTATAAATCCTAATAAAATCATCTTTGATCCCATTAGTCAAAGTTAAGAAAAATCAAATCATCAGCCTAATCAAAAAATGTCTTCCCCTAGTGAATCCCAATATTAGGCATAGGGGACCAAAAAAGTCAAAATAATCATTGCATATCAAGTCAAAAACCAATCCCATATAGTGAAGCCTAAAATTTGGCACTAGGGGGCAGTCAAAATCAAATCTAATCAATAAATAGTCATATGGTTGATCATAATATTAATTCTTGGGGTAAAAGAATCAATAAATCAAAAGGTCTTAGATCCCTTAATCTCATGACACCAATCTAAAAAATCCCCTCCACCATATGCAATGGTGTATGCAATTATCAAACCCTATCACCACTCCTCATCTCATCATATTAACCATCCTAATTATATCCCTCTTTCCCATCCTATAACCCATCATCACAATAATGACATACTCCCATCCACATCACATATCACATCCCTAACCAACAATGTCCCTTACATGGGTCATGAATACACTTGGTTAAAACATTTGGAAGACATTAAATCAAGAGTCAATAAAGGTTACCATCACATGATCCTATCATCACCTTTCTCTAGAATAGATGTTAGCTAAAGATCACAAAGATTATAACATATTTCATCTCACCCACTTTCAATAAATTGAGATGCTCATAAAATCAAAAAAGTTAAAAAAATCATTTGTCTAATGGTGAAAGCCAATATTCTAGCACCTTGGGTAATTACCATGATGAAAACTAATTTTGAGCATCATGGTAGAATAATATATTGTCTAAATTATTCCTCAAAACTTGGGGGAAAACCTATCCATCTCATATCCTCATCCATCTTTCCCACTTATCACATCCCTTATCCACCTTGTATATATCACCCATCATTTTATCCCTTGATTTATTGTACCTATCCATCATCCATCATCATACCATGCATCATATCTCTTCTTCCTTCCCATATTAACCTTCATAAAGAAGTAAAAAGTTTCTTGATAACTATCCCAAACTCCTCTTAGCATATCCTCTAATGGATACTCATGAAAATAACCATATGGTTCCTTCATGATGTGGTCATTGGTTATCCCTAATCTATTCATCCTTGGTCCCCATCATCATCATAATTTATCATCCCATCCATCATCCCTCCATCCCTCACCCTAGTTTCTTAGCTTGGTATTCCCTCTACTAGTAACCCCATTTGTACAATGTATATACATATCCCAAAAAGCCATAAAAATTAAAATATGTTAAAAATCCTAAAAATTGTAAAAATTGAAAAGCCCAAAAATAGTCCATTATGTCTTATCTTATACCTAATCACTTAGTTACATCAATCTCCATCCATCTCATATTGTTCCATACCACATTTCATCTTGAGACCAAATTAGAGTGGTCACCCATCATTTCATATCTTGAATTTCATCCTATTGGCTAGGTCTTATCAACATGCATCACCTTGTCAAAGACTTTAATTTGACACCCATCACTTCTTATCAATTCCTTTTCACATCTAACACCCATCAAATCACCTCTTTTCTAGTGTGGAAAGTACTTGATCCCCTATCATTGTCTCTTCATACCTAGCACCCATTCAATTACTCTTTGCTAGTGTAAATGGTATTTGATCTCATTATCATCTCTTAGTTTCCTTGCTAGATTAGATGTTTTCAAGTCCTTATCTATTGCTAATACTTGGTAATCACTTGTATAATCACCATCCTTGGCCATTTTTTTATTTGATTTCAAGACCAAATCAATATTCAAAGACCCCCATCATGTCTTTCATCCTTTCATCTTAAACTAGGGGTAACATCTTATCTTAATCATAATCATAATCATCATCAACTTATCTAAATTTAAGTCTATCCTCCATCCCCATCACATAATTATTATCCTAATCCAACCCATCACCCAATCCCTTAGCCCATCCTTAGATAAGACATTGTGACACTGCATATAGATACTTCTATGTGTGTGTTACTTATTTGTTCTATTTGTCTTATTTGCATGTCATGTATATATCTTGTTTGTCTTATGATTTGTTTGCATCATTAGTTTATATCTATAGTAAAATTAATGAGGATGTTATGAGGAAACCAAAAGTCCCTAGATGATGCAAAGTTTTCTACTTGCCCATGGGCTTTAGCACAACATCCTCTTGGTCATGCTTATATCATAGGGAATATTGTCAAGTGCTATATTTTTGTAATACTTAGACACTGATGAGTCTTATGAAACTTGTGATGTATTGATGACCTACACCTCATCATGTATCAAATCATATAATCATCCTTATTCTTATCAATAATGAAATCTTTGCAATCCATCTAAATAACATCCAATATTTTATTCTCATCTCATCATCTAAGTCAAATCCTTCAATCACTAAAAAGCCTAATCATTCTCATCATCATTATTTTATAATCACTAATCATCATCATCATTATCATCATCATCACCACCACCACCACCACCACCACCACCACCATCATCATCATCATCATCTTTCATCCCCTAGTTAGAACTACATTATCTTGAGGTCTTTTTAGACTAATTAGGTATCACTTGGACACTTTTTAGTGCCCAAGGATAGCTCAACCAATATCTCCTCTCTCATTCCCTTGCATGTACCTTTGCTAAGAGAATCATCCTAATATATTTGGTCACTTGATCATATCAATTCTTCTCTATCATTGGTAACATCATCTTGATTGATTTATCTTTGAGTTATACCCATCCTTAATATTATCAAATCATTAGTCTTATCTTGGAAAATAACTCTCCCTTACATGGTCCATATTTGGGATAATTCTAAATATTATGGCCCTTTAATCCTATCATCATCCTATTACAATTGATTCCCCCTTGGGATCTGTCTATAACTATGACACCCATCATCTCTATTCCCTATGCATGTATCCTTGCTAGGGGTATCATTATCAGTTTGTAGCTCATTACTCAATGTCAACCTCATATTATTCATCTTATATACCATATATAGAATCTCATCCCCTCATATCTCCATCACATCCCACCCCTCATTTATTATTTTGAGTGGCCATCTATCTCATTATTCCCCACATGTCCCCTTGAGGGAGCATCATATCTCCTAACAACATCTACTAACATTCATCCATGACATGGTTTTTATTTAAAATACCATTACTCCTTCCACTTATCTCCACTCAAAATTCCATTTCAAAGAGGGGTAAAATGTATACACCTAAAATTTATTGCATTATTACCATTGATAATATTCCTATTAATCAATGTGAATTATGCTAATCCCATCTATTCTAATTCATCTAGATAATTAATCCCCCATACTTGCCATTTATTCAATAACCCCCTTTAATTGCACTACACTAAATAACTTTATTCATCCCATCCCTTCATTAATTATATATTAATCCTTATTATCCTAATCTAATCTTAGTTATCTATTATTTCGGAATTTTTAATTCCCGTGACCCCACCTAACCACCTACTAGCCTACTCCCTAGGCTTTTCTAAATCCCTACTGACATAATCCTTCTCTAATCCCCATATAACCTTCCTTTAATCATAAAATCCTAAAGAGAGTTATAAAACTCTCTAAATATAGACCTCTCTCTAACCTATCTTTCCTCTCTAAAAACCTCTAACTCTAGTTATTTCCAAGGAATTTAATATTCCTTGATTAATCTACAACCATTGATCTCTTCACTCTAAGTTTTAATCTCATCCATATATATTCCCTCCCTTCATATATATAACCAACACTCATCCTTCATGAAAGGTCATATAGAAAGCTTATGGAAAATCCATGTCAAAATAATCCTCAGCCAAGCATCCATTATCATCTCTAATCAATCATCATAGTGTCAATCTGAGTCTAATCATTCAAGTGTAAGTCCTATAATGGAGGCATGAGAAGGTAAAACCAATGGTAAGCATGTTTTATTTATTTTCATTTGTCTTATATATCTATTTATATTGGTGTTATCAAGTTTTGATTTTTCTATTGCTATTTTGATAATATTACTTAAACTTAAAATTTGGTGCATAATAGTAACCATTGAAACTTGCGTACCTCATGGCATTTCATTGTCTGATCTAATTTTTTTTTCATTTTACCAGAACCATTATTCCTTGTTTGATGATTTGTATTTAAATTATGATTTTCCTTATTCACATTAGTCTTCATCTTGTCTTGAGTTGCATTCTCTGGTTCTTCTTTGTATCGAAGACCAGTTCTATCACTAGCATGCTTTTGACCACTCAGAATATTGTCTAATTCACTTGAGATCTTTTTAAATATCACAAATGACTTTACCCTATTAGATGTGTTCTCTAACTTATATTTCAATGACTCATTTTAAATTACATACCTTAAACATTCATCTTCTTTGGCTTTCAGGCTTGTAGATAGGATTCCTAATTAACAACTTATATGCTTGACCATATCTTCATGCTCCTTGGTGTCTTCATTCATTATTTATTCATACACAGTAAATTGATCCTAATGATCCTTGATTTGTGACTTCATATTCTTCTTAATCTTCTTATCAATATTTAATTATTTAATTACATTCATCAATTTAGTCTCATAGTCCACGTCTATTCATCATCATTTAAATCAATCCAAGTAGACTCTTTTCGACGTGAGAAACTTCCTTCCTCAGCCATGAAGAGAGCTTCATCTTCAATAGGATCATCATCTTTATGATCACATTGAGTTACTGTCTTCACTCTCATCTAATGAACTATAGTCTTTATTGGTGTAAATACTCTTCTTGTTCTTAAAAAACTTCTTGTTGTCATACTTTTTGAAACCTTTCTTCCTCTTATCAGACTTTTATATCTTCTTTTCTTCATCTACTCTTCATCATAATTCTTATGAGGGTACTTTCTATAAAGGTGTCATATCTCTCCATAATTGAAACATTTGAAGGTTAGTTTACCCTTATACTTGGCTGAACCTATTTTCAATTTCCTTATAAACAAAGCAATCATTTCATCCTCATCAATATTAAAAATGTCATCCTTCTTGGGTTTCTTACCTTCGAACTTATTCTTAGGCTTCATCTCTATCTTGAATGTTGCTACCTTCTTTGGTGGTTTTTTTGACCAAATTTGAATTTTAAGTCAAATTAGGGTAGTTATAGGTTAAAATTTGGTCATAAAGTGTACTATATGTTATTTTATGACATTCAATATTATATTAGCCTTGGTCATCGGTTTTATTAGCCAACATATCCTTTTGAGTCATTTTAATGGTCAAAATTGAGCATTTAATAACTTGTATATATTTATTAGGGAGTGTGAAGGTTTCAAAACATGATTTAATGTCCCATGTGTCCTTATAAATTTTAAGAAACTGTCAAAACTGAAAATTGGTAGGTTTATCAAAAGAAAAGGTAGTTTTCTTGAGAAAGGAGAAGATTTTATCACTTGTATGGCCTCTTTGGGAAGTGTGCCACATGGAAAAGGTTTAAATGTGACTATTAATATTCCCCATGCTTAGTTACATGATTTTTTTCTTATAATGTGCTATTTCTATGCTAAAACTATTTTTCTTCTTTTTCACCTTTCTTGGCAAACAAAAGTGACTTGCAAGTTTGTACTGGTATGGTTAGCATAAGAGGTTTTAGGAAAAATGATCTTAGGTGTGTATTATAAAATTATCAATATTCCATTTGATGTTTTATTGTAGAGTAATGGTGGCCTGAGATTTATGAACTATCCCTAAGAATTTTACCTTCCAAATTTTCTTGCTAATCTATACACCGCATGGGTTTCACATTGGTTTGAGTAGATTCATACAATAGCCTTGATTATATTGGTTAAATATGATGTTTACTATTTATAATAATGTCTCCCATGTTTTGTTTCATGTTTCAAGGTATTTGGATGATCCAAGTAGCTCAGATAAGCATAATTTTCAAGATATTTAGGTTTTGAACCTGGTTATATGGGGTTATAATATGTCATTTTTTCATGTTTTAAATATGACATTATTTAATTCCTCCTTTTAACTTCATTCTCTAAAATATCTTCATAGTTTGTAGTCATATGTAAGAAACATAGCTAGGTAGCAATGAAGGTGTGTTGTAAACATATTTGTAGAGAGTTTACATTGGAAATGGAATGTGAAGGATTTATTAAATATTTAAAACACCATAATTTTTCATTCCAACATCATGATAGGGAGATCAGGTGATTATGAAATCAAATTCCTTGGATGCATGGTTTCAACTCACTATCTGCTTGCATATATGAGAATGCATCTATAGGTGTCTTCATGAGTACCAACATGTTAAAAGGAATTTTTGAGATTAAAAAGGTATATTATGATTAAGAGAGGGTGTTTTAAATATTTTATAGAGATAAAAAATCATTTTAACCTTCATATCCATATCCACTGCTTGAATTTATAGTTATTGCTTGCATATAGCCCATATTTGCACCTACAAGTAGCCTAATAGAAAGTCAAGTACCCATGTCAAATGTTGAAGTAAGTGGTAGGATTTTTTTTGAATTCATAGTGGGTTGAAGGACCATGAAAATCCTATTTTTAGATGACAATATTGGCAAATTGAAGTGGAGATGCCTTTAAACACAAGATGACTGATTTAGGCCTTTCCCCCTGAACTAAGCAAATAGAGGCTCATGAGATTTTTGAAAATGGAATATGATATGGATACTTGAGGTTTTAATGAATTATAATGATATTTATTTATAAAATATATCATATATAATAACTTGGTAAATTTTGGGGTCAAAATGATTAGTAGAGGTTAACTTTTATATTGTCCAAAGTTGCCCATGGAAATATTGCAACCAGGCAATGATATCTACAGTTAGAGCTCCAAAAGAGACCTTTGTCATCCAAATGGAAAAATTAACCTTGTAAAAATGTTTTAATATTCCAAAATGATGAATGTGACATATATTCTCTAAATTACCATCCAATCAAGATAATATTTGATATCATTTTCCTCAATAAGCACCTATAGTCTGTATAATGGATTGAGAAGATGCACCTATAGCCAGCCAAGGGTAAGGTTTGTGTAGATGTGTCATGATTGTAAACATAATAATAATGTGAAATTGGTGAAAATGAGGATAAAAATAGGAAGTTATTGTATGGATAGTTGATCCTATAGACACTTTTATATGCCCTCCCATTTGATAATGAAAACCTACAAACAACTATGGTTGACCATGACAAACAGTAAGCTAAAGAAGAGATTTATTTGATGATTAGCATTTTATAAGGTGAGTGAAGGTGATAAAAACTGTCTTTTGACTTAAATTAATCTATGGAGTCATGAGGATATTATGTTCTTTGTTTTCCAAGCTTGGATCATGCATCAATGACCTATAGTGGGGTCTTAAGGGCAGGGGTGTTCAATCCAAAGAAAACATAGTTTGGGCCTCCATTAAGCATATAAGAGAACCCAAGATGAGTTATATGTGATATAAATAATATGTTACCTCAATATTTGTTCAAGGATGTATGTTCACATAATAATTACCTCAGTCAGGCTCAATAACACATGCAATAGGCTCCAAAAGGAAAAACATAGTCAAGAGGTAGGAAGCTCAGTCTTGTTGATTCAAGAAGTATGGAGAGTAATTAAGTGGATGTTTAAAGTATTAAAAAGGGTATAAAAGGATTAAAAATTATAATTTACATATGTTTCAAAATTTAATGTTGCCCACAGGTCCCTTTACCTCAGAATGTCAACCTCAATTGACTATGGTGGGCAGTGAACAAGACAATAGTAGTAATTGCCATGGAGATAACATAAAAGTGAAACAAATGAATTTATACATGTTTAAAATGACTCCATTTAAACATAATTTTTTTTATATAACATTATTTCAAGGCTAAACTCAAGCATATACACCTTCAAGGGTCCCCTACAAAGAAAAACATAGTCAAGATTGTACATGCAGTCTTGAGAATGTAAGGATAACAAAGCATATATAGAGAGTTAAAGTGATGAATGGTAATAAATAATATTAATCATGGACACCAGTGTCTCTATAGGATATTTATAATTTAAATAAATCAAATTAAGGAGTCCTATAGATCATAACATAGTCCATGGAGTGCAAACCTTGCATAGTTAACTTCCATATAGTTTGTCTTGGAAATGGAGAGAGTTGAAAGGTATAGTGACCTAAAAAATGGATAATGTTTTTCTAGACAACATTTATAAATTTTATAAATAACTCATAAATTCAAATAGTTTTCTAAAATTGGGGAAGTACCCCCTATTTTGTCTCAGATAGGGGGTACTTCCCCTTGTGTATAGGCAAGCAGGTTTGAAGAAGGAAAATGATAAGGTGAACTTGAGGTTGTTTAGACCATAAATAAAGGTATGAGTAGTTTTTTTACATACATAAAAACATTGAAAACAAGGACTTAAAGAGAGATTCTAAATAGGGTGTTCCATGAGCTCTAGGGTGCAATCAAGCTTGTTAGGCAAGATTCAAGCCTAAAGCCAAATGAGGAGTCAATCATACATATATAAATATATATTATATATAACATATTAAAACATGATATTTGAGTGAATATAAAGTTTATCAAGATTTTATAGTGCAAATAAAACTAAAGGAAGCCATTCTTGAACCTCAAACCAATTCAGACATGTAAGACTAGAAGAAATAAGCTCAAGTGGGTAACTTTGAGTGCTCATTTATATTTTGAGGATTTTAAAGGTTGTATAATAAGTTTATGAATGTTATTAATTTAATTTAACATAAAATTATTGAAATTGATTTGTATTTTGAATGTGAAACCTGTATGAATAAAGCTTATGAATCAAAACTATCAAAAACCCTTGTAAACCCAGGTTAATGACCCGATGGAGGAAATGGAGTTGGATAGCTGATAAAATAGAATATTTTGATCATGAAACCTATTATAACTTGAATATTAATCCATAAATATACTTAAAACTAGGATGATTTGTATGGAATTATATGGATATGGTACAAATAGGGTATTTTGACCATTTTTTGTGTTGTGTAGGATAAAATAGGATTTTGAAGGTGAAATAAAATTTGGGGGGAATTTTTATACTTTTTATAACTCAATATGGTTATTTAATTTCAATAAAAAAACTTATAATTGTCCAAACTAGGTGCTTCATCTCAACCATTCAAAATTGGCATATTGGACAAGCTAGTGAAAGGTGTGAAAACTTCAAGAGGATGTATTATTAAGGTGTCCATAATGATTATATGGATATATAGGGCCTTTTAAATTTTCATCCTCTCCCTTTCATGGATTTTAATGGGAAACTAAAGACAAATTTGAAGCCAAGTGTGTAGGGTGCATGGAAGAGGAGTTTAGTTGATAACAGATGATGATGGCTCCTTTCTAGGTGATTAAAAGGGACTAATCATGAAACCAATGCATGGATAGGAATTATTTAGACCCTCAAAAATATTTCAAATTAGTGGAAATGGTCTTAATCAGTTATAAGGCATTAAAATAGGGTCAATAATGAAGGCATTTTTTTGAGCGAGTCAAGGAGTTTTCATACCACTTTTCATGAAGTTTATGACTTGGATTAACATTTGTACTTCTTTGCCTTACATGGTTCATCCCAAAAAATATTATCATGCATGGATAAGTGATTATCCTAGCTTGAAAAGTGTCTTTATCACCCCTAGAATTCTCTTTTCTCTTCTCTCTCTCTCTCAAGTTTTATAACAACTACCCATTTTGGCGATTGTCCTTTATACTCCATCCGAGTATAGTGAAGCCCTTCTAATTTGTATACATTTTGATCAATAATAATACTAATTTTTACCTTATCCATGATTTTTCTTACTGTGTTTATTTGGAATGTTTGATTTTATTTAAGTGAATACTATGGATTCCTTAGCATGATTTTTCATTTTACCATCTATTTGAAGTTGGAAAGCTTCTTCTTGTAAGGCATGTGAAGTGTTATAGGAAATTTCAAGGATTCAGTGAGTTAATATATTCATTATTTACCTCATAGACATATTATTTAGTCCTCTTATATTTGTCCATTCATCCATAACCTCACAATGTAACATTGATGTGAGAAGATGAAGATTGGAGAAGTGTATATTTAATTTGTCTCTTGGTTTCAAGTGTAACATGAAAATAGTTGGATGTCATCATGTTATTTGGTGTATAAACTCCCTTAGGCTAGTTTTCTTTTAGTTATTCTTCTCCCTTTTTACCCCCAAATTTTAGTTACAGTTGTGATCCAAAGTGGTACATTAAGGAAGCTAGCCCTATTTAGAGATTCACCTCATTCCTTAGGCTACCCATAAGCCTATTGGTGTTTTCATTGTGCCACTTAGATGAGGAGAGATTTTACATCCCCTCAAAGGGAGAAAATCTGAATGAAAATAGGTATATCATCATTCTTCTTCATCTCATAGGCAATAATGATGACATGTAATTGATCCATCTTTAACTGAGTAACATCATGACTCTCTTCTATAGTAGATACTTTTGGGATCAAACTTGAGGGATAGAGACCTCTATACATTTTTGAATACAACATCCTCTTCAAGTTTCTCTCTAATACCCTTGATGATGTTCACAATCTCATCAACTCTCTATAGAAAGGATGCCACAAAATCTTCCTCCTTCATTTTCAGACTCTCAAATTATCTTCGATGAGTCTGTAACATTGCCAACTTAAACTTTGAATCTACTTCATGAATTATCTAAAATTTATCCCATGTATATTTATCATATTTACAATGGATTACCTTAGTGAAATTAGTCTCTATAATACCACAAGTAATGGCATTTATTGCCTTAGAGTTATTCTTAAACAACTTCTTATCTACATCAATAGATGGAGGAGTAGTAGGAGTAACATAACCATCTACAATAGATTACCATACATCAAACCCTAGGGACATGATGTAGGTCTTCATCCTTTCACTCTAAAAATCATAATTAGATACACCCAAATATTAGTGCTTGCTTAGTAGATAAACCTCCTTAATGCCTGCCCATATTGTACCTTGGATCACCTTTAAGCTCTCAAGCCTTTACCAAAGGACCTACTTTGATACCAATTTTTAGAGGTAAAATCACTAAGAGGGGTGGGGTGAATCAGTGAAGAAATTAGTCTCTATAATACCACAAGTAATGGCATTTATTGCCTTAGAGTTATTCTTAAACAACTTCTTATCTACATCAATAGATGGAGGAGTAGTAGGAGTAACATAACCATCTACAATAGATTACCATACATCAAACCCTAGGGACATGATGTAGGTCTTCATCCTTTCACTCCAAAAATCATAATTAGATACACCCAAATATCAGTGCTTGCTTAGTAGATAAACCTCCTTAATGCCTGCCCATATTGTACCTTGGATCACCTTTAAGCTCTCAAGCCTTTACCAAAGGACCTACTTTGATACCAATTTTTAGAGGTACAATCACTAAGAGGGGTGGGGTGAATCAGTGAAACTAGATATTCTAAATTCAATTTCAATCCTTTCAAACTCTTAATCAATTACCACAAGCATTCATGAAGAATACACAACATTCATAGCAATGAATAAGAGAGATAATACAAGATCAAGCACACAACACATGACATATGTGGGAAACCCTCTTGGGGGAGAAAACCCACTAGAAATTAAAGTTGGACTACTATCCTATAATAATAAGAACTAATTTACGCTAGATGAAATTGATCAAGGAATAACCATCCCTTATTTTAGTGAGACTACAATCCCACAAAGAGCTACCTCACCTATCTAGTTGAGCTACCACAATAATTAGACCTTTAGACAATTTTACCTTACAAGGAGGTTGTAACCCCCTATATTTTGAGATTCCATAACAAAAAATATGAACACAACATCTCTTAAACACTTATTTCCCACCAATCTGATGGAAATTCAAATTATATTTTCTATCTTCAACTCAACACACTCAAAACATCCTTTTGGATCACCCTATACCTCTTAGCTCATTCTTAACCTACAAGAGAACTATTATGACATCAAGAACATGATCCATAGGTCATACACATAGTCCTAAATATTATCTTCTCATCAAATCATATATTGGGCACTCTCCCTCTCCTTCACTCCATAACTCTCACACATACACACCTCATTCAAGTCTTACACAAGTCACTCACTAAGTTTAGAAAGCATCACATTTGGTTTTAATATTTATAGAGAATTCATGAATTATAAATTCAAAAATATTTCATGTCAGCCAAAACACATGCCTTCACCCTTAAGGCACCTAACATGAGTCATCATTAAGCACAACACACTTTCAAATAGGCCTAAGTCACCTTTTAGGTTCTATGATGACCCATTCACCTCTTTGACAATTTTTCAAGAAAGATAAGAACACATGAACACCTTCCAAGTCATGTAACCATGCCATATAATCTATAGTAAATATTTAAGTTCTAATTACCATCATATCACTCTTCTGCTAATCCCTAATTAGCTCAAACACTTTTTTATACATAAAATCATTTATGAATGAAAACATAGTCAACTTTTAACCATTTTTTCATATTTCATATGATTTTTAAATCCTTTTTAATTAAAACATATGGTCCTTATGGATTATAAAACACTCAAAAATAGCTAATTCATCATGAGACATCAAAATGACATCAACACAAGCTCAAACATCCTTCATGGATTCCTAACAGATAAATGTCAAACACAGTCAACTTTGAACCTTCATAAATTTGATTTTACACACTTTCAAACCTTAAAGTATATATTTACAGATTTTTCTTGGATATTTCTAAAAAATCACTTTTTATACCATGATCAAATTATGTATGTATCAAAAGATATGGCCAAAAACCAGATAATGGTCTTTCCTTTGTTAAATTCAAATATTTGTCTTCAAATGGTCAATTAAACTTTAAAAACCATGTTGTCATATAATTTCCTTTTTAATTAGATAATTTATACACCATAATTATTATTTTAACTTTAACTCATAGTTCACCACTGCCCAAATGTTAAACTTCAAACAATTGACCTCATCTCGTGCAATCTTGCAATCTTGACCACATACACACCATTGATCTCTGCAGACTAGCTCGGTCTTTATATTATAGTTCTCATCATTTGATAAATATATAAAAAATCCTTATCATAATTATATATTTACCCTTTACCTTTACTTAGTGTTAAAAATTAATCATTTGTCCTCATCTCACTGCTTCCTGACACCTTGGAATAAATATGCTCCATTGATCCTTTTGTAAGGAGCTTGATCTTTAAATTTGTTAGCCAATGAACACTTTGACTCATTTAAATCAATATGAAACATATATCTTGATCTATATTAATACCTACAATATTTTGGAACTCCATATAGTCCTAGTCTTTACCCTTCACAAATTTGGCTAAGTATGGGGACTATTGCAATCTTCTTGGAAGGCCATCTTTGCTCCTTAATAACTTTCATTATGCTAACTTGCATGATCTGAAACTTGGACCATATGATATCCTCACATATTATAATCTAAAAATATATTAATATATTATTTTAATCATTATGAATGTGATATATAATTCCATTAATCTTCTCACTTAGAGTTTTCTATCATAAAGCCAACTATGTCAAGAACTGCCTAGAAGGCCAACTTTGCACATGCATATTTTGATGCACTTCATTACATGACCTAAAATTTAGGGAATATCAAATAGGCCCAAAAATAAACAAACCCATATGATATAATTCTATTAAAACCTTCACACATGTGAAATATAACACCATCATAATTCCTACTCAATTTTCCTTGCCACATTACAAATTTGGCTAAGTATGGGAAAACGTTGTCAAACTACCTGGGAACCCAAATTTGCACTAGAATATATTATGCTTTACTTCATCATATGAAATAAAAATTAACACATATCAACTATGAATAAATGTGATCACAACCATATGACCAACTACTCCTGACTCATCCACACATGGCAATGGTGATGTCAACAAACTATCTACTTAGATTCTCTACCACTAGACCCAAAATGTCTAGATGAAAAAAATGATCAACCAAGTGAAATACATACATGAACACAATAATTAAAATTAAAAAAATCACTTATAATACCCATTGAACATTCTCAAATCACCATACTCATCTCTAAACATATCTAAGCATGTCAAAACTAAAGATTAACCAAGCAAACTTCAAACACACTAGTTTAAGTATATTTCACACTTTGTCATTATAAGTTAGACTATAAAGTCACTTTATCCACTCACCAAAACACCTCAATGACATCACCATGAGAACTCTCCAATAAACTCTACTTTTTGATATAAGAAATAGGCAATTTATTTATCATTTTCAAAGACCTATTAGTGAGCTTCATTGTATGGCACTGATGGTCTTACCACCACTTTGAAATGTGGTTGCATTTTGGTCCTTTTTAATTCATTAGGGATGTCAAACTGATCCCATATATATATCAACCTATCATCACATTCATTCTGGTTCCTTTTAATATCCTAAATGTTAAAGGCCTAATAATCTTCAAGAAGATCCCACACCCTGTGCTTGTAGGATCTCATCAAAGGATTATTTGTGATGTTCTAGACTTTGACCTAATTCACTATGAGCTCATTATCTCCATAAAATTACAATTGTTTAATCCCTCTCTTACTAACCCATTGAAGGCCATGGTGTTTTGCTAAATTTTATCTATTTTAAGTCTAAAGGAAAATAGAAAAGAATGATAGGGATAAGTGATTAGCATGAACCTAGATTGGTTTACACACCATATCTAGATATTATGAGCACTCCTCTTTGGTTGGGGAGGAATAACTACATGTAAGAAAGCACTACCATAAGATATTTGTTAGTAGATAAATGAGTGGGCTGCCAAGCTACATCATTTTTCTAGGAAGTGTGAAACTTCCTTAGAGATGAAAGTCCACTTTTGAGAGACAAAAGAGTAATAGATAACTAAAAGAGAGGTAAAGAGAGAGTGAGAAAGAGATAAAATTAACATTATTCACAACTTAAGTGTAGCAGAGAGTGATAGGGTGCAGGTGGTGTATTTTGTTCATATTTTAGAATTTTCTTGGGTAGGTTTTGAAAAGGTTAGGGAATCCACAGTCATTAATATCAGTAGGGGGTAATTGATATCAGTTATACTACCAATTTTAGTGGTGATTAGGTTAGGATATCAAGGTTAGTATGGGTAATAATTTCTTAAAAGCTTATAGAAGGCTTTTCTAGGTCTAGGAAATGGTTTTGATCAAGTCTGGGAGGTTGGGGAGAGTTATGAGAGAGAGAGAGTATGGTTTGGGTAGATCTGGTCAGAAGTTTGGTATGTCAAGTCAAGGGGAAAAAAATAAGGAAGCTTTGTAACTCCCTCACAGGGGTTTAGTCAAGAGTGTGTAAAGCAATGCATAATAGATATAAAATTATCATAGAATAAATGCTTAAAAGGCCTATAGAATAAGTGATGTACTTAACTATAATGGTCACTAAATGATAATTGCTAGATTGATGGTCCCTATTAAGTATTCCAAACCTAAATGCTTGAATAAAGAGGACAAGAAGTTGTTGTTAGTCCTCAAGAGCTTAGTTCCTAATAATGATTAACTTATATAAGGTAACAATGAGCCAAGATGTCAAAAATTAAATGCCAATAGCTTGAATGTAAGTAAGAATGAATTTTATTGATTTTTTCTAACCTAAACTTTAGGTTGGAGTTTGGCTTATAACACTAATGCTGGTGATCCTACCGACATTAGTCATGGATTGATCAATGTCAGTGTCCCTAGAATAGGTAAATCTTAATATTTTTGGCCTATTTTCTATTACTCTTCATGCCAAGTCTGGTATCCATTATAAAATGGTAAAAATAAGAGGTTATGGAGGTAGTTGATTACGAATTTAGTTTTGAAATGAGAATAAGTCTTGGGTAGTTAGGATGAGGGGACTAGGTCTTGAGGTGACTCATCATGTGAGAATTAGTCATAGAGTGAGGTGTCTAGGTAAGGTGGAAAAAGGGGTTTCTAATTAACTTAATTAAATATTTTAAATTAATTAAATTTGTGAGGGGTAAAAGCATGGGTTAGGGAGGCTAATTATATTATTGAAAAATAGTCTAAAAGGGGTTTCAACATAGGGATTTACACACATGTGTGTGATATTATTTTGGTGTCTAAATTTTCCCCTTTTTGTCTTATAATTTACACTAACAATTTTGCAAAACAAAAATAAGAGTTAGATGCTCTAAGTATTGGATGAGGTATCCCCCTTCAAAATTGGAATTGATGGAGGAGAAACTAAAATTGGGTACTAGTTTGATAAAAAGGTAATTGTTTGGGTGGTGGAGAATTGAGCATCGCTTCATGTGCATATAATACTACAAGCTATATTCAACAAAGTCAAGAACAAACAAGGTTGAGGAGGACTTGGATAGAAATAACCAAAGCACAACTTGTAAGTGATAGCTGATAGGTCAAAATAATAAAAGTTATAGCTTTAATGGTTAATGTGTCCCAGGTATCTAAGGTAAGAAGTTCCCCTAGGAAAGATAAAATTGTTGAAGGTGATAAGATGATCTTGGTTGTTATCTAAAACACCTAATATACATGTGTGTGCATAATAGCTAACTATAGCATAATAGCATAAGCAGTTAAGATAAACAATGCAAGGTTGGTGTAAAAAGCTCAATGATTGAGGAGATATTCATAATCTCCAAGAAAACTCATTGTGGGTGAAAGTGATCTTTAATGGTGTTTATCCTGGTTTGGGAGATATATGTGATCTCCAACTGCCCTAGAGTATGGGTAAAGTTTTAAAAGTTAGGTTTGCTTTATTGGGGAAAACATTATTATAATGGTGTTAACATCATTGACATTGTTGATATCAGTAATAAAAAGTGCTAATGTCAGCACATTAGGGAAATATTGCCAATGTTGATAGGCATAAACACCAACATTAGTGGATTAGGTTAATCATACCAACATCGATGGCTAACCATACTAGATAAAAAGGCATTTAACAGCTAACCAAACTCATTTACAACTTTGTAATTAGAGAAAAAAATAGAGCTAAAAGAGCAACAGAGATGGTAGAGCAAGGAGGGGACCCAACAAGAGGTGCACCACCACAAAAGCTAGCTATGCTATATTATAGGAGATGGAGAGATGAGGTAAGATCCTTTACTAGTTGTTTTGAAACTTGATTTGGTTATTTGGAGTTTTTAGGCTAATTTAGAGGTGGGGGTATAAAAAATGTTAGTAAAGGGGTAAGAAATAGGGTAGGGTAGTTTTAATATAAGTTGGTGGCAATTTGGGGTAGGTTTTTAGATTAAAATTAGAGTTTTAGGTTTGGGTCATTTGGCCCTAGGGCTGAACTAATCACTGACATAGGTGAGGTCTATCGATGTCAGCTGACATGACACTAAGGTCGGTAGGTGTCTATTGATGTTAATCGACACTTATGCCTACAAAGTGATGATGTCAACATTAAATTTTACATTAGTGACTATTAAGATCTATAAAAATAGGAGAAAGGGTCAGTTTGGATCCCTAGTGGAAATAGTCAATGAGCCTAATGGTTGAGCTAGCCTCAAAAGACCCTGTGTCAATTGAGTGCTACCTACATAGCCTAGTTTAGGCCCTCAATCAAATGTATTTATCCTAGATCCTAAGAAAAATATCTAAGGTATGGTTAAAAGGTGTGTTAGGGGAAATGGGTAAAAAGGTAGGTTGAAACAGGTCAAGAGGTCTAGAGTTTAAAAGATAGGGCATAGTGTTAAGGGTTAGGGATATAGGCTATGAGGCCTAGAGTTGTGATAGGAAAGGAGGCCTAGGGTGGAGAGAGAGAAGAGATAGTAAATCCTAGGGTAGAGAGAGAGAGGTAGTGAAGCCTAGGGTAGAGAGAAAAGAGTAGAGTAGTTAGGTGGGTATATACTTGAGCTAACCTTAGAAGACCCTATGCTGACTGAGTGCTACCTACATAGCCTAGTTTAGGGCCTTATACCAATGTATTTCTCTCAAAAATAAGGGAAAAAAGGTGGTGATAGAGTATATTAAAAGATATGTGACTTGAGTTGTGTGTGTATGGATGTAGGTGAGGATGGAGCTGATATTATGAGATCATCTACTGAGGCTTTTGACATGTATGAGGAGGGATGTCACTTTAGAAAAGTGGGAGCACATGGAAGCTATGGGGTTAAGAGGAGTGTGATGGTATTGTTGAGTCTCTCAAGATGTGCACCTGATGATAACATTAATTGAGAGGTGGGATCCATCACCAACACCTTCTATCTACTAATTTGAGAGTTGATAGTGACCTAGGAGGATGTCTATAGGATTTTATGGCTACCACTCTAGGGTGAGGAGATATTTGCATGCTCGAGAGAGGATCATGATATCCACATGGTAGCATTATATGGTGAACATGTTAGTGAGGTAACTTAGCATTCTATGAGTTTTGCTTATGAGCCACTATATATGGCTGATGAGGAGCAACATTGACTGAGTATGCTGATGATGATCAGGATCATGATGTATGCATTACTAGATCATTATCAAGTGGTCTTGATGAAGTTTAGACTATCCAAGTAAGTCATCCATGTAATCTTCCATAAATTTATGTAATACATTATGAAAGATGTAGGTCATAGCCTATTGGTAAGTTACACCAGCATTCTTTAGGCCAAAAGGCATGAATTGATAGTAAAAAGTCCCCCATGGGATAATGACGGTTGTCTTATGTTTATCCTCAGGAGTGACTAGGATTTGATTATATCTAGAGAACCCATCTATAAGTGATAACATCTCATGGCTAGCTATTAGATCAACAATTTGGTTGATACTTGGTAATGAAAATTCATCTTTTAGACAAACAAGGTTTAAATCATGATAGTCGGTATAAATGTGGATTCAGCTGATCACTTTTGTGATAGGAAAAATATTGTAAATCCATTATAGGTAGTTGATGGGTTGGATAAAGTGAGTAGAAAGGAGGATTTGGAGCTCTTCTTTGACTAGGAGAGCAATACGAGGATGCATCTTACAAAGCTTCTACTTAACATGTTTAACATCTTGATTGGTGACAATGTTATGGGTGATAATAGAGGGATCAGTACTAGGCATGTCATTATAAGACCAAGTAAAGGCTTTGCTATGGTCATTAAGAAATATGGCATAATCATGTTACTTAGAGGAATCCAAAGATTGGATAATGTTGAGGATGCAAGGGTTATCATGAGAGGGTAGATTGATGTCAATGGTTGATTTATTTAAAATAGCTTGTGTTTTAGATATGAGTGATCATGGATATAGGAATCATCCTCACCCATGTAGTGTGAGAATTGCATCATCATCTTGACATTGGATACTTTTAAAAGTGGGAGAGTCTTCATCAATTATTTTAGGATGAATGAGAGGAAGGGACCTTGTTTCCTTATCCTGGTGATAGGTGAGAGGCCTCAAATGGATGGAATTTATTGAATAAAGAAAATTAGGAGGTATAGATACCTCTGATTTAGTAGGTGATGGTGAAGAATAAGGTGGATAAAGAGAGATTGGTTCTTTAATAATCGGTACATGGGAAGTTTTAATGAGTTTAGTTAGTTCATCATATCCCATTTTATGCCTTTTTTTGGCATTTTCAATGGTTTTAATAGTGGAATATTCAATAGGCATATGGACACCTTGTTCATAATGACCCATACCAAATCCTTTCTAGGCACACCTATATAGATAGGTGTGAGTGAATCTAGGGTTACTTAGTAAAGAGAAGTCACAAGTAAATGGTTGTGGTGAATAAGATGGATTGCTGACAGTGGGAACCTGACCAATTCCCCCATATGTGATATTAGTTTGAAGGTTAGGGGGGCCATAAGGGATGACCATCCCAATGTGAGGATCATAATTTGGTGCATGTGAAGCCTTCAATAATCTTTTGGAGTATAGAACATGTCGAGTGTCAAAAAATGATATTCATTGAGTGATAAACATTAAAAAGTCTCCTTCATGGAATCCTTGTCAGGAATTTATGTTGCCAGTATCTATGTAGTTGGGGGAGTGGATCTTTTGGAAGCTTTAGAAGTGTCATGTGTGGAAGATGATGTTTTCAATGGAATGAGAACATCATTGGGACTATAATTCATGTTGCATGTTTTAAATGGAGGTGGGTTAGTAGGTATAACATGTACTTGTCCATCATGTTCAAACTTGAAACAACATTGTAAAGTCAAAGGTACACATACCATAACATGTATCCAAGGTCACACAAGTAGTATTTTATATCAGAACTTTCCTTCTATGACATATAAGATCTCAGGAATAGTGTGGTGACCTATGTGGATATGTAAGACAATAGTACCCACTGTAGTAGCAATGGTATCATTAAAGAAGTGGAGTACTATGTCAGTTTGAGACATGTAATTATCAGGAAAGGATAGATGTTTATAGGAATGGGTGGAAATAATATTAATACTATCTCCCCCATCAATCATGACTCTTTTGATATGAGTTTGATCAATATATGTGATAATAAAAAAGGTAGAATCATGATCTTCACGGTGTTGAAGTGGAATTTTTGAATCACTAAAAGAAATTAGGGAGATGTAATTAAGGGAGTTGATCAAAGTTGCAAGAGGTTGGGGACCATTTGATTATACCTCAATAAATTTCAAGGCACTAATCAAAACTTGATGATGTCGGGATGAGTTTTGGATTAACTCATACAAAGACATTTTCATAGGAGTTTGGTGAAGTTGTTTCACCATTAAGCTTTGAATAATGTCTAAAGATTTTGTTTTAGGAATGCCAAAGATATAAATCTTAGGATTATGAGGAGTGTCTTTGGTGAAGGGATGAGCCTAAGGATCACCAACCTTTTCCTTAGCTTTATCTTTTTGGTTTCATGATCGTGTGGCCACATTAACTATGTTATTTTGAAATGTAGGTGAAGGAGGTGGTAAAGGGGTTATGACCACATATTTGGGCTTGAATTTAGGTGGAATAGTAGGAGGCACTATGGATGCCAAAGGTGGAATAACAAGAAGGTTAATAAGAGTATCATTAAGGAGAATGTCAACATCAAAGTGTTGTTGAATGACTGTTGTGAGGGATTTACAAATCTCAATATCATGTTTAGGTAAATGATGATATACACACACTTGTGTATTATTAAACTAAGATGGATTCATTACAAGAGGACTATAAGGATTAATTGGAGGAAGAGTTATTATGGAATATTACAATAATTGACATAGGAAAAATCTTTGAGGGCCTGCAAGTGGGATTGCACTTGTTGTGCTAATAGGAGTGGACACCTTCTTTTATTTCGATGTTGAAAAGGTAATTTTATGTGGTGCTTTGTTTGATGACAACATAGTTACATGTTTTTTTGTCACTTTATTAGTGTTGAATGTGAAAGGCCTACCAAATGGCAAAGGTAGGAGTGGAGGTAACTTTAAATTTTGTTTTGCTTGGCTCAACAATATTCTAACTAAAATAGAGGGAAGTGGTCCCAAAATGGATGGCAAGGTTGAGGGTTGAAGAAGGGATCAATGAAATATAGGAATCTTAAATTTTTTTTGTAATTAAAGTCATAAAAATTTAACCTATGGTTGAGGAGTTAAATCTAATTTCACCTATAGATGAATTAAATTAGAGATGAGGTGTATGCCTAAGGGCCTGATTTGCTTTAATGTGGTAAAATCTTACAAGGGTGAGGGTTCTAACATAGATGGCTAAACTTTAGGTGATTTGGTGAAGAACCTTTAGCTTTGTCAAAAACCTTGGGGTAAAGGGTAGTGAGAGGGTTGGTGGTAAAGGTTGACATTCATTGTGTTGGATAAGGAGTTTTAATCTGGTCCCAAAAGGCCACATGATCTAGCTTTGTGGGGTCAAGAAATTATATACTTTTCACCAAATGTGAGAAGGGTTTAGATGAAGTTGTTGTATGCATTACAATTTTGTCATTAGAAGGTTGATATGTTTGGGAAAGATGAAAATTATTGGTTTTTGTTACTTCAAGCCAAACATGAGAAATAACACCAACAGGGTCCTCTTCAAGAGAGTTGGGAGAAAATACATGGTCTACCATGGGTGGAGGAGAGGTAGGTGTAGAAGGTTCCTCAAGAGGGTAAAGCATAGGTGTTATGGCTCCCTCAACATGTGTGTGAGGCATAGGTAAATTATGATCCTACATAAATAAAATAAGGGGTAAGAATGGTACAATTAGAGTAGGCACAATAGGTCTCTCATATATTGTGGGAGTAGATAATACTGACTGTTTTAAGTGCAAAGGTGGAGTAGATGTGGTATTACTCTCTATAAGTTGAGGAGAGGTAGGTTAAGAAGGTTTCTCAAGAGGGTATAATATAAGAATGATGTTCCCTTCAACATGTAGTTAAGGAATGGGTAGGTTTTGGTCTTCAAGTGGTAAGAGGATAGGTAATATTGGTGCAAAAGGAATTAGCATTACAGGTTCCTCAGGTGGCAAAAAGAGTGGTACAAGATGCTCTTCCTCATAAGGGAGTGAAACAGGTGAAACAAGTTCTTCTACTTGGGGAAGAAGAATGGGAAAAACAAATACCACTGAATGTGGGGGAGGAGTCAATGGAATGGGTGTCTCCTATTGAGGGGAAGGTTAAACTAGAGGTAAAGGAAATACTATATTAACCATATGGATATTATGATCACCTAAGTTAGTTATGGTCTAAAAAATATTTTGATTCAATGAATGGTTAGGAAAAGGGTGTTTGAACACATCCATACTTTGATTAGGGGGTACATTAGGATTATCCAAGATGAGATCACTTCTAGCAAGCATATCTTGAACAATGTTCTTTAATGTCTTACAATTATTAAAATTGTGACCTTTAACTCGATGGTAACCGTAAAGCTCATCTTCCTTGTACCAAGTTGGGATAGGATGGGAAGGGTTGAACTATATAGGAGGTTTGATTTGGGTAATGGTTATGACACCTTTTTGTAATAGTTTTTCCAAAATTAATGTGTATGACTCCCCAATGGGAGTGTATTTTCTTTGGTCATACCATTGTTGGAATTGCTTGGTCATATTTTGGGAAGTGAAGGAATTCAATTGGTTTGTGGTTATGGAAGAAGATGACTTAATGACCACCACATTGGTATAGCCTTTATATTTTTGGTTAAAAGGATAAGTTTTAGAAGAGGAGTCATTCGATTTGGAGTTGGGATTCTTATTGCACAACTTGACTTTACCTTCATCTATAACATGAAACTCAAGTTTCCAGGCCATTGTAAAAGCCTAATCAAATGTGCAAAAAGTTTGTACCCAAAGTGTGGATGAGATGTGCTTATCACATGCCCTTCAGAAGAGCTCAATAAGCTCAGGTTGGGGTAAGGAGAAGGAGAGTTGATTAATCAAGCTTCTCCACTGAGTGACAAAATCTATAATAGACTCATCATCAAATTGTCTAATAGAATAGATGTCTATTATAGAAACCTTTTTAGAAATTTTAATATTGAAATGGTCTAGTAATATTTGTGTGAGTTGGGTAAATGAGAAAAGGGAGTGTTAAGGTATAGAGATATACCAATCTAAGGAAGAGGCTAAAAGAGACATAGGGAAAGTGAGAAGTAGTAATGCATCATCGTGCCTTATTAAATAAGAAGCATGTCTAAATTCTTACAAGTGTTGTTGTGGGTCCTCTTTAATCTAGAAACAAGTAAATTTAGGGAGTTCCCATTGGCTTAGATAAGGGTGAATAGGCATAGAAGTATGGATCAGTTCATTGCATATCTGATCATAAGATAACACATTCTTTGAACTAGAAATGGATGTCTATAGATTAGACATGTTGTCAATCAACATCTTAATGAGGTCTAGAGGGGGATTAGTTTGGGGGATACCTAATAAATTATAGGTAACTTAATAGGAAGCAAAAAGAGCATATGACATAGCTTGATGAGGTTATGTTGGGGCACCATAAGGATAATGAGTCATTAGCTAGGGTGCAAAAATAAAAGGGGCATGTCCCTTTGGGTTAGAGACTATGCTTTAGTTGGTTGTTGTTATTATAGGTTGGATTATTAGCATGGTTGGACTAGATGAAGGGTGAATCATAAATTAGGTAATTATAGGAATGAGGCTAGATGGAATAGGTACCACTAAATTTTGAAATGGGGTAAGACATGACTAAACTGGTTGTGGTTGTGAATGTAGGGAAGTCACACTAGGGTTTAGGTGGGACTGGGTAGTTTGTGATGCTAAACTTTAGACATTTTTTATAGTTGGGTTACTTGTTAAAGTGATGGTTTGGGTAAACATGGGGAAAATAGTGGAGATAACTAAAATTGAATTCTCCATTAGAGAGGTTGGAATACCATAGATTAGGTCATTTAAAGAATTACAAGTTTGACTCATAGCAAGGTAATGCTAAAGGACTCCCACATTATGATCAATAAAATTAACAAATTATTGATCTCCCTCAAGCATAATGGGAATTTGGTTGGGGATGGGAGTTTGCTCTATATTTGAAGTATGCTCCATGATAGAATTAGAAGTGAGAGGAGAAGGTGGAAGTGGTTGCCATCTTGCATAATCAATAAGAATTTTGGCTTGAGCTCATGTCAATACCATGCAAGAGGAAGTAAATAGTCTTACTACCTTTCATTAGTGATAGAATAAGGAAAAATGAGTTTTGAGTGTACGTAAGTGGGTTATTTTAGCTTGCTATTTTGAGCAGATGAAAATTACATAGTCATCAATGCCAGTCACTTGATAGATGTTAGTAGAAAAATTTTGTCGACATTAGAGGATTAACCAATGTCAGTAGGTAAAATCTACCAATGCCAGTATAGTTAACTGATGTCGATCATTGTGATATCTTAGGAGATGGAAAATTTAATGTTTTAGAAAACCAAAAGTTGAAACTAGGTGAAATAGTGGATACAAGAGGTCTATGTAAGAAGGAATAACACTTAAAAAACCTGAGATAATAGGTTATACAAACTGAGTATTAGAAATAGTATTGATTTTATGAATCAATAGGAAAATGTCCTTACCAACTGCAAAATATAAAAGGCAACAAAAAAGCCAAAAAAAAACATACATCCAAAAACTATTAGGTCCTAGAGATTAATTTTTAGTCTCATATTGGCTTATGCCTTAATCAGATAGTGAAAAGAGAATTTGGTTTTCAAAGGTACTAGGAAGAAATATAGAGCTAGTTTCAGGTTAGTTTCAGTGCTCAAGAGGAAATATGTGTTAGACTAGGTACATGGCTTGTTATAGGAGCTTGCTCTCTACACTTCATAGACCTTGAGCCAAGTCATTCTGCTTAACCAAAATATACCTTCTATCTAGAGTTTATAATTCTCTAGATAATGGAGAGGGTTCTCCCCTTGGTGGTGAAATCTAAGTAGGATAGCTAGGTAGGTCAAGGTGATCCACCAAGTGATGAAATCTTGATGGGACTTTTCTCAGGTGATTTTAGATGTTTGTTTATATGAATGTGATTTGCTTGTATAACATATGTATACTACAATTTATTTAAAATTATTGTAATTAACTAGGTGAGTTAATATGTAGCAAGCAAACAATGAAATGCAATAAGTTTTAGACCCAAATCTGAAATGTTTAGATTCAAATGAAAACAAAGATGAAATAGGAGTAGAGAATGAAATTCACTATCCTAATGTGCATGCAAGAAGTAAAGAAGAGATTCTTTTTAACTTGTAAAAAAATGAAAAATTGCTTTTAGAGGTAAAGAGAAAAGAAAGAAAATTTTAGTTTAATGATTTTAAACAAAAAATAAAATGTTGAATTTTTTGTTTTAAGAGATAAGAGAAGAGGAAAGTGAAAGAAATGAAATTTTCACCTAAGGAAAACTCTAGGGTCCCATCGAGAGTGCCAAAAATGTTTCACTAAATTTTGTCTATTTCAAGTCTAAAGGAAAAAAGAAAAGAATGATAGGGATAAGTGATTAGAATGAACCTAAATTGGTTTGCACATCATATCCAAATATTGTGAGCACTCCTATTTAGCTAGAGAGGACTGAATACAAGTAATAAAACACTACCACAAGATGTTTGTTAGTAGATAAATGAGTGGGCTGCCAAGCTACGTTCTTATTCTCAAAAGTGTGAAACTTCTTTAGAGATGACAGTCTAATTTTGAGAGACAAAAGAGTAATAAATAACTAAAAGAGAGGTAAAAAGAGAGTGAAAAAGAGATAATATTACCATTATTTGTAACCTAAGTGTAGAAAAGAGTGAGAAGGTATAGGTGGTATATTTTTTTCATATTTTAGAAGTTGTTTGGGTAGGTTTTGAAAATGTTAGGGAATCCAGAGTCACCGACATCGATAGGGGGTGATCAATATCAGTTATAATACCAAGGTCAATGGTGAAGGTGAATTATGTCAATTAGGATATCAAGGTTGGTAGGGGAAATAATTGCTTAAGAGCTTGTCGAAGGCATTTCTAGGTCTGGGAAATGGTTTTGATCAGGTTTGGGAGGTTGGGGAGAGTTATGAGAGAGAGTATGGTTTCGGTAGATTTGGTCAGAGGTTTGGTGTGTCATGTCAGTGGAAAAAAAGAAAGGAAGATTTATAACTCCCTCATGGGGGTTCATTCAGGAGTGTGTAAAGTAATGCATACTATATATAAAATGATAGTAGAATAAATGATGTACTTAACTATAGTGGTCACTAAATGATAAGTGTCAAATTGATGGTTTCTATTAGGTTGTCTGAACCTAAATGATTGAACAAAGAGAAAAGGTGGGTGTTGTTGGTCCTCAAGATATTAGTTTATGATCACGATTGACTTATGTAAGGTAATAGTGAGCCAAGATGTCAAAAATTGAATGATGACAGCTTGAATGCAAGTAAGAATGAATTTTCTTAATTTTTTTGACTTGAACTTTTGATTGGAGTTTGGCTTATATCATTGATGTCAGTGATCCCACCGATGTCGATTGTGGGTTGACAAATGTTGATGGCCATAGAATAGGTAAATCTTACTATTTTTGGCCCTATTTTATATTGCTCTTCATGCCAAGTGTGGCATAAAATACAAAATGGTAAAAATAAGAGGCTAAGAAGGATGTAGTTGATTAGGAATTTAGTTTTGAAGTGAGAATAAGTCTTGGGTAGTTAGGATGAGGGGACCAAGTCTTGAGGTGACTCATTAGGTAAGAATTAGTCATAGGGTGAGGTGGCTAGGTAAGGTGGAAAAAGTGGTTTTTAGTTAACTTAATTAAGTATTTTAAATTAATTAAATGTGTGAGGGGTAAAAGCATGGGTTAGGGAGGCTAGTTTTTACTACTGAAAAATAGGCTAAAAGTAGTTTCAGCATAAGGAGTTACACACGTGTGTGTGACATAATTTTGGTTTATACATATGGATTGGACACTCATATTCTAATGCATTACATGAATAACTAAATTAAAACCTATAAGAAGAGAAACACTTACTATATAAGGGGGAAACCAACATTGCACCTATACCCACTCCATGTTTGCTCCTTGAACCATTAAAGAACAATTTCTAGATGCCATTAGGATCTTATTAAGGTCCAATGAGGGATGACATGGACTAATTCTATTTATGTAGTAGATAGACTCCCATGTCTATTTCTTTAATTCCTTCTAAAGGGTTGATTAGTTGATTGCCACCCCATAGCTCATCCAAAAACATGTCTAGTATCTCCTCCAAGTGCATGCTTAATTCTTGACCAATTGAGAATTCATCCTCATCAAGGATAGTGTAATTGAGGTTTATGTTGTCTGGCCTATAAGGTTCTATGTGTAATTATACAATGGGCTCATCCTTTATTGATACTTTGGTCTCATATATTATTTTGAATTCCATGTATGACTAATCTACTACAAGATAACTTCTAATCTTTGCAGTGAATTCTCTAGATAAGCATAGTGTAAAATGAGGAGGCACATCTAGGATCAACACATCTTGAACCACTAAGACACTAGGACAATCATATAAAGTCAAGTTGAGGTCTCTGATGCTACCATATATCTTGGTGGAAGAACCATCAAGTTATAAAACTCCTTTAGATTGGGGCTCAAATTTTAGACCAATCCAATCAACTATGGAATTTGGCATTACTAAAGTGCTATACCCATTGTATACTAAGCAATTATGTAGTAAAAAGTAACCAATGATCATTAAAGTGTAGAAGGGAGGAGGTTTGACCACCTTACTTGGTTGTCTTTTATTGGGCCCTTCAGTGGTATTGGTGAGAACTTCATTCACCTTGCTTGTTGGTTTGTTTGTAGCTATTGTAACATTAATCTTGGACAAACCTTCTTGAGGAATATCCACTTGAGTAGGTATGGAAAGCATATCCCATATTGTCACACTCACATTGGATTTATTCATTTGTTCAACAATGTTGATGGGTAAACCAATAACTTTTGTTTGTGTTTTAAAACCACAACTATTATATGTTGAACTTGTGAGCTCTAGGGAACCAGAAGATTTCCTTGATTCTAATTTTTAGGAGGTATTGGAACCTTTGGAGTGGTAACAGGTTCACTTGTCTTTGATAGTGAAGGAGTAATGGTAGGAATCTCTTTGATTACTTCCTAATAACCATACAGATTCCTTTTTTTAAATCTTGTATTTACTACCACTAAAACATATGCTTGGATAAAACTAGCCTATTAGTTGGATGCATAACACTCTTTTTGCTCATTATTGACCATTATAACATCCAATTGATTTGACCCCTCATTCGACCCTTGACCTTGTGGAGGTTCTTCTAGTTTTATCATCATGCATGTTTCTATATTTTGAGCCATTGGGGCTTGGATATACCCATAGCTAGTACCTTGATGCCACTGATCAATGAAATATTGGTTGAAGTCAATATTTGGGAGAATGGATTACCTAAAAGACTGATTCCAAGTCATTTTCCCCTCATATTCTTAAGCAACATTATTTTGAATAGGGACCAAGGTGTTAGAAGTTATTTTAGTACATAGATTGTAGTTGCTCTATTTATTATAGCTAGGATACCTTTGTCCCTGAATTTGGAAATTTCCCTTATAGGGTGGCCTATTTCCTTGGTAAGACTATTGCTAAGGTTGGTAAGGAGATTGGTAGGGCTTATTGTATTGGGTTTGCTTCCTTTTCACACTGACCAATTAATTTCCAAGAGATTAAAGCATACTTTTTAGCTCTTGAAAGTTTTTGTTGTCTAAGGAATCACTATATTGGCTAGTGAAATATTTTTATTGCTTTGGTACAGGTATTAAAACAATTATCAATGTAGGAGGAATGACATAAAGATAAGGAATAACAACAAGAGATTATCTTATTTTAGGAAATGAAGGTCTAGGTGTAAGCTTTCTATCTTGAACCAGACAATTTCTACTTTGATAACCACCTCATAAGCATCTACAAGTATATTTCTTCCCATGGATTGAATCATTACTATTATGTCACTATTTGAATCCTTCAAATAGTAAAGGAAGGCAAATCTAGGAGTAGGCCTAACAAAGATTGGGATTTTATCCTAAGTATTTTGAAACCTTGTGTTGAAGTCTTGCATGACTTCATGGGGAGCCCTTTTGATTATAGTTAACTACTTTATAAGTGATAAATGGTCACTTTTGTCCCCAAACCTTTTACACAAGGCATCTCCTAACTAGTCCCAAGATTGAATAGAATTAGCAGCAAGGCCTCTATACCAATTTAAGGATATCTAGTAGTCTGTTGGCTATATTTTCTACAATGACATTATGGATATTGTAGAAATTAGCTATCCATGAGGTGTTTAGAAGGGGTTGTGGCTTGGTTTCCTATGAAGTAGGGGAAACTTTTGAGAGGTGATACTGACATAAGATCATATTATGGTTAGTTCAAAGGATTATGAACATTAATATCCATAAATGGAAAAGCTCTATGAGGAAGCATGGTAGAAAAAGGGGCTAACAAAGGTTTTCTTGTAGAGGTAGGACTTGAGATTGGTTTAGGAAAAAGTCTCCCCACATATGGGTGAGTATTGGAAAACCTTAACCTCTTATCTAAATTTAAAGGCATTTCAATAAATTCAAAGGGAATACCTCTAGAATTTAATCTTATAGTCACCTTTGGCATGAAAAAGAGCTACTAACCTATTGCCAAATTGAGTTCTTTTGAGTCTTATTTTTTGAAGTCACCATATATTATTACATGAAGATTACCACTACTGCATTTGATCAAACCAACATCAAACTTGATCAAAATTCTATAATGTATTGTGGTCTTACCAGGTGTGCTATAACTATTACGACTCAAGTTTTTACCATTGGAGAGGGTTCTTCAGGCCCCTTCCAATTGAGCTAAAATATGGGAACAACTCAAAGCTTTAGGTCACCTATGGTGGGGTTGAACCTCCATATAAGGCTAGCTTCCTCTTTGATTCTTACCTAAACTAATTTTGTCACAAGGAAAAGGGTTATAAAGGGGGAAAAGGGGCTCCTAATAATTATAAAAGAGTGATACACAAAATTTAAATGAGACACTCATATGCATGGAGTAAACACTAAGGAAGCATAAGATAATACTATTTCACACAATCCCACAAAACTAGCTAGTTGCATAAGTATTTCATAAGCTAGGTTCGGGAAGTAATAGATGAAGACAAAGAGGAGTTATAAGACTCATTGAAATCTTACATGAATGGTAGAAATAACACTAACTTAGACCTAGAACTAAATTCAAAACACTTAGAAATGAGAAAGCAAGAAGGACCAAGGGAATGGAAGATTATCCTTCATAATGCCATAGTGCACATGCTTTGATACATATAATTCAAAGGGGAGAGATAGGTAAGGAAAATATATATTACTTAAAAAGGTATCTTTTAAAAACATTGATAGGGTCTATCCTTATCAAAATGAGAGTCTCTACTCTTACATAATTAAGAGATAAAAAATACAATCAAAAGTGAGAGAGACCTAAAAAATCTGAGAGAGAGCCTGCCCCATGGGAAAGAATGGGATCATATAAAGAAAAAGGGGGGAGAGAGAGATATAGAATCATGCATCAGTCAATGATCTATTTTTTAGTCATTAGTTGAGCTACCACCAATTTTAATGAATACCCCACCATATCATTTTCCAAATAAGACTAATAGATCCTTATCAATTAACTTACATGTGTCCCAAATAGCCTCAAATCTTCTTGCTATTCGAGAGATGCACTAGAAGACAAGGATAATTTTTTTACATGATAATGATCAATTATCTATTTTGATGCATAAAAATACTCTAAGTCTCTAAATATAAGTGAATGCTCTAACTACTTTCTCTAGCCATGCCATCCTCCACTTGTTATCATTATGAGGGTAAAAATCCCCATATATTGAAAATGATAAAGCCATGCCATGCATGTTTTGAGAGATGGTTTATCTAGGGTATGGTCATGTCCAAGGATAAGATTATCCTTCATTAATTACAAATATCTACCTCTATTTGTTAATTAAACCCTGTTCTACTATAGATGAAAACCAATGAAAATATTGGTTTTCCCATAGTCTTAATTTTGACATATGAAACTTGACAGGTGTTTGATATTAAATTTTTAATGATCCACCATCCTTTTAGTCTATTTTAGGTATAAAATACCTATTTTATTTCTATGGAAATCTACTGGTAATGCTTGGTCTTGATGTCCCCATTCTGGCTCAACTTGGATCCATCCTAAATCACATTCAAGCTTAATCCCTTTGTATTTGTTTTACCTAAGTCCAACATTGATTTATAAAAAATGTTGAAAATGTCCTAGGCTAAATTATTTTCTTATTTGTTATCTCTTGCTATCTTAGGTCATTGACCTATTGAATCTCTCTCACACCATCAATCTCAAGTTACATGATCAAACACGGTTCATTGATTTGCTACTAGTTGAATGTGATGAAGACACTTGTCACTTATGCATTTATCTTTAGGATACATTAAATCTTTTGACTTATTGTTCATCATTTATCTTGGATACATGATTAAATGTTTGTCATTGATCCTACCATTTAAAATCAAATGGCTACTTCATGGGACCTAGATTTGACATTTGCATTCCCATCTTTGATGTCCATGTGAATGCATTTGACATCGACACAATTGTCACTGGGATATTTGAACTTCAACAGTTATTTTTCATGGCTTGAATTTGATGTTTGCATGACCATCAATCTTTAGACCCTCAAAGGTCAATTTTTGAGCTTAATTTTGATACTTATGTGAATGTCACTTTACTAGAACAATTTCTTTGAGACAAACCATTCTATTAGAAATTTTGCATTGGTCTTTTGTTTTTATTGGAACCATTACTATGAACATTTTTTCCAAAAGAAATATGTCCTCAAGTAAATGGTTTCAAATAATTTTCCTGAAAGATTTAGGTCTTTAGGATTTTTTCTTAGCTAATTTTCTTGAAACAATTAAGTCCTTAGGATTTTTTCTATGGAACCTTGGCTCAATAGAACTCAACACTTAGCCAAAAACAAAAAATAATTATATTATCACTTTAGCCAAATAAAGTTGAAAATGTTTCCAAGTATAACTTAGCTTTTTATCTTGAAATCTCCCTTAAAATTTGACAATTTACACTTGAAGTTAACTTAAAGTGTTTCAAAATCTTTGCAAGTTTCATGATCCCTTTGGTCCACTCATTCCATCTAAGACTTTGCTCAATCCATTTGATCATACTTGACCTTTAGGAAAAATTTATATATGAAGGTGCAGTAATATAAAATGTCAAAATTGGTAGCTTGAGTGGGTCTTGTGACACCCAACCCATAGGTCATTCTTGCATGCTCTCATTACCCTTCTAGACACCTTTTTGCTTTTTGTCAATCATCCCAAGCATTCCAAATGGTCATTCCACTTCAGCCAAGTAGCATTTCCCAAGCCAATCCTATCCCCCTAGGTCCCACCCCTACAGGATAGGAGTGACCAACTTGGACTATAGTGTCAGACCCTAGGGTGTCCTATTTCGGCACTCATGTCCAGTTGTATTTTGAGCTCCAATAGTTATTTCCTTTTGGTTCCTATCCTTCATCTTGTCAGCCTAGCATAAATACATTCAACCCATGACCAATAGATATCTATAAAATCCCATTCACAATTCATTTAAAAGGAGGTTGGCAAATATTATAAATCAAGTAAGAATACAAGCAAAACCACTAAGGTAAATTTCCCTATTCACTTCATATATCCATCCAATATAACTATAATCATATCCAAATCCTCACACCAGTCCTTAGCCACCTCAATCACACTTAGTTTAGTATTTTTACATCTACATTCACACTATTGCACAGAACACATTAAGTGGGAGAACTACATATGGATTGATCCCTCTTCCAAGTATTGGTATGTAGGTAGTATGCCCACACAAGGGGTGTGGATACACATTTAGTACATATTACACACACTAACCCCCACTTCTTTCTCAAGTTTTATCAAATCACAATGAATTTTAAGGTTTGAAGATTAAATCAGCTCTATAAAGAGTTTTGTAGACTTTCAATAGCCAAAATTTCATACGTAGGCTCACACAAGGATAAAAAACAAAACCCAAAAAATATCAGGTCTCTATAAGTAGTTTGGACAATGGTAGAATAGGACAACAACACCAGACTCTAAGGTGTCCTATTTTGGTGATCTTCTCCTTTCAAAAAACAAAATCCAAATCCTGATTTGTGACACTATCCTAGTTCTACATATCCAATATCAAACTCTATAATAGTTATTTTATTTTGTTTTAGCTAAGTCTTATTTTCTCCATATTTATTGCTATTTATAGAAAGGTTAAAAATATAAATCAATGGTTAAATTATTACAATATTATTTACTAATTTAGTCAACCTAGACCTTTAACTAAAATACAAATAAGATACTAATATCCCCAAAAATGTTAAATCATTTGGTGAACAACTTTGGACTACAACATTAGATAGTAGAGTCCTATATCGACACTCCTATCCAAATAATAAAAGAACCATATTATTTAGAAATAGATAGAAAGGTAAGACCAGTTACAATTTTATCAACAATAATTTAGTTTAGAATCACCAATTTTAGTATACATTTTTAAAAGGAATCTAGATATAGGGGGAATCATATGTGGTATGATGGCTCTCAATTCTAGTTTCAAATACAATAGTTGGTATAAATTTTAGATCAGAATCCATGTTATAGACACCAGTGATTGTGGGGTAAAGTGTGTGGCACATTTGCTTTTTTTCTTTATAGTTTATGGTATTACCCAGGCATTCTTAGTAGATGTGTGCCTTATTCCATCTATAGGTGGTTATCATAATTCTTGAGTGGCTTCCACATAAGCCCACTACCCAATTTTAGAGTGGCTTTCATAGAAGCTTAATCTCCACCTTTTTCTAAGTGGCCAAGAGTGGCCTAGTTTCCAACACACATTCAACTATCCATGTCACATTGTAAGATTATAAAAAATTTATGGGCTTCATGAGTCATCTCATATGACACACATTCATACCATTATTAGTTCATAGCTTCACTTCACAGGGAAAATATAGAGCCAAAGGTCTATCTAGCCTTTATATTCTTGAGCCATCTACTTTGAGGGATTGGACACATAGTCCAAGTATTGATTAACATAGGAATGATCATATAAATTTACTTAGTGGGTGATGATGGATCCAAAGGGTTAGACTTTGCATTATTGAGATACTCTTAGGGAATTGAGCATTGGACTCTATTCATGATATTACTTTTGGTACAACATCATTCAACATATACTCAGCATCACTTAACATCACAATAGGTTTTGTATTGGTTCACGTACCTAGTGAGGTGTATTCATTCCTTTCTCTTACTCTTCCTTTTACCCAACTTTTGTATATTTTTAATTTAGACATAGTGTTTCTAATAAAAACTGATCTACTCCTGATTTTATTTTATAAATTTACACTTCATGACATGCTCTCTCTATGCACACCCATCATTACACAACTTCATGATCTTCACCTTTATAGGCAAGTTTAAGTACACTTTCTACTTTTCCTTTATCCTAATATTTCACTTTGTTGCATCACTAGAATAAAGGGGGGGAAATGTAGTCATATAAAATGTCAAAACTGGTATCTTAAGTGTGACTTGTGACACCCAACCCATAGGTCATTCTTGAATTCTCTCATGACCTTCTAAACACCTTTTTTCATGTTCCCAATCATCTCAAATCTTTCCAAATGATCATTCTAATTAAATTAGGTAGCATTTCCCAGGCCAATCCTATCCCCCAATTCCTACACCTATAAGATAGTAATGCCTAACTTGGACTATAGTACCAAACCCTAGGGTGTCCTATTTTGATGCTCCTATCCAATTGCATTTTAAGCTCCAACAGTTATTTCCTTTTGATTCCTATCCTGCATCTTGTCGACATAGCATGAATACATTCAACCTATGACCAATATATCTCTATAAAATCCCATTCAAATTTCAATTAGATAGAGGTTCACAAATATTACAAACTAAGAAAGAATACAATAAAAATAATTGAGGTAAATTTCCCTATTCTCTACATATATACATTTAATATAGCTTCAATCATATCGAAACCCTCACACCGGTCCCTAGCCACCTCAAGCATACCGAATTTACAATTTTTGAATTTGCATTCATACTATTACACAAAGAACATTAATTGGGAAAACTACATATGACTTAATACCTCTTTAGATTATTGGTATGTAGGTAATGTACCCACACAAGGGGTGTGGATACATGTTTAGTACATCTTAAACATACTAACCCCTCTTCTTTCTCAAGTTTTTATCAAAGCACAATAAAGTCTAGTGTTTGAATATTAAATTATCTCTATAAGGAGTTCCATAGACTTTTATCAATCAAGATTTCATAGGCAAGCTCACACAAGGATAATGAACAAAACCCAAAAAACTCAAGACTTGAAAATAATGGCAGAAGAAGACAACAACATCAGACTTCAAGGTATCTTATTTTGGTAGGCATGTCATTTCATAAAATAAAAGCCAAATCCTAATTTGTGACACTATCCCAATCTTGTACAACCAATATCAGACCTTGCAATAGTCATTTCAATTCATTTTTAGCTAAGTATTATTTTCTCCATAATTATTGATATTTATAAAAATGTTAAAATTACAAATAAATTATAAAAATTAGTGGTTAAATTCTTGCAATATTATTTACTAGTTTAGTCAACCCTGACCTTTAAATAAAATAGGAATATGATACCAATATTCCTAAAAATGTTAAATTAGTAGGCCAAAATTGGCCAACATGAACCACATTTGAGATTAATGACACTCCACATCTTTTCTTCACTTCATAGATCTATATATTGGCTCCTAAATATTTTCTTTCAGTTTAGTAAGTGGAACACATGATAGTTTATTGAAATTTAGTGTTTTGGTTGCACTTTATTAAACCACTTTGTTGGTTCCCATATTTTCACACATTATAAATTATTCAATGAGGGTTGTAACATATATCTTTACAAATAAATAATCTACATTGATTCTTTAGATTAATACTTGATCACTCTCAATTCAACACTTCTCCACATGCCTCAACAAGGGTGCATGTACATCTTCATGACAAAGACAAAGTGTGTATGCATACTCATGTATCTTATTTTATTTATAGATTATCACTATAATAAATGGGAATAAGGGTTCTAGGAGGTAGGAGGGAGAAAATATAGACACTGAAATTTAATCAATAAATGATTGAAAATGTTGGTCTTTGACATCTTTACTTTGCTTGGCCAACTCTCCATTCTTATAATCATTTGTCTATATGAAAGCCTTCAACATCTTGAAATTACTGAGAACATCTTCTAAAATTCCATGATTTATTCTTATTTATCCCTAATCAATAGATATTTCACTTTAATTTTAGTTTTATAAGCCTTTATCCATTTTTGACAAGTGCACACTAGGAAAATAAGGATGCATTGTGCACCTATCCATTAGTGGGAACTTGTCTATAGTGATCTAATGACTATTTTTTTTAAAATGACATGCTTCCAAATAGATTTTCCTAACATGAAAATAGGTTAGTTACTATAAAAATGTCAAATATTCTTCTATAAGAGCACTCCAAATGTCTCACTTGAAAACCCCTGTCACTCTATCTAGTACTCTCTTACAAAGGCAAAATTATAAAAGCATATATCTATTTAGAAAAAAACCCTACTAAAATTTTACTAAAATAATAAAGCCATTGGCTAAGTTCACACTATTTTATTATAGGTTGAGGCCATCCTTTATCAAGCATTCTAATCAAATTTACTAATTGAATTTATATGATCTTCTCCAAAGGGATAAGTATATCAGCCTAAGGTCCATTAAGACTATATAGGTAGAACTAAGTCAACAAGGGGTTTTATTAGGATAGCTCAACCATATCCCACTTCCACACCTTTTCTCCTTAGGCATTTGAGCTTGTTTGTGTACTTTTATAGGCTCGAGTTTTTATTTTGAAAGTTATCCATGCACCCAAATAGGCTTAGCATAAAATCATATAATATTTAGACAAAGGCAAACTGATCTCAAATTTTATAATCAACACACATTCAAAACATACAAGGTTTAAATAGTAGACAATGGTGAACTACGACCCTGTTTGGCTAATGTGCACTTATCTTAGAATATAGTGAGGCACTATTTTAAAATAACATCATGCTTGTATATGTTTTTAAATAGTTTCAAATAGTCATTGTCAATGAATGAATAACACAGTTTGAATAAATAAATTTTTATTGACATCTCTTTAAACTTAAAACTCTAGTTTTTATTTTTAGTAATTTATAGCTTCTGTAAATTCTATGTATCACTATGTTTTTATAATAGGTTATTTTATTTATCTTCTTAAATTATATTTAAAGTTTACATTACTTTAGAGTTAACTTTCATTTATAATTAATCTTAAGGGTAAACAAGACAGTAAAAGAGTATAATATTTACTCTCAACAATTAAATTATTATTTATTTTCATATAATACATATTTTTACTTATATTATCTTGAACACAAATGGATATATTAATATAATATTTTTTGAAACAAACATTAACTTAAACATAAGAGAAATGTCAATTATTGCTAGTTATTATAATATTTATGAAGAAAATGTATCCCCTATATTTTAATTATGTGCAATGCATAAAATAAATTATTTCAAATAAATGTTAACTTGAGCATAAGAGAGATCTCAATTCTTACCAGCTATTATCATTATTATGAAAAAAATATATCCCCTATATTTTGATTATTATGATGATGGCTTTGAAATATATGTCATCATTTTAAAAAAAAATTAAGTTCCATTAAAAAAATAATTGACACTTTTACTTTAAAATAGACCTCCCCTTTCCTCCCTCTTGTCATGCCTCCAACCACCATGTCTCACCCTCTCACATCTCACGAAAACAAGATGCATTTTTACAAAAAAACATTAAATCCTAATTCCAAATATAACCTAAATATTTATTATAATGTTTAAATCTATAAATTTTATTAAATAAATTTAATATATTATTTTATTATTCATAACATTTCCATCCCAAAATCTAAGAATAATTTATTGTGTGATTAGATGGTGTTTAACATTTATCTAAGTAATTTAAAGCAATAATTATGTGTTGTATAGGGAAGATTAGCCATTGACTATGTTTATCATTTAAAAAAAAAGGTAAATGATATTATAAAGTTAAAATATTAATTTATAAAACTTTCACTCATATGAAGATAAAAAAATTCAATGATCTATTATTTAGTGGTAGATTAAAGTTTTTAGTTATGATTTAAATAATGTTTATTGAATTAGTTATTGAAATTTAAAAACATAAATTAAAATGTATTCTATGATATTATACTTTCAGTATAAAATGATGGTCTAAAATTAGCTAGTATGAGTACTTCTAACCTATAAGATAGTATTTTACTCCATCTATTTCAAAATATTAGTGTCATTTATTTTCTTAGTATTATTTATATATTTTTTTAACATAACAAAAAGAAAATTATATTAATTTATAATATATTATGTAAAATTTTTATTAAAACATTTATTATTATAAGAGATTAAGTATGATAACAAATAAAACTTTATGAAAATTTTGAATATTTCAAATAAAAATATAAATATAAAATATTTCATCATTACAAAGTTCAAATGTTTAGTAGTTAGATTAAATTGGTAACTACCATCTCGATCACATTAAGAATATTCATCTCCTATTAAAATATAAACATCTAATAATATTTAACCTGTTAAGGTGTGGAGCCTAAAAGCTTCACATATGAGCGCATTACCAAAGTTGCAGGTTTACACAGTCATCGGCGTCGGTCAGGAGCGACCGATGTCGGTCAGGTGTAGTTGAAGAGACGCTGGCGTCAGCAGGGGATCAGCTGACGTTGGTCATAGGCAAGCAGGTAGGAACTGGCGTCGGTTACCTGTGCGTCCAGAATGTTATTTCCATGGATAGAACTGAGTGTTTGCATGATGAGTTTAAGTCTTAGTCTTTATTCTGCGTCTCTATTATTAGAAAGACTATTTTTAGAGCCCTTATTCAAGAGGCTTAACTGTTGGTTGTAAGTGCATGCTCAAGTCTCCTAATTCTATATGTAGAATTAGATCTTCTTAGCTTATTATTGTAGTTCATTGTATATGAATGTTGAAGAGCAGTACATAATTGTATAGGTGAATCAATCCAGGTTGTTGGAGTTAATTGTACTTGAGAGAGAGAGCTCTTAAGGGATAGAGATCTAGAGAGAGATCTTGTGCATCTGAGAGAGGTGTGGAAGAAAGAAGTTTCTTCAATTGTATTCCTTCTGTAAAGAGTTTAATACAAGTTTTCAGGGTGGTTTCTTGTATCTCTTGTTCTTCGCTATTTATCATTCTAGTTACTTATCTATCTAATTTAATTATGTGGTTTATTGCTTTCATAAGTGTAATCATATTCTTGGTTGATCCCCAACAAGTGGTATCAGAGCTAGGTTGTAGGTTTAGAGCTTGATATCCAATAATCAGTATCAAAGCTCAGGTTCACTAACAGGGGGTTCAGATCTGTGTAGTGTGTATTGATTACAGGTTGCTCACAGGGGTTTCTGCAGGGATTTCTATTTGAGTGGGAGAAGCAATGGTAGAAGAAAGTAAACTGAGAATGGAGAAGTTTAATGGCAAAAATTATCAACATTGGAGAATGCAGATAGAGGACTATCTGTATCAGAAAGATCTATACTTACCATTAGGTGGGATTGCTAAGAAGCCCACAGACATGGATGATGAAGAATGGGAAGTTCTTGACAAAAAGGCTCTAGGGTCTATAAGACTGAGTCTAGCATCTACTATGATATCTAATTTATCATAGGAAAAAACAATGGTAGAGTTGATGACTACTTTAGCAAATTTGTATGAAAAACCCTCAGCTTCTAATAAGGTATATCTTATGAAGCAACTATTTAATTTGCTAATGCAGGAAGGTGGATTGTATCTAATCACCTGAATGATTTCCATGGTATTGTAAATCAATTAAGTTTAGTCAAAATTGTATTTGATGATGAGATTAAAGCTCTTTTAATATTATGTTCTTTGCCTGAAAGCTGGCATAGCTTAGTAATGGCAGTTAGTAATACTGCATCTGCATCAAATATTTTAAAAGTAGAGGATGTTGTTAGTGTTATCTTGAATGAGGAAATTCATAGGAAAAGCACAGAAGAGACATCTGGAAACACTTTGAGTTTTGAGAGTAGGGGAAGGCAAAAAGAAAAGAGCAAGAAAGGGAGATCAAGATCCAAGTCTAAGGGGAGAGGTAGATCCAAATCCAGAAATGGCAGGAAGCCACAATGCTAGAATTGTGGAAAGATGGGGCACATAAGCAGAGATTATTGGTCAAAGCCTAAGGAGGACAATCAACATGAAGGAAAGGAAGAAGCAAAGGTTGCAGGTATCACACAAGATGCTTTAATATTCTCTTTGCATAATAATATAAAATCTTGGGTGTTAGATTCTGGTGCATCTTTTCATGCTACCCCTAATAGGGAATATTTTAGTGACTATATCCATGGAGATTTTGGAATAGTGTATCTAGGGGATGATGAGCCTTGTAAAATTATTGGCAAAGGTAAAGTGAAGCTGAAAATGCAAAATGGCAACACATGGGTGTTGAGAGATGTTATGCATGTTCCTAGCTTGAAGAGGAATTTGATTTCTATAGGAAAGTTAGGGGATGAGAGTTGTACAGTAACTTTCACAAAAAAATCTTGGAAGGTGACCAAGGGTGCACTTGTTATGGCCAGAGGTAAGAGAGTAGGTACTCTCTACTTATGTAATTGTGTTACTAATAATTCTCCTACTGTATTATCTACTTCAGATGTGGATGCAAAATTGTGGCACTCAAGGCTTGGCCACATGAGTGAGAAGGGAATGTCAATTCTTAAGTCTAAAGGTAAGCTTTCAGATTTGAAAAGCATGGATCTAGAATTTTGTGAGCACTGTGTATTTGGAAAATAGAAAAGGGTTAGTTTTCTCAAGACTGGGTCTACAAAGAAGAAGCATAAGTTGCAGCTTGTTCACATAGACGTGTGGGGACCAGCTCAGGTAGCTTCTATTAGAGGATCACAGTACTATGTTTCATTCATAGATGATGCTACAAGAAAGGTATGGATCTATTGTATTAAGAAGAAATCTGATGTATTTGAGACTTTTAAGATTTGGAAAGCTATGGTTGAGAATGAAATAGGCAAAAGATTGAAGTGCCTAAGATCTGACAATGGTGGTGAGTTCTGCAGCTATAAGTTCAACTGGTATTGTTATATGCATGGAATTCATAGGCAAAGGATGGTTCCAAGGACACCTCAGCAGAATGGAATTGCTGAAAGGATGAATAAAACAATTATGGAGTGTGCAAGGTGTATGAGATTGCATGCTAGCTTGCCCTTAGAGTTTTGGGCAGAAGCTGTTGACACTGCAGTGTACCTGATTAATAGAGGACCCTCTACAGCTCTGGATGGTGGAATTCCAGAAGAGGCATGGATAGGTAAAAAGGTAGATCTCTCATTCCTTAAAGTTTTTGGTTGTGAAGCCTTTGTGCACGTTGATAAGGAAAATAGAAAGAAGCTAGATGCTAAGTCTATGAGGTGCACATTTATTGGCTATGGCTCAGATGATTTTAGTTTTAGATTTTGGAATCTAGGAACTAACAAGATAATTAGGAGCCATGATGTTGTTTTCAATGAAAAAGTGATGTATAGTGATCAGCTGAAGAAGCTGAATCAATCTAGGCAGAGCAATGGTGAATTGGACGAGGTGACGGTCCAATATGAGCTCGTAAAAAAAAGAAATAATCACTTGTAGGAAAACACAGAGATCGACGTCAATAGGAAAGGAACCAGCATCGGTAAGACAGAAACTGATGTCGGTCATACAGAGACTGATGTCGACAGAACAGGCACCGACATCAGTCAAGAAAAATTGGCATCGGCCAGTAACAGGCCTGGAAGTGACTGAGGTCAGTCACTGTCCGAGAATTTGGGTGGACAACGTGTTGTCAGTGAGTCTCAGACACCCATCAGGAGGTCAGAAAGGGTAAGTAAGCCTCCAATTTGATATTCTCCTTCATTATTCTATTTATTGCTAATTGATGGCAAAGAACCAGAGAGTTTTCAAGAAGCATTACAGGTGGAGTCTAAGAGTCAGTGGGAGCATGGCATGGTTGAGGAGATGGAGTCCTTAAGAGAGAACCAGACATGGGATTTGGTTGAGTTGCCAGCTGGTAAGAGGACACTGAAGAATAGATGGACCTACAGGTTGAAAGAAGGTGAGAATGGATAGATGAGATATAAGGCCAGGTTGGTAGTGAAAGGATTTGCACAAAAGCCAAGTATTAATTTTGGTGAGATTTTTTCTCTTGTTAAAATGACTTCTATATGGATTGTACTATCTTTGGTTGCTATTGAGGATTTGCATCTTGAGCAGCTAGATGTTAAGACAACATTTCTTCATGGAGATTTGGATGAGGAAATATATATGGAACAGCCAGAAGGATTTGAGGTCAAAGGTAAGGAGAAGTTAGTGTGCAGATTGAAGAAAAGCTTGTATGGCCTTAAGCAAGCTCCTAGACAGTGGTATTTGAAATTTGATAGGTTTATGACTGAGCATGGCTATAATAGGTGTCAATCTGACCATTGTGTGTATTTTAAGAGATTGGCTAATGGTAGATATATTATTCTATTATTGTATGTAGATGATATGCTGGTTGTAGGATCACACATGCATGATATCTCTGAGCTTAAGGTGAAATTAGCTCAAATGTTTGCCATGAAGGATTTGGGAGCAACAAAGAAAATCCTTAGCATGAGCATTAAGAGAGATAGGAAAAATCATAGGTTGATATTGTCTTAAGAGGATTATGTGGACAAGGTGTTGAAACGGTTCAATATGCAGGATGCTAAACCGATAAGCACACCTTTGGCTAGACATTTTAAGTTGAGTAAAGAACAATGTCCTAATTCACATGATGAGGTAGAGTACATGAGTAAGGTTCCATATTCTTCTGCAGTAGGGAGTTTGATGTATGTAATGGTGTGTAGTAGACCAGATATTGCCCAAGCAGTGGGAGTTGTAAGTAAGTATATGGCCAATCTAGGAAAGGAACATTGGAAAGCAGTTCAGTGGATCCTTAGATATCTGAGAGGAACCAGCAGTAGGCACTTGTGCTATGGAGGTTTAGATACTTCTATACATGGTTATGTAGATTCAGATATGGTAGGTGATTTGGATGGTAGGAGGAACACCACAAGATATGTTTTCACTATAGGTGGAATGGCGGTTAGCTGGATATCAAAGTTGCAGAAGGTTGTTGCCTTGTCAACTATAGAAGCAGAGTATATTTCAGCCACAGAGGCTAGCAAAGAGATGATATGGATGACACGGTTCATGGAAGAGCTTGGAAGGGAGCATGAGAGTTGTAGATTATACAGTGATAATTAGAGTGCAATTCATTTGGCTAAGAATTCAACCTTTCATTCAAGAATAAAGCACATATAGCTTAGGTACCACTTCATAAGACAGGTATTGGAGGATGGTGAGTTGAAGCTGGAGAAGATCCATATAGATAGGAATCTTACTGATACGTTAACCAAGCTGGTTACAAAGGAGAAGTTGAATCTTCATTCAACTTCTATTGGTTTTCATGATTGAGTTAAGGGTGGAAGAGCTAGAAGATGTTACTGTACAGGTACTGGTGCAACTATTTATCTCTAAGTGGGAGATTGTTAAGGTGTGGAGCCTAAAAGCTTCACATATGAGCACATTACCAAAGTTGTAGGTTTACACAGTCAACGGGGTCGGTCAAGAGTGACCGACATCAGTCAGGTATAGTTGAAGAGACACCAGCGTCGATAGGGGATCGGCCGACGTCAGTCACAGGCAAGCAGGCAGGAACCGATGTCAGTTACCTGTGCATCTAGAATGCTATTTTCGTGGACAGAACTAAGTGTTTGCATGATGAGTTTATGTCTTAGTCTTAAGTCCACATCTTTATTATTAGTAAGACTATTTTTAGAGCCCTTGTTCAAGAGGCTTAACTATTGGTTGTAAGTGCATGCTCAAGTCTCCTAATTCTATATGTAGAATTAGATCTTCTTAGCTTATTGTTGTAGTTCATTGTATATGAATGTTGAAGAATAGTACATAATTGTATAGGTGAATCAATCCAAGTTGTTGGAGTTGATTGTACTTGAGAGAGAGAGCTCTTGAGGGATAGAGATCTAGAGAGAGATCTTGTGCATCTGAGAGGTGTGTGGAAGAAAGAAGTTTCTTCAATTGTATTCCTTCTATAAAGAGTTTAATACAAGTTTTTAGGGTGGTTTCTTGTATCTCTTGTTCTTTGCTATTTATCATTCTAGTTACTTATGTATTTGATTTAATTCCGTGGTTTATTGCTTTCATAAGTGGAATCATATTGTTGGTTGATCCCCAACATAACCAAGACATTCTCTTTTTGAATGACATTCTTTAACAATTCATGATGCAATTAAGTTTTCTAATTCTTATACTAAATATTGAATAATGTTTTTCAATTGTATGTGTTTATTTTTATATTTTCATATATTATTGGGACTATATATTTTATATACATTTTATTAGAAACTTAAAAAAAGTATTAAGATTTTATTTAAAAATAAAAAATGGATCAACATTAAATTAAAGAATGGGAAAATGATCTTGATTTTTTTTAGGTTATTAAATAATAATATAAAAAATAATAAACTTAAATGAGTATACAAATTTCAATATAATTTAAATAAGTGATATGTGTGTCCAAGGAATTCAAGGAAAAAATAATTGTTAGCTTTTATTTATTAGTAAAATAAACAAAATAAATAAAGAAAAATTAATTTTCTAAATTTAGGATTTAGGGGGAGCTAAATAACAAAGTAACTCAACTACAACTAGAATATAAATGAACACTTTTACCTTCTATTCAAGTTTGAAGAGCTTATTGGCATGAGTTTGGTCTTGAGCTCAGCTTGCGAATAATAGTTCTTTAACAATGGTTCTCTAGCATCATCTACCTTTTTTTTCATTTGGTCTATAACCTTGGTAGTTATTCTTGTTGAAGATTTTCTAATAGTAGTTTAGTATTATAACCTTTCATAAAAAATCTTTTTATAAGTGAGTGTGAATGCTTGTATTTATAAGCTCCACACTAACCCCAACCTAGGTGTAGGTAGATCTAGGTTGATTTTGGAAAGGCAAATGCAATAGATAAGGTCATTAATTATGCATTTATGGAGACATGGCTCAAATTTTTTGATTTACATGACATTTATGTTGATATTTTACCATTTTTGATTTTGAGGATGATGTTATCATCATGACCTCACTTTCCCTGATATTTATTGAATTTTAATTTTTGTAAATTATATTTTCATTAATTCAACATGGAATACTTAACTATAAATTTAATTTGATTTTTTTTCTTGATTAATTATGCTTAGTCTTTTTGTCATTTCAAAAATTAGCTTAAGCGCCCCACTTAATAAGATAAAAGTATTAGTTTGCTTGATTACAACCTACCTAAAGATGAATTTGTGGGAGGTTACTATTGTATATAAAATAATATCCCAAATAGGGATGACTCAATAGAATTATAGACAATAACATCTGATGTGTGCATGGAATTGAGATGTTTAGGTAATTTTTATGCTTAATTTACATCATTTTATAGAAACTAGTCTAATACATGGTTTAGACATGGTTATGGCCAAAATGGGGTGTCTACATTTTGCCCCCTATTTGAGTAGGCACTGTAAGACATAGGCATAGTAACATCTTCTTAAAGAATTAAAAATTCATTAATGCCTTGGCTAATGCATTGGTGGGTGATGGATGATCCCTGGATGCCCCCTAACATTATTGAGTGATAAATAGTGTCATAAAATAGCCCTCAAAAAGAGGAAAAATGATGCGATCCATTGGTAATAAGGGTGGAAATACTGATTTGACCAAAGGTGAATTTAATTAGTGGCAAAATTATTTTCCTTAGTAAAGCAGATTGATTAGGATAAAATTGATTCTTCTCTAATAAAGTAGGATAAAGTGTTAATCAGTCAAAAATAATTTGTCACGTTCGAGTACATTAGCAAAGGAAGCTCATGCAATAAATCCATAAACGGAGTGATGATGAGTTGGCATAGAATAATAACACAAATATATAAATAATAGCTAGGATTAAGATGTATAATTTAACTATCATGGAATAGGTCCAAAAAATAACACTATTAAATGGACCTCTAAAGGGCCCAATAACATGGTCTGATAAAAAAATAACTAATGTAGAATCAAATGACACAAAAAATAGACCACAAAGTCAAAAATAAGAGCTTAGAGAGTGAACTAAAAGAAAACTTAAGCCTTGCGGGTAAAAATGTAATTTTATGAGCTATATACTCACTCCATGAGGTAAAACATTTTCATTTTCACCTTATCCTTATAAGAATTTATAACTCCAACTTTGTGGATAAAAATGGCTAGTTGATCCACACGATGGTATTGAGCAACTGGGTGAGAGAGCATGGGCGACCACCACATGATGAGAATCTCATAAGTACACTTACTTGAGAGCTTTGGTGTAATTATTAGACATTTATTTCTAGTTTTAGGGCATAGATCTACAGAGTCTCAATTTTTGTTCAAGGTAAAATGGTGGTTTTAAATAGAAAAGAGGTAACTTCACACAAAATCACCATTTTGAAATATAACATCACCAAAAAACACTAAAAGTTAGATAAATGGTGGTTTTGCCCAAGTCATGTGAAGTCATCATTTTTTTAAAAATGAAAATCATAATTTCACCTAAAAATGGTAGAAAATACCAATATAGTGACTTCGTCATTTGGTAAAATGGAAAATTTTCCATAAAAGCCAAATGGTTAACTTAAGGGATGCAAAATAAATCCAACATCTAGTAGAGAGGGGGAATTAGGTCTAGTAGGGTAGGGATTTTCTAGATAGTAGAATAGACATAGATTGATGCTAATCTATCTATGGTTTTAAGAGTGACTAGAGGTATTAAAATCATGTGAGTGATGCTCGCACTACCTATGGACACAACATACTTGGATAATAGAAATGATTGGGATCTTGGAGTCAGTGAGTCTATTTGAGGTGGCACATATGCTTATTATCTAAGTAGTTAAAGTGTACTTAAGTGTAGTATCCAAATGAAGGGACTCGTAGACTTTGACATTCCATTTAACAATGGGAGAGGTGATATTGACACTTAAGGATACCTAGCATATCCTCAAGCTACCTATGAGAGGATAGAGTCTATTTTAGACAACTCTAACATATTAATGGGAGGTATTAGATGATCTGACTAGCTACAAAGATATTCCCATGTCACATGGGAAGGTATATATTGACATGCTAGAGTCTTATATAGATATTTGACTAGAAATCCTAACACTAAAGGAGCCAACACTGATAACACTAGTAAATAGAGAGGTTATTGTACTTATGGCCATTATTAGTGGCATATTACTGCTTAAAAAGAGTGGTAATAATTTTCATATGGACCTAGGTGGAATGATCAGATCTATGATGGATAATAGAACTAGATTTTCTTAGGGGATAGAAATATTGGCCCATATTTACAAGGAATTACACATAGTGGGTTATCAAGGAGGCCATAGTATAGGTGTAGTGATATTACTCTAGGTGTGGGGATGGGAGCATATAAAAATGGAGTACTTAGTTGGGAACATGAGGATGTGAGACCCATATGATTAAGTAACATATGGATAGGCATAAATAAGTGTAGGCCATAAAGGGTACCATGGGGATATTTACTTCTATCAATGCATATTGGATGATCTAACTTCATATTTCTTCATGTCATGACCTTATTTTCCCTAGTAGCTAGATTGGCCATAGGATAGATGGTACACCAACTTCATGATGACTAGGGGCTTATTGACTGAGTGATAAATGTACATAATTGAGGAGTACATGCATGATCAAGTATAATGAAAGTTGGTATGTAGTAGGATGTCTCATAGGGGCCTAGGAAGTTTACACATATCTATCAAGAGAGCAATTAATTAACACCATTAGAGGTGAATGATAATTATTAGTTATATAAGAGTGGTATGAATTCCATAGGCTTATGAAGGAGGTATAGCAAATTCAAGTGTGAAAAATTCCTATATACTATGGTGGGCATAGGTTTTTCCATTGATAGTACCAACATAGGCATTAAGATAAGTTTAGGTAGGATAGGCATAGGGTGGGTAGGTTGGATAGGTTGGACATAATTGTTATGATATAATTAGATAGGGTGGATATTAGGGTGGGGATGATATTGAGGTAGAGGTAGAGGATATTATGATGGAGATAGAGAATCAAGAGGATCAAGGTGGTGAATATATGGATGTAGATTGGAGTACTAGGAGATATTTTGATGTAGACCCCAATAAGATAGCTATTTCAAGGACTTAGTAGATCTAGGTGAGGTAGGACCATCAAATACATACAGAGCCTAGGATGTTATCATGTTGGAGGAGGAGATCACTATTTGGGTAGGGTAAATTGAGGGCTTAGAGAAGAGAGTGGGTTAGTTACAAGTATAACTTACTCTCTAGGATGATGATATGAATCTCCTTCAATAAAACATTAAATGACTAAAGGAAGAGGTGGCATAGATGATGTAGGTACAAGTCCATCTACAAGCTACATAAGATCAAGCCATATCTGAGAGATATCAAGACATAAAATATAGGGATTAGGCTAGGGCTAATGTGCAACATATTATATGGGAGTGAATGAGGCTCATGGAGCTAACACACAGGCATGGTCCTCACAAATTATACCTGAGAGCCTTTAGGCTAAGGATGAGGCTTCTTATTATCAATGAGAATATGATATTACCATGCCACAGGATCAATAGATAACTAATTTTGAGGTATGAGAGGATAGAGGGCTGGTAGTAGGTCCTCACAGTCTAGGACTTAGACACATGATATAGGTGCATTAGGATAGTCGGGCCATTAGCCATGACCACTACCACCACTAGGGCTACCACTTGCTACGAGGCCAAGAGATTCATAGAGTTAGAGATAATCTTGTATAGCTATTTGGTATACTTGTATTTTATCATTATAAGATGTATATTATCATGATGTATATGTCATTCATTTTTATGATGTATTTGACATTCATTATTGGTCTACAGACTTGTACATGGATTATTATTCTTTTCATATATATGTGATGCTCTCTTCTTGATTTATCATGATATGTGATGGTCTCCTATTTATTCTATGTTATCTTTTCACTATTAATTTTGTAATTCCATTTAAACATGTGTATGGTATTTTATTTTTCATTATATCATGTTATGGAATGTTGGAATCTATGTGTTTGCTCATGTTAATTGCCTAGATATAAGCTTATTCATAGATGCATGTGTTTAATTATTTCTTATGAGAATTTTATTTATAAAATAAACTAAAAAAAACTCAAATAAATATAATGTCTAACTAAGATAAGGTGTACTTGTGTGATTAGTTACGCACCATTGATAAATAAATTATGAGATCTTTTTTTTGGTTGGGAAGGAATACCTACACACATGTGAGAAAATCGATAGAATAGATTATCAAGGTAATAAGGTAGGTTGCCTTGTAAACTACCATTTTTATTAAGGTATAAGATTCCCTTCATGGATGTCAACAAAACTATTTTAGCAATTAAGCTGATAGTAATGATAGTGAAAATTACAAATGCTTGCTGATAATTTAGATAACATATGATTATGAGAATAAAATATAATATATAAATGAAAGATAAATAAAATATATATGTATTATAAATATGAGAATACATGTTGAAGATAATATATAATAGATTAGATTAGTAATTTTTCTAGAAACCTGTAGAATATGGCTCAGGTTCTAAAACTTAATAGTTCTAATAGGGATCGATGCCAATTCATAGAGTCAATACCAATTTTAGTAGGATCAATTATGATCAATTTGATTAATTTTGATTCTAGTAAAATTTAATAAAATGATAAGAAGTTGGATTATGATCTATGAAAATGAATTATAAAGATAATAGAGGTAGCTTAAAGAGCATATTCATGATACTAATGAACATAGTAAAATATATAACAAAATTATGCTTAAAAATAAGTACAATACTAACCTTGAAATTATTTTTATTGGTGCTATGGATTGGTGGTGTATTTTAACTTCTATAGATAAATACCAAGGATTCAATACTTTGATCTAGATTAATAAGATAACCTAATGTCTATGTCACAAGGTCTCATGAGCATCATTAATCTGATAGGCATTTTGTTAACCTTAAGACATTATTTTGGGGATTGTTTGGGTGAGTTAATACCATGTATAAATAATCGTTATCAATCAAATAGAATTGGAGATGATCGTGATGGATCATTAATGATTTTGTCCTTTCTTAAAAAAATGAGTTACAAGGTCGTTCCAATAATGAGATATTTTGGGGAGGAAGTTTTTTAAGTTTTTTAATAGGATTTTCATTGAGGGTAAGTTATTAACATAGAGAGATAAATTGGATTATATGTATTTTATTATATATTTGGATATTTGGGAATTTGGATAAGGGTAATTGGTAATTAAAATAGTAATTATAATAAGTAAATGTGAATAAGGGTGGCAGATAATAATCAAAGGGGATTATGACATATAAAGATATTTTTAAGTTGTGTATGTAAAATTAGTGTCAACATTTTCCATTTTTTATTAAGTGATTGAATATCAGTCAACCATGAAATAAAAACCTAGATTATGTTGATGCCCCATGTGTGAGTGAGGAGTTATTCTACTTCAAACTAGGATCTGGTATGATAGGAAGAATTGATAGGTTTGAAAAAAGGGGTATGATGTATAGGGTGAATATGTGATTGATAAAAATAAAGCCAATGACATTGGTCAGTTGCATTAGTAAAAATAATCACTATTAAGACAAGGATAATGACGCATATAAATGCCTTCAGACAACCTAAAAAGAAAATACCCAAATTATGATCAAGTGGGTGCTTAAGCATATGTAACCAGGAGAAAAAAAGATAAGATGGACCAAATCAATCATTTATTGTGAGAAAATAGGGGTTTGACCTTTAGGTGGTTGTTCTTTTGGTGAAGTACATCCCTGAGATCTATAGATGATAGAATCTAAATAGAATGTATGCCTTTGTAGGTTGTGGGATGAATGATGGGTCTCTTCCACAATCCTAGAGTGTTATGTAAAATAGCATAGTTAAATAGGGTAACTTTTTGAGTCTTAAGACAAAACTATTTATGTGTGAAATATTTGAGTAGTGAAAAGGCATAATTGAGGCTAATTAACAAGAATCCAAGGTGATTTAGAAATGATTGATGATGATTTAACGAATCAATATTAATTTAAAATATTGACATGGATTATAATGGATACTATAAATAGTGTGGTCCACATGTCATTGGCATGTGCATATGTATAATCAATCATAATTTTTGAGTGAAACACTTGGATGTTTGTTTGAGTGTTTATGACAGAGACATTGTGGATTAATGCATGGATTCTTATTTTTTAACATAGATATGATTAGGAGTTCACTTTGTAAGGTGATAATATATTGATGGAAAGTTAGTTTATGTTAATATCTTGTCATTCATAATTATGGAGAAGTGTGTTGGTTAGACTTATTATCCAGTTAATACCAAATTCTTAAATCTACTCAACATTAATTTTCAACCTAAGGTACATAAGCTTTTCAAGGATGTCAAGACTATATATACATTATTGATTCATAGACTAACTTTATTGTTGGTTGTAGTATAATGAAATTATACTAATTTCACCATATAGATATACAAGGAAATTATTATAATAGAATGAAAAGATTATTCATACTTATAAGTCACACATGCATCACACTTTATGTAATCAAACTAGTAATGAAATCAATTCACATAGCACACTTTAATCTAAGAAGGGTTAGGATCTTCACCATAACTCTTTCAAAGGGGGCCCTCCTCATTTAGAACTGAGTTCTAATCCTTCTCTAAGAGACTTACAAAAGCTTCCTACAGAATCAAACTTTTCATTACTCAGATCTATAGTAATTAAATATTGCTATAGTAGATTACAATATTCAAAAATTAGAATGTAATTACTTTCTATAATTCCATCATTACTAATCTAATCTAGGTTCTGATATTAAATAAATAAGGTAGTTTATTAGCTTTAACCAAAAACACTAAAACAAGAAAGGTAAAAATACTTTGCAACTAACCCAATTAACCTTCAGGTGGTTAGTAACTTAAATTTACTTATTTTTAGGCCTAACTAGGTAAAGGACAATATATTCTACTTTGTTGTTTTGATTCTTTTCTCATTTTCATTGTCCTTATCTTATTCATCTTTTGGCAGCACATCCAAGTTTCACTTCATATGAGGGGTCCATACAACATTTATGGAGGATCCTCTTCAATATTTTACTTTATTTCTAAGATATTTAGATGTGTCATTAAAAGCTAATTACTTATTATCACAACAATGTTTTGTTCTATGTAGTGGCTATGAGACCCTATAGGTGAACGCCTATAGCTTGGTAGTTGCTATGGGCAACCTATAGATGGAAAGCCTATAACTTGGTAGTTTCTATAGGAAACATGTAGGTGGAAATATTTCAGCTTGATATTTTCTATAGGTAGCTTGTAGGTTGAAGCATGTAGTTTCTATGGGTTGGAATCCCCTTTTGCTATGGGCTTCTTTATATGTGTTGTGACCAAGAAATATTCTTACAGTCTTATTCTACCCTTAAATTTTTTGTTAAATAAGGTTTCATAAGTATAATCTAATAAAATAAAAAGCATCATTAATTCCTAACACAACATGTATATATTAATGCATACATATAATCATTGATTCATTCATTCATTTACATAAGTCATTAATAGTTCTAGGGATTCATATGAAAAAAAATATATAACTGAGTATGGATGAGGTTATAAAATGAACAATTAGTGATGTCATCACACCCCCCTGCTTAACCTCTTACTTGTCCTTGAGCAAGCCTTATTTGAATTTTTAATCCATAATATTTCCTAAAATATAAGGGCTCAGTGCAACCCATCCCTTCAGAGATATAAAAACCTTTAGCATCATCTATGTTTTCCACCTTTTCTTCTCTACTTCTCTTTTAGCTGACACATTCCCTTCCCAATTAGGAATTGGGAACCAAAACATGGGTAGATGAAACATCAACCCAAACCAACTTATCCTTATTTTCTTGACAAGATAGATACACATATATGTACTCTATGTATTGTCTCTCTAAGGTTCTAAAGGGAATAAGGCTCTTTTATTTTCAAGGTATCAGAAAGTTCAGCCCATCTATGCAAACAACAATAAAAATTTTGTTTTCCATCTCCCTTCATAAGGCTTAATTAGTGATTTTGGACCTCTACTTGTTTCTTTATGACCCATGCTCATAAAGTATGTATTTTCATAAAGGCAATCCATTCATCTATTATATCTTTTGAATCCATAGATTCACCCCTAACCATGAGAGTAGCCTCTTTTTCTTTCTCAAGATAGTCGTCAACTTATTTTTTTTATTATTTCATTGAGGATGTATGAGGTAAAGACATTCAATTGGATATCCCTTACGTATATATTAGGATTCCACTTTGTATCATGTGGCACAACATATTGATGCATGTAAAAATCACTCAATTGTGCCTATAAATCAAGGTCAACATGCGTATAGACCTCAAAGAAAGACTTAGGATCACATACCATGTAGGACTAATCACTATATATCCTATAATATTTGAATCTAAGCTAACTTTCCTCTAAGTATATAGCATATACCCTAGAGGGTGATCTACATTCTATTAACATCTCATAGGTCTCATACATGATAGTGATCTTCCCTTTCAAATAAGTAATCTTAGTCTCAGCCTTTTATAGGATTTCTTTTATCTTTCTACTACTCCCTTGCTTTAACATATACTTTAAACCTTTGTATCAATTACTTATAATAATTTTTATCATTACTAAACTTTTTCTCAAGAAAATTCAAAAGGTCATTAGTTTTTGCTGGCTTAGCAGCTGAGAGGTCTACATCAATCACTTCTTTTGTTGTAGATACTTATGCAGTGGTCAATGTAGGAAAAAATATATTATGAAAGGGTACCAAAGCTAGATCATTATCTACTATAGGCTTCTCTGGGGGTACACTAATATCATTTTTAGGTAAGGTGGATGAATTTGTTTCATGCACTTCTAAGGGAGTTGTTGTAGGCTCCTCTAATGTCCTTTCCTTGCTTGACTCTTTTATCATAGATGGATCTATAAATTCTACAACCCCTAGAAGTGTTTCTAGGCCGCTCTTGCCTTTTAAATCTGATATTTTTTCCTCAACCTATATATCTCTTTTATGGCTTGTTTTAAAGTTTAGAAATCCTAGTCACGAGGAACTATGTCTTGCTATGATGTTTCTTACATGGTCCTTTCTTCAAGCAATTCTTCTTCTTTTATATGTTGATCTAACATTCTTATTTATTCTTCTATATATCCTATTGGTTTGAGTAGATCCATTTCTTCCTTTTTAAATATAGGTTTCTTAGGTAACTACATTTCCTCTTCCTTTACAAACTCTTCTTTAGTAGACCACTCTCATATCTCAAACCCATTAGAGGTCCTACAAATTCTGGGCTCTTTCTTCTTCCCTTCATCCTCACTAATGTTTATAGGTAAGGATGATAGGGTTTCCTTTTGTCTTTTAATTCTATAAAACCTAGTAGGAAGAGGTCTCTTTCTCTTTGATACATAGGGCTTCTTCTTTTCAGTCTTCTTTTTCTTTTTAGGAGGGGGAGACATTGAAACGTGCTCTTCCTATGTAGCTGGTGATGGAAGAACTTATTACCGAGGATCAATTTTTGTAGCATCCCCTTCTTCCTATGTAAATAGTGATGGAATAACTTCTTATTGAGGATCAAGTTTTATAGCATCCCCTTCTTCTTATGCAACTAGCGATGGAAGAACTTCTTGTTGAAGATCAAGTTTTGTAGCATCCCCTTCTTCCTATGCAACTAGTGATGGAAGAACTTTTTCTCCTTTTGAAGGAGCCATGGTGGGAGACTTTACTTTATATGATAAAACTATAAGAGAAGGAATATGCTGACCAATTTGTTTTAGTGGACTTTACTCCTCCATGTCTTCATGAAGTAGCACTAATTTTATTTGTCTTCTCCTACCCATAGTAACTATCGGTGAAACTTGAGTAGCTATGGGATTGATAGTTGTACTAGTGCCCACAATATCCTATTGTGTTATTTTTTGGACTTGTTCCTTGGGAGATTCACCCTCATTATTTTCATCCTTTTGTAAATGTTCACCAGTCCTTAGGGTTAAAAATTATTCTCAAGTAAGGTCAGGTCTACTAACTATTATTCCTTGTTTAACCAGCAACCAAATTAGGCAATGATGAGACAAGGCTTTCTCTACCCCCCTTTGGTATTTTTTATACATTTTATTTAGGATATTCCACACGTGGTTTGGGAAATTAATAGTCTTACCATGCCTTAAATGATTCAAAAATTTATATTAAAAAGTATAGATCAAAGAGTACATTCCTTCACATGTTAGATATTTGATGATATAAGAGGCCACTTCCCTCTAGGTTAGGGGTAGACTCAGTCTCTCTACACCTCCATTCTTTAACACTAACCTTTCATTGTCTTGATATAATTGTTGTCTATCTAGTTGGCTATTAAGTTTCTCTTCCTAATTTTCCCCTGTTCTTGGCAACCTAGTAACCTAGGTTACTATTTATTATATAACTAGAAATGTAATGCCAAATAATATAGCCTACTCTTCTATAAAAGTCCTTAAAAATTATTTAGTGAGAGGCTCTAAAAAATGTAATATTTCCTCAAAATAGGTATCCCATCCAACTTGGCTGAAGATGGCCAAGTTTTTTGGGTCTCCTTGCAACTGCCTATGATCTAAGGGTTCCCTTCTCACTATTGAACCTCCCATTCTAGATATTTTATCTTCCTATCAAATTTTTTAATTAGATATCTCTTCAAAACTCCCAATTTTACCTTCAAATTTTTGGTTGTAGCAAAGCAATTTTATTCACTAATAATAGTGTTGGTTTTAGGGTGCAATAATATCTTGCATAGGTCTTTTGTATTGAATGATCTATGATCTCTAAGTGGAATAAAATTGATTATTTTCCCCTATTAAATTATGGTATAATTATGATGTAATAATGTATTTTCAATCTATATGCATAGATTATCCTTGAGTGCATGTGATTGATTACCCACAACATTCTTTCCCCCCACGTGAAGTGTCACTTGCCCCCAAGTGATGTGGTTTATGTAATATGAAAATAGATAAGATGGGGTCATTATGAGGGTGTGAGTGGTGATTTAACATAGCTCATGATAAGATTCGATGAATGATGTTTTAATGATTATATATGTTTTTTAATATAAGGCATTCTATATTTAAAAAATAAAGTGATTTTTTATGACTAAAAGATACATTGTACCTTTATAACCATTTATTCCTAGGGTTGTAACATAATAAATATGCATGTGAGTATTTTAAAAAATGGAAGATTAACTTATTATTTCATCATGCAATTATTAACCTAATAGTCATGATTGTGATGTATTGTCACCCTTTAGTAATTTTATGATCATAATATCTTATCCATCAATTATGCCCTCAACAACCTGCATACAATCATGATGACCTACAAAGGATTGGAGTACTGGTATTGTAGTGATATTAGAGAATATTTTCATCCTTTCACAAGGTGGTTGTTACAGATCTTTGTTTTTTATCCCAATTAGATCCTTTATGAACATGGATGAGAAAGGGTGATGGCATTTTCTACTCTTGATCTCCTTTGTATGAGCCTAATGATGGCATGTTTCTCTTCTATCTTACTCCTAGTGAATGATGATGTTTTCTAATGGAATCTTTCCTTAGTGAACTTTTGATTTGTTAATTAGTTGGTTTATCAAACTTGGGACTTATGCTCTAAAAAAGAAGATCCTAGATTTTTCTTGTTTACATGGTGAAATAATTTTACATGAAGTGACCAGAAACTAAGAATGGTTCTTTTGTATCCCTGTAGCCATAAATTCTAGTCTACAACACTCCCAATGAAGATTAGAAGTATATGCCTTTGTTGTATCCCTTTCTTTATTATTTAGTGGTATGGCCATTCTTTAGCAATGCTTGAATTTTTTGCTCTAATATTCCTTCACTTATCCTTTAGCTTGTCTAGTTAATTTGTGATAAATTAACCTAAAACTACTAGATAGGTGTATATAGGGGTTAGGATGTACCTATAACAACTATAGGTTAAACTCATAGCCATTGTAAAGTTGTGCCTAGTGGTGATGAAGGTGCTCGTAACACTTAAAAATTAGCCTAAAGCAACTGGAGGAATTCTTTCATTGATAAAGGTGCTTGTAGTAATTATAGAAAATTGATGTTGCCTATAGTAGTTATGAAGATGCCCTCAACAGCTCTTGGGGTACCTTATAGGCCCCTTTTTCTAGAGTTATTTCTTACCTATAGAAACTACAAGCTGAACCCTTAGCTACTAAAGATTTAGGATGTAAGCAATTGAAAGGAAAGATGTGTTATAGGAAGATGAGCAGTTTTGCTCCAAATGATTCCATGTTATCTATTTTTGGTTTTTACCCCTAAATAGCAAATAATATAGTTTTCTATTTAAGCCCCTTTTTACAGTTCTAGGCAGCCAACAAGATGGTTTTCTCCCAAAAACTTTCCAATAATGCCCAAAAGGGTTTTCATTATTGAAATTTTTTAATTCTAACTACTGCTTGTAGTATAATGTTTATTATGGGTTCTTGTCATGTTAGCCATGAGTTTAACTAGTCAAGGATTATATGAAGATCTCAATCTTCATACAAGAGGAGGGATAAAATGTTCTCCTTTCCTTCATCTACTTTTTGGATGGTTCTCCCTATGGTTGGTGAGATATCAAGCTAATTTATCACATCATTGAATCTATTTTGTAATTGCTTTCATACCTTCTTGGTAAATTCATCCCAAGTGAGTGGATTTTTATACAATTTTAACCTATGGCCATTGAATAGTAGATAGAATCTTACCAGATCAATGGTTTTGGAGTTTCACTACTCTATTGTCATGAAAATGATTAATCTCAAATGGACCAAGCCATCTAGTCTGGAGTTTGCCCTTGTGATCCTTGTATTTTGAATAAAAAATAAGGCCCCAATCTCTTGCATTAAATTACCTAATCTTAATATATCTATCATGTCATCCAATCCACTACTGCTATACAAGTTCTATATTATATAGTGCCTTCTATCTATATTCATCTAATGCATTAAGTTTCATAAACCTTTCTTTCTATGCTTTAGATATATCCATCCCAAGTTCTATGCTATTTGTAAGGTCTTGTGCTCAAATTCAATTGGAAAGACATGTTTTTACCATAGACCAACTCATATGGGGTGAAATCTATAGTGGTCTTCTAGGTGATTCTATATTCCCAATTAGTTTTAGGAAGTCTAGCCTACTAATCCGTATGGGACATACTAATAGTCTTGGTCAAAATATTTTCTAACTCCCTATTAATGACTTCCACCTATCCATTGGACTATGGATGATATAGAGTTGATTGTTTATACTTAATCTCGTATTGTTGGACCAGGTGGTAATTAAACCAAAAATCAATTATGTTCCTTGATCAATGACTATTTTTTTATGGCACACCATATCTTGTGAATATTTTTTCATAGTGTAAAGTTGCCACCTTTTCATCTCTAGTGTGTGTAAGATCCTTTACTTCCACCCATTTAGTGACATAATTAGTACATATAAGGGTGTAATCTTTATTTTTTGATTTTGAATCAAAAGGTCCTACATATTTTTCAAATGGTTTACAAACCATTTGAGGTTGTAAAGGCATCTCATCCAAATGTGTGGGTCTCCCCATACATTGACATCTATCACAATGAGCTATATACCTTATTGCATCTTCATGGATTGAGGGATAATAATACCATGTAATCAAGATTTTTAATATTGTATGCTTGGATGAAAAGTGACTTCCACTTGTTCCATTATGGCAAGCTTTAAGGATATCTAAAACTTCATATTCTTTGAGACATCTTCTGATGATGGAGTCAGGCCCATTATAGAAAAGAATCTAGATAGTCAAGAATACCTTCCACTTTTTTTAATGAAATCTCTTTTTTGTTTAGGGAGGAAGAGTTGTGGAAGTAGCTCGATTACAAGGTAGTTAGCAATATCAACATACCAAGGTGTGGTAAAGGTGAGGGAGAATAGGTGCTTATATAGAAATGATTCATCCACTATGGTATCTTCTTGAGCGGATTATAGTCATGATAGGGATTCAGCCATGACATTGTCCTTACTAGGCTTATCTACATTCGTTATATCAAATTCTTGTAATGAGAGAAACCATCTTATCACTCTACCTAAAACAACTAGTTTGTTCATAAGGTACCTAATGATTACATGGTCTAAATGAATAAAGACTTGGTACCCTATTATGTATTGATGAAACTTATGGATAGCATAAAATACTACCAAGAACTCTTTTTCAGTGACTATGTAATTTAATTCTGCTTTCTATAGGTTCTTGCTTACAAAATATATGACATAGTTGAGTGCTTTCTATTTTTGACATGGTACAACTCCCAAGGTGGAATCTAAAGTGTCTATGTGAATATGGAAGGGAAGATTACAATCAAGACCATATAGAACTAGGGTGATGGTCAATATTTCTTTTAATTGTTTGAAGGTCACATCATAGGTAGAAGTCTATATGAAGTCAACATCTTTAGTCAGGAGATTAAATAATGGTATTGCTACTTTGCTAAAATTGTTGATAAATATTCTATAATAACTAGCATGTCTTAAAAGACTCTTGACATCCTTCTATTTTTGAGGTATAGGTAGATTTTTTATTATATTGTTTTTTGTAAGATCAACATTGATTCTTTTAGTAGATACATGGTGGCCTAAGACAATGCCTTCTATCATTATCATGTAGCATTTCTTGTGGATTAAGGACAAAAGGTTCTCCTAATATTATTGTAGTACTTTCTTCAAGTTCTTCAGGCACTCATCAAATGTTTCTCCATAGATAGTAAAGTTATCCATGTAGATTTCTACACATTTATTAGCCAAATCTAAAAAGATACTCAGGATAACCCTTTGGAATGTTAGAGGAGCATTGCACAACCCAAAAGTTAATACAAAGCAAGAATAAGTACCCTAAGGACAAGTGAAGGTAGTCTTCTTCTAGTCCTTAAGAGCAATTATAATCTAGTTATAACCACTAAAGCCATCTAGAAAGGAAAAATATTTTTTCCTACTAATGTGTCCAACACCTAATTAATAAATGATAGAGGAAAATTATCCTTTCTAGTTGTTGTATTAAGTTCCTTATAATATATGAAAAAACACCACTCTCTATTTTTTTAGTATAATTACCAATGGTGAAATCCATTCACTATCTAAGATGGAATATATAAATCTAGTGATTAGGAATTTCTACAATTCTACTTTGAGTATTTCTCTAAGAGCTAGATTCATCCTACATTGTGGTTGTCTGATTGGTAGGCACTCCTATTTTATATATATGTGATATGTGCATGTTTCTAGGCTAATTACTTGCATATCCTCATAATTACATGAAAAATCATGTTGGTTTGCATGCAACATGTTAACTAGGTGCTTTTTCTCATTTGACTCCAACTTGCTATTAATAAGTAATGTTTTTCCTTGAAATTTTTCAATTTATTTTATGAGCGCTTTCATCATTTCTAAATTGTTGATGGGTCTATTTTGGCTATAGATATGAGGTAGTAGCTGATGGAATGTTTCTTATATAGATGAAGTAGATTTATCTTCTTTTTAGAGGTTGGAAAATGGGCATTCTATGCATTGAAGGTTGTTGGGATCTTCATGATTAGTTTGGTAATTATTCTAGAGGATATCTGAGAGAATTGTATTTTCCTCTTGATCAGCCAAGGTGCATTTATGGTCTATGGTGAATAAAATAATCAAGGGAGTCTATTTTTCCTCATCTTATTTAGCCCATAATATATGCTTTGTTTCTAAGGATGACTATGCTAGAGGATAGAGGACCAAATTCTTAGTGTGGTTACCATTGGATATCAACATGTTACCTGATCTATAACTAATGAAGGCATTAACTGTGGTCAGCTAAGGTCATCCTAAGATGAGAGGATATCCACCCAAATTAGACTTTGGTTATAACATAATGAAATTTTTAGGATAATCCCAAGAATTTATAGTAATGACAAGATCTTTAATGACTCCTTCTAGTCTGAATGTATATTTGTTAGCCATTTGTAACATTGTAAATGTGGGATGAATATTATTTAGCTATAATTTTTTCTTGGTTTTAATTGTCATTACATTTATTACATCCCCTAGGTCTATCAATGTATTGGATAGATGTTAGTCATGGATTTGAAATGTTACTACTGGGCATCTTGGATCTAAATATTTCTTTGGTAGGCTATTTCCTAGCATAATGTCTACCATCTAGCCAATCACATGTAATGTATTGGGATCCTTCTTCTTCCTTTTAGGTTTATGTAGACATAGGTCTCTCATAGCTTTGGAATATATGGACACATCCTTGATGCCTAGAAGAGAGGAATTTTAACACATAGATTCTTGAGATTTCATATGAATTCAAATTTAGGTTCAGTTATGTGGCACTAAAGGCTACGATGTTTTGGAAATCGTAGGGCTACTTCATCAGTATCTTTATTTACTAGATTAAAAAGTTTTTATGGTGGTGAAAGTGGGTTAGAATGATCTTATAGAGTTTTCTAATCTATCTCCATTACTATGGGTGGGGCTAGGGGTGGTATAACTCTTCTAGAATGTAGGTGAACTTCATTGATGTTCACCATATATGTTGGGTACTAAACATGTTCAGTACTAAATGCCAATTACACCAACTTATTTACATGATTTTGTATAAGTTAGGTAGGGAGATGATTAGGCTTAGGTGTAACTTGTATATTAAGCATAAGAGTGAGAGGTTATTATTTTTACTATGGAGGGAATCCTCCTTGATAGTTTTCCCAGGGTTGATTGGGTCTATAGGGTTGTTACCACTAGTTTATGAGGGGTGAGCCTTAGGGTGGCTACCAAAATTATATCCAAGGTGGGGATAAATTTTATGGAGGTTTCCAAGAGGTACATGTGTGGCTTGTCTAAGGTGGTTACCAGTTATGATTAGGATGTGGAATGTTCATCCGTGGACTAGTCTAATTGGGAATAGTATTTACAAATTGTGAATTGAAAAAAGTAGAAATTGTGAATTGAAAAAAGTAGAATTTGTAGAAGGTGGATTTTGTCCCATTCTTGGATAAGATGGTCATTAAACCCATGGATTTATTTGTACATCATAGGAAACTTGGTCTTCATCTCCTCCTACAAGATGGAACTCTACTATTTTTAGTTTTGCATCTATGATGTTAGCTACTTTAGCCCAAACCTCATGACACCTATAGTTTGTCTTCTTCTTCTTGCAATCTAGACAATAGATGGTCAAATCTTGATCCAAGACTACTTACTTTTGCCTTGTGTGTAGGCTATCTAGTTGGGTGGATAAGTGACTAATGATATCCTATTTCATATCTTGTAACATGTTACTAACTTTAAATTTTGATAGGCCACTTATGGCTGCTAGTGGAAGCTCTTTGATTTTAATGAATGCCATTTGGGAGATATATCCCCCACTCATTAGGTCCAAGGATTCTAGATAATCTTCTTTGAATATTTTAAAGAATATGAGTTTTATAGGCTCTTCTTTGAGTGTATTTTTATTGAATTTCTATACACTGAACATGAATTGTTCAACGTAGTCTTCCAAGGATTCATCCTCTTCTTGAGTCATCCTAAAGATGTCATTTCTTATATAACTATTTCCTCATCCATACTACTGATATTTAAATAGAATTTTTTTTTCATGTATTCCTAATTACATACTAAATTACTTCCTAGTCCCATGAACTAGTGAAGTGTTGAGTCTTTGAGGGTGGTTGGGAAAAGTTTCAATTTCTGTGCATCCTACCTATAGTCAAAGCTTCTATAGAGGATATCAAATTTGAATAAAAATGTGTTTGTATTTTTTGATAATGTACCTCTAAAATTGGGCAAGGTTGAGGGTGGGATATTTTTCATTTGTGTTACATCTAGCATCTGGAATAGGAAATTCAAAAGTAATTATGTTTAGAGCCCTACTTTCATCTACAAATTATTCTTCTCCATTCATGATGCCTTTTCTTGAGATATGAATAGCAAAGATACTCAGGATCACACCCTCAGATTCTATATCAGTCCCTTAGTTAGCATGATAGTAGATGTTTATCTACTTATTTACAATCTGTTTATCAAATGAAAAGTCTAAAGACTCTCCTAAGCTTTCTTTAATTTATTCAAGAAAGCCTTATTGGAATGTTGTTCTGATGTTACTTTATGGAGTGTTTGGTTTGTGTAGTTCTTCCTCTTCATTTCTCTTTAATAACTTAAGTAATGCTTGCTCTACTTCTATTTCCTTTTTCAAAGCCAATAGTACTTCTTTTACAAGTTTCCTCCCTCAGTTTGTAGTGTTCCCTTCTTTAAGAGCCCTCAAGCTTATGGTATATCTTTCAACATGATTCTTAGTTGTTGTAGGTACTTGTGGCTCTTTTTTGGTAGCAATGTATGGCTTGTTTGGTAGGAATCTCCCTTGAGAATCTCTTTATATCTATATGAACATTAAGCCACTCCTTCAGCTATCTTGTCCCTTCCTACACAAGGTTAGTTTTTGTGTGTTTTAGGGGTTATTTCAAAATGAGAAAAAAATGAAAAAAATGAAGGAATGTAGAAATCAAAATGACATGAATTTAAAGTTTATCTATAGAAATTATTAAATTTATCTAGTGAAAGTAGGAAATTAAAGTAGAAAATTTACTCTAGAAAGTATAAAATGAAAGTGAAAAAGTTACTCTAGAAAGTAGAAAATGGAAGCAGTAAAATTAATCTAGAAACTAATAATTGAAAACCTCCTTGAAAATGGTGCCAAAATATTGGTAATACTTATTACCCAGTTAATAATATATTCCTAAATTTGCTTAACATTAATTATCAACATAGGGTATATAAGCTTTTCAAGGATTTTGGCACTATATATGCATTATTGATTCATAGGCTAACTTTAATTGTTGGTTGTAGTACAATGAACTTATAATGATTTAACTATATAGATATACAAGGAAATTATTATAAAGAATACAAAAATTCTTCACACTTAAAAGTCACACATTCTCACACTTTTTATAATCAAACTAGTAATGAAATCAATTGACACCACAGACTTTAATCTAAGAAGGGTCAGAATCTTCACTACAAATCCTTCTAAGGGGGCCCTCCCCAATCAAAATTGATTTCTAATCCTTCTATGAGAGACTTACAAAAGCTTCTTATAGAATAAAACTTTTCATTTCTCATATCTATTGAAATTAAAGATTGTTATAGTAGAATACAATATTCAAAAATTAGAATGCACTTACTATCTACAATTCCATCATTACTAATCTAATCTAGTTTTTGTTATTAAATGCATAAGGTAATTTATTATCTTTAACCAAAAACACTAAACTAGAAAAGGTAAAAATACTTTGCAACTAACTCAGTCAAACTTCAAGTGGTTAGTAATTTAGAGTTACTTATTTTTAGGCCTGACTAGGTAAAGGACAATATATGTTGCTTTATTGTTTTACTTCTTTTCTCCTTTTCATTGTCCTTATCTTATTCATCTTTTGATAATGCATCCAAGTTTCAATTCATGTGAGGGGTCTGTATAAATGTTATAGAGGATCATATTCAATATTTCACTTTGTTTTTAAGATAGCTATATGTGTCCTTAAAAACCAATTACTTATTATCACAACAATGGTTTATTTTGTACAGTGGCTGCAGGCTCCAAGAGGTGAAAGCCTAAAGCTTGGTAGTTGCTATGGGAAACCTGTAGGTGGAAAGCCTATAGCTTGGTAATTGATATAGGCATCCTATAGGTGGAAATCCTATATCTTCATAGTTTCTATAGAAAACCTATAGGTAGAAGCCTGTAGTTGCTATGGGTTGGAAGCCCCTTTTGTTGTGGGATTCTCTATGTGTGTTGTGACCAAGAAAGATTCCTACAGTATTATTAGACCCTTCAAATTTTGTTAAATAAGGTTACACAAGTATAATCCAATCAAAGAAAAAACATCATTAATCCATAAAAAAACATATATATATATATATATATATATATATATATATATATATATATATATATATATATATATATATGCACACATATAATCATTCATTCATTCATTCATTTACATAAGTCATCGATAGTTATAGGGATTCATATGGAAATATATATATAACTAAGTATGGATAAGTTTACAAAAGGAATAATTAGTGACCTCATCAAAGTGTGCTAAAAACATGTCTACTGAAGGATTGAATGTTGTGATAGATTGATTTAGTAAGCCATAAAACCATTATAAAGCATAATCCTTTAAACTATGGAAATAACTTTGTGAGAATCTAATAAGTGGACACGTAGGCCAAACATGCTATGTGAAAAGCTCTGATATGGTGCTATAGGTCACCCTTACCATATACAATGTAATTTTAGGTTCCACAAATATGAATGGAAAGGGAGTTAGCAATATGTTATGTGCAAAAGGTTTATGTAAGAGAACATTAGAATCCAAGTCATGTGATGGACTAGTGTTTCCCTTCTCAATATGTAACACCTTAGCCTATAGATTATGCAACTCATTCATAAGGGACTATACATATAGAGTGGATGAAATAGACATAAGAGATGTAGTTTTCAACGAAGGTTGTTGAATTATAATTGTTGGTTGTGGTAGTTGAGTTAGAACCAATGTAAGTGTACTAATGTTGTTTGCTGGGGGAGTTCAAGATTGACCATTATTTGATTTATTCTTAATTTCCATTATGGTTTGTAAAATTTATGCATTTAGGTTTTCATTATTAAGTGGAGGGAGAGTGTTCTAGTTTCTAAATTATGTATCATATTGTTCATTTTTATATGCATTATCATTGAAATCCACATAATTAGTGTGTGAAGGATCAACAATAGGAGTTACAATATGTCCCTTATCTATTGTATAATCTTGAATAGAAAGAATCCAAATATGCTTTATAGGATTACCACCTAGCCTGACACTTCTTCCTAATGCAAGAGAGATAGATTTTTTAGATGGCATATAGTAGAAAAATTTAAATAGAGTTTATAAAATAGAATATATGAAATCTCAAAAAATTAAATTAGCTAATGAAAATAGGAAAAAGAAGGACACAAACCTTAGGATAATTTAAGGTTAGGGTTTGAGAAAGCTTCGAAGTAAGTTGAGTTCACCAAATGTTTTAACCCTTTAGGAATTAGGGAATATAAATCTTATGTTTTGTAAAGAGCTAAGTAGAATAAATCATGGAAATAATATGAAATAAATACAACCACTAATTTTTTACAAAATTGACTACCTTTGAATTTTCTAAAAATAGTAATAAATAGTGCAAATAAAGACTTAGCTAGAAAACACATGATACAGATAACCTGAGTGATAGAAACTGAGATTTAAGGTTGACAAAGTGTCTTAAAATAGATCCCTATGTTAGGACCCATCTTAGATAGTAGTTCCATAATTGTAAATTAGCACCATTATTATCAAAGTGGAAATAGTGTCTTGATATTGGTAGTAGTGTCATCTATGCAATATTGTCTTAAACTTCTAGTGCACTTGTGTCTAGATCTTTAGGGTTTGTTCCTATGTGCATGGTTTTTGAGACCTCATATTATGCCTATAATAATTGATTTATTATGTAAACACTAATCCTCCATACAAATAGCACATGAGCTTAAAAGTGTGTTTGTTAGTAGGGTAGGTTAGACATCCTTAACACCTTGTTGTGAAGAGAGTTTCCTACCTACTAATACTCTAAATAGGAATCAAACCTAATGTGTTTCTCCCCACTTAAGTGAGAGTACAAGTGAAAGTGATGCTAGTATGATAGTGGTCTTAAGTACCATTAATGTTCTTAAGATTGGAAATCTAGAAAATTTAAGCTTAGGGATGTTGTAGATGGTAGTATGAATAAGTAGGGAATAATAGAGATTGATAACCTTAATTGTGCTCAACTTATTCTATGTTTAAATGTGTATTTTGCATGTTATTTCCATATAGTGGATAGATGGATAAAATTCATGTATATATAATTTTTTATTGCTTTTAAAAATAATAAAATATGTCTAAGAAAACCTTAAGAGGCTTTAGTTTTGAAAAGATAATTGTTTGGGAAAAGCTAGGGCAAAAGACATTAATGCCATTTTAGGGACACTATCACCACATGGTGATAGTGTCCTTATTATGGAGCTAGTGTTCAACTAGAAAAACACTAAGCATGAAGGGCTATGATTAGGAAATGAAGGTCTAAAACTAATTTGGAGCTGACTAATGATGCCTATGTCCCACATGAATTCTAGATAAGTGTGATAATATGATCTAGGATAGGTCTAGGGAAAATATAGGGATAAGTAATCTAAAGTAGCACTCTTAGCACTCAAATACCACTTTTGGGTGATTGCAAAAACATTAACACAATACTCATATCTTGATTTGATACATTAATTTTATTAGGCATAATGACAAGTTCCTTAGCATAGTTAACATGTCTTAAAAAATTCATAATTTTCTTTGTGTTGTTAAGAAAAATATCCTTAAGATCTATATCTATAGAAATGGTTGAAGTCTCATTTCTATTTTTATGCCATTTCGAATTAAACTTAAAACCATTATATTTCCCATCAATTTATAGTTTAGGAATACGTTTTGATTTGATAATTTTCTTATGGCTATTATTCGACCATATTTTGTAAGATTGAACTAAAAATCCCTTTCCTAAATCTCTTAAGCAACCAATTTCATTATCCTTTTGAAATTCACATGAAATGTATGCATATATATTAATCCTTATCATGAATAAGGTGTTTTTGTATGGATCCTTCCATATTTTCAATTCATGCATAGAGCTAAAACATTTAACACCAAACCCAAAGGACAATAACCACTATTTTTGGAGATGTTTTCATGTTAAACAAAATTTTTATACAATAGTGGGGAAAGACTAATACTGATGTAACCAAGCATGCAATACTAACATAATTTACAAATAAAAGGTATAAAAATAATAATAAGATTAAAAAAAACATTTATAGGATCCCAAAGCATTAGTTGAACCAAATACAAGCATTGTAATTGATAAAGAGGCATATAAATTAGATGGATGCAACATTGAGTGACACCAATTTTTTTATGAATATCAATAGTGCATTGTATTATATGCCTTTGGATGAGATTAACTCATATTTTTCATTTAATAAATGGTTAAAATACATATGTTAGTTTTTTATTTTTTACTTAGTCTTATTCATGGTTGGAGAATAATTGATTGGAATATATTATTTGCCTCAAATTACACCCATTTAGGAGACAAAATACTTGTTTTAGCCTCAAGAACATCCTTCCCTATACAAAAAGAATGTAATTTTTTAAGGTGAATTTTAAAAATGCAAAAATAATAATAATTCATTTACACAAACCTAAAAAATAATCACATGTATTTAAAATCCCTCTGATTGAACCCTAGATCACATTGATTTAAAATAAGAGATGAATTTGTAGTAGATGATATAGTGATCAATGCTTAAATTATTTTTTTTGCAGTCAAGAGATAAGTTCATTTCATCCAATATAAATTTCCATTTTTTAGACCTCTCCTTATAAACACATCACTTAAAACATGTAGAGATAGGTAAATTACATATGTACCTAGGACCAAAACCTCTGAATCCACTTGAACATTCATTTTTTCAACTATTATGGCATGTAGAAACATTGGCAACAAATGTTGTCAATATGAAATGTACAATTGGTGATATCGTCCTCCAATGATTTGTGTATAGAAAAATAATTAAAACCACATCTAAAGTCGGTAATAATAAATAGGATGATGTTATTAGTCTTAAATTATTATGGGTTAGGAGATATATTACTCATTCTGACCTCAAGAACATCCTTCTTGTACAATAAAACTACATTTTTAAAGTGAAATTTAGACACTTGTGAAAAAAAAACTATTAGTCATTTACACAAAACTAAAAAAATCATAAAATTCATGTAAAATCCCTCTATGTTCACCCCATTACATGTTTATAAAAAAAAGATCAATTTATGGTAGATGATATAATGATTAGTATTGGAATGTTATTTTTATGCAATTAAAATATAGGTTTGTTTCCTCCAATATAATTTATTATTTTGGAACCTCCCATTATAAATACATAAATTTCATCACATTAAGATAAAAAAGATTACATATTTTCCTATAACTAAGACCTCTAAATCCATATAGATACATGCTTTTACAAGTACTTTGACAAGAAAAACATTATTGTGAACATTTAAGCCATAATTGGAGATCTCCCCCCTCTTGTGTTTCATGACTAAAAAATGGCATCACCATAATGTCAGGAAGATTAGGGGGATAATGTTCAAGACCATGTTATTTACCTTATAGGATAACTAATTAGGAGATAAAGTACATGTTCCAGAATCAAGAATATCCTTTATTGTATGAAATAATTGTAGTATTTAGGCAAACATTAGAAACACGTAAAATGAAAATCATAATTTTTAATAGAAACTCAAATAACCTTAACATGCATGCATGTCAAATACCTATAAGTTCACCTCTAAAAATGTCGATAAAAATAAGATAAAATATATGGAGATGAATATAGTGATCAATGTTACAATGTTATTTTTATGTAGTCAAGAGACAATTTTGTTTCCTCCAATAAACATTTTGACCTACAGGACCTCCCCTTAAAAATTCATTACTTATAACATGTCAAGATAGGAAAATTTAATATGTGCGTAGGATCATGAGCTCCAAATCCACCTGAATACACATTTTTTCAACTAACTTAAGAAATATAAACATTGACAATAATTTTTTTTAACATTCAAGTTGCAATTGGAGACCTCCACCTCTAGTGCTTTATGGCTAAAAATGACTTCGCCACCACATCAAGAATGGATAATAATTCTAGGACCCTATTCTTTGCCTTGGAATATGCCTAATTAGGAGACAAAATTAATTTTTTCCTCAAGAGAATGTGTAATTTTTACTAACAATACAAACTTTCTCTTAAGATTTTATTAAGCTTCATTTGGCTTCCACTTTATACTAACAGTGCCATCCACATGAAGATGAAAGATTATTTGGCACCACTAACCTATAATAAATATGTTAATAAGTAACTAAATTGAAATTTATATGGACTATATATAAAATCAATAAAATTTGATAAAGTTAAACACATATACATTTGAGAACTCAACATGCCTTCAAATCAATCTAAGCAACCACCAAGATCTATTTTGCTCTTGATAGTAGAAATAATTGCTTAGTAGTCAAATTCATGAACCTTCCATAGATTCATGTTTAATAGCCTCCCTTGATATTTGAGTAACTAAACATTTGTTGAAGTAACCAAATTTGAATACTGCAATATCTTCTTATATATTTCATAGTATTCAAATAACTATACATATAATTTTTTGATAGGATAACATCGAAGCAAAGTTCTAGTAACTATCATAGACCCAGTGGGATAGTCAATGCTTTTACCACATATAACTAGGAAAGTTAATTTATTTTTCCCTCTATATACATGTATAAATACTATTTTTTCCCCTCTTCATTATCATCATCCATAATAAATACAAAAATGTATCCTGCATCACAAAACAATTTTTTAAAATAATAGTCCTTCGATAGATAACGAGAATTTAGTACGTAATGAGTAATTTCATCATTGGTTGAACTAGATAAGATGCATGATCAAAGTCATGTGATGATGTCACATATCTAATTTTTAATATGAGTGGAATATGATATGTGTCAATTGAAACTAGATGTATATAGATCTTTTAAACCACCTACTCTTATGACTCACACTCATTTCAAATAAAGTCCACACATACATAACAAAAACATGGCATGTGCCTCATTTTAATTTTATAAGAGCCTGAATATGAGATAAAAAATGAGTGTAACTCACTTTATCCTATTATATTCATAAAATCCTCATACATTGTCAATTTTTCTTCTTCCATTAAATAGAAATATATATGAACATTATAGTATTCTTGAGCACCATGGGCTATTTTATTATTACACCATTAAACAATAGTTTTTAATTAGTGAAATAAATAACATATTAAAATTTAAACTCATATCATAAAATTAATCTTTTCCCACATTCTAAAACATTTTCATGTTCCCTTTTTCTAAGGCCAGCCTCAGTGAAACTCCAAGTATAGTGTATGCCATTGGTCACATGCATCTTGTTGAACTAGTAAAACTTTTGTGCATTCTTATATTGTGATGTGAATTTGTTTGAGAAAATATAATGTTGATTCAAAGTAATGTTACTCTTGGTCAAATTTCCATTTAACATCTCAAAACAACCTTGCATATACTATGTAGAATGTGATTGATCATTACTAACATAGAAATGATAACCCATTAATATTTTTTGATTTTGTCTTTTACTATTAGTTACATGAATGAATGATATATGCATTAAAATGGAAACTTATATTAATTTGTATTAATATTATAAAATATTCATTTATGATTACTATTAGAAAAATTTGGCCCACATATAAAGCTTCTACTTGGATATATCAGCTAAGCAGAGTTCTTGATTAACCAAATGATCAAATGACTTGAGCAAGTGAAGAAGATGGACCAGACCATCATAAAATGTCATGTAGAAATGAATATATAAGTCTAGTTTCACATTTCATAAGTTAACTTAGGTGGTCAATCAGAGCCAAAGGATTTCATGAACATGGTGTTTTTCATGTCTTGATCATGCTCTATGAATTTCATATCTTGATGTCTTTTCTATCTAAAGATATAAAGATTCAATGTTAGACTTACAGAGTAAAACGTGTGTAGGATGTCAAGTTAAAGCTATGGAAAATAGCCATTTAAATTCAAAATTTCCAAATATGAACATTTGGTTGACAAGTGTCTAAATCTTAAAATCTAAGATCAAATCTAACAACAAGTAGATCATCAATGATGTCAGTGTGCCTAAACAGACCTACAATGCATGTTTAATCATATGATCAAAGATCAATGGTGAGAATCAAATAAATTTTTTTCCATATTCTAAAGATTAATAAATCACTAAAATGTTTCAAGATCTTAGGTGCCTGAATGCATAACTAATGGCACATGTCAACTAAGAAGGCCAGTGGACCCAAATAGATCAATGGATCATATTGAATCATACCAAAGTAGATTGATGATGAGTGAGAATTCCACAAGTTAGTAGATATTAAATAAAAATGTGTAGTTTCCAAGTTTCATGTCCATGGTAACTTCCAATTAAATCAACATTACACGTTTGACTATGCAAAGGAAGATCAATAGTGTATGTAAGGTCAACTAGTCAGTAGAATCCATAAGATAAATGAGGAGCTAACAGATGGTACAATTTGGGAAGCCTAGATCAAGATCAATAGTTGAAATTAAAAGTTGAAAGCTAAGAGAATTCAATAGAGAATAAATGTGACCTAAGGTTAAACCAAGGCAAATATTTCAAAGGATGACATTGAAGCTCAGTCGATACCTTTGTTAGAGGATCTAGAGCATGTAGATTCAATTTTCTTATGTTTTCAACATCACGTATAATAAGTACTTAGATTCCATGAGTTTTATAGGTAGAATAGGTCTATTTATACCTAGATATAGATCAATAAAAAGGCTATGTGGCCTGTAGGCTTTTCATTTATAGGATAACTATAGGAAAACTAATAAATGAGACTAGTTTTCATCGATAATAAACCTATGTTTAGTTATTGAAATGGGGTAGATATATGATTATAGATTGTCTAAACTTCTACTATAGTCACATCCTCAACAAATAGGTACCTACCACTACTCAAAGAAAACATAGCATGGCTCTATTAGATTCAAGATATGAGGATTTTGTCCTCATGCATAAGTTAAGTAGAGGATGGCATAGAGTCCCAAGATGGAGATATAAGGGTTGGAGGAATTAGTTGGAAAATTTAATGGATTTTTAGGATACTTATAAGGGTTTTAATTATTATCAAGAGCATGACGTGTCATATAAAACACATTTTTATCTTCTAGTATGCTTTTCAAAGAGCTCAAAGGCTATCAAGATAAATGAAGGTCAATTTGTCTATGATAGTTTATGTCCTGATTTGATCAAAATATGCTTGAGAATTTATTGAAAGGTGGTGTTAATTAATTTATTTCTATCATATGGTGTGCTCTCATTATCTCTTTTCCCTTTATCTATATCTCTTATTTTCCTCCATATTGTAATCTTTTTCTCACTTTTGATAATAAATTATCTCTCAATTCTGCAAGAGTAGAGACTCTCATTTGATAAGGTTAGACCTTGTCAAAATTTGTATGAAAGACATATTAAATAAATAAATGCTTTTTTTTCCTATCTATCCCCTCTAAATTTCTTGTAGCAAAGCTTGTGCATGATGGCATTGTGAAGGATAATATTCTATTCCCATTGTCTTTTCTTGCTCATATCTAGGTGTCTTCAAGTTAGTTGCAAGTCTAAGTTAGTGTTCTTTATATCATTAATGAAAGATCTCAGTGAGTCTTATAACTCTTATTTTCCTTCATTCATTGCTTATTAAACCTAGTTTATGAAACACTTATGCAACTAGCTAGTTTTATGAGATTGTGTGAGATGTCATTGTATTATACTTCAGTAGTGTTTACTTCATGCTTATGTGAGTTCTCATTTTAATTTGGTGCATCACCTAGTTAACTTTATTAGGAGACATTTCCACCTTTTTAACCCTGTTATCAATACAAGAAATAGTATAAGTGATCCATCAAGGGGAAGCCAAACTTCTCTAGAGGTCTAACCCTACCATAGGATACCCACAACCTGGGGTTGTTCCCATAGTATAGCTCAATTGGAGAGAGCCTAAAAAAACCCTATCTAAGGTTGAAAATTGATGCTACAATAGTTTTTGTCATGCCCATTGAGACTTACTACATTGTTCACTAGTGAAGAGTTTTGATTTTTTCTTCATCTAATCAACCTTTAAAGGCAATTGTTCAAACATTAATAACGACTCTGAGCATCTATCAACTAGTTTAGTAGCCTAACTAAGTTCCTAATCATCATAATATGGTATGTTAAATCAACCATTTTTTGATTAGTATGGTTATTCTCTACCTTAACATCACACTTATTAGGAAAATAATGTTTATGTGTTTTCCCTAAGTGGCCCTCAAATAGCCTATCAACCCTATCATGGCCTTTGTCCTCCTCTCACCACTACATATGACCAAGGTCAGCCTCCTTTACATTTAAATTAGTCTTATAATTCCCCTTGTCAAGACCAGGCTTATCTTATTACATCATTATCAAGACTCAAGCAAGCATTATTAGTTTATATTAAGTTGATAAGGGAGATTGGTAGGGGTTTGGAGTTTTCTCTAGTCATCCCTATCCATGTTATACAAAAGGTAAGGAGTGATATTTAGTTTTTCAAGAATAGATGGTCAATTTATGAGGTTGAAAGATGGTCATCTTATGAGAATGAAGACATAGCAATGATGAGAAGCATGATCTAGAATGCAAATAGTGTGTTGATGTCTTAATTAGAGAAGTAGTCTCACTTAGATTAGTCTTATATGTCCTCTCCCCTCCAAGAGCCTCAATATCAACCTTCAAGAGTTCCTAATCATCCCCCTAGTCAACCTTGTCAAAGTCAATCCTTGTCAAAACTTAGAGAAGCAATATTAGACCAAGGTATAACAATCATGAAAATCAATGAGGGGTTTAAGCTTGGACAAAAATTCCCCATTCATGCCATGAAAAGGATAAGAATAATATTGCAAAAGTTTTGGAATGTGTGGTCATCCATTGAAGAAGATGACTATCCACAAGTTGAGAAGAAAATATTGAAGGGGTGGGTATCATCCATTATAAAAGTGTTTGAGCAGTGGGAGAAAGAGTATGTCAAACTTGAGATAATTAGTTTTCCCTCTCCTACCCCTTTCCCATTCTCACCCAAGAGCATGAAGACATTCCATCATGGATCTTCTCCAACACATTCAACCCTAGATATGTCATACCCTCACTTGTGAGGTCACCCTCTCCTATAACCATTCAAAAGGAAGAAAAAGTGTCCATTCCATACTAATTTCTTTCATGGAAATTAGTTCATAAGGGCATAAAGAAGGAAGAGGTGTTGGTTATAGAGGCCTAAGCACCGATTCAATAGCCACGAAAGAGACCTTGTAAGGTACTTAGCTTTAAGGACACTCTCTTAAGCTACAAGTAAGGTGAAATTATTCACCCTCCCACCACATTCCTCTTAGATAGTGAGACTATTTTATAATGGATAGAGGAGGAGCTTGTAGTCATAAGTGAGCCATAGGAGGACAATACAAGTGTCTATAAAGAGGAGATCATGATAAGTAACCCACTTCATAGAGAGGAGCATGTTTTAGCTTTAGAGTTGAAAGATCTTGATGAGAAGTAAGAAGACAACCTTCATGAACCTATTATGGAGATCAAGGGTAGCTCAAGTTATTTAGAAGATTAGTGGAAACATCTATGCTCAGATTTCTTTAGTGAAATATAGTGTCTTAATGTTAAAATCTTGCCTGAAGAAGATAATCATCAAGCTGAACATAGAGTAGACTTTGAATGGACTAATGAAGGTCCATTATACATATAAGAAGAATATTATTAGAACCAAGTGCCTGAGGTTGGTCCACTTTAAGATGAGGTGTCAGTTGAGGATAACCCTAATAGGTTGGATCTAGAGGAAAGCAAATCAAATCTTGAGAAAGATAGGTGTGATGTTTCATACCTTGGATAGTCAAATAAACCCTCATTTTCACTTTAAGAATAAGATGAAATCTTGAGTGAGGTTGATTAAGGATACATATAAAGTTCTCAAGTGATATAGTTTGAGAAGCATACTGGTGAAGAGACTAAAGAGTTATGGTAGCAGTTCAATACCATAACCAAAGAGTTTGAAGAGGCTAAGAGACATGTTCTTCCACCAAAATATTATGAGCATGTTACTCTAAGCTTGGAAAATCATAATTTTCAAAAAGACAAGGTATAATAACATGGTATTTTTAAACCACCAAGTGAATTAAGTGTAGTTGCTCCCAAGAGCCTAAATGAAGTATTCATGTAAGGCTTTCTCAAGAGTGATGAGAAACATCAATCAAGTTGTCCTATAGTCAAACACAAACCAAGATTAAAAGACATGGACCATTATGTTTACATTGGATAAATATTTATTCCATTTCATCCATTGGAGAGCACATCAAATGGATTGGCTATCAAGTTGCTTGGTTCACCATTTTTGGTACCTCTAAAGTAAGGTAGTTTTAATCTTGGTTTGTCAAAAGTGAATGATACTCAAAGTTTTCCATTTGACCCAGGAGGGAGGTGATTATAAATTTATATATAATATTATATATATTAGATTAGATTTCAAGTATTTTTCTAAGTGCATGTGTGCACATTTGTTTATTAGGTTAGTTTCCCTTACTTTGTTTAGGTTAGTTTCCATTCTATTTTATGTTTACCTTCAATAGGTAAATTTGTTTTGTTTTGTTTATTTTGGTCTTTGTTTCTTCAAGAGAGGTTTTTCAAGAAAGGTATAACCTTAATCAATTTAAATCAGCTTGTGACTCTATGCCCAATGGATTAGACAAGGCAACTAGTATAGGTTCTCAAGCATAATAGGAGTGCTTCATTATGAGCCACCAAATACGTTAGCCAAATTTGGCCCACATATAAATCTTATACCTGGATAGATCAACTAAGCATAGTTTTTGATTGACCAAATGATCAAATGACTTGAGCAAGTGAAGAAAATAGACCAGACCATCATCAAACATCATGTAAAAATAAACAGATCATTCTAGTTACACATTTCATAAGTTCACTTAGGAGGTAAACTAGAGCCAAAATATTAGATGTAAATGGTTTTTTCATGCCTTGATCATTCTCTTTAAATTTCATATCTTGATATCTTTTCTATATCAAGATATAAAGCTTCAAAGTTAGACTTACAAAGTGAAACATGCGTAGGGATGTCAAGTTAAAGCTATGACAAATAGCCATTTAAATTAAAGATAAATGTGAAATTTCAAAGTGTCAAAATCATGGTAACTATTAGGTAAATAAATGGTACACATTCAAGCTATATAAAAGAAAATCGATGGTGCACGTAAGGTTAACTAGTCAGTAGGATCCATAAGATGAATAAGGAGCTAATAGATGGCATAGTTTAGGAAGCTCAGACCAAGATCTATGATTGAAATTAAAATTTGAAAGCTAGGAGACTTCAATAGAGAACAAATGTGACCTAAGGTTGAACCAAGGAAAATATTTTAAAGGATGCTATTAAAGCTCAATCGAGACCTCTGTTTGAGGATCCATAAAATGTAGACTAAGTTTTCTTGCATTTTCAACCTCATGTATAATAATTCATTGTATTTAATGAGTTTCAAAGGTAGGATAGGTCTATTTAGACCTAAATAGAGATCAATAACAAAGCTATGTGGCCTATAAGATTTTCATTGATAGGATAACTATAGGAAAACAAATAAATGAGATTATTTTTCATCTATAGTAGACCTATGTTCATATATTGAAATGGGGTAGATATGTGATTATGAAGGAGTGTCTCATGTTTCAACATATTCATAGCCTCAGCAAATAGGTATTTTTTGTCACTTTAAGTAGACATAGCATGGCTCTATCAGATTCAAGATATGGGGCTTTTGTCCTCATGAATAAGTCAAGTGGAGGATGATGTAGAGTCTTAAGATGGATATATGGTGGTTAGAAGAAGTAGTTGGAGAATTTAATGTATTTTTAAGAGAGATACAAGGGTTTTAATTCTTAGTAGTAGCATGAATCATCATCTAAAACACATTTTATCTTCTAGTATGCTTTTCAAAGAGCTTGAAGGCTATCAGGATAAATGAAGGTTAACTTGTCTATGATAGATTATGTCTTGATTTGATCAAAATGTGGTTGAGAATTCATTAAAAGGTGGTTTTAGTTCATTTATTACTCTTGGATGGTGTGCTCTCATGTCTCTTCACCCTTTCTCTATATCTCTTATTTTCTTCCACACTGTAAGCTCTCTCTCACTTTTGATAATAAATTATCTATCAATTCTGGAAGATCAAATACTCTCATTTGAAAACATTAGACCCTATAAAAAATTTTATGAAAGACCTATTGAATTAATAAATACTTTCTTTACCTATCTCTCCCCTCTAAATTACATGTATCACAGCTTGTACATGATGGCATTGTGAAAGAGAATATTCCATGCCCATTGTCATTCTTTCTTGATCATTTATAGGTGTATTAAATTTAGTTGTAGGTATAAGTTAGTGTTATTTATATCATTTATTCAAGCTCTTAGTGAATCTTAGAACTCATCTTTGCCTTCATTCACTACTTCCTGAACCTCATTTATGAAATACTTATGCAACTAGCTAGTTTTGTGAGATTGTGTGAACTAACATTGTATTATGCTTCCTTAGTGTTTACTTCATGCTTATGTAAGTTATTTAAATTTGGTGCATCACCTAGTTAAATTTATTAGGATCCCTTTCCCCATTTATAACCCTTTTCTTAGTACAAACATTAGTATAGGTGATCCATCAAGAGGAAGTTGGCCTTCTCTGGAAGTCAAACCACACCATAAGATACCCATATCCTGGGGTTGTTCCCATAGTATAACTCAATTGGAGAGATCATAAATAACCCTCTCCAAGGGTAAAAATTAATGCTATAATAATTTTAATGTGTAATTCTCAAAAAAGTTTACTATTTAAAAAAATAACCAAGTAGAAATGTCTCCTTAAATTGAATAGCTTTGTGTGTGTGATTAAATTTACTCCCTTTTTCATATTAGTTTTTGTTTTTCTTTAAATTTAAATTAATTAATAAAAAATAAAATGAATATAAGGGTTTATGGTGAATACCTATGGATTAGGAGATGTTATGTAGTGCTTTGAATCTAGTGACTATGAGAGCTTATTTTGGATAGGAAGAATAACTTGCACACATGTAAACACTTAAAAAAATAAATAAATAGATAATTTGGTGAGCTATCTGGTTAGAAAGTAATCTTGAGAAGTTTTTTGCTTATTCAAATGGATGTCATCTCACTTGTTTACATTATCAAGTGGATAAACAACATATAAAATTAAAATTGATAAAAGATATGATAACAATGATAATTAAGATTCAATCCTCATTTAAGCTATCAATGTAAGCATAATATTCATATCAGTAAGTTGTGACAGTATGTACATCATCTTGTATGACATCTAATTGGTCGGTAGTGGCTTTGAAAGAGTAAGAATAAATAATAATGCAGAGAGTTAGCTCAAAATTTATGTCACTCTGATCAATAAATAAGGGTTAGGATACTATAGGAAGATATATGATATTGATTACATCATGTATTATTCTTGGTAGAGTCATTTACATATAGATTCCATATTCAAAATGATAAAAAATCAATAAGGATGGTAGACAAGGGTCTAAGCTAAGGTCTTAGGTTATAAAAATTAAACATAGTGGATTGATGTCAATCCTAATAGGATCGATGCTGATTCTAAGGATTGGTGCCAATTTTAAGGATCGATGCCAATTCTAAGGATTGATGTTGATTAAGAATGAATCTGCATCAAGTATCTCTATATTTGGGCTTAATTAGAAACTAAGAATAGGTTGGATAATAAGGACTGATTAAAAAATACTAAGGGATATGGATAGTATTTTAAAGATTATATAAGAAAATAATAGCTAAATAATTGATATAAAATAAAATAAGTATATGATGACTTACCTTGGATGCAATTTCAAACATAATTAAATCCTCCTTTAAAAACACATGTAGACTTTTAGGATTGTGATACAGGATGTGGATTTAACGCAAAAAAATTCCCATAGAGTGTTGTTAATGATATCTTTAATTCTCAAAGAAATCTAGTAGCAATTCAAGGTTTATATTTTCTTAGTTTAAAATCCAAAGGTTAGAGAATTGACATCGATCACTAGAGAATTAGTGCCAATTCACCCAAATTAGTAGGTCTATTTAAACCATGGGTAAAATTCACTTTATTGAGCATGAGGTTATTGGTAATGAAATCATATAGGGGTAAAGTAGTTGAGAGGTAGATTACTTAGGTTATTAATGGAATTAGGAGGTTAGGGAGGGTAGAAAGGTAATCATAAAGACAAGTTATCGAGTTATCAATGGTAAATATATTAAACCTTAGGATAGGGATTATTTAGGAGATTAAATAAAAATAAGGACCTACAACACCTAATTAAGTGTATATAAGGTACAAAATTATAGTTACTACATTTTCCCTTTTTATGAAGTGGTATGGAATGTTTTGTAAGACAAAAACCATAAGAGGTCTAATTCCCTAGGTTTATGTGAGGAGGTATCCCTCCTCAAATTAGGAGCTGATGTAAGATAAGGAGTGGGTGATGAGTTTGAAAAAAGGAATAATGGATGGGATGGGTAGATAATATATTAGATTTTAATAAACTTGGATGTCTAACATATAGTATATGTTTTGCATTAATAGTTTATAAGGTAATACAAGCAAATATGCCTCAAGGCAAATTCCATTATAAAATGTCACAACTATGAATAGGTGGGCTTAAACAAAGGATAAACAAGATAATAATTGATAGGGTTTGGCTAACCAAAGCATTTGATGTGCTATACAATGTGTTTGATACCTATAGATAGTTGTTGTTAAGAGAAAAATGCACTCTCAAGACCCATTAAGGGGAGATACCCAAAATACTATATGCCTTACATAGATTATGGGACCATCAGGGGGTTCAAATACACAAACCTAAAATATAAGACAAATAATAAGGTAGATGTGGCAAGGTATCAAGATAAAGATAAGGGGTAGGGTTAGATGTATGTAAAAGTACAAGTAATGTAAAAAAAGGAAAATTAACATTGATCTAAAATAAATTAGTGTCAATCCACCAAATTGGTGTTGATCTAAAATAGATCAGTACCGATCCTAAGTCAAGTATATAATCAAATCTAACATGGAAAAGGGATAATTTTATATTTGTGAAAATAAAACAACTCTTGATATCTCAAATTATGAGTCTACTATGAAATGAGATGGAAGCTAATGACAGTGGATTGAGGTGATGATGATGCTCATAGGATGAGGTAGCTTCATTATTTTTTAGGTTTTTTTAAAGTTAGGATAGGGCTAGGATTATGGTAAGAGGTTGGTAGAGAATCAACACTAATTCATTAGTGGATCAATGATGATTCACTTGGTATTGACATCATTTCACATAAATAGTGTTGATTCTCACAAAAAATGTGAAAGGCTTAGGGTATAGTCTAGAGTTAGGCTAAGTTAGAGTTTTTAGGAGAATTTAGACTTATAGGGGATGTTGGTGATAGGAATAGATTCTATTATAGATGTAAGCTCAGGTATCACCCTTATTAGAGTGACTATAATTTTAGGGTGGTGATGATGACTGGGTCCACCTAGAGGCCATAGACTTAGGAGAAGTGCATCACTATAGATACATCCACTGAGACATATGATTGTTGGTTACCTTATTGGAGTGTTTGGATGTTACAACTAGGACATTATGGATTCTAACCAAAGATATGACCATCACTGAGGAGGAAATATACCGTATTTTATGACTTTTGGTGCATTGAGTACCTATAGTACCTATGGATGAGTAGGGGTAAGGAGCAATATTTACACACTTATATGGCGAGGATGGGGAGGATATCTGATTTATTACTAGTGGTTTTAATTTTGAGACTTTATATGTAGATGATACAGGGGGGAGGCATGTTGATTATGATTTTATTATCTATTTCTTATTATGCACTCCCAAACTCAAGTGAATATATATTTCTATAGAGATTGATAGGGGTAATGGTAGATATGTTAGAGCATCATACAATTTTTTCATGGGTGTCTACTTTGTTGTCATAGATTTATAGGGAGTTTTAGGGTTAGAGGACCCAGAGATGATATGGCCTAGATGTGATTATTATTATACATTGTTGGGCCTATGATCACATTAGGATAGTATTACCCATTGGTACCCCATGGATATGGTGGTAATATACTAATTACAACATAGACTTATTATGATGGAAGATTAATTTAGCATGAGGTTTTTTAGATGGCATTATCTAGGACCTTGATTATTATTGAGGGGTTGTAAAGGGGTTAAGGGATGTATGCATAATTTGGCTCCTTATCTAAGATTTCTTACATAAATCATGGTGGAGGCATAACTAACAAGCATATGGAAGGAGAGGTGGGTAACATGGAAAAGGATGAAGTACCTAGATTATCTCCATTTTGGGTGAGTGTGATGGTAGTTTAGGTTGGTGCAATAAATTCCATTGGCTCCACATGTATATAGGTGAGATGAGATTAGAGTAGGAGCTTCTAGGACTAGTCACTAGAGATGTCCTTATGGAAGAGTTGCTGGAGACAACAAGCAATGATGTAGAGGATTTAGGGTACACTCTCACAATTAAAACATGGTGGGAAAGATAGTGGGTAGTAAGATAAAATAGGGTGGGTAGGAGGAGATGGAGGAGGTTGAGGATGATTGAGGAGAGGATGAGATGAGAGATGAGGAGGATGGGGGAGAGGATGGATAAGAGGAGGAGATAGAGGAAGAGGAGATAGACATAGCTAAGATTATTATAGAGAGGGATACACTAAGGACTCAGTGTATCACCTTATAAGGATAATTAATTATAGCATAAGGTGCTCTAACCATAGTGCAAATTGAGCAGGATACACTTCAGACCTAATTGGATACACTATAGGTGGGGTTCAACTCATTTTAACTGAGTCATGATATGGTGGTGGAGGCTTGGGATCACTACCAGGTAGAGAGGGATAGTTTGAGGAAGAGGGAGGGAGATCCATTAGTGTAGATAGTTGTAGAGGTGGTGGGGCCAAGCACTAGATAGGCAAGGAATGTGAGCATTGAGAGATATAGGGAACTAGTATCTAAGATGAGATATTAAAGTAGATCATTCTCGATCTACATCCAAATATTTTGTGATATACATCCTATATAACTGCATAAGTTAGGTCCTTTAGGCACACAAATATAGGGTCGTTGAGCATGGGGAGTGTATCTTATAGGAGAAATAGGGATAGGGATAAAGGTAGAGATGGGCGAGGAGATAGGAGTGGAGATGGTGGTGTATCCCTTGAGAAAAATCACCTAAGTAGGCTATAATTTACATATTAACCCACTTGTTGATGTATTTATATTCATTGTACTCATCAAAGAGCCATAAACATATATATAGATATTTTGGTGTACCTTGATGTGTGTGTGTGTGTGTGTAATTCATGATTATGGATTATGATGTTGTTATGGATTATATTATGGATGTTCATGGATTATGTTGTACATAGATGGTTACATGTTATGGATTATGTGATTATGGATTTAGATAATGTGATATATTATGGTTGTTACATGTGATGGTTTTATATTTAAAATATTTATGGATTATGGGTATTATGGATGTAATTTAAATCATGGATTATGGATTTTTATATGATGTATTAGATTATTTTATTATGAATTTAAATGTGATAAAATTATTATGGATCATGATTATTATTGTATGATGGATGTGATTTTGATGTGTGGATTTATGTAATGTTTAAAATTTTCATGATTAATTTAATATGGATGTGAGTTTGATTATGTGATTATGGTTTTATTGAGTTGATTAGATTATATATTATGGGATTTTATTTAAAAATATTTATGGATTATGGATATATATTTTATTATTGAACATGGATTATAGATTTTATGCGATGTGATTATGGATTATGGATATTAAAATGTCAACTTATGATTTTGGATTAGATTATGAACTATGAAATAGCATATTTATATATTATGATTATTATGGATGCAATCTATAAATTACTAGTTATAGCTTTTTTCAATTACTAGATTGGAATATTTTGACAATATATGTGGGAAATTAGCACAAATTTAATTTACAAAGGGCTTTATTTCTCATTATTATCCCATACCATGATCCCAAAAAAACTCTATTGAAATAAATGCATGTGCATCCTTAACCAACTATTAATAAGTATCATAACAACTTTAGGTCAACTAATTTTAGGATCTAATTGATTTTGAGATTGATAATTTTAAGTATTTGATTTTATGATTTGATAGAAAGTGAATTATTTAAGAAAAAGATATTTTCATCTTGTATACACAAAATTAAGGTCAAAACTATTATCCTTTTGTGTCAATCCATGTAGGCTGATCAATGCGGGAAGTATACCAAATCAAAGAAAGATGATCAATAAAAGAAGCTTTCTTGGGATATTTTTATGCCTGATAGCCATCCTTCAAGTGAGTGGTCTATATTTTTAGATATTATTTTCAAAGTAGTTATCCTTTGAGGGAGTAGTCCATGCTTTTGATATTTTATATATTTTGGTATATTTTTTAGATTTACACAACTATCCTTCAAGGGAGAAGTCTATTTATTTTATTTTCTCTTGTAGATGTTTTTATTTTGATTTTTGATCCCAGTATTATTATTTCATTATGGATTGGCCTCAATTATCCTCAGATAATTTCCCAAAGCTTTGTTACATAAGATAAAACACTTACTCTCAAAATGAATTAGTGATAGGGAAGGATTTTAGGGGATAATGATTTGGAGCTCCTTCCCATTATAGGCAAAGCTTATCCAATTAGAGCATGCTATGAATAGAGATGGGGTATTCATATTTAAGGTAAAAAATGGGTAATGCTATCAGATAACCACATGTATCTATATATCATTATTTGGTATAAGAATAATGGGGATATGAAACCAAGAAACTAAACTTGGTAGACCAAGGTGTTTAAGATTTACTAATAGTTGAAAGGATGTAGATGCAATGCATTAAGAGGTTCTCATTCTAATTTTAAATCAAGAAAGACCAAGTGATATACCCCAGATCCATACTTATGGGTGATGATATATGGTCCAAACCAATTTGAAGCAAATTTTCCCCTTATGAATTTTTCCATATTAGTGACATGTTGAATTTCCTTTAAGACAAGGTCATTAATATTAAATTCATATTATTTTAAATGCTTATTATAGGCCTAATTTATTTATTACTAATATTCATGGATATGGTCAAGGGCATTCAATCGATGCTCATCCAAAATTTTGAGTTGGGCAAATCATTCCTGATGGAAGTCATCTTCAAAAATGATATATTTCAATGATATGTGAAGGGAAGGAATCTGAATCTCAAGAAGATGTACAAATTTAGTATAATAGAATAGGGAAAAAGAAGTAGCACCTATGGGGGTTTGAATAATAGTTTGATAAGCCCATAAGGCAAAGGGAACATGAATATGCCAGTTCTTTCTTATTTCATTAATGACTTTAGTTAAGATCTTGATAAGATTTTTATTATATGCCTCAACCTATCCACTAGTTTGAGGATAGTAAGGAAAGGAGAAGATGAGATTAATGCTAAAAGAAACATAGATATCTTGAACCTTTTTATTTTTAAAATATTTTCAATTATCTTTGATGATCTTATGAGGGATGCCAAAGTGATAAATAATATGTTGACTAATGAATTCAACAATTTTATTTGCTTTGGTTGAGATAAGGGGGATAGCCTCAACCAACTTAGTAAAATAATTAGTGGTGGTAATGATAAATCTACAATGTTAGGAAGAATTAGTATTAATATATCTTATAAGATTGAGCCGCGACTAGGAAAAAAGGCCAAAAGTCTTATGCTAGCTATAATGCTTAACTAGGAACATGAGATAGGTTAACATGTTACTAACATTTTATGCATTTCTTAATGTATTCATAATAATCCTAATTGAAGGTGTGCCAATAATATCCTAATCATAAGATTCTCTTGGTGATGATACAAGCACTAAAATGTCCACAGCATGACCCATCATGAGCTTCTTTGATAGCAAGGGTAGCTTCATGATTCTAGAGATAATGAATAAGGATACCATCAAAACCATGATTGTAAATAAAACACCCCAATATTATAAAATTCATGATATGATTCTAGAAATATCTCTTGCTATTTATAGATAGATCTGGAGGAATAATCCCCCTTGATAGGTAATCAAATATCTATGCATACCAGAGATCTAATGGATTTTCCTCCACATTGTGAATGGAAACAAGGTTAGTTTTGGTAAAATAAGGTTAATTAATCTTATGTATTAGGATAAATAACTTAGATTCCTAAGATGATGTTGGGATAAAGGAGGCTAAGGAAGACATTGTATCCACAAACTTATTAGTTGATCTAGGAGTGGCTTGGATAGCATAATGCTCAAAAGTGGCTAGTAACTGATCATCTAAGGTATTATATTTAATAAGGGTGTCATTATACCATTTATATATGCCATTAATTTTATTTATCTCAAGTTTTTAATCACCATAGATATTAAGTGTTTTAATACCCAAGGCTAAGGCAATTTGGAGACCTATGATTAAAGCCTCATATTCTGCAATAGTATTAGTGTTGTCGAAATCAAGCTTAAAAGATAGAGGGATAGGTTTAATCCTAGGAGGGATTGGGATAATTACATTTGCCCCACAATTCTCACATTTGGATCCATCAAATTCTAAATACATTTGATATGGTGGATCTATTTGAGATGTGAAGGCTATAGATTCATTTGGGAATTCATAGTTAACTGGTTGATTATCAGAAAGAGGCACCTCAAAAATTTGATCATAAATGGTTTTTCCTTTAAAAAATTTTTTGTGGATAAATTATAGATCAAATTATACCAAAATAATGATCAATTTGGCCATTTTATAATTTTGATAAGGCTTGGAATGCATAAATGTTAGGGGATCAGTGTTCATGACAACATAAGTTTTATGATTGAGAAGATAATGTTGAAGCTTAGAAGTTACAAAGACCAAATATAGGCACAAATTATTTGTGTGATACTAACTCATCTCATATTCAAAATCATGTAATTGATATAGTAAAATGCTTTCTATTTATGCTACTGATCATGATGCATGGCTCCAAGGGCATGATCAATAGTGGAAATATATAAGAAGGGTTGCCCCTCCTTTAGAGAAGTAAGAAATGGTTATGAAAAAAGGTATATCTTAATAACTTTGAAGTATTATTGACAACCAAAGTCCCATTTTAAATTTATATCTTTCCTTATGATGGAATGGTTGGCATCGATCAGTTAGCTAGGAGATAAAATGATGCATAGATTACAATTAACCTTGCAAAATATGTAGCTGCTTAAGATTGGATGGGGGTGGAGTTTTTATAATGGATTTTATTTTGGAAGGGTAAAATTTTATCCCATGAATGGAGATAATAAATCCTAAAGCTTACCTAGCAATACTCTAAAAACACATTTCTTGGAATTTAGATGGACATAAAATTAGATTAAGAGAGCAAAGTTACCTTTAAGACTAAAAGATGGTCTTTCATAATTTTGATTTATCAAGGAGATCATCCACATAATCCTCAATAATTTTATATATGATTTAATGGAAGATGTAAGTCATGGCTCTTTGATAGGTGGCTCATGTATTCTTTAGGCCAAAAGGCATAACATGTTAATATAAGGTCCCCCAGGGAGTAATAAATGAAGTCTTATGTTGATTTTTTGGTGTGACAAGGATCTTATTATATATAGATAGACCATCCATAAGTGGTAAAACTTAATTCCCAATGGTTAAATCCACTAACAGCTTAATATTAGGGAGAGGGAAATCATCCTTAAGGACAAATGAGATTAAGGTTTCAAAAGTCAGTACAAAGGCATAGTCCCCCTATAGGTTTGGTGATAAGGATGATATTAGATACCCATTGAGGGTAATCGATAGGATAGATAAAGTTAATGGATAAAAGACACTATAAATATTCTTTGACCAAGAGTACAATGCATGGATGCATCTTTTAGAGCTTTTGATTTATAGGTTTAGTGTTAGAGAATGTGATAATGTTATAGATGATGATGGTAGGATTGATACTAGACACATCACTATAGGACCAAGCTAATGTTTCACTATGATATGTTAGAAATGTAGTGAAATCTTGGTATTCCTAGGTATCTAAGGATTTATTAACCTTAACTATTTATGGAGTCTCATGAGATCCTATGTTATCATCAATGATGGCCTCATTTAATATACTAGAGGTTTAAGATGGAAGGGATTTATGTAGATGGGAGTTTTGTGTGCCTAAATGAGTTAATATCAACTCATCATCTTGGCACAGAAGAATAGGTATGGTGGGAAAATAATACCCTATCATGTCTGGGTAAGATAGAGGAATGGTTTAGACTACCCCATTATGATGATATATGAGAGGTTTTATAGTAATGAAATTGACTAATTTTTTTTAGGGGAATGGATATAATGTCATCTATCAAAGAAGGGGTGCTAGATGGAAAGGATGGCATGTCCTCTTTAGGGATGGGAAGGAGAGTAACCTATGGGGTATTTTTGGTATTTTTGTTAAAACCAAGGTTGCACTTTTCATGGGGTTTCCTAAAATCTCTCAATACAACCTTGTGTGGGCCTTTTTCATAGTATCCTATGCCAAAACCCTTCCAAGCACACTATTGTATGTATGTTTTTGTGAAGTGGGGTTTATCAAAGAATGAATAGTTTGAGGGTAAGTGATTTATAATGGTTTTGGTTAGAAGTCCTAAAGAAGGTTGGTCGATTCACCCATAGATCAAATGGGTGTAGAGGAAAGGTGGACCAAAGGTAATAATTTCTCCTAAATTTGGATAATAAGCCTATTACTTTTTTGAATGTCAATATTCTTAGGGAGTGGAGAGATTATTAAGTTTCAATAACTGATATTATCCAATTGATAGCTGCTAAAATGTGGAATCAATAGACTCATTACCAAATCTTGATGCAGGGACTATCATACTAGAGGATGCTTCTTTGGATGATGATGGAGTAGCACTTTGTAATGGAATTAGGGTATAAGGTGAGGTTTAAAGTTTTGTATGTATGGGGATTAGTTGGTACATATTTTATTTTACCTTTGTGTTCAAATTTAGTACATCGATGTAAGGTAGAGGGGATACACCACATAGTAAGTATCTAGGGATGTCTTAATAGAATGTTGTATTAAAACTCCTATTTAATTATGTAAAATAGTTCAGGTAGAAAACATGCACCTAATTGAATGTGGAGGACCAACATTCCTAATTTAGGGGTGATATTATCATTAAATTCTTGTAAAATGATAGGGTATTGGGCTACAACTATTTTAGGTAGCTGTGTTGGAAATATGATTGTCATTGATGTCAAAAGGGACATTATGAGCATGTCATTAATGATCAAAGATGAATATGTTGATCATGGTGATCCTCTCATAGGTTAAGGATGATTATGATTCTTGTGTACATGAATGGAATTCATTTTGTTCTTCATAATGATCATCTAGACATTTTGGGTCCAAAGAGGAAAAGATAAGTAAGCATATTGTTGAGGTCAACATTTGAACACATGGATGTTTTAAGAAAAAATGATCACATGGGTATGTTGATTTTTGTTCCTAGTTTATAATCACTAAATCTTAGTTCATGTGACCTAGCGTGACAAAATAAATGCTTGAGCAAAGTAAGGCTCCAAGGCATTTTTACAGTGTTTTCCAACACTTAGTCAAATTTTTAGTTTGCAAGAAAATGATCAAAGGCATTTTTATGAAGACATATCTTACACCTATAAAGGCTTAAGGGGAAATTAGATATATATATGGAATCTTGTATGTAAGAGTATCATATGCACCAATTTCTAGGTCATCTGACTAGGCGTAACAAGATTTATGTAGATACAAAGCTAGCCTTCTAGTTGAAATGAAATGGTCTCTGTACTTACACAAAATTTGCACAAGGTAATGCAAAGTTGTCATGATTTTAAAAATATAATATATGGACATTTTAAAAATAAATAAATAATAAATTTGTTATGGTTTTTTCATGAGCATATTGAATATATGGATTATGTGGATCTAGGAATTTAACTCAAGAGAGGATCGTTAGTATGGTGTTAGTTACAAAATGAAAACAAAATGAAAGAAATACACTAACTAGCATAAGATCTCTAGGCCTAGACATTAAGGAGAGCTTAATTAACAAACATGAATAAAACACACAAATAAAATGCAAAAGAAATCTGTTTTACCTTCCTTGGATGCTCCAAAATGCTTGCTGTAATGGCTTGCTCAGCTTGTGCTCATGAAGTCCTTGGCAATGGAAGCTTGGCTACCTCCATCTCTCCTTGGCACCTACGTCTTGTGTCTTTGCTTGTATTGGAATAAATTTGGCATGGTAACACTAATTATAATGGATGCTTGAAGATATTTGTGGATTATAACTTTGTACCAAAACAACTTAGAAATGATGTTTATGGCCTCTCTATTTATAGATTTTTAATATTGATTAGAATCAACCTAAATCATCCATCTAAATACTGAGATGTGTGGCTAAGGATTAATCCAATGATGTAATTAAAATCCATAAATAGTCTCATCAATATTTGGGATAGATGAGCAATCAAGAGGCATGGATGGTTTTCATGAGGCATGGGAGGCATGAATCCTGATATTTGTGGCATTTATGGCCTAGGGATGTATTCCCAAAAAATGAGGTCACCTAATGATAAAGATATTAAATATCCATTTCCAAAACTAATTTTTCAACAAGTTTCCATGGAATTCTTAATTAGGCCCTAATTTAGTTTAATTAGCTCTTAAGCATGTTTAAGCACTTTATGCACAAATTACTCAAATTGATCTAAATATCTTGTTATTGGTCCAAAATTTGAATCTATTGGAAGTGGAAGGTGATATCAAATGTGTTAGAACCATATTCCTATTGATCTGAGCAATATTTCAAGTGACAATTCAGGTGATGGTTTTACCCCAATTGGTGGTAAAACTTTTAGAAGCCATAACTTTTGCACCATAGCTATGTTTGACTCACCGTTTGAACCATTAAAAATATAAGAATGAGGAGAACACCATGAGATGTCACTGAGATATAATTGGTGGGTTTTGACATCCAAAAAATAAATGGAAGTGCCCTAAATTTTAATTTTAGTAGTGCAGTCTAAAAATAGTAAGTTTCTAAAAATAGTAATTACTTAAATTCTACAATGTTGTAAATCATATAAGTCAAACCATTTAATCTCCCTTGAGATTTGTGACCTTCCACATCCTCATCCTACCTTTAAAATGTGTATAAATGAATATTTAATCTAAAATATAAATCAGACATCTCTTCTTAGAGATAGGCATATGTTTATGTCTATAAATTTGATGAATAAAACATCTCTTCTCAGAGATAGCTTTATTAAAATTGTGATGCTCTTATTTTTTGAATTATCTTTCAACCAAATATTCTAAGTTTTGGATTAGTTATATTAGAGTGGTTTTTCTTGACATTGTATGATCCCAAGGATGAGGTAAAGCTACAAGAAGCCTAGGTAGAAAATAATAGAGCTTCCAAACTATCCACCTATTCATTCCAATTGACCTCAAATGGTAGAAAACATTGAGACATCTAATACTTTCAAGGAAATGGTGAATGAAGCCCTATAATAGTAGTAAGCATAGATGCTACAACAATTCACCCAAATTCTCTAACAAATCTTGATGGGAAATTCTAGGTCCTCATCTACACCCCCACATCTTTTTAGTGCCCCAACACCCTTCAAGGTTGAGATGAATTTTTATATTCCTATATTTGAAGGAAAAATCAATGTTGATGTAGTAAAAAATTGGTTGGATTAATTGTCTTCTTATTTTTTTTAAAATAAATTTACTAATAAAGAGAAGATTACTTTTGCTCTTTTGAAAGCATTGTTGCTTGTCAAAAATTGGTGGGAAGTGTACAAGAAGAGATTCATTATGGATGATATTGGACTTGAGGTAGAACCTACCTAGGATGATTTCATAGAAGCTATAAAGGAAGAATACTACCCCATTGAAGCATACGATGATCTATATATAGAGTGGCAACAAAGGTAAGGAATAGTATGTTCAAGATTACACTGACATTTTTCATTCTCTATCTATGAGATTGAGAATTCAAGAAAGTGAGAAACATAAGGTTCTCAAATATTATGGTGGACTACAATGGTATATATGAGGGGAGATAAAACTCTTCAATTTAGAAACCCTCAGCGAGGTGTACAAGTTCATGGTGAAGATTGAGTAGAATCAGGGAAGAATGAATACAAAGAGTCAACCTACAAAAGAGAAAAGTGATAAAGAAGATAAAAAAAGAGGCCAAAATTGGAAGCAAAAAGAAGGTAAGACTAGGAAATAGTGTGATTATCACAAATCTAGAACACACTCCAAAGAAGAATGGCAAGCCATTAAGTCCCTACTTTTTGAGTTATAATCCTCAACATCTACTACTCTACCTCATACACACCTTAAAGTCAAAGAGGAAGAAGAAGAGATTCTATATTCTGAGCTTGATTCCATCATTGCTTCATCACAGACCCACGAGGTGAGGCTAGATGATAAGGAAAGGATGTTTCACTCTAAGTTTTGGCTGAAAGGTAAGCCTATGCATTTTATTCTTGATAGTGGGATCCAAAAGAATTTAATCTCTACTAATGTTGTGAAAATCCTATATTTATCCATGAAGCCTCACCCAAAGCCATATAGTATTAGATGGTTGAGTATAGGGAGAAACCTCTATGTCACCCACCAATGTCTTCTCTCATATGCAATAAAACCTTTCCAATATGAGGTCTTATGTGATGTGGTCAATCTAGATGTTTATGATGTACTCTTTAGTCAACCATTCATGTTTGATTAACATGGAATCTATGAGTCAAGAACTTGAAAGATCACCCTCACTCTTGGAACACAGTGCTACAAGGTACCAGAGGTACTACCTTCTACATCTATCTCTTTGATTAGTGTGAAGAAATTTGTTCTCATAATGGTAAAGCCATAGAAACCCAAAAGAGATAATATTGTATCTCTGACTACACAAATAGCACAATAATAGAATCAAATAGATATCAAGCTGAAGAAGTTCACGGCCTTCCATCAATAGATTGATGGTCAGATAGAAATGGTGAACAATCGGGCCCTACACAACTCTACAAAATATATTCCATTCCAAGTATGCATCAAATATCAAATAAAAATACAACTACCACACTTGATGAAAAATATTGATGTAATAGGGAACATTTTTTCTCAAGGAGGGAGGAATAATCTGAGCAATATTTCAAGTGAAAATTCAAGTGACGGTTCTAACCCAATTGGTGTTAGAACTTTTGGGAGCCATAACATTTTTACCATAGCTCCATTAGACTCCCCATTTGAACCATTGGAAAGCTAATAATGATGGGAACACTTTGAGATGGCATTGAAACCTACTCAGTAGGTTTTGACACCAAAAAACTAAATGGAAGTTCCTTAAGTTTCAATTTTAGTAGTGCAGTCTAAAAATAGTAAGTTTTTAAAAGTATTAATTCTTCAAATTTTGTATTGTTGTAAATCATGGAAGTCAAACCACTTAATCTCCCTCAATATTGGTGAGATTCCACATCCTCCTACCTTCAAAATGTGTATAAATGAAGATGTAACTTGAAATAAAAATTAGACATCTCTTCTCAAAGATAGGCATATGTTTGGGTCTACAAATTTAATCAATTAAACATCTCTTCTCAGAGATAGAATTATTATAATTATGTTTCTCTTGTTTTTTGAATTATCTTTCAACCAAAGATTCTAAGGTTTGGATCAGTGGTATCAGATTGGTTTGTCTTGAGAGTGTATGATCCTGAGAATGAGGTTAGGCTACAAGAAGTTTGGGTGAAAAACAATAGAGCTTCCAAACTATCCTTATATTTTCTCCAAATGACCTCAAATGGTAGACAACATCAAGACATTTAATCCTTTCAAGGAAATGGTGAATGAAGCTCTCCAATAACAACAATCATAGATGCTACAAAAATTCACCCAAATTCTTTAATAAATCTTGATGGAAAATTTGGGCTCATCATCTACACCCCCACATCTTTTCAATGCCCCAACACCCTTCAAGGTTCAGGTGAATTTTGATATCCCTACATTTGAAGGCAAAATCAATGCTAATGTAGTAGAAAATTGGTTGGATCAGTTGTCTTCCTATTTTTCTATAAATAAATTCATTGATGAAGAGAAGATCACTTTTGCTCTTTTAAAAGCATCATTGCCTATCAAAATTTGGTGGGAAGTGTACAAGAAGAGATTCAATATGAATGATATTGGCCTTGAGATAGAACCTATCTAGGATGATTTCATAAAAGCTATAAAGGAATAATACTACCCCATTAAAGCATATGATGATCTGTATATAGAGTGCTAACAACTTTGCCAAGATAAGGAACAATTTATTCAAGATTACACTGACATTTTTCATTCTCTAACTATGAGATTGGGCATCTAGGAAAGTGAGAAACACAAGGTTCTCAAATATAATGGTGGAATATAATGGTATATATGAGGGGAGTTGTAACTTTTCAATTTGGAAACCCTCGATGAGGCATATAAGTTCATGGTGAAGATTGAGTAGAAGCATAAAAGAATGAATACAAAGTTTTAGCCTACAAAATGGAAAAGTGATAAAGAAGGTCAAAAACAAGGCCAAAATTGGAAGAAAAAGGAAGGTAAGACTAGAAAATGGTGTGATTATCACAAATCTGAAACACACTCCAAATAATAATGTCAAGCCATCAAGTCCCTACTTTTTGAGTCACAATACTTAATATCTACTACTCTACCTCATACACACTCTATAGTTGAATAGGATGGAGAAGATATTTTAAATGCTAAGTCCAATTCCATCATTGCTTCATCATGAACCCATGAGGAGAGGCCAGACAACAAGGAAAGGTTGTTTCACTCTAAGTTATGGGTGAAAGGTAAGCCTCTGCATTTCATTCTTGATAGTGGGAGCCAAAAGAATTTAATCTATACTAATATTGTGAAAAGCCTAAATTTATCCATGAAGCCTCACCCAAATCCATATAGTATTGGATGGTTGAGTCTAGAGAGAAACCTGTGTGTCACCCACCAATGTCTTCTCTCATATGCAATAAAACCTTTCCAAGATGAGGTCTTATGTGATGTGGTCAATCTGGATGTTTATGATGTACTCTTTAGTCAACCATTCATGTATGATCGATATGGCATATATGAATCGAGAACTCAAAGGATCACCCTCACTCTTGAAACATGGTGCTATAGGGTACCAAAGGTACCACCTTCTACATTTGTCTCACTAATTAGTGCTAAGAAATTCATTCTCGTGGTGATCAAGCCATAGGAATCCAAAAGAGTCAATGTTATAGCTGTGATTACATAAAAAACAAAATAATAGAAGAAAATAGTTACCAAGCTAAAGAAGTTCATAGCTTTCCATCCATAGATTGATGGTTAGATAGAAATAGTGAACAATTAGGCCTTGCACAACTTCACAAAGCACAACTCAACAAAACATAGTCCATTCAAAGTATACATCAATAATAAAATCAAAATATAATTGCCACAATTGATGTCAAATATTGATGCAATAGGGACCATTTATTCTCAAAGAGGGAGGAATGTTTTGATCAATATTTTAGGTGATAATTCATATGACAATTCTACCCTAATTGGTGGTAGAACTTCTGGGAGCCATAACATTTGCACCATAGCTCCATTTGACTTCCCATTTGAATTGTTGGAAATCTAAGAATGAGGGGAAAACTATGAGATGAAACTAAGATCCACTGAGTGATTTTTGACCCTCAAAAACCAACTAGAAGTGCCCCAAATTTTAATTTTAGTATTACAATCTAAAAATACTAAGTTTCTAAAAATAGTAATTCCTTGAATTATGTATTGTTGTAAATCATGGAAGTCAAACAACTTAATCTCCCTCAAGATTGGTGACCTTCCACATCATAATCCTACATTGAAATGTGTATAAATGAAGATGTAACCTAAAATGGAAAGCAACCATCTCTTGTTAGAGATAGACATATGTTTAGGTCTACAAATTTGATGAATAAAACATCTCTTCTCAGAGATAGCATTATTACTATTATGTTTCTCTTATTTCTTGAATTATCTTTCAACAAAATCTTTTAAGTTTTGGATTAGTAGTATCAGAGTGGTTTGTCTTGAGAGTGTATGATCCTGAGGATGAGGTTAGGCTACAAAAAGCTTGGGTGGAAAATAACAGAGCTTCCAAACTATCCATCTATTCACACTAAATGAACTCAAATTTTAGACAGTATCGAGACATATGATCCTTTCAAGGAAATGGTGAATGAAGCTCTCTAATAGTAACAAGCATAGATGTTACAATAATTCACTCAAATTCTCCAGCAAATCTTGATGGGAAATTCTAGCTCCTCATCTACACCCCCACTTCCTTTCATTGCCCCAACACCCTTCAATGTTTAGGTGAATTTCTATATCCCTACATTCAAAAGCAAAATCAATGTTGATATAGTATAAAATTGGTTGGATCAATTATCTTCCTATTCATTTGTAAATAAATTCACTGATAAAGAAAAGATCACTTTTGCTCTTTTAAAAGAATCATTACCTATAAAAAATGAGTGGGAAGTATACAAGAAGAGATTCAGTATGGATGATATTGGTCTTGAGGTAGAAACTACCTGAGATGATTTCATAGAAGTTGTAAAGGAAGAATACTACCCCATTAGAGCATATGATGATCTGTATATAGAGTCGTAACAACTTCACCAAGGTAAAAAACATTTTGTTTAAGATTACATTGAAATTTTCATTCTCTATCTATGAGATTGGGCATCTAGGAAAGTGAGAAACATAAATTTATCAAATATCATGGTGGACTACAATGGTATATATAGGGGGAGATGGAACTCTTCAATTTGGAAACCCTCAGTAAGGCATACAAGTTCATGATGGAGACTGAGTAGAAGCATGGAAGAATGAATACAAAGAGTCAGCCTACAAAATGGAAAAGTGGCAAAGAAGGTCAAACATGAGGCCAAAATTGTAAGAAAATGGAAGGAAAGATTGGAAAATGGTGTGATTATCACAAATCTGAAACACACTCCAAAAAAAATGTCAAGACATGAAGTCCCTACTTTCTGAGACAAAATCCTCAATGTCTAATGTTCTAACTCATACACACCCTACAGTTGAAGAGGAAGAAGAAGAGATTGTAGATGTTGAGCCCAATTCCATCATTGCTTCATCATGGACCTATGATGAGAGGCCAAATGACAAGGAAATGTTGTTTCACTCTAAGTTATGGGTGAAAGGTAAGCCTCTACATTTCATTCTTGATAGTGGAAGCCAAAAGTATTTAATCTCTACTAATGTTTTAAAAAGCCTAAATTTATCCATGAAGCCTCACCCGAAGCCATATAGTATTGGATGGTTGAGTCTAAGGAGAAACCTCTATATCACCCACCAATGTCTTCTCTCACATGCAATAAAACTTTTCTAAGATGAGGTCTTATGTGATGTGGTCAATCTGGATGTTTGTGATGTACTCTTTGGTCAGCCATCAATGTATGATCAACATGGCATCTATGAATCAAGAACTTGAAGGATCACTCTCATTCTTGGAATAGGGTGATATAGGGTACCAAAGGTACTACCTTCTACATTTGTCTCCCTGATTAGTGCCAAAAAATTCATTCTCATGGTGGTCAAGCCACAAGAATCCAAAAGAGCCAATGTTTTAGCCTTGAATACATAAACAATATAAAAACAAAAGCAAATAGATACCAAGTTGAAGAAGTTCACAGTCTTCCATCCATAAACTGATGGTCAGATAGAAATGGTGAATAATCGGCCCCTACATAGCTCCATAAAGCATAGCTCCATAAAACACAGTCCATTCCAATTATGCATCATGAATAAAATCAAAATAAAACTACCACACTTGATGACAAATATTGATGCAATGGGGACCATTTATTCTCAATAAGGGAGGAATGATCTCAACAATATTTTAGGTGACAATTCAGGTGATGGCTCTACCCCAATTAGTGGCAAAAACTTTGGGAGCCATAAGTTTTACATCATAGCTCCATTTGACTCCCAATTTGATCCATTGGAAAGCTAAGAATGAGGGGAACATCATGAAATGGTATTTAGATCTACTCAGTGGGTTTTCACCAAAAAAACTAGATAGAAGTGCCTCAAATTTTAATTTTAGTAATGTGGTCTAAAAATAGTAGGTTTGTAAAAATAGTAATTCCTTGAATTCTGTATTGTTGTAAATCATGAAAGTCAAACCACTTAATCTCACTCGATATTGGTGACCTTCTACATCCTCTTCCTACCATAAAAATTTGTATAAATGAAGATGTAAACTAAAATGGAAATCAGACATCTCTTCTCAGAGATAGGCATATGTTTGGGTCTAAAATTTTGATCAATAAAACATCTCTTCTCAAAGATAGCATTATTACAATTGTGTTTCTCTTATTTCTTGAATTATATTTCAATTAAATCTTCTATGTTTTTGATTATGGTATTAGAGCGGTTTGTCTTGAGAGTGTATGATTTCAAGGATGAGGTTAGGCTATAAGAAGTTTGGGTGGAAAATAATAGAGCTTCCAAACTATCCACCTATTCAGTCCGAATGACCTCAAATGGTAGAAAACATTGAGACATCCTATCATTTCAAAGAAATGGTGAATGAAGCCCTCCAATAGTAGCAAACATAAATGCTACAACAATTTACCCAAATTCTCCAACAAATCTCAATGGGAAATTTTGGCTTCTCATCTACACCCCCACATCCTTTCAGTGACCCAACACCCTTCAAAGTTTAAGTGAATTTTGATATCCCTACATTTGAAGGAAAAATCAATGTTGATGCAGTAGAAAATTGGTTTGATCAATTATCTTCCTATTATTTTATAAATAAATTCATTGATAAAGAGATGATCACTTTTGCTCTTTTTAAAGCATCATTGCCTATCAAAAATTGGTGGAAAGTGTACAAGAAGAGATTTAGTATGGATGATATTGGCCTTGAGGTAGAACCTACCTAGGATGATTTAATACAAGATATAAATAAATAATATTACCCCATTAGAGCATATAATAATCTATATATAGAGTGGCAACAACTTTGCCAAGATAAGAAATAGTCTGTTCAAGATTATACTAGTATTTTTTAATCTCTATCTATGAGATTGGGAATCCAAAAAAGTGAAGAACAAAAGGTTCTCAAATATCATGGTGGACTACAATGGTATATATGGGGGGAGATGGAAATCTTCAATTTGGAAACCCTCAATGAGGCATACAAGTTTGTTATGAAGATTGAGCAGAAGCATGAAAGAATGAATACAAAGAATTAGCCTAAAAAATGGAAAAGTGACAAAGAAGATCAAACACGAGGCCCAAATTGGAATAAAAAGGAAGGAAAGATTGGGAAATGGTTTGATTATTACAAATTTGGAACACAATCCAAAGAAGAATGTCGAGCCATCAAGTCCCTGCTTTTTCAGTCACAATCCTCAACATCTATTGATCTACCTCTTACACACCTTGCAGTCAAAGAGGATAAAGAAGATATTGTAGATGTTGAGCCTAATGCCATCATTGTTTCATCATGGACTGATGAGGATAGGCAAGATGACAAGGAAATGTTATTTCACTCTATGTTATGGGTGAAAGGTAAGCCTCTATATTTCATTCTTGATAATGAGAACTAAAAGAATTTAATCTCTACTAATATTGTGAAAAGCCTAAATTTGTCCATGAAGCTTCACCCAAATCCTTATAGTATTGGATGGTTGAGTCTAGGGAGAAACCTTCATGTCACTCACCAATGTCTTCTCTCATATGCAATAAAACCTTTCCAAGATGAGGTCTTATGTGATGTGGTCAATCTAGATGTTTGTGATATACTCTTTGGTTAGCCATTCAATTATTATCAACATGGCATATATGAATCAAGAACTTGAAGGATCACCTTCACTCTTGAAACATGGTGTTATATGGTACCATTAGGTACCACCTTCTACATTTGTCTCCCTGATAAGGGCCAAGAAATTCATTCTCACAGTGGTAAAGCCATAAGAATCCAAAAGAGCTGATGTATTAGCCTTGAATACACAAAAATCACAATAATAAAAGTAAATATATACAAATCTTAAGAAGTTCATGGCCTTCCATCCATATATTGATGGTTAGATAGAAATGGTGAACAATCGGGTCCTGCATAACTCCATCAAGCATAGCTCCACAAAACACAGTCCATTCCAAGTATGCATCAGGAATAAAATAAAAATATAATTGCCACACTTGATGAAAAATCTTGATACAATGGGGACCATTGATTCTCAAAGAGGGAGGAATGATCCAAGCAATATTTTAGGTGATAATTCAAGTGATAGTTCTACCCCAATTAGTGGTAGAACTTCTAGGAGACATAATTTTTGCACCATATCTCTGTTTGACTCCTCATTTGAACTGTTGGAAAGATAAGAATGAGGAAAACATTGTGAGATTACACTAATATATGTTTAGTGGGTTTTAAACCCTAAAAACCAAATAAAAGTGTCCCAAATTTCTATTTTAGTAGTATAGTCTAAAAATAGTAAATTTCTAAAAATAGTAATTCCTCAAATTTTGTATTGTTGTAAATCATAGAAGTCAAACCAATTAATCTCCCTTGAGATTGGTGACCTTCCATATCCTCATCCTACCTTAAAAATGTGTATAAATAAAGATGTAACCCAAAATGGAAATCAAACATCTCCTCTCAGAGATAGGCATATGTTTAGGTCTACAAATTTGATCAATAAAACATCTCTTCTTAGAGACAACATTATTAAAATTTTGTCTCTTTTTTCTTAAATTATATTTCAACCAAAGCTTCTAATTTTTGGATTAGTGGTACCAGAGTGGTTTGTCTTAAGAGTGTATGATCCTGAAGGTGAGGTCAAGCTATAAGAATATTGGGTGGAAAATAAGAGAGCTTCCAAACTATCCACCTAGTCACTTCAAATGACCTCAAATGGTAGACAACACTAAGACATATGATACTTTAAATAAAATGGTGAATGAATCTCTCCAATAGTAGTAAGCACAAATGCTACAATAATTCACCCAAATTCTCCAACAAATCTCAATGGGAAAATTTGGCTTTTTATCTGTACCCCCACATCCTTTCAATGCCCCAAAACCCTTCAAGGTTCAAGTGAATTTTGATATCCCTATATTTAAATGAAAAATCAATGATGATGTAGTATAAAATTGGTTTGATCAATTATATTCCTATTTTTCTATAAATAAATTCACCAATAAAGAGAAGATCACTTTTGCTCTTTTGAAATCATCATTGCCTATCAAAAATTAGTGGATATTGTATGAGAAAAGATTCAATATGGATGATATTGGCCTTGAGGTAGAACTTACCTAGGATGATTTAATAGAAGATGTAAAGGAAGAATACTACCCCATTAGAGCATATGATGATCTATATATAGAGTGACAACAACTTTGCCAAGGTATTGAGTAGTCTATTCAAGATTACACTGACAATTTTTATTCTTTATCTTCAAGATTGGGCATCCAAAAAAGTGAGATACATAAGGTTATAAAATACCATGGTGGAATACAATGGTATATATGGGGGGAGATGGAACTCTTAAATTTGGAAAGCCTCAGTGAGGCATATATTTTCATGATGAAAATTGAGTAAAATCATGGAAGAATGAATATAAAGATTTAGCCTACAAAATGAAAAAGTGACAAAGAAGGTCAAAAACGAGGCTGAAATTGGAAGAAAAAAGAATAAATTACTAGGAAAAGGTGTCATTATCATAAATCTAGAACACACTCCAAAGAATAATGTTGAGCCATCAAGTCCCTGTTTTTTGAGTCACAATCCTCAACATCTGTTGCTCTACCTCATACACACCCTACATTCAAAGAGGATGAAGAAGAGATTGTAGATGTTAAGCTCGATGCCATCATTACCTTATCATGGACCCATAAGGAGAGGCCAGATGACAAAAAAAGGTTTTTTCAATCTAAGTTATGGGTGAAAGGTAAGCCTCTGCATTTCATTCTTGATAGTAGGAGCCAAAAAAATTTAATCTCTACTAATATTGTGAAAATCTTAAATTTGTCTATGAAGCCTCACCCAAAGCCATATAGTATTGGATGGTTGAGTCCAAGGAGAAAGAATTGTGTCACCCACCAATGTCTTCTCTCATATGCAATAAAACCTTTCCAAGATGAGGTCTTATGTGATGTTGTCAATCTAGATGTTTGTGATGTACTCTTTGGACAACCATTCATGTATGATCGACATGGAATCTATGAATCAAGAACTTGAAGGATCACCCTCACTCTTATAACATAGTGCTATAGGGTACTAGAGGTACCACCTTCTACGTCTGTCTCCCTACTTAGTGCCAAGAAATTTGTTCTCATGGTCGTCAAGCCACAGGAATCCAAAAGAGCTAATGTTATAGCCCTGACTACACAAAATACATAGCAATAGAAGAAAATAAATACCAAGCTAAAGAATTTCATGGCCTTCCATTCATATATTTATGGTTAGATAAAAATGGTGAACAATTAGGCCCTACATAGCTCCATAAAGTATCGCTCCATAAAACATAGTCCATTCTAAGTATGCATCAAGAATCAAATCAAAATACTACTACCACACTTGATGAAAAATATTGATACAATGGGGAACATTACTTCTAAAGGAGGGAGGAATGATCCAAAAAATATTTTAGGTGATAATTCAGGCCACATTTCTACCCCAATTGGTGGTAAAACTTCTAGGAGCCATAACTTTTGCACTATAGCTTTGTTTGACTCCCTGTTTGAACCATTTGAAAGATAAGAATGAGGGGAACACCGTGAAATAGCACTAAGATCCAATTAATGGGTTTTGACCCCAAAAAATAAATAGAAGTTCCCCAAATTTTAATTTTAATAATGCAATCTAAAAATAGTAAATTTGTAAAATAGTAATTCCTCAAATTTTATATTATTATAAATTATGGAAGTCAAACCACTTAATCTCCCTCAATATTGGTGACCTTACACATCCTCCTCCTACCTTAAAAATGTGTATAAATTAAGATATAACATGAAATAAAAATCAAACATCTCTTCTCAAAGATAGGCATATGTTTGGGTCTACAAATTTGATCAATAAAACATCTCTTCTCAGAGATATCATTATTACAATTGTGTTGCTATTATTTCTTCAATTATCTTTCAACCAAAGATTCTAAGTTTTGGATAACCTATTTAAGATGTTACCAATATTTAATAACAAAGACACATGTCTTGTGTAAGAGATTTGATAGGAAAGAGTAATCCAGAGCACCCAGGTGTAAAATTTATCATTTTGACTTAGAATGATATGATCAAAGTTAGCTGGCCCATAAATTACATTACCTAATTTAGGGATACTATGGCTAAAATATGTGCTTGAATATGTTAGTTTCACATCATTTAGTGTATTTTAAGGCCAAATTGTGCATTTTGAGTAGAAATTGGTCAAAAGCTTGATTGGGGGTTATCAGTGGCCAGTTTTAGGTGTCTATAGTTTAACCCTATTTGGGAAGATGTTGAAAACCTTAGGCAAAGTAATGTATTCTCAAATAATGAGAAATGTCTTGTATGATAAAAAGATGATGATGATCAAAGAACAAATCTCCAAATGGTTTTGAAAAGCCTATGATGATGCCCCCTCGACGGAGTGGTTGTTACATTTATTGATGGATGGTCCCTCAAAAAGAAATAAGAAGAAATGTGGAATTAACCCATGGTTGATATTAATCCAAACAAGAAAATTCTTGCATGCATTGATGTAAAAAGGATGTTTATTTTTCTAAAGGTGATTATAATCAGGAATAAAAGTCAAAAGTAAGTCGTTATAATCATTAAGCAGACCTAGATTGGGTAAAATTGATGGTACCCCAATTAGGGATGATTATCAAGCATAAATCAAGTATATAACCTTGAATATAGATTAAATATGAGTGGGTGCAAAGTGATAAAAGAGATGGATAGAAGAATAAGATTGATCATTAGAAATGATTTAGTCGTACCTACCAATGAGAAGATGCTCATCTTCATTAGCAATGATATAACTAAAATGTTCAAATGAGTTAATTTGATCAAGGGTGGAATGGAAGGATTTGCCAAGGTGCCAAGGAGAAACTTCTATAGCTCTATTGATTTTAGACATTCTTGAAGCTAATTTTTATTATAGCATGTGATGGTAGGCTTCATGATAGATCACCATGAAGACTATCCCAAAATGTGCATAAGGACTAACTCTTGATCCAATAAACATTTGAAAATAATGAAAAAATGATAAAAACATGATGATAATGTTAATGGATGAATATGGATGGACTCAAGAATAATGTGCATAAGGAATCACCAAATGAACACATATATACTAAGTTAAGGCAATAGTACTAAAAGTAAAAAAATAGGCAAGTGAATAAATAAACAAACAAACAAACAACTTGAAATAAATAAACAAATAAAAATCTTGAAAACAAAAGCAAAAGAAAGCATCCTAACAATGATAATGCCCCAATGAGGCAGATTGAGGATAACTGACTAGGCTTAGACACGATAAATGTTTTTGGATTTTTGAAATATTTGAATGCTTTTGGAATTTTAAGGTATCTTAACTCATTAGAGAATGACAAGATACCTACCCAAAAAATGGTGAGAGCATTTGTCTTAGGTTACTCACAAAATAGTGAGAGTGTATGGAAAGGGGGACTGAGGTGACTTGAACATGAATTTAGCATAACCCAAATAGTCCTAAAATGACCTCAAGTCATAGTAATTCCATCCACATAAAATGTTAGGAAAAACTAATTAGGTCCCAACAAGTTCTCAAATCTGGCAAATGCCCAGTCAAATGAAAATAGTAATGGTAAGGTGATGTGGTAATGCATGGTAAATAAGTGTTTCCCCTAGTTTTCCCATAAGTGGTTATAACTAGGATACAATGGCATAGGTCAATGATAGAAATTTTTAGATAGGTAGTTATAATTAGTAGTAAGACTAGTGAAACACTAATTTTTCCATACGTGGTTATAATTAGCTTCACATTAACAAACTTGATACAAGATGGAAATGAAAGATACCTTACCAGATCAATTATCACACTACTTTTGTAGATTGTCATTATAAAATTGGATTGGATCGATTGTTAAAACTTGATTAGAATCCTAACAAAAAAGGTGTGGGAAGAACCAAAGTAACCAAGATCAAAATAGGATTGTGTAGGTTGAATAAAAATAAGCTTTGGTCAAGATAGAAATGTAATGATAGGATGGAATTTTTTTGATAAGGATCTACAATAACAGGAACTATATATGTAACAATGGCAATGGCATGATACATGTTTTTGTCCTAGGTGTGTTTTTTGATTCTATTGTTCTTATTGATCAGGAGATTCACATCCTAATCAAAAAATGATATAAATGGAATACTTGATCATGTTAATTTCTAACCCACACCTCATCTGAATTTCTACTCTATCAAAAATGGCCTATATATTTGGTTGTCAAAAATGATTTTATGATCTTCATTGATCATTGGTTCTAATTCCTTCAAGCATCAAGATAAGGCATCTTTTTAGCCTCTACAAAGGAAAGTGTAGCCATGGATGGGAAATAAGGAAAAATAATGGCTGGTAGGCTTGATTGTGAAATGGAATGGAAGATGATAATGGAATGTGGAATAGTTGGAAAACAAATGAAGATCAGGACTTTCAATCAAATGTAATGTTGTTGATGCTAGATTCAACATATTTTTTGTTGTGATGGGGCTGAATAATTTTTCTCTCCATAGGACCACTATATTTTTCTATTATTTGACTTTGAGAGTAGCTACCATATGATTAGGCTATAGATAAGAAGCTATTTTAATTTGATCTTTGATTTTATCCTCATTAAGTAGTGAATAACTTTTGTACTCTATTGGTGCCTTAATGAGTTTTTCACTAATGAAGTTGTCTTGATTTTCTAGTATCACCTTCAAGAGGGTTTCACCAAGGAATGTTTAACTTTTTACTTTGATTATCTTTGATCACTTTTAAAAAAGTTTCACTAGAAGGTGCTGAGTTATGACTTTGATTATCCCTTAGCACCTTTGAAAATTTTTCACTAGGAGAGTGTTCTTCTACTATATGAATGTTATCTTGACCTCTTTGATCTTCTTCAACCACTGTCACCATGGATGTAGTTCAACAAAGTGTGATTCTATAGATCGGAATAGACACTTGTGGGAGATGGAATTTCAATAATATGGCCATCTTGGTTGATGATAATGGCCTATGGAATGGTAATGTAATGGGGAGAGGTTGTATAATCCTTATAAAAGATACTAGCATAACTTGTGTTGAAGATGAATTACTCATCCTCAAAACCTATAGAAGGATCATAAATGTATTCAAATTGATTTGAAAGGCATGCATAATTAATGTTGTAATGGCCATGAACATATTCTTCTTTTCAATCTAATTCAAACTCAAGGGTCTCTGAATTTGATGTTGATTCTGATTTTGATGCTAAATCTGATGTTGATTCAAAAATAGAACTTGACTCTAATTTTGATTCTTCATCTAATAGGTACTCTATTATAATGATGTCTTATTTAGTTCTTGGTATTAGATAAGTAATGACCTATGATGGCATAATAGGCTCCACAAAATTTAGTTTATTATAGTGAGACTCCTCTAAGATGGAAAAAAGGTTAAGAGACAACTCCTCAGAGACTATCTTGTCAATAGAAGGCTCTTAAAAAATAGGCACATAGTCAAGGTAATGATTTTCCCAAAGGTGGTTAAAATCATTAAGAAGTGACTCATCAAACATTGGCTCATTAGAGTGAGACTCTTTGATAACTGGTATAGGATCAATAGGCAATTTATCATAGGTTGACTTATCACAAAGGGTTGATTCAATAAAAAATCTTGGATTGGTTGGTTCTATTGGCCTTGGTTTCTAATGAGTTAGAAAATACCAGTTTTGAAAATAGCTTGGTCTTTGATAGATTGAATGGGTTGAAGTTTGGATGGGATTGGTACTAGATGAAGAATGACTTATGGTTGGATAATGGTAGGGACTTGAGGAGCATTATCTCTTACATGAGCCAAAGAATAAAGTCTTGAGATGGTAATGATAGGGCATTATGGAGCATGATTTCTCACATAAGCCAAAGTCCTAGGTCTTAGAATGATGAAGGGGCATTATGGAGCTTGATTTCTAACACAAACCAAAGGATGAGGTCTAAGTATAGAAATGGTTTGGAATTTTGGAGCTTGGTTGGTTACACAAACCAAAAAATGAGGTCTTGGAATGGTAATGGTATTCATTGGATATTATGAAGCTTGATAGCTCTTATAATCCAAAGGAGGGTTAGGGGTAGTCAATAATCAGATAAAAAAAGGTTGTTGTGAAACTTGATTTGCTTGCATAAGAAAAAGCATCTAAGTCTTCCTCATAAACCATATCATTCCAGTCATGAGTTGGATCATAAGATGGTTTTTGACTATGTTCCATGTACTAATTATTATAAAAAAGGTATGGATTCATATCCCAAACAACATTATCTATAGTTGGGTCTTCAAAGTCCTCTTCACAAGCCTCTTCATACCAATCAAGGTCTTGAGTTAGATCGTAACTTATTTCGTGACTTTATTCCCATGAATGATTAATATGAGGTGGATAGAAATATATCTCACAAATCATATTAGCATCATTGGGGTCTTGACTAAATCCATAAAATTTATTTTGTGTGGTCATTCTATCATGAGTTAGATTATAAGTGACTCCACTATAAGTTTATATAGACATATCCACATAAATGATGAAAGCTCCAAAAATAAATACTTAGAGTTCTACAAACTCTAAAAAACTATGTCCAAAGGAAAAATGGTTCAAGATTGGTCTAACTTGGTCAAAGGGGTGGATCTATATCTCCAATATGGTCTAAAAGTGGAGTTGTATCTCCAAAATGGTTTATGCTAAGACTTGACATTAAATAGCCTAACATCAAATGCCATATTAATAAAAGGTCAAACATCTGAATAAAAATTAGCATGTCAAAGATCTAGGTTAGAGTGTTCTAAACAAGGTCTAAACTAGGAAAGAGAAAAATTGAGTTACTAGGTCTTTTGTCTAAACACAGAGTCAAAATCTAGGCTCAAACAAGTAGGCATGATGTGATTTGATTTAATATAACAAGTTTGAAAACAATTTTGACAAAAACTTGGCATATGGTATTAAACATAAACATGATTAGTTGGCATAAGGCATAAGACAAAAGGGTCTTCGAGAAAGGTTGTGTTCTCCCAAATAAAGGTACAAATAATGTTGAGGATAGGCATTGAACAAAAAAACCATCAATAGTTTTCAATTTTGGTTAATCAATTAATCGAAGTTATACAACCCAAAAGAGAAAGATATGTGTATCAGCCCCATGAATTGAGGCTTAAATATAAATCAATCAATGTTTAGATCTAAACTTGATAAGGATAATTAAAAACTAGAATTAGACCAAATAAATTAGAGAAGATTAGACAATATGATGACATAAAATAAAGGTCCAAATGGTATACATGACATGGTTTGAAACAAATGGTTTTGATACAAGGTGAAACAAGTATTAAAATAAATTGAGTAGTCTAATGGTGTAAGCATGCTTGAATGATGTGATCAGTGCTATGTTTCAAAGAGTCAAAAGGCTCAAAATATTTTGACATGATTTGGGCAGCATGACACTACCCTCTATGACTCAAATGACACACACACAAATAAGTTTAGAAAACTTTCAAGGCATAAGTGTGGTATAAAACATCTAGCATAATGCCCCTTTAGACAAAAGAGTGACGTATAGACAAATTGGTTTTGACATGGCTTTATGAACAAATAAATAAGTTTTAGTCTCAATACATAACAAATGAGAAAATGATCCAAAAATACATTAAGTATAATCATCCAAATCCTAGCAAGGGTATGGCATGTGGGGTTGAATAAAACTAACAAGGTTTTGATCATTCTAGGTGAATCAATTACACAATGACTTTCACATCAAATGATGCAAAAGATAAGCATGGAAAATGGGTGACTACAACATTGGCTAGTTTTAAAAAGGCCTAGTCCTTTTTATAACCACTACATCCTACTATTTGCTCAGTGTAGTGCGATGTTCAAATGCATATACATCCCATGTGAAACTCCAATTAGGAGCAATTGAAGTTAATGCCAAGAGATAAAACCCCAGGTTAAAGCTTCCCTAAAGAACTCATGGGATGTAATGACATCCACCTCATAATCCAAGATGTAATGAAACGAAATACATAAAAAAAAGACTTTAGGATCATTTTCAAGGTCACCTAAACTTTGAAAAGTTTTTAGGGAGTGCTTTAGATGACATTATTACTAAGCCTTAGACTAGGATTTGTGCAATAGGAATGGCGTTTTTGATTCCAAGGGTTATTTAAAGTGGATAAATAGAAGAACATACATGTAACATCCCTCTTTTTGCCATACAAAAAATTAATCTAAACAACCAAGTAAATAAAAAAATCTTTGAAAAAGTGAGTTCATATTTAAGCCCAAAGGGAAAGTGAGGTGGTGTTCATTTGACCCTTTGGTCTTAGTTGTAACTTTGAAAACATTCACCATAAACATCTAAATTCTTTTGTTAAACACTAAAACTAGGTTCCTAATTGATTTTTAAGAATCCAAAAGGTAATCTAAAACATATTTTTAGTAAATGTCAAGCTAGGCCCTAAAGTAAAAATGTTAGCGTGTCCTTTAGCCTTGAAGCTCTTTTTGGTTTGAAATAATAAACTTTAGAAAAAAATCTCTCGGGCCTGTGTTTTAAGAAAAACACAATGACCAACGTTAGTTTATTTAACTAATAATAGTTACATTTTATAATCAATGTCAGTTATCCAACCAACATCAGTTATACCAATGTGACCAATGATAGGTATAAAACTAATGTCAATTTTACTAATCAATGTCAGTTAAGATAAGAAACCAATGTTGGTCTTACTTACTGATGTCAGTTACTGTGTAAAATTATGGCAAACAAAAATGGCAAAATAAAGTTAGAAAATCAATTTGAAAGAGTTTTAAGGGTCCAAATAAATATTTTAAAGCTACAAAATGATCTTATTTATGTGTGAGATTCATATAGTCCCACTAGGTGTGCCATATGTGGATCTAGGAATTTGACTCAATAGAAGATGATTAGTGTGGTGTTAGTTTTAAAATTAAAAAAAAATGAAAGAAACACACTAACTAGAATAACATCTCTAGGCCTAGACACTAAGCAAAGCTTAGTTAACAAACATAAATAAAACACAAACTAAAATTAAAAATAAACCTCTTTTACCTTCCTTGGATGCTCTAAAATGCTTGTTGTAGTGGCTTGCTTAGCTTGTACTCATGAAGTCCTTGGCAATGGAATCCTGGCTACCTCCATCTCTCCTTGACACCTTTGGCTTATGGATTTTCTTGGCTTGGAACACTAATTGTAATATCTCCTTGAAGATATTTTTGCATTGTAACTTTGCACCAAAATAGCTCAGAAATGATGTTCATGGCCTTTCTATTTATTAATTTTTGAGATTGATCAGAATCAACCTGAACCATCCATCTCAAGATTGAGATGTGTGGATAAAGATTGATCTAATTATGCAATTAAAATCCATAAATAGGCTCATCAATATTTGGGATAGAGGAGTAATTAAAAGGCATGGAGGGCTTTGATGAGGCATGGGAGGCATGAATCCTGATATTTGTGGCATTTATGGCCTAGGGATGTCTTCCCAAGAAATGAGGTCCCCTAATGATGCAGATATTCAATATCTATTTTCAAGAATAAGTTTATAACAAGTTTCCATGGAATTCCTAATTAGGCCCTAATTTGGTTTAATTAGCTCTTAAGCATGTTTAAGCACTTTGTGCACAAATAACTCAAAGTGATCAGAATGTCTTGTTATTGGTCTAAAATTCAAATGGATTAGAATTAGAAGGTGATGTTAGATGTGTTGGAACCATATTACCATTTAGGATGTTACCAACAAAAAATTACAAATTCACATGTCTTGTGCAAGATATTTGATAGGAAAGAGCAATCCAGAGCACCTAGGTGCAAAATTTGGCATTTCGTCTCAAAATGATTTGATCAAATTTAGCTAGATCATAAATTGCATTACCCCATTTAGGGATACCCTAGCCAAAATCAGCACTTGAATATGTCATTTTCACATCATTTAGTGTGTTTTAGTGTTTTTAGGCCAAATTATGCATTTTGGGTTGAAATTGGTCAAAAGCCTAATTGGGGGTTATCAGTGGCTAATTTTAGGTGTCTACAAACTATAGGTTCAATTGATAAGGAATGAGATCATAATTAGTTTATTTATTTATCAAAATGGATAGGGTTTCTTAGTAAAAACCTAAGGGTTTTTCCATGGTATCAATAAGTAAAGTTCCATTTTAATGTTGACTTGGTATATTTAGGAAATGGTAGCTTAAGTTATAACTTAAGCATTTGTCACCATTGATAAATTAAACCCTCGATCTAAAAATTACCATCTCAAGTAGTGATCAAAGGACTTAATATTTCCTAAGTCTTAGACTTTATATTATGTCCAAGATTGATCATTGGCCCACACTTCATTGTACACAGATGATCCAATGGAGCATGATGAAGTTAAATTATCAAAAGGAGCTCGAGTGAGTATGCAAGTGGTAAGTGTCACATTCATGGAGCTTGTTAGATAGAGACCCAAGACCATAATCCTGAAAGAGTTAATGATCAAACTTGTTAGAAGATTTGATAGTGTGTGGGTTATCATACAAAGAAGATCCAATAAAATAAGTGGACTCAGATGGAAAAAAGTGATTGATGTTTATTGATACAACAAGTTAAATATTAATCAAGTTCAAGAAGATAGATAGAGTAAAAGTGATACAAATATTTAGGAAGTAAAGAGATGAGGTCAAAGTGTCAAATTTTAATGACCAAATCAAGGTAAATATTGTGCATCTTTGAAGATCTAATGGCATGCAGAAGCTTAGATAAAGAAGATCAATGGTTGTATTTTAAATATGAAAAAGCTAAAGTTTACAAGCATAGAAATATATAATGGACAGTGTGATCTTGTTAGAAGGTGATGAAATAGATGAATTTTTAAGTTAAGTCATTTGATTATAGACCATTAGATCATGGTGACAAAGGCAAGATCAATGATTGACATTTAAATTCATGTCTAGACAAATGCTTAGTTGGAGAAACATGCAAGAACTTGTATATAAACTATATATCTCGACACAAATAATGATATTGAGCAATCCAAACAATAAAATATAAATTAAATAACCTATGCATCAGAAGTCTAATAAATTCTATAGATAGTAAAAATATCTATAATTATGGTGTGATTCATAGAATCAAGACATGGGAAACTTACAGCCCAAGTCATAATGAACTAGTCCAAAAATGGTATGATGTGTTGTAGTCCAAGTGTGAACACATAAAAGATATGGAACCCTAGATCAATTAATTATAAATATGATATCTAGGACAAAGAAAAAGTTTTTGCAATAGTTATTTTTTCTATTGAGTAAAATTGAATATAGATAAAGGTAGAGAGCAAAATCAAATGAAGAGTATCAAATAGAAAATCATAAAGACACAGAACTAGAGGGGTTATAAAAAAGCAGAGAGGTTGGTGAAGGAAATGAAGTGTGTCTAATAAAGACATATCTAGACATAGGACAAGAGGAAGAGAGAGGAGTAGAGAAGAAGAGAGGCACAAAGAAAATGTGTAGAGTATGATCAGTTGTAGATTAGACCTATAACACATAATAGAGATCTAGATTCATGTATGAATCTAATTTATAAATTGGTGTTGTAGCTACATATAAAATTTTGATAGGTTGGTGCCATAAGAGAAGTTGAGTGGGTTCTCAAATTAGGGAGTGGGTGCTTCTTTATAATTGGTGTTCTTAAATTAGGGGATTCGTGTCTCCTTAGAATTGGTGTCCTTAAACATTGCATCCAATGAGGTTTGCTAATGAGGCTTTGAACTATGATTTTGGATTAGAATAGTAGATTCTAGAAACTATTCTTATCATGGTTTTTACCTTTGGGTTTTCCATGTATAAATATGGTTTCATGAGTATATATGTGTGTATGATCTTTGCATGTTTAATTTGATCCACATATATCTATTAATTTGCATTGAAAGTATTTAAAGAACTAGTTTTAATTGATATATTGATTCACCACCCACCCTCTTAGTATCTAGTTGTGTTATTAAAATTGGTATTAGAGCCTAGTTTTCTTTGAAAGAATCTTAATTACCTTAGGTAAATATTAGAATAGTGAACACAATGGCTAGTCAAGAAGGATTTTCATCAAACAAGGCAGCTATCTTTGATGGATCTAACTATGAATTTTGGAGAATAATAATGGAAACATATTTTCCCTCATTAGGGTTTGATGTATGGATGCCTATATATATATATATATATATATATATATATATCCCCTATTAAAAATCCTATTGATCAGGCTACCAAGAAGGCATATGAGAGCAATGCCAAGGCAAAGAATTCTATTTTTTTTGGATTGTCAAACTTAGAGTTTGTCAAAGTTATGCACTATCAAAATACACAAGACATTTAGAAAAAAATGATTGACATATATGAAAGAGATGACAAGGTAAAGTAAGTTAAGCTACAAATTAACAAAGGCAAGTTTGAGAGCCTTAAGATGAATGAAGAGGAAAAGATTGTAGACTACCTCATTAGGGTAGATGAAATATTAAATATAATAAGAGGTATTAGAGAATAAATGAAATATTCAATCATTGTCAAGAATCTTTTAAGATATTTTCCATCAAGATATGATTATAAAATCTCTACAATATAATAATCAAAAGATCTAGATAAGCTCATTGTTGATGAGTTTCATGGGACCTTCATAGCCTATGAGATGAGAATGGGAGAGACATAAACATTAAAGAGAGAAGCTACATTCAAAATATCTAATCAATTAAAGAAATAAATATATCCATCTAAATATGAGGAGACTAATGAATAAAAATATAACTTTGTCAGAAGACTAAAGAGAGGATCTAGAAAGTACAGAGGTAAGTTACCCTTTAAATTTTTTAACTCTGGTAAAGTAGGACATTTTGTTGCTAAATGATCTCATAATAAAAAGGATAACTTTGAGAAAGTAGAGAGTATAAAAAAGATGAAACCCTACTATCCTAAGAATAACTTATTCAAAAAGAAGAAAGGTTTGTACAGAAAAGAAGATAGTGACACAATTGAAGATGGTGATAGTTTAAATGATGATCATGAACATGATTTTGTGGTGAAGGGAAATGAATCCCTATTCATGATATTAGGATCAACTTCTATAAATCTAGATCAAGATGAAGTTCAAGACTCAGATGAAGAAGAATAAGGAGAAGTGGATCTAGAGTGTGATCTCACATGTGATGTAGATGAGATTAACAAGTTGAGAAAAGAGAACTCAAAATAAAAGAAGCTTGGACAAAGGGAAATTGAGAAAATGTTTAAAAGTTTTGATTAGATGGTAATTATCCTAAAGACACAAGTTGAAGAGGCTAAAATAATATAATATGTAGTCAAAATGGAATGACAATCTAAATCTGATGAATGTGTGAAGCTTGAGGTAGAAATAGTGGATTTGAGAAAATAACTTGAAAAAGACAAAGTTCAACTATAAAATTCTAAAGTTGATAGGAAGATCATACATGCTTGATGAAATTATAAACTCCTAAAAGCCCTCAAAAGAGAGATTAGGTCTTGGTTATGAGAAGGGAAAAAGGTCCTCAACTAATACATCTGCTAACCTATATGAAAACTTCAAAGAAGAAGGAGAATCAAGAGCAAAGAAACAATAAGCTTTCAAGGATACAAAGATAAACCCAAATGTAACTAATGCAAAGAAAGCTAAACCTAAAAAGAACCTTGAATAAAAAAGAAGATAAAGGTAGATGATGTTGATGGATACACCAAGGTAAGAAACTTGAAGAAGCCAAAACTTAGTATAATTTCTCATGCTTCACCAAGAAATGATATGACCATATATTCCTCATATTTTTATGGTTATTTTTATAGTTTTAGTCATTTTGGTCATAAGGCTAGTAATTGTAGAGTTGTCACTACAAAGAGAATCAATTTTGTAAGTAAAACTTCATTTGCACCCTTGTTAGATACAAATGTAATGTTATATAATTGAAATAACTTTGGTCACATAGCTAAACATTATATAACTAGCTTTGTAAAATCAAAAGTACACAATGTAAAGAAATACATACCTTTCAATATGAGCAAAGGTTCATGAGTTTCTAAAAAAACCTAAATAGAAAACCCAAGTATGGGTGGAGAGTGAAAAATCAATCCATGATTTTTCAGACTGCACTCTATGCCAAGGAACATAATTTATGAGTGATAAATAGTGGTTGCTCAAAGCATATGACTAGTAACTAGAGCAAGTTCACCAAATTAATAAAATTTAAAGAAGGATCTATCATCTTGATAGACAAAATAGCAATGAAGATCAAAGGTAAAGGAGCCTCAAACATAGATGGTAAACTACCTACACATGATGTCCTTTATGTTGAAGGATTGAAGTATAATCTGCTAAGTATCAACCAAATGTGTGACAATAGATATAAGGTCACATTTGATGTATAAAGATTCAAGCTAAATATATCTAGCAAAAATAGTTGCATATAGGAAAAGGATTGACAGTAATATCTATAATCTTGTTGAAGTAAATGGTAATAGTTACTTGATGGGAAAGATTGATGAGAGTTAATTATGGCATAGGAGAATGGGTCATGTCAAATTTGATAATCTAGTCAAAGTGAGATCAAATAAGTGTGTAAGACACATGCCCAAGATAACCAAACTTGAAGATACTACTTGCAAGGAATGTCAACTAGGCAAGTAGATAAGGGTCAAATTTCAAATAAAGGAGTATGCATCTATAAAGCCTCTACATTAGTTCATACTGATCTTTGCAGTCCTACCAAGATAAGAAGATCTAAAGGAGAGTATTAATTCATGTTATTTGTATATTAATACTCAAGAATGACATGGGTAATCTTTTTGAAGGACAAATCTCAAGCCTTTAGTAGATTCAAGATCTTTAGATCCATGGTTGAAAATGAGATTGGAAGAAAAATCAAATGCTTAAGATCTAATAAAGGTGGAGAATTCACCTCAAATTAATTCATAGATTATTGTGATAAACATGAGATCAAAAGGAACTACTCTACAGTAAGGATCCACAACAAAATGGAATTGTTGAGAGAAAGAGTAGAACAATCAAGGAATGTCTAGAATAATGCTAAAAGAGGCCATGTTACTAGGTGTTTATCATAGAGAAGCAATCCAAACAACATTATACATATTAGATACAGTTCAACTAATGGTAAATAGTGATAAAAACCCCTATGATCTATGGCATGGAAATCATACCTCTATTCAGTACTTCAAAGTGTTTGGAATCAAATGCTACATTAAAAGAAAGGAGGACAAACTAGGAAGCTTTAAATCAAAATGTGATGAAGGAATATTTCTTGGTTATTCCAATAAAACCAAATCATATTTATGTTATAATAAGAGGCTATAAAATATGGTGTAAATCATAAATGTCAATATTGAATAAGGCATAAAACATGTTGAGCTTGACAAGGAAACTAGTAATGAAGAGGTAGATCTTGAAGAAGAAGTAGATAGTGAATATGTTGAGGAAAAGAATGAAAAATCACCTCAAAGATTTTTTCAAAAGGATCATCCTAAAGATCAGATAATTGGAAATAAGAATAAAGGAGTTTAGATAAGGAGAAGAGATGTAATGAACAAAGAACAAGTAAGTTTTGCTCTAATGTCTAAAATTGAGCCTAAGAGCTATGTTAAAGCTAGAAATGATGAGAATTGGCTAAAATCCATGGAAGAAGAATAGATCCAAATACAAAAGAACAAAACTTGAAAATTACTTCCAAGACCCTCAAAAAAGAATGTGATAGGGAAAAAATGGGTCTATAGAAACAAGCTCAATGAGGATGGAGCTATTATAAGAAACAAAGCGACATTGGTGTGCAAGGGATTGAAAAAGTAGAAGGCATATAATTTGAGGTAACATTTACTCCAATTTCTAGATTACAAGCTATAATAATGTTTCTATCATTCTTTATTTACAAGAAGTTCAAAGTCTATCAAATGGATGTAATGTTTGATTTCTTGAATGGGAACCTAGAAGAGGAAGACTATATTGAAAAACTAGAAAGTTTTCAATTGTCAGATGAAGAAGATTATGTGTGCAGACTAGAGAAAGTATTATATGGTCTAAAATAGGCACCTATAACATGGTATTCAAGATTGGTAAAATACCTAAAACAATAAGGTTTTAACAAAGGATGTGTAGATAGTAATCTATACTTCAAATCAAAAGATGAGCATATGTTGATTTTTGCTATTTATGTAGGTGACATCATTTTTGGTGGTCATAATAAACAACTATGCAAAGAATTTTCTACACAAATACAAAGTGAATTTGAGATGTCTATGCTAGGAGAAATTTCCTTCTTCCTTGGTTTACAAATAGCACATTCTAATGAAGGGATATTCATATCCCAAACCAAGTATAAAAAGGAGATGCTCAAGAAATTTGGAATGGAAGATAGCAAACTAGTTAGTAATCCCATGATAACTAGAAGCAAGTTGAGCAAAGATGATGAGTCACTTGATATAAATTATACTATGTATAGATCAATGATAGGTAGCTTGCTATACTAACTGCATCAAGACCATAATTCATAAAAGTAGTATGAATGGTTGTAAAATTTTAGGCTACTCTTAAAGAGTCACATGTCAATGTAGTGAAAAGAATCTTTATATACATCAAGAGCATAATTGACTATGGCCTATGGTACGTTATAAGTGAATATTTCATTATGACAACATATACAGATGTTGATTAGATAAGAAGTGTGGATGATAGAAGATGCACTAGTGGTGGTGCATTTTTCTTTGTAAATAGACTTATATCATGGCTAAGCAAAAACCAAGAGTCAATTACTCATTCTACAATAAAAAAATAGTATGTAGTAGTAGTGGCATGTTGTACACAAGTCCTATAGATGAATCAAACACTCAAGGACATCAAGGCTGAGTACACTTCACCTATTTATATTCTTTGTGATAATTCAAGTGCAGTAAATATATCAAATAATCTATTGAGGCATTATAGAACTAATCACATATAAATCAAGTATCACTTTTTAAGAGAGAGGGTTTCAGATCAAGAGGTCATAATGAAATATGTACCAACTAAGGACTAGATTGCAGACATTTTCACTAAACCTCTTTCCAAGGAACAATTTAAATATCTAAGATAGAATTTAGGAGTGGTGGCTCCTACACCACATCACTAAATCACTAGTGATAGTGCATGATTCTAGGGGGAGTCTCATAGAAGCTTTATTAATCCCTAGAATAAAAGAGAAAAGTTAACTCAAGTATGTATATTTTGCAAATTTCTAATGAGTTGATGGTTTTAGGTTCTTGGATAAACTCGTTTATTTGATAAAGGGGGAAAACACATTGGACAAATGGTGAGAAGGAGTCTCTTTGACATTGATGTCAAAGGGGGAGAAAAAGGACAAATACTCTTTGTAAAAATTTGGAGCAAAAAGTGCAAACATCAAAGAAGTAGAGTAAGTGTCCAAGTTTAGTATTAGGCATGTTTCACTAAATTTTAAATCTATTTGATGTTTAAGGAGAAATAAAGATGAAAGGTAGGGATTAGAGATTAGAGATAATCCAGATTAGTTGTGTGCTATATCCAGATGATGTTGAGCACTCCTCTTTGGCTAGGGAGGACTACCTATGAATAAGAAAGAACTACCACCAAAAATATTTATTAGTAGATATATGAGTGGGATACCAAGCTACATGCTTGTTCCTAGAAGTGTCAAACTTCCTTAGGGATGACAGTTCACTTTTTGAAACAAAATGGTAATGAAAAACAAAATGAAAAAGAGAGTAAAAGAGAGATATTCATACCATTCTTGCAGTCTGAGTGCAATAGAGAGTGACACAGTGTAGGTAATGTGAGTTATTTTTGTTTTTGGAGGTTGTTTAGGTAGGATTAGGGAGGTTAGTGGAAATACACAGTCACTAACATCGGTTAGTCTGTCAATATCAGTAAGGAAATATGATCAATGTTAGTTATGTGACCAATGTCAGTAGGGGAAATAGGTTCTCAAGAAGTTGCAGGAGACTTTTCTAAGCTAGTAGGTAGAATTTGGTTAGGTTTATAAGGTTAGGAAGAGTCGTAAGGGAGTGGGTAAGACTCAGGTGGGTCTAGATAGAGGGTTGGTATCTTTGAAGTAGAGGGAAATAGGTGAATGATTTTTACAACTCCTTTACGGGGAGAGTCAAGATGTTCATAAAATCATAAATAGTATAAAATAAAGTAATTATGAAATGACTATTTAAAGAAATTACAAAACATAGAGATATACTTAACTAGTGAAATGGATGAACTATGAGTGTTGGATAGATGGATCTGATGAGGCATGTTAAAGTAATACATGAACAAAAAAATAAGCATGTGCTACTGGTTTAGAAGAATTCAAGCTCTATGTATTATATTAATTCTAATCTAGATTGATTTATGTAGAGTAATGGTAAGCCTAGATGTAGAAATTTGAATGCTAAAGCTTGTATGTGAATGATTGATTTTTTTATTTTTGTTGACCCAAATATTAGCTTGGAATTTGGCTTAAGTAACTGATGTAGATGATCTCACTGATGTTGACTGATGGTTCACTGATGTCAGTGGCATGAGAATAGGTAAAAGGGATATTTTAGACTATTTTCTATTCCTTATCTTGATAAGTGTGGTATCCATTAGAAAATGGTAGAAATACAAGGTTAAGAATAATGTAGTTAGTTAGGAATTTATGTTAGGGGTGAGAATAGGTCATGGGTAGTTAGGATTAGGGGACTAAGTCCTGAGGTGACTTAGAGGGTAAGAATTAGTCTTAGGATGAGGTGGCCAGGTAAGGTGGCATAAGTAGTTTTTAATTAAATTATTTAAATATTTTTAAATTAATTAAATGTGTGAGAGGTGAAAACATGGGCTAGGAAGGCTAATTTTTAAAAGGGGATCAAGGGGGCTTTAACACAGGGAATTATGTATGTGTGTGATGTGATTTTAGTGTCTACATTTTCCCCTTTTTATCTTGTAATTTGTACTGACAATTTGTAAGACAAAAACAAGAATTGGATACTCTAGGTATGAGATGAGGTATCCCCCCTCAAAATAGAAACTTATGGAGAAGAATCTAGAATCAGGTACTAGTTTGATAGAGATTTAATTAGGTGGGTAGATGTTGAGTGAGAATATGGTAACATCACTACTTGTGCATATACTACTATGATTTATAGTTGACATAATCAATAATAGGTAAAGGTAAGGAGGACTCAAATAGAAATAACCAAATCATAGCTTGTAAGTGATAGTTGATAAGGTTAAAATGATCAAAGTTATAGCTTCAATGGTCCATGTATTATATGTATCTAAGGTAGGAAGTGCTCTTGGTAAACACAAAAAGTTATAGTTGATATGACTAGTTTGGTCATGATCCAAAAAAACTTGATATACATGTGTGTGTATAATATCCAACTATAGTGAGGTAGCATAAGCGATCAAGACAAACAATGCAAGGTTTATTCAAAAGGGGTAATGGTCAAGGAGATATTTGTGATATCTGGTTAGAGTCATCATGGGTATAGATTTAAGTGATCTCTAAGGTTAGTTGTTGTATTTGGGGAGATATATTTTATCTCTAAGGTTTGTTGTCATGTTCAAGGAGATATACATGATCTCCAAGTTACCTCAAATTTAGGGTGTAGTCCAAAGGGTGGTGGTTTATATTAGAAAGTATGTGACTTGAGTTTTGTGTGTGTGTGGATGTAGGCTAGGTAAGAGTTAACATTACAAGATTGACTACTTATGATGCTTATGAGGATGAGGATGGATGTCACCATGGATGAGTGGGAGCACATGGTAGTTTTAGGGTTAGGAGTAGTGCGATGATATTACCAAGTTTCCCATGATGTTATCTTGATGATAACTTTGATAGAGAGGTGGGATCACACCACCAACACTTTCTATTTGCCTATCAGGGAGTTGATTATGATATTGGAGGATGTTTATAGGATTTTGCGATACCACTCCATGATGAGGAGCTCTTCTCATGTTTGAGAGAGAAGCATGATATTCACATGGCTACATTATTTGGAGAGCATGTTAGTGAGGTGACTTATCACTCAGTGAGCTTTGATTATGAGCCATTATATACTACCGATCAAGTATAACATTGATTGAGTATTTTGATGATGAAAGGGATTATAATATATGCACTTTTAGCTAGAAAGCACTACCACCAAAACTATTTGTTAGTAGATATATGAGTGGGATACCAAGCTACACGCTTGTTCCTAAAAGTTTCAAACTTCCTTAGGGATGACATTTAAATTTTTTAAATAAAATGGTAATGAATAAAAAAATCAAAGAGAGAGTAAGAGAGAGATATTCATACCATTCTTACAGTCTGAGTGCAACAAAAAGTGACATAGTGTAGGTAATGTGAGTTATTTTTATTTTTAGAGGTTTTTTAGGCATGCTCATGGATGCTAGTGGAAATACATAGTCACTGATGTTAGTTAGTATATCAATGTCAGTTAGTGTATTGATGTTGGTAAGGAAATATGACTAATGGCAGTTATATGACTGATGTCGGTAGGGGTAGTAGGTTCTCAAGATGTCACAAGAGTTTTTTGAGCTAGGAGGTAAATGTTGGTTAGGTTTGTGAGGTTGGAAAGAGTTATAAGGGAGTGGATAAGACTCAAGTAGGTCTAGATAGAGGGTTGGTATGTTTGAAGTAGGGGTAAATAGGCAAAGGAGTTTTACAACTCCTTCACAGGGAGAGTCGAGATGTTCATAAAATGATAAATAGTATAGCATAAAATAATTGTAAAACAACTATTTAAAATAATTAAAAGACACATAAATATACTTAACTGGTGAAATGGATGAACCGTGAGTGTCAGATAGATGGCTTTGATGAGGCATATTGTACATGAATATAAAATATAAGCATGTGCTACCAGTTAAGAAGAATTCAAACTTTGTGTAGTATATCAATTCCTAATCTATAATGATTTGTGTAGAGTAATGGTAAGCCTAGATGTAGAAAGTCAAATGCCAAAGCATGTACATGAATGATTGATTTTTTTGATTTTTACTGACCTAAATATTAGCTTGGAATTTGGCTTAAGTAACTGACATTGATGATCTCACCAATGTCAGCCAAGGGTTGATCGACATTGGTGGCATGAAAATATGTAAAAGAGCTATTTTAGCCTATTTTCTATTCCTTCTCTTGCTAAGTGTGATGTCCATTAGAAAATGGTAGAAATGTGAGGTTAAAAATAATGTAGTTAGTTAGGAATTTAGGTTAGGGGTGAGAACAAGTCATGGGTAGTTAAGATTAGGGGACTAAGTCTTGAGGTGACTCAGAGGGTAATAATTAGTCTTAGGATGAGGTGGCTAGATAAGGTGGCATAAGTAGTTCCTCATTAACTTAATTAAATATTTTTAAATTAATTAAATGTGTGAGGGGTGAAAACATGGGTTAAGAAGGCTAATTATTATAATGGGATCGAGGGATATTTTGACAAAGGGACTTATGCATGTGTGTGATTTAATTTTGGTGTCTATAAGACAAATGTGCCATTTCCTAAGGGGGAAAAATTATGGTATGGATATCTTTAGTTCATACTCATTAGAAGCCAAGGAAAGTAATTATAGAGAAAGAGCAAAGTATTAAAAGATCAGAGAATTTAGTTTTCCATCAATGACAAAGGGGGAGATTATTGGAAATATGATTGTCATTGATATCAAAAGGGACATTATGAGCATGTCATTAATGCTTAGGGATGAATATGGTGATCATGATGATCCTATCAGAGGTCAAAGATTATTGGAATGCTTGTGTGCATGAATGGAATTCATCTAGTTCTTCACAATGATCATCTAGTCATTTTGAGTCTAAACATGAAAAGATAAGTAAGAATATTGATGAAGTCAACATTCGCACACATGGATCTATTCATTTTTGTACCTAGTTTAGATGTGCTAAATCTCAAGTCACATGAAATAGCATGACTGTAGTCATATGAAATGTCCAAATTGGTAGTTTGAGTGTGGTTTGTGATATCCTAGCCATAGATCTTTTTTTCATGCTCTCAAGAACCTTCTAGACACCCTTTAATCATTCATAGACTTTTTAACCTTCATTCTATCTCAACCAATCTCTATTTCCCAAGCTAATTCTATTTACCTAGGTATTGAGCCTATAAGATAGGAGTGTCATACCTGGACAATAGCACTAGACCCTAGGGTATCCCATTTTTGGTGCTCCTGTATAATTGCATTTTGAGTCCAAACAACCATTTTCATTTGATTCCTATCTTTCATCATGTCAACCTAATGTGAATACATCTAACCCATAATCAATAGTTTCCTATAAAATTCCATCCAAAGGTCATTTACAAAAGAAGGTAAAAAATTTTACAAATCAAGCAAGAATACAAATAAGCCACTAAGGCAAAATTTCTTATTATCTACATACAATCACCCAACACAATTATAAACACATTCAAACCCTCACACTATTCCCTATCCACCTCAAGCACTCTTAGTTTGGATTTATGCATCCTCATTAAACTATTGCATAAAGCACATCAAGTAGGAGAACTACATATAACTTGATCCCTCTTCAGAGTATTGGTATATAGAAAACATGCCCATATAAGGGGTGTGCATACATGTTCAATGCATCTTACACACACTAACCCCCCTTCTTTCTCATGTTTTATTAAGCATGATGAGAATTAAATCAACTTTATAAGGAGTTTTGTCGACATTCAGAACTCAATATTTTATAGGCAATCTCACATAGGAACAATAGAAAGAACCCCAAAAAATTTGGTATCTATGAGTAGTTTGGACTATAGTTGCAGAAGAGGACAATAACACTAGACCTTAGGGTGTCTAATTTTTGAAGGTTCTATCCTTTCACAAAACAAAATCTAGATTATGATTTGTGACACTTTCTCAGTCCTACACAACTAGTTTTAAACCTTGCAACAATCGTTTCAACCTATTATTAAGATAAGTTATATTTATCTTAATTTATTACTAGTTTTAGAAAGCTACAAAAGAAAAATAAAATATAAAAATTTAGACTGTAATTATTGCAATATTATTTACTAATTTATTAGTCTAGACACTTAACTAAAATAGGAATAAAAGTCTATTACTCTCAAAATATTTAAATCATTTGGGGAACCCAATTTACTTCATTTGCTGAACCCAATTTGCTTCATTTGTGCATAAATAACTTAGAAACCCTAGGGAAAATTCCTAACTAATTTTTCCTATATTTTTTTTTATTTTCTTGCATATTTAAATAAGACTTTCCATTTAAATTTTTAAATTTACTTTAGTTATTTTTAAAATTATTTCTTTCAAACCCTAGTTTCCTATAGTAGGTCCTGATATTTTCTAGTAATTTTCTTATTTTTTTCTTGCATATTTAAATAAAAAAATCACATTTTCATTTTAAAAATTTACCGTAGTAATTTTAAAAATTATTTCTTTCAAACCCTAGTTGCCTATACTAGGTCTCAATATTTTTCTAGTATTTTTTTGATTTTTTTTGCATATTTAAATCAAAATTTATATTTAAATTTTTTAATTTACCTTAGTAATTTAAAAAAAAATTCAAACCCTAGTTGAACTTACTAGGTCCTTTTTTTTGAGGTATCACCTTACATGTTTGTGAGCTTTTTATCCTTTTTATGCATATTCTAGTTTTATATTTTTAGGACATTACATTTCCTTTATTCAGTACTTTCCTTTCACTGCATTTTGCTTATTACAATTTATTGTAAAAAAATCAGTCCATTTTCAATTTGTTTTCCTACATTAACAATGGTCTAATATACCAGTTTTGATGAAACTAATAAGAGGTAACTTCAAGGCCTTTTAATTAAGAATCTTGATCTGAAAGATGATATGCTTAAAATATTACAAGAAGAAAAAAAAAATAGACAATGGTCAATATTGTCAAACCATAGAGAAACTAGTTGCAAATGACACTATGGGGACAACTATGTCTCAACAACCCCCTATAACAACCCAACCTTCCTATGAGGCACCACTAGTCATAAATAGTACATCTTTATCTCTTGATGTGGTTAACCTTGTGAAAGAGATCAAATTTATTCAATCCAAGGTGTTACACCTTGATCAAGGTGCCTCTAGACCTACATAGGTCTTCGATTCTTTTACTTTACTGCATACACCATTATCACATTATATTGCTTCTACACCCTTACCACCAAGTTTTGTTCAACCCAAGCTCAATCTATACGATGGCAAGGGTAATCCAAAGACACAATTGAAAAAAAAATTATGTAGCATGCTTGGACTATGTGCCAAATGACTAGTTACTAACCAAGTTATTTCTATGAAGTTTAAAAGATTATGCTCTACAGTAGTTTTATAGTCTACCAAATTAGTTGATCAATGCATTTAATCCTTTAATTAACATGTTCCTAGATAATTTTAGAATTAACATAGGTGACAAGGCTTCTTATGCCCAATTTTCACAATAGAAACAAAGGTCAAATGAGCATCTTACAGACTATATTCTTATATATAAGACTCTCTTGGCTTAAATGACTAGCCCCATGTCCAATAAAGAGTTACAAGATCTCTTCAAATAGAGTCTTCTACTAGTTTTGCATGATTAAATAATGTTTAAAATATTCTCTTTCTTCACTGAGTTATGTCATACACTGAAGGAAAGGGAAGTAAAATTAATTTCAATGGGCAAACTCAAGTACACAATTATATCACAAAAAACAAATAAGAGTAACAGTAAAGTTCCATATAAAGTAAAGGCTAATGATATAAAAAGTTAATATCATCCAAAAATTAATGTAGCTTCAGAGCCCCCTTAGTAATTGGTTTTATTTGTGCCTCTTTGGAAAAAATTTACCAATCTACTAGTATCTCTAGCTAGAGTCTTACATCAACTATTTAAATGTCACATCATATCTCTCCCTCCTATTCAAGAAGTTGATCCAACAAAGCCTTTTCCATAGGGATATGATCATAATGAATTTTGTAATTTTCATAGGGCACTAGGTCACATAACGAATAGATGCATTAGTTTGAAGCAAATGATACATGATTTGATAGATGAAAACTTCATTGATCTTGGCACTCCAGTTGAACCTCCCAAAAAAAGTAAATACAAGACAAGGCTCTATAATTTTTTTGAGATCCTTTCCCATAACATTCTAAAGAGGAGATAGGGGATACATCAGGTGTTCACCATGCATATCATGCACACCCTCCACCCACTACATACTAGTCACCTTCAGTTGAGTCACATCTTTTGAGAAACAAGATTGGTGTGTATAATCCTAGAGTTTCAGCTAGACCTTCCATATCCTTCTCAGAGTAAAATATAGTTGAGAATGATTCAGATTACCATGCACTCTTTATCAAAGCATACATTATGCATCATCCCATTCATAGTTTTCTCATAGATAATAGATCTATCATGAAAATGTGAACTATGACATTACTAAAATATTTGGGATATTCAGAATAGGATATTACCCTAATGGACATAATTATCAATGGATTTAATGGGCACATATAGAGTTAATTGGGTGAGATTGTACTTCCTTTATAGGTTGGTCCAACACATGTGGCCACACCATTTACTATTATTCCTAGTGTAGGAGTATTCGATATGTTATTTGGTCAACCATGGATTTATAAAAATCATGCAGTACATTCTACCATTCATAAATGCATGAAATTAATTCATGCTAATCAAGTTATTATAGTTGGTAGAGTTGCATATGAGTTATCACTCCCCACTTCAGAGCCATCTACTACTCTACAATTACCAGTTTCAACTTCTCCACCAGTTACAATTCTTCCTCTAGTCTAGATTCAAACACAATTGAGGCCTTTCTCGCGAACACAAAGAGTTCATACACTTCTATGAAGGCCTATTTTAGAGCAACCATAGTTCCAAGATTCTAGATAGTTTCCAACTACAATTTTCACACTCAGGGTAGTATCATTGAGGTCTCATACCTCTACACATAGAGCAAATGTTCAGAGAACTTCTTCTACTACTAGATGGGTCCCTAAGATCCCTATAGTTGTACTACTTCTTAGAGTTACATGGGGACCCCCATAGTCAGTTTTCACTATAGATATTTTAGAGTAATTATAACATACATAACTCTTAAAGCAATAGTCTTATCCTTTCCATCATGCTTCATGATCACACATGATTTCTCTCCTTGATATATGACACCGTGATAGGTATTCTCTCATGAGACTCATTGGTTAGTATCATTTCTTCTTAGTCTTTCTTGTACATAGATTATTTTAAATTTCTTGTACATAGTCTCCATATGATTTATTATACATAACTTATATATCAAAAATACCAAAAATAGTATAACATTTCAAAATAAAAAAAAATCAAATATTTCAAAGAAAAAAATAAAAAATATCAAAAGACAAAAACATTAAAATAAATCAAAAACACCAAATACATTTAAATTGTATGCATTATCCATGATTTATATTTTTACTACCATGTTAGACTTTCACTTTATTGTTCTATGTTATTGTATGTTGATTTGTCTACATTGCCATGCCTCACTTGATCTTATTTGAGTGTGTATAGTGACACTTAGATCTTTTATTACTTTACTCTACCCATTGAGGGGGCATCATAATTCTATACTCAAGATCTACATTGATATATCTACCCACTGGGGGTATCTTCTACATGACTACACCGTCCAAGTTATGTCATTTCTACACCACACACTCTATTTATCATGTTGATATACATTACTTACTAGATTACAAAAATTACTCTATTGACATTCACTAGTATATAACACTTAGGTATTTCTTAGCATATACTTAGTCTTGTACTCCATGTTTTACATACTTTCACTTCTTGCTTTGATTAGTTAGATACGATTGTATTTCCAGCATTTATATCTCTTCTTTTCTGGCTTTGCATAGCTAGATGTGATTACATTTCTTAGTTATTATTTTATCTATTATGTGTACCTTAGGATATTTTAAAATGTCCTTTGCTTCTTTACTTGTGTGTATGTTAGGACATTTATAAATGTTCTTTGATTTTACTCTTCTATGTAGTTGTGTCCTCATACCAACTTTGATTTTTTTAATTATACGTATATGTGGAATTTGAATATGCCTTGTATACTTTCTTTCTAGTTTGAGTGACATGTACCCATGTCCTTTATTTTCTTGTCCCCTTGGCCACTTTTGTATGCTTCTTGCCTTGCATGTTTATTACTTGTTTGCTTCTCACTATTTGTAATTCCATGATCCACATCATGTATTATCTTCACTTCTTAGATGCAATGATGGACATCATGTTCCATCCCTCCTTGACAACTAAAAACTCAAATTTCCAATTTCAAATTAGTATAATACACATTCTATTACATTGTTACATCTATCTAGGCATACCCCTATTGATATAACAATCTTGAAAACAAACTATGTTATATCTTGAGACATATTTTTGATTATCATTACTGTATCCTATATTTTATAGCATAATACACTTGTAGGGCTATTTCTTCTAAGGGATGTCATTGTAGGGTCTCCATTCCTATCCTTAGAAGAGGAAACAATAATCAAGGGTTTTATGACAAATATTAGATCCCTCTACTGATCAAAAATTAGTTTTTAAAACACTTAGAACACCAACTAGAACCTAAACCTTGAAAAATAGACCAAAAAAGCAGTGATGAACATATAACAGTGATCATAATTATCAAATAACAAGACTATTATACCTAGACAATAGTGATATACACTAAGGTGTCATGTTTTTGGAACTCCTATCCAAACAACAAAAAACCCAAATTTTATAGAAACAAATAAAAAGATAAGTTCAGTTATAGTTTTGTCACTTATAGTTCAAATTAGTTTCAATAGTTTTAGTATAGTTTTCCTTTGAAAATCTAGATATAGGGGGCACCATGCACAAAATGATGGCTCTCACTTCTATTTTTAGATAGGGTAGTTGGTATAACTTCCAAATTAGAATCCATGTTATAGACATTAGTGATTGGGGGAAATGTGCATGACACATTGACTTTTTTTCTTTCTAAGTTTGGTATATTACCTAGGCATTCTTAGCAGTTGCATGCCTTATTCCATTTATAGGTGATTGTCATCTTTCATGAGTGGCTTCCACATAATATTGGTTGCCATTTTTGGAGTGGCTTTCATACAAGCCTAATCTTCACCTCTCAAAGTGGATAACATTGACCAAGTTTCTAGTATACATTTGGCTATCCATGCCACATTTTAAGTATTTTAGGGAATTCAAGAGATATATGATCTATCTCATACAACACATAGTCATAATGGTATCATTTTATAGCTTCACTTAATGGATAATGATGGAGCTAAAGGACTATCTGTTCTTTATAGTCTTGAGTGACCTACTCAAAGAGATTTGACATATTCTAAACATCAATTACCACATGCATGATCACATAACTTCACTTAGTGGGAAATGATGGAGACAAAGGACCAAACTTTTCATTCTTGAGCCACTCTCAAAGAATTGAGCACTCAACTCCATTTGTGATATTAATTTTGGTTCAATACATACCCAATAGTATCTAACATCACTTAGCATCACTCAAAAACATAATAGATTTACACTTCATAATGTGCTCTCTCTATGTACACTCAACATCACATAACTTCATGGGTTTCACCATTATAGGTAATTTCATGTATGCTTTATATTTTTCTTTTATCTTAGTATTTCACTTTAGTGCATCACTAGAATAAAAAGTCACAAATGTAGTCATATAAAATGTCCAAATTGATAGTTTGAGTGTGTTTTATGACATCCTAGCCATATCTCCTCTTTTCATGCTCTTGTGACCCTTATAGAAACCTTTTTGATCATTACCAATCATCTATAGACTTCTAAACCTTCATTCTAGCTCAACTAGGCTCTATTTCCTAGGCTAATTATATCCCCTAGGTCTTGAGCCTATAGGACAATAGTATCATACCTGGACTATAGCACCAGACCCTAGGGTGTCCCATTTTTGGTGCTCTTGGCTAATTGAATTTTGATCCCAAATGACTATTTTCATCTAATTCATATCCTTCATCATGTTGGCTTAACATGAATACATCTAACCCATGATCAATAGTTCCCTATAAACATCCATCTAAAGGTCAGTTACAAAGGGAGGTGACAAATATTACAAATCATGAACTAATACAAACAAACCTCGAAGGAAAACTTTTCTTTTCTTTGGATATAATCACCCAACATAGTTTCAAACACATTCAAACCCTCACGCTAGTCCCTATCCACATCAAACACTCTTATTTTGGAATTTTTGCATCCTAATTACACTATTGCACAAATCACATCAAGTTCGAGAACTCCATATGGCTTGATCCCTTTTCATAGTATTGGTATGTAGGTAGTCTGCCCACACAAGGGGTGTAGATACACATTTAGTGCATATTACATAGCCTAACATCCCCCCCCCCCCTCTTTCTCAAGTTTTATTAAGCATGATGAAGGTATAAGGTTTTAATATTGAATAATCTCTATAATGAGTTTCATTGAAATTCAAAACTTAATATTTTATAAGTAGGGTCACATAGGAATAGTGGAAAGAAACCAAAAAAATTAGGTCTCTATGAGTAGTTTAGACAACAAGGTTAGAAGAGGATAATAACATCAAACCCTAGGGTGTCTTGTTTTTAGTGGTCATGTCCTTTTAAAAAATGAAAGCTAATTACTAATTTACAATACTATCCTAGTCCTTCATAGATATTTTAAGGCCCTACAATAGTTGTTTCAATCTGTTATTAAGCTATTATATTTCTCCTAATTAATTACTATTTTTAGAAAGCTATAACAGATAAATAAAATATGAAAATTAAGACTACAATTATTTTAATATTATTTACTAATTTATTAGTCCAGACCCTTAACTAAAATAGGAATAAAACTCCATTATTATCAAAATAGTTAGATCAGTGATAAAAGATATGCTTGAGCAAAGTAGGGCTTAAAGGCATTTTGACAGTGTTTTCCAACACTTGGTCAAATTTGTAGTTTAAAATAAAAATCTCAAAGACATTTTTATGAAGACATATCTTGCACCTATGAAGACTTCAAGAGAAATTGGATATATGGATGGAATCCCTTATGTAATAGGATCATATAACTAAGCGTGACAAGAGTTATGCAGGTGTAAAGTTAGTCTTCCAGGAGAAATGAAATGGTCTCCATAGAAAAAATATGCACAAGGTCATGTACTGTTGTCATTCTTTAACAAATATCATATATGGACATTTTCAAAAGAAATAGATAATAAATATATTATGAGTTTTTCATGATCATCTTAAATATATGGACTGCAAGTTCAATTAAGAAGGAATGAGCTCATAATATATTTATTTAGCCCTCAAATTAGATAGGGTTTCTTAGTAAAAACCTAAGGGTTTAGCCATGGTGACAATAATTAAAGTTATATTTTAATGTTGACTTGGTATAGTTTGGAACTGATAGATTAATTTATAACTTAAGCTTTCATCATCATTGAGAAACAAGCCCCTTAACCTAGTAATTACCGACTAAAGCAGTGATCAAAGGACTTAATATTTACTAAGTCTTAGAATTTATATTATCTCCAAGATTGATCAATGGATATTGCATCATCATACATAGATGATCCATTAGAGCATGATGAACTCAAATTATCAAAAGGAGCTTTGAGTGAGTGTGAAAGTGACAAGTGTCACATTCATAGATCTTGTCAGACAGAGACCTAATGAGCATAAGCTTAACAAAGTTAATGATCGAGCTTGTTATAAAATTTGATAGTGCATGAGTGATCATGTAACTAAGATCCAATAGAGTAAGTGGACTCAGATGTAACAAAGTGATTGATGTTTATCAACATAGTGGTAAGTTAAATATTGGGTAGGTTCAAGAAGATAGATAGAGTGAAAGTGATCTAAAGATATAGGAAGTAGAGAGATAAGTCAGAGTGTAAAAGTTTAATGACCAAGTCAAGGTAAATACTATATATATTTAAATATCTAATGGCATGAAAAATCTTAGATTAGGAAAATTGATGGTTGTGTTTTAAAGATGACAAAACTAAAGTTTAGAAGAGTAAAAAGATGTAATGGATAAGGTGATCCTGTGAGAAGGTGATCAAATAGATGCATTTTAAAGGTAAGTCATTTGAGTATGGACCATCAGATCATGGCACCAAAGGTAAGATCAATGATTGATATTGAAATTCATGTCCATATAAATGGTTAGTTGGAGGAACATGTAATAACTTGTGTATAATCTCTATATCTTGATATAGACAATGATATTGTTTGATCCAACTGATTAACTCTACATTAAAGAGCTTGTGCATCAAAACTTTAGTCTAATAGATTCTATAGATAGTAAAAATATCTTAAATTATGGTGTGATGCATAGAATAAAGATGTAATAAACTTATAGTCTAATTCATAATGAACTAGAGTCCAAAATTGACATGATGTGTTGCAATTCGAGTGTGAACACATAGAAGATATGGAACCCTAGATCATTTGTTTATAAATATGATATCTAGGAAAAATAAAAAGTTGTAATATTTATTTTTTCTATTGAGACAAATAACATATATATAAATGCAGAGAGAAAAATAAAATGAAGAGTGTCAAATAGAAAATCATAAAGACATAGAACCAGAGGGGGCAGAGTGGAGTAGAGTGGCTGGTGAAGCCAATGAAGATTGTTGAATAAATACACATCTAGACATAAGACCAAAGGAAGAGAGAGGAGCAGATAGGAAGAAAGGAACAAAGAAAATGTGTAGAGTATGACTAGCTATAAATTAGACCTATAACAAAGAACAGAGATCTTGATTCATGTATGAATCTAATTTGTAAATTAGAGTTGTAGCTCCATAGAAAAGTTTGATAGGTTGGTGCCATCAAAGAAGCTAAGTGGGTGCTCAAATTAGGAAGTGCATGCTTCCTTAGAGTTGGTGATCTTAAATTATGGGATTGGAGTCTCCTTAATATTGGTGCCCTTAAACATTATAACCAATGAAGTTTGCTAGTGAGGCTTTGAACTATGAGGCTAGATTAGAAAAATAGATTCTAGAAGCTATTCTCACCATGGTTTTTCCCTTTGGGTTTTTGGCATATAAATCTAGTGTCATGAGTATTTATGTGTGTATCATCTTTATATGCTTGATTTTATCTACATATATCTATTAATCTACATTGAAAATATTTAAATAACTAGTTTTAATTGATATACTGATTCACCCCCTCTTATTATCTAGTTGTGTTCCAAGAAGTTGTAGTTGTTTAAATTCATGAGAGGAAATGATATTTATATTGACACCATTATAAATCATTATTAATTTAAATTGATTTTGATCAATTTGACCAGTGATAAATAGTATTGGATCTTAGTCATCAAGCTATAAGGGTGGTATTTCCAAACCATGAAATGTTATGGACAATGGCTTTTGAAGTGATGAAATGAACACTAATAAAGGTTGAGGTTAATTATCTTGTATCTCAATGTCCCGTAAGGATTCTATCATAGTCTTGTAGTGATAAGGAGAATTTTGGATGAGTTCATATAGGGACATTTTGATCAAAATATAACGAAGCTACTTTAGAGTAAATATTTGTATGAGTTTTGAATCATTGTTGTTTTGCACTTTTCTTAAAATAGAAATTTTAGGTTTAGGAGTAGGCATTGTTGGAATATTTGTGTAAGAGATGGTTCTTTGACAATAGTCACTTTGGCTTTTTTTATGATTGTGGGTCTTATGACCCTGGGCTTGGGATCGCATAACTATGTGAATTGTGTCTATCTAAAATAAATGGGTATTCACTATGTTCTCATAATTTTCTACATTTAAAGGGTTTAGGAGAGGTTGATACTAAGCTCTATTAAAGGTTTTATCTTATTTTATAGCTCATTTTAATACTATTGGTAGTATGTTATTTTATGAGGTGGATGTAACCCTAGTATTTTGAATATGGTGATGGTCATGATCTAATTGCTCCATTAAAAGATAGTCTTTTTCTAATAAGTTTTAAATCATAACCTTCAATACATTACAACTTTCCATATCATGACCTACTATTTGATGATATGCACACTTCCTATTTTCTCTATACCATTTTGGTTTCTAAATATGTGGATTAATGGGTTTTATGGGTGGTAGAGTGATAAGGGAATTCTAGAGGAGCTGATCAAGGATTTTAGAATAAGACTCCTTCAATGGATCTTGACTAGGATTTTCACTCGTTCAAGGCACTGATCAAGAAGATGTATGTGACTTCAAACCTTGGCCTTTGAACTAGTTATTTGGATATTCCCTACTTCAGGTAATTTATTCATAGGATAAGTATTTACACCTAAACCTTTCAGATAATAAGGGTTTAAAGGGTTGGTAGACACCTAAACTTGGCCATTGATAACCTATAACTAGGCTTTTGACCAATTTATACCAAAATGCACAATTTGGGCTAAAAACATTAAATGAGTTGAAATAAATATATTCAAGTGCTGATTTTGGCTAGAGTATCATTAAATGAGGTAACACAATTTATGAACTAGCTAACTTTGATCAGATCATTTCAAGTTAAAATGACATTTTTATACCGAGGTGCTCTGGATTGCTCTTTTCTACCAAATTTCTTACATGAGACATGTGCCTTTGTTATTTTTCATTATAAACATCCTAAATGGGAATATAGTTCTACCGTATCTAACATTAACTTCAAATTCCAATCTAATCAAAATTTAAGCCAATAATACAACATTTTGACCAATTTGATTAATTTTTGCATAAATTACCAAGGTTTACATCAAAGTTAACTAATCATGTTTAAGGCTAATTAAACCAAATCACGATCTTAAGTTAATTTTTCATGAAACTTGTTGAATATTTAGTTTTGTAAATTGATATTGAATAATTGCATCATTAAATGACATCATTTCTTGGGAAGGCATCCCTAGGCCATAAAAGCATAAAATATTAGGATTATGGGTCTTTCATGCCTCTTTAATGCCTCCCATGCCTATTTAATTCCTCTTTATCCCAAATATTTATGGGGATATTTATAGATTTAATTACATAATTAGATTTATTCATGGACACACATCTCAATCTTGAAATGGATGGTCATGATTGATCCTGAACCATTTTGAAAATATATAAATAGAAGGTGTCAAAGCCATAATTTTAAGTTTGGATAGTGCAAAGTTATAATGCATAAATAATTCCAAAATCCATTAAAATTAGTGTTATAATGCCAAATTATTGAGCCAAGCCAAATCTAAAGACATCACAATGGTGCCAAGGAGAAGAGGAGATAACCAAGCCTCTTTTGATGAAGACTCATTGAGCACAAGCCAATAAATCCACTTCAACAAGCTATTTGGAGCAATTAAGGAAGATGAAGGATTTCTTTGTGTTGGCATTCTAGTTGTGTTTCTCATTTGGTTTTGTTAATATGCTCCCCCCTTGATATATGATTAGGGTGTTATCTTAGTGTGTTCTTTTTTTGGATTTGATTTCATTCAATAACACCAAACTAATCTCCCCTTATTATAATCTTATGTTCACAAATGGCATGTCTGGTGGGACCTAGCCTCATAAATTTGGTCAAATTACATATAAAAGCAACCTACTAACCATTGCCATGCAAGATCTTTGAGTGTGGAAGCAAAGAAGGTAAAAATTTGAGTAAAAATCCATTTTTTGTGAGTCACAATTTTGTTCTCAAGATTGTGCAACCCAACTTTACTGCCAACCCAACTCAACTACCAACCCAACTCAGCTACAAACTCAACTCGACTGTCAACCTGACTCAACTACCAACTGAACTTGACTACCAACCCAACTCAATTGCTAGCCTGACTAGATTGCCAACCCAACTCAGCTACCAACTTGACTCAATTGCCAACCCAACTTGGCTACCAACCTAAGAGCTCAATTTGCAAAGGTATTTATTTCATTTGAAAAAATGATTCAAAGATAAAAGAAGTGATCACTATTTTATTATAGGATTTACTTTAATAAGTGATAAAACAAGCTTAATTAGTACTTTAAAAATTCTTTTTAGATGTTCTAAAAAGATTTAGGAATTTTCACTTTGGGTTTAAAGAGGAAAATTTACATGTTTGTGTTGAATATTTTGATTTTTATTTAAAATTTTACAACTTAAATCCAAGGGGATAAAAAAGCCAACACACATTTAGTTTAGTGTTATAAAATTGAACCCTTCAAAGTTTTTACAAGTTGTTTTCATTATTTGTTCAGTCTAAACTTGTTTGAGTAAATAAGGAGTTGTGTGTGTATGTTCTCCCATCCATCCCCTTTAGGGAGCTTTTGTGATCAAAAGTACCAAATTTTTAGGTGGTTTTTAATTATTTTCATTTTTTCATCTTGAAGCTAACGGCTAGTAACAAATCTAATCAAACACTTTTAATTTGGTGAAATGAAATTAACCACACTTCAATTATTTGCAAACTTGCTTGTTGATGGTGTGTTTTAGCAAAAAGAGATGTGCATATATACTTTCCCATATGTCCCCTTTAGGAAAATTTTGGGATCAAAACTTCCATCTCATCACACTTTGAGCCTAGTCCAAGGCATAGAAAGAATGTCATTTAAAGTCTTCCCTAAAAACTTACAATAGTATTGGGTGATCTTGAGGTGTCTATAAAGTATATCTATTGTGTCATTTATTTCATGCATCTTAGCTTGTGAGGGGGACTTCAATTACCTCCCATGAGTTCTTTAGTGAAGCCTTGACTCAAGAATTCATCTCCTAACATTGTTTTCAACCTCTCTCTATGGGGGGTATATAAAGTAGGATTACCTCGTTAGAATCAAAGGCTTGAGCGGTTAAACCACCTCTTAGCATTAGGGCTAAGCCTAGGATGTATGAGCACATTAGACATCACATTATACTAAGCAAGTGATGGATGAAGTGGTTGTAAAAAGGGCTAGACCTTTTTACAACAAGCCAAGTATTATGGATCGAAATGACATGAACTTATTTTTGCATATTAGATGTGAAAGTTTTATGAAATTGATCCATCTAGAACATTCAAAAAATAATCATTTAGTTAACCCCACTTTTCCATACCTTGTGAGTTTAGGATTTAAGATTATTAATTATATAATTTATCTTTATCTTAGATTACTTGGGTTTTTTGTGGAGTCAAAACTTGGTGTTAACAAAAAATAACATAACTAAACACATTGTCCCCAAATTTCTTTGAACAAAGGAGGTGTTATGTTGCCCAAGTAAAAACATGTTTTTCCTTGTTCAAATTATTCATCATACACTTTATGTCATATATTTTAATTTGGTGCAGTTATGCAACCCATTTGAGTCTATAACTTTTACCACATTCTATTTAAGTCCTTCATGGATAGTTTAAATTCAAAATTGGACTTTTCTGAGATTTAAAGATTATGTGTTAAATTGGGTTTGCCACTTTGTACTTGACTTGTTTTAACTTGATTTCAATTCCCAATTTGAATTGAGGGTCATTTTTAAACTCAACATCATTATCATCATTTGTTAGGTCTCAATTCATTGTGTGTATCACTCACACTTTGAGTCTTAGGCTAAATTTTTGTACCATTCATCCTATTGCACCTTTTCTTAGGTCCATTTGATAGTAGACTTTTACCTTAGAAATTTGTCCAACTTTGTGTGTGTATAGGTTAATGAGGGTAGTGTTACACTGCCAAAAGTATGTTGGAACCATTTTTTGCCTTAATGTCTTGAAACAAGCACTTATCATATATTTTGAGTAGTTTAGTTTTGTTACAATGCTTAAATCATTTTGAAACTTATTTTCATAGACCTCTTTGCATAGAGTCCTAGTTTATCCAAATATCCAACCATTTTGAGTTTAATTTGAAAGTCATTTATCTAGCATGATTATGCCATTCACCTTTGCCTAGATTATTAGTTAAAATAATATAGATTTGTGCCATTATTTAGGAGAAAATAAACTATCTCAAAGTTCCTTTAGTTTCATACCTCATACTTATTGATCAAGTTTATGTCCAAGAGCCAAATGCCTAGTTTTGGTTAGAAGTGTTTCAAATCTGTTAGACTAAAAATCTCATCTTTTAAAGTCTAGAATTTGATGTTGTTTAGAAAAAATACCTAGCACATGCTTTGTTTGAGCATATATTTTTGTGTCATGTTTAGCCAAAAGACCTAACAACTTTTGTTTTTCTATAGTAGACTGATTTGAAACACTACTTTGACCTAGAAATTAACATTTTGATTTGTAGTCCTATTACTTGACCTTTTTGTGTGAGACATGTAAATGTTGTATACTTGATGTTAGTTTGTTTTATCATAGGTCATTACATCAACCTTTTTTGGATATACATATCCATCCTTTTGACCAAGTTAGACCAACTTTGAACAACTTTGTAGACATTACCTTTTTTAGATTTTATAGAACACTATTTCCTTTTGTTGTGAAACATTTAATATGGATACCAACATGTATTCCTACACTTTTATTGGCCTTATGAAAAATCTAAGATTTATTAGTGTGGTTACACAAGAATAAATGTTTCAAGACCCCTAAATAGATAATTTTGCTTATGAGATGGATCCATATCCATCTTATAACACTCAAATAGGGGCATAGAACCAAGACCCACTGGCTCATTACTTAGTAAACAAGCTTCTTTACTCAGAATAGGATCAAGAACAAACTAAACAATATCTAACTTCAGTACCTATTATTTAGGAACCAATTCCTCAACAACCATACTATGTTACTGCACCATTCATGTATGATCCTTATCTATTTGAGAATCACTTATTGGAAAACAAGGATGAAATATTAGTTAGAGCTATAGAAGTAAGTGCCAATTTTCTAGTAGAATTCCCCCACAAGAATTTATCAAGCCTATTAGGAATGCCTTATATCATAATTTATAAGTAATAGGATTCTTCTAACAATCCCTTATCTCTAGTCTAAATTATGTATCAAGCCCCTAATATGTTTTTTAAAAGTAAGAACCTCATGGAAGATAACTTTGTGCACATAAACAACATATCAAATATACTTAAACCTAACATGCAACATTAACCAAATGACCATATCCAATAGGTCTCTCATTGATTTATTTCCTTTGACAAGAGTATTAATCGAGTTGACTAGTCAGGATAATCAGGGTGTTGAAACCTTCATTCAAAATACTTCAATTGATAACTTTTTTCATATGATAACCATTGAATAAATGTCTTCTACTTTTACGTAGAATAGTGAGCAAAACATAGTGGACAATTCACAAGCAACATCCAAACCAAACCAAAGTGATGTAAATACCCCAAAAAATAGTACACAAATGAGTGTACCTTTAGTTAACACCATGAATGGTTCTTCAAATTAGGGAGTAGGATTTTATATGTCCCAAACTCAACCAACTACTACTACTAATCCTCAACTAGTTGCTTCTTCAAACACTCAATCAACATGATTAGGTAATCAACCATTGACCAATGTCATGCCTCCATAATAAAAACATGATAATTCTTACTCAATAGATGAGTAATATTCCATAATAGTAGGCACAATTCAGCATACAAACATAGTAGTGGTATGATATATTTCCACCTCAATAGGGGTCAACAAATGTTCTACCTCACCAGGTAGCAATGAACATACCTTATCCCTTGTAGACCAATATACCAGTTTAAAGACAAATGATGTCTAATCAATAGTGTATGAATATTAGTCCATGATAGATGTCAAATATCCAATAAAGATCAACTTCCAAATACATATTCATGCAACAAAGAGGTTTCAATGTTCTTCAAGTGCCATTTAGGCAACCTTATCCTTTTATGTAGAGTGTGCCACTAGTTTAATGATAGGGTCTTGGTTCATAAGTCCCCTTTCAATATCAAGGTTTGATTAGTTGTTATCAAGTCCCTATTCAACCCTAACATAAATAATATGGCCATATCCCTCCATCTTAACCTCAAAATTACTAAAATCAAACCTACTTACCTAACCCAAACCAAAATATCATACCATAATATGTGCAATTCTAACAATCAAACCCTAATCCATGTATGCCTATTCCTAGTCTATTCCCTAACCAAACCAATGTATCAAAATAGATACCTTCATTATACCCTAGTCAAAGTTCTCCACATATGATTGCTCAGACTTCTACCTAGGCTAATATTCTACCTCAAGCCAATGTTCCCTCTAGTTTCTTAGCTCAAGAACTACAAAAGATGAAGGATGTAATTAATGCCAGCTAATCTAGGAAATAGACTAAAAAATTCAAGTTGGATGATGTGTGTTATTTCTATTTAACATGGAGTACTTGTAGATACTATTTATTCTAGGATATGACAACCAAAGTTTGACAAATACAATGGGAAAGGTGATCTCAAGGCTCTTTTGACTGAGTTCTTTGTTTCATGCCAACCAGTGGCATATGGTGACATATACCTTTTATTGTTGTTCCCAAGGAGTCTAGTAGGAGAAGCCTCAGAGTGGTTTTTAAAGTTTCCCAAGAATTTAGTATCTAATTTTGAGGATCTTTCAAACAAGTTTGTGCATTACTTTTCATACCATCTCAAACATGATATTTCATTCATCAACTTGATATAAGCCAAGCAGAAGGCCAGTGAGAGATTTGTAAGTTATCTAAAGTGATAGAGATCCCTTTCAGGCCAATTCACTGATAGTTTACTAGATAAATAATTAGCCATTATGTTTACTATAAATTTGCACAGTGAGATATCCTATCATCTGGAACTACAGTGTGTACATACCTTTAAAGAGATCATTGATAAAGGTTTGTTGATTGAGAGATACCTCATTAATAAAGGGATTACCAAGCTCACCTCATCAAATCAAAATTAAGGTACCAATCTAGGAAATGGCCAAAACCAACATCCAATCTAAGCATAAGCATTACAACTGATGCAAGCCACTAACAATGATAGACCAAGGCAATTCAAATACAAAACAAATGTTCTTAGAAATGGAGTAATAGAGTTGTGACACATATAAATAGTGCAAACACATTCTACTCATCCCATGTAACAAATTCAACTTAATCCTAACCTACAACATTTTTATCAAATGTATCACACACAACAACCTAAGCCTGCACAATTAAGAAATAAGCTTTGCCATTACAAACCCTTCCTCTAAAGAGAACAATGCCTACTCATTGTGTTTTTAGTGATCTTGTAGAGCCTAATGGATATATGTTTCATAATATTTTTGTTGCTAATATGATTAACTAGCCTATACCAAAACATTATCCTCAAGGCATCCCTTATCTGGATTGGTACCACCAAAATGAATTCTATGAATATCATCAGGTTAATAGACATAATTTTCACCATTGTGTGTAAATTAAACATTTAATTGAGAATATGTTAGAGAATGGGGAAATAAAATTAGATGTTGGTGCTTACACTTCAAATCAAACTTTTTAAAGCTATCAAAACCCCTTTCCCCAATATAACAACCATTTATAACAATAACAACAACAACAACAACAATAATAATAATGGGTAGTGTAAAAACAAAATTAGCAGTATCAACAATAAAGGCCAAACTAGTAGAATAAACAACAAAACCAATAATGACCAAATAATGGACAAAACCAAGGTCAAAATGGTAACAACAAACAAACTTACCATGTAATTACACATGACTACAATAGGGTTGTAGGCCATATTATAGGAGGTAGCATCAATAGCATTTCCATCAATCCAAGACCAAATATCAATCAATTAAGATGTTTTTTAAACAATGCCACTCAGCCAATTCACATTGGTAATCTTTCTTTGACTTAGAACCACACAAGTAAACTAGCAAGTAGGAATCACTAATTTTGAAACATATATTGATAACCCATCATTGCCTTCTGACCACACACAAGTGTACCAATAACTAAGACTTATCCTACATAGTTCCCCACCATAAACAAAATTTATTAGAAATTATGATCTTGTATTTAATCCTGATTGTGCAATCATAACTTGGTGGTCAAAGATTACCATTCCCAACCCACATCCATCTGCCACTTCTGCCATCACTCAAATAGCCATTTAACCTTAGAATAAGCCATTTAATACTAACCAAGATAAAAAATTGACACTGTGGATTGATTATAAAAGATACCCACATAAATTTCCATTTTAGATTTGTGACATACGTCAAAAATCCAAAAGGATATTTTGAACAAGTTCCTTAGCCAATCCATTATCTCTAGTGACATATCCCCTGACAAATTCCAAGCTTTGATTAGACACCTAACTCCATCCCAAAAAGTCACTTTCAACCAAAGTGATGTCATCCCTTGGCCCATTGCATAATAATCCCTTGTACATTGAAGTTTACATAAAGTAGCACAAAGTGAAACATGTCCTTATAGATAATCGATCAGGTCTAGACATAGTGTCTCTAAAGCTCATCTAGCTTCTTAGGTACACTATGGTAGATATTTAGGTAGAGATGATAACTATCAAAGATAAAAATAATGAAGAATGAGAATCACAAAGCACCATTTATTTACTAGTTATCCTTAGGCCCTTGACCCATGATACACTTTTCCATGTGCTCGATCTCAATTTGTCATAAAATATGCTTGTGGGTAGACCTTGGTTACTTGAAATTAATGCAATCCCATTAATGTTGCACCAATGTAGCATGTTCTCCCATCCAGGGATGGAAGTTTGTATACCAAGTTATTTGCATCCATATGAGCACTACAAACACCTAGAGGCTGAGTTCAAGAGTTATAAATATCATGTTGACATGAATCTAATTACAAAGCAAGATAAGGGAAAATACATACTCTTTAATTCTATAGAGGACAACTTCATTGATCCTAATACCCTCAATTCCCTTTCCCACATGCCACCTCCTGAAATATCCAATCATTATACCATCTCATCTAATGGACCAAGAGAGTACTTAACCTATGATACCTTCATATTTCATACCTTATAGATAACCCAAAGTCCTTTGAAAGACCTAAATCCAAGCCACTTTGTCTAGAATGGCAATAAAAGGGCAAGGGTAAATGACATATCATGTTTGTACCAACAATTGGCTTAGAAAAAGACCTTCTTGAGGGAGATGAATCATGGTTGTATAATTACAAGTAGGCCAATTGTTATGAGAATGAAAAGTATCCTATTCCCAATAGGATCATGAAGAATCAAGACTATGAAGGAGGCCTCAGACCAAATCAATAGGGTACACTTGAGGCAATTTCCATGACCAAATATAAAAAGGCCCTATGGAATTAGATTTAAATCACTTAGGGGTGACTCCATATACCTTACTTGTGTTCCATTTTTATCAACTAGTGATGAGGATGTTGGTAGTGAATTCTAGTCTGATCATAGCCTTTTGATGACCTCACCAAGGCCAAATTATTTTACCCTCATTTATTTTGTACCTTAGAATGATCATTCATCACAATCCACTGCCATTGTATTATTCCTAGTTGATATATCGGGACCAATAAGAGTCCAACATGTTGACTGATGAGTTTCAAAATGATGAGGTTTTCTATGATTTTCTTAGCCTTAGGGATAATATCCCATTGGGGGACCACAAATCAAGGTTCTCAATCAAGTTAGACCTTGGATCCTATTTTGGAGAGAGTGTGAACACTCGTATCCAAATAATAATAATTAAAAAATTAAGGTCCCAAAGTGAAAACCTATTTGAGGTGATTTTTGACTAGGGTGAAAGTAAAGAAAAAGGCTAGTATAATGGTGAAAACCTATTTTATGTGCCATTAGATGGGGGTATTCAGCCTTCTTCAACCATAGCTTAGGAGACCACCAATGACAAACTTGACAATGAGACTGAGTTTAGTTTTGAAGAACAATAATATTTTGATCAAATCATCTAAGAGTTTTCAATATTTTTTATTACATGGCCAAACCTTCCATTGGGGGACTCTGAATCATCATGCCTAGGGGAACTCAAAGAGCTAGTCCTAATAAAGGACATTAATCAGGCCAACTAGTTCAAATCTTTGCCCACTATCCTTGAAGATGATTTGACCCTTCTAGTGGAAGATATAATAAATTTTAGCATCGAATCCCTAAATGACCCAAAGTGGATCAAGCTAGGTGCTTTCCTTACTAAAAAGGAGCATGAAGCCCTTACATCCCTTTTGAGAGAGTTTGTAGATATTTTTGCATGGGCATATTTTGGCATGCTAGTTTTGGACCCTACCTTGGTTTTGCACCACCTTATGGTCAATTTTGATGCCAAAGTAGTAAAACAAAATATACACAAAATGCATCCTTGCATTATTGTATTAGTAAAGAAAGAGTTGGAAAAACTCTTAGAAGTAGGATGTATTTTATCAATCAACTATTCAGAGTAGATCTCTAATGTTATGCCAGTTAGCAAAAATCCAAAAGTGATCAGAATCTATATGATTTCCATGATATAGAAAAAACTTTCCCTAAGGATGACTTTCCTTTTCCAAACATTTACATGATCATTGCCTCCACAATGGGTTATGAAATTCTTTCATTAATGGATGGTCTTTTACGATACAACCAAATTAGAATAACACCAAAAGACCAACATAAAACAACATTCACCACTCCATGGGGAACATTATATTATCAGGTTATGTAGCTTGGTCTTAATAATGTTGGGTCCACCTACAAAAGAGCCATGACCATCATATTTCATGATATGATACATGACATTGTTGAAGACTATATCAATGACATTCTTGGTAAATCAAAGACCAGGGCTAAACATCTAGTAGTGATATGTAGAATATTTGAAAGGATACATGAGTACAAAGTTAGACTTAATCCTAAGAAGTGTGTCTTTGGATTCACATCAAGAAAATCACTTAGTCTCATTATATCTCATTGAGGCATTGAAGTTGATCCAACCAAAGTTCAAGCAATAATAAATATGAAACCTCTAACTAATTTGATGTAGCTCCACAATTTGTAAGGAAAAATATAATCTATCCAATGCTTCATATTATAATTAGCCAACAAATTCCATTTTTTTATGCATATTTTGAACAAGGGAGTCACATTTCACTAGGATGATCACTGCCAGATAGATTTTTAGTAGATAAAATACTATCACATAGCTATACATCTAGCCACATTTTAATTTAGTATCTATTTTGGGCACAATTTAGTTCCATCGTATTCGTGAAACAGTTACGACCATCAATGCACCATAAGAAAGAAGAATATATAGATAGACCTGGAAGAATATAGGAAAGGGGGTATTAATTTAAGAATAGAGGAAAAAGGATAGATATAGATTGATACAGATCTAGTACATTTTTTTAATGTAGAACATTTTATCAATAAAATAGCCATTTATATTTTGAGAGAGAATTAAGTTGTTCAATCATGTTTCTAGGCAGAGCAAGGACCCACTCCTCCAAGAACCAAGATCTTCATTTTTGTTGGTATTTATATTTTATTTACAAAAGAAAATAGGTAGATCTGTTAAATTTATAAATACTTTCAATTCCTTAGGTTAAACTTTGTTGTAGATTTATCCCTGCAGGTGTTCTAGATTAAGTTCTCATTTCTTTGCAATCATTTTCCAAGCATTCTAAATTGTGTTTTTAATTTTGTAAAGTTTGTTCATTTCAATAATCTATTTCATTCTGCAAAAGTGTGTTTATTTCCAGTAAATTTATTTATGCAAAGCATGTTTATTTCTAGCAATTCATTTTTGTAATGTGTGTTTACTTCCAGTAGATTTTCATAGTTTGATTCCAATAAGGTTTTAATCAATAATTCCTTAAGACATTAAAGATCCCCCAAAACAAAAAAAATATACAAATACCTACAATCAATTACTAAATCACTAAGATTCTTCTTGTTGCATATAGCTTTAGGCAAACCCCTGGTTGAATATGACATCAATAGAGAGTTGATTAAATGAAGAGAATAATGACACCCATCATTTTTGGTGCCATTGTCGGGGATGCACTAGTTGGAATTTTCTAATTAGGTGTCAACAAGAGCAAAAATCATATATTTAGTAATAAAAGAAATCTTCCCTAAGTTATCACAAAATTTATGAGTAGACCAAGAGACTCTAAGGGTAGATTTCTCCCAAAAATATTTGAACAAGAATTTCCATCATCCTCTAGTTTAAATAAGGAAGTTGAACAAGAATTGGAGGCACCATTATCTCCTACAAGACAAGAAGAAAAGTTGTCATCTTTGGAATTTTTGGATCAGTCACCAAAAGCAAGTAAAAATTTAGGGAGGAGGATTATTTCTCAAGATCCATTAAGGGAATGTTTTGATTCTCAATGAGTAGTCAACCTCCTACTCCTAACTTTTCACCATCCCCAAAGTAGATCACATACCACATTGACTAGGAGAAGGGACTAGAAAATACTAGAGAGATGGCACAAGAGGCTAGAAGAGAACCTGAGAGAACCTTTACCTATCCCATTCAATTAGAGGATGATGAAACCACTATGAAGAACATTTCACCTGCACACTTGCCCACATTTAGAGGAATGCCATCTGAGGATCTTGACCACTTTTTATTTGATTTTAAAGTACTATGTCAGACTTATGATTACAAGATAGATAATCAAAAACTCAAGTTGTTTCCATCTACCCTAAAGGATATAGCAATGAGGTGGTTTATGATATTAACATCTAATTCTATTACCAATTGGGAATAAATGGAAACTATCCTCCTAGACAAATATCATGATTATTATAGAGGAAGAAATCAAAAGTAATTTTTTTTCAAAATCAAACAAGAAAATGATGAAAATATGGAAGATTATTTGGATAGATTAATCTTTATGAGTAAAAGATGTGGATTTGTACTTGAAGAAGAATTAAGTAAAACCATTTTTCTCAAAGGTCTGCATGATGAATCTAGGGAAACCCTTGATTTAATTAGCAGTGGAAACATTGCTCAATTAAGAATGGATGAAATCATAGAAATTTGTAGAAACTATTCAAGGATAAGGGGTGGACCTAAAAAGGTAAAATGGTTAAAATTTTGAATCCAAATATGAACAAACTGATGGATGAATTGGAAAACTTTAAAAGAGACATATTAGTTTAATTAACCTCTGCCATGGATGGATTGCAAGCTAAATAAAATGCCAAAATTGAACCATTAGCCATGTATTGTCCTAGATGTAGGAATAAGCATGCAATAAGGGAATGTCCTTTGGATAAAATAAAAGTTTGTCTTGTCTGTGAATCTAAATAACATGATACTCATGCTTGTTCTCTTCTTCCACTCATAAAAAAATAGCTCAAACAAACTAGTACATCATCCACCACATAAGAATTGAATTTTATTCAGAGATAACCCAACCAAGGGTAGTTTATGCTAAGAACAACTCCTAATCCTTGTATGATGTCATGGGTAACTCAAATAGTACCACAAAGTTTGGGATAGCCACCTTAAGCCCCTCAACCAACACAACATCCTCAAGATTGGGCAAGTCAATCTTGATATACTCAGGGACATCAACAACCTTGGGCTGGTCAAGGAAATCCTTATGCTTGGCCATAGCCTAGATGGGACACTAGTAATTATGTGCAATGGAAAACATATCCAAATTAGAACCAACAAGCCATAATGGGATCTCCAGCACAAAATCCATAGGCTAAAAATTTAGTCCAAACACAAACACCAGCACAACTAATAGCAAACCCAAGCAATAAATAAATAACTCCTATATATGAAATAGAACTAGAAGAATTAGTTGATCTAAATGCAATGGATTGTAAAAACATTCAAACTAGATCTAGAAAAATAGTTAGCAGTCCACCAGTTATAATCACTGAGATGATAAAAGAAGCTGAAACCCCTAGTCTGGTTACACCTAAGGAAGATGAAAAAGAAAAAGATAAGGAACTAGAAAGAAATTCTACTGAGATTTCATTTCTAGAAAGATTTAAAAAATCCATAAAAATTAAGGAATCTAAATTGGTGTAGGAACTAAGAAGATTGAATATTGAAATACCATTATTACAAGCAATCAAGGATATTCCAAAGTTGAAAAAGTTAATCAAACTATTATGTTTTAAAAAACCTAGAAGAAAGAAGCAGTACCACACGACTATTAAGGTAGAAGGGAAACTTGCTAATTTATTAGCAAGAAAACTCCTACTTCTCAAATATGGAGATCTTGGAAGCCCTGTTATTTTTGACTCTATAGGGAATAAAGATATACATAACATTTTTATTGATTTGGGAGTATCTATCAATGTAATGATAGTGGACACTTTGAAAACATTACAATTAATAGACATACAACCTATTAACACCATATTGCAGATGGTAGATTAGTCTGTAGCAAAACTAGGAGTTATTGAAGATGTGGTAGTAATGGTGGAGTCATGGGAATATTCAGTCGACTTACTTATATTACAGCCAAAAGGCAAAACACTTGTGTTATCCCATTATTTTGGGTAGACCATGGTTAGTTATAGTTACTACCTTAATTGATTATAGGTTAGGTCATATGACTATTTTAAATGGTAAGAATTCTAAGCAAATTTTAGTATATCCCTCTACATGACATTTTATTGATAATCAAGAGAAATTATGGGTTGATAATCTTGATATTAATGAGAAAAATCTATCTTCTTTGGCTATGATAACATTGAAATATCATGTATAAGAAATAGAAGATATAGTTAATCCTCCATTGAATGAACACCAATTGTCATTGGAGCAGTCAGGCTTAGTTCTAGAACTTGCAGAATCTATTATGGAAACATCATAGTTAGTTTCAGAACCACACCAACAACAATTCCCTACAAATGAAGATAATTTCACTCTGGAGGAATGATATTTATCTTGGGGAGAGGAAATATCTATAGCTTCATCTTTACATATATCGAGAAATGATGAAGAATTTCTAGAAAATAGCAGTAACGAGGAGTTTGACCTACAACAAGATAAGTATTATAACTCTTCCTATTGTCCTTTGTCCATCATTATGTCTCAAGGAAATTTTGGAGATGTTGCTACATATCATATGTTGTTACCACATGCATGTCTACTAAACACCTTAATGGAACCCTTTCAACAAATTAGTTCATCATATACTAGAACCAAACATGTTGAGATTCAACCAGGTAAAATTTTGAATATTAATAACTAGTTAAAGAATGATGAAGAAGCCAAACTATTTGATGTTTTGAAGGATCATACTAAAACTTTTACTTGGGACTATAGAGAAATGAAGGTAATTAATCCAAGTATCTGAACCCATCACATTTATACTAAAAACATTAAACTAGTTAGGCATCCCCAGAGAAGGATTAATCTAGCCTTAAGGGATATAATCAAACAAGAAATTGAAAAACTATTACAAGTAGGTTTTATCTACCCTATCTCAGATAGCCAGTGGGTGTCTCCTTTAGTAATTGTCCCTAAAAGGAATGGAAATTAGAGAATTTGTGTTGACTATAGGGAACTGAATAAAGCCACCCTAAGAGATTATTTTCCCTTAATGGAAATTAGAGAATTTGTGTTGACTATAGGGAACTAAACAAAGCCACCCTAAGAGATTTTTTTCCCTTACCATTCATAGATCAAGTCTCATAAAACCTTTTAGGTAAACATTACTTTTCCTTCTTGGATGGCTTTAGTAGATACAATCAAATCAGAGTTGCTACTGAGGATAAGGATAAAACTACATTTACTTATCCATGGGGTACCTTTGCTTATAAGATATTGCCATTTGGACTGTGTAATGGTCTAGTAACCTTTCAAAGAGTTGTATTAGCAATTTTATTAGACCTGACAAATGACTGCGTAAAGGTATACATGGATGACTTTACTATGCATGGAGATACATTTGATGATGCCTTAAAAAATTTGGATAGAGTATTAACAATATGTGAACAACATCACTTGTCTCTTAGTCATGAGAAATGTTTGATGATGGTTGATGAAGGGATTGTATTAGGACACCATATTTCAAATACAGGAATTTAGGTTGACCAAAACAAAATCAAGATTATTTTAGACTTGTCTATTCGTCAAACCCCCATAGACATCAATTCATTTTTAGGGCATGCTAGATACTATAAGTGCTTTGTCAAGGATTTTAGTAAAATTGATGCCCCCATGTTTAAGTTGCTTACCAAGGACTGTGAATTTCTTTGGGATGAAAAGTGTCAACATGCTTTTAAATAAATTAGTAATTGCCCCAATATTGAGAGGACCTAATTGGGAGAAACATTTTCACATCCAAACTGATGCCTCAAATAACTCAATTGGTGTAGTTTTGGGATAGAAAGATGTAGAAGGAAAAATGTATGTTATTTACTATCTTAGTAAAAATCTTACTCCCACTAAAATAAATTACACTACCATTGAAAAAGAATTTTTGGTTGTGATCTATGCAATTAATAAATTTAGACATTACATTATAGGGTACAAGATATTTGTACATATAGATCACTTAGCAATTAAATATTTAATGAAAAAACTAGTGGTTAGAGGTATAATATATTGATGGTTATTACTTCTACAAGAATTTGATATTACCATTGTGGATAATCTAGATAAATATAATGTGGTAGCTAATTTCTTCTCAAGATTGAACACTACAGGGGAGCAGGATCTAGTCAAGGACAACTTTCCAGATGAGCAATTGTTTATTATTTCAGCTGATACACCATGGTTTGTTGACATGGCAAATTATCTTGTAATATAGAAGTCTCCTCCTTTCATTAAAAAACAAATAAAGAAGTTAATCAAAACCAGTGCACAGTTCAAATGGTTAAATGGAATGCTATTTAAATGTGGTCCTAGTTTGGTTTTATGCAAGTGTGTAAGAGAAGATGAAATCTTTGACATCCTTTGGGCATGTCATAATGAACTAAGTGGAGGACACTATTCAGTGAAAAGAACAACTCATAGGATACTTGGCACTGGTTACTATTGGTCAGCTCTGTACAAAGATGTGAAGACATATATCAGCCAGTGTGATCTTTGTCAAAGGATGGGATAGCCAACCTTTACCAATGAAATGCCTCTGTAACTTCAAGTAGTGATTGAACCATTTGAGAGATGGGGATTGAATTTTGTTGGACCCTTTAATCCTCCTTCATAGGGAAAAGAGCACATTCTTGTGTGTACTGATTATGTGACAAAGTGGGTAGAAGTGCAGGGTTTAAAAAATGCCATTGAAAAAGTAGTTGTTGATTTCCTTTGGCACAAAATTATGGTAAAGTTTGAAGCCCCAAAAATCTTAGTTTCAAACCAGGGACCACAATTTATGTCTAATATGACCTAGGATTTCACAATGTATTATTAGATCAATCATAGGAAGTCATCTCCCTATCATCATAAGCAAATGGACAAGTTGAAGTAACAAATAGAGAATTGGAAAACATCCTCACTAAAATAGTTGAAGCTAGAAGAAGAGATTGGGTAAAGAGACTACCTAAAGTTGTCTGGGCTTACAATACAACTTGGAAAATTGCAACAAGGTTTTTACCATATGAGTTAGTCTATGGGAAAAAGCCCTTGTTATCTATTCAGTTTGAATTATAGATATTGAGGACAGTAGCTAAGGTGGGAATTGAATTGGATGTAACTCAAAAGGAGAGAATCCTTCAACTCAATGAGTTGGATGAATTAAGAATGGAAGCACTTCACCAGACAAAGATAATCCAAGATCAAAGGAAGTAATGGCATGATTCACATATCAAGGAAAGACAATTTAAATTAGGAGACTGGGCATTGTTGTTTGATTATAAGTAGCAACAATTCAAAGGTAAATTAAGAACCAAATGGTTGAGACCTTATCAGATTGAGAAGATATTTGACAATGGTTCTATTTAATTACTTCCCATTGATGGTAGTAGAAGAATACTCTTGGTCAATAGACACAGGCTAAAAATTTATAGGAAGCCTCCTACTAGGGATGAATTCTTGAAGCAGATTGAAGTAGACAAAAAATTTGATCATATGGAAGAACCCAGTTCTTCCAAAATAATCAAATAATCAAATGTATAGATCTAGAATAAAGGGAAAAGAATGAAAACTAGTAAATGGTGTTATCTTCCCAAAAAAAAAATCTCTCAAAGATCAATTGAAAACCAATGATGGCGGTTGGGCTTCTCAAAGAAATGGATAATTCAAAATAAAATCTTCTTTGGAATTATAACTATTTCTTAACCATTTTCCTTTTTATTTCACCTTTTTTAGGAATGATGAGTTATCATGATGGAGGGATTACATCATTAAGGACAGTAATTATGTTTTTAACTTATTAAAGGTTAAATTGAAAGTTTGCATGTGTGATTAGACTTGATTTAAAAGATTAGTATGATGAGTCATCTATTGTACATTATGATTGAAAGTTTGCATGTGTGAGAAATCATGAGAAGGATATTGATGGAATAAATTGGTGGCATAGTTATAAAGAGTTATTATTATTATTATTATTATTATTATTATTATTATTATTATTATTATTATTATTATTATTATTGAATTGACAAAATAAAAACTAGTAAAAAAAATTGGGAGGAGATGAAATACCAAAAAGAAGAAGATCTAGAAGATGAGCTAAAACTATAGACCCTACTATGCCTTCTCAAGAATTTCCTTCTTTTACAGAAGCTATATAAGAACTAATACCTATCTCTGATAGTGACGGTTCACCTACGCCTGAGCAAGAGGTGAAAATCAAAAGAAGCTCTAAGAGGAGATCCATTTTTGCACATTTTGAGGCTCCTTAAAGAAGGAGAAGTCATAAAAGGTCTAAAGAAATTCCAGAGGAGATGAAAGAACAAGAAGGGCTGGAAACTAAAGCTATTGATATTTTGGGTAACATAGCAATGACTCCTCCTGGACCAAGCCAAATAGAAAAAGAAAAAGAAGATGAAAGATTTGAGGAGCAAGTTTTCCAAGAAATGGGTGAGTCAGCAGCACCATCACATGCATATTGGAAAAGGAAAGGGAAACCCCCTCTAGTGGAAGAAGAATGCTTAACTCCCCAAGAAATTTTAGAAAAAGAAAAAAAATAGCAGGTTAAACAAGCTCTATTTTTTTCTAGAACAGAGCTCATTATCAAGGAAAAGGATGAGGAATTGCATTTCCTCAAACTCAAATTCGAATAGAGAAATGCTCTTAAAGAATTAACAAACTAGTTCATAGCCAAGACTAAGGAATTAACAGAGATTAAAAGTAGCTGATTGAGAAAGATGAAGATTGTAAAATTTCCATGAGATAGACCGATGTGTCAATAGTCTCTGCACAGACTGAATTGACTTATCTACCACTCAAGCAATTATGGGATGATACATGTAGAGAATTCAGTGTAGTTAAGATAGCCAATAAGGACTTGAAAAGTGAAATTGAGGAAGAAAAGAAAGCAAAGAAGGAATGGGAAGAAAAATATTACAAGGAGGAAAAAGATAAATATAAATATCTTGTGAAAATACAAATGGTTTGCATGATGAGTGAAAAACTAATTTCATGCAGAAGACCTTCTCCTGCATATAGTATGTTTTTAGAGAAATAATTTATTCACTAGCAGTTGGCAAGGATAGCATGTGGCATTCCACATGAAATAAAAGATGAAGCTAATTTATTGGTAGCCTATTCCTTAGCTAATGAAGAATAGAAAAATCTTCTCTATGAATTTTACCTCTGTAATTTAATGCTGGAAAAGAATTCAAGTTTTATGATCAATTTGTGTGTAGGGGAAAGCTAGCTTAATGCATTTGTTCCTGTTCTTCAAAATTAGATTGCATGGAAAGAGAGGGAGTTAGAGAATTTGTTAAAGGCTAATTCATATGGTCTTTGTATGAGAATTCAATATGGCAACCCATCTACCTTTGCTGCACATTTTAGAACCCATGCATTTGATAAAAGGTTCAAGGAACATTATCTTGCCAATTTATAAAAGAACATTAATGCCTTCATCTCTTATGAAAAGGAAAATTTTGATAATATTTATGATGTATGTTTGAAAAGATAGGAATTTCTCCCGATGGCATTGAAAAGAAGGGAAGTAATATCCCCTTCAAATTTGATCTAGAGTCTAGAAAGGGCAAAAGCTTTATGCACAATAATTCTTCAAATCAATGAAGCTCATAGGTGCATATGGATAGGAATGCAAACAAGGCCACCTCTACTTCTCACCCCCATATCTCCTTAGCAAAATAGAGAACCTCAAGATCCCACTCAATTTGAGGAATGGAAGAGAAAATTAGAAGCAAAATTAGGGTATAGTACCTCTAAATTAAAGCATTGGAATATTTAGTTCTAGCCATTTGATCTAAGCAATCAAATGGAATGTATAATATACAATCCTAAATTTGAAGAGTAAAGTTTTTAAAGGGACTTACAAACAAGTATGGGGGAAATGATGAAGCAAGAATATGCCTATTAAATGTACAATAAATGACCTCATCTTACTCTCTCTTTCTATTAAGTTTGACTGCATTTTGTGACTTTTATTTGATTTGATATGAGTTAGGATGTAATTGTCCATCTTTCATTCATTGTGATTCTAATGTTTAAAATCTCTATAATTCCTAACAAAGTGTTTCAAAAAATTCAAGTTTTGTAATAAAATAGGTCATCATCAGGCTGAAGAATAAATATGAAGTGGATTGCATGTTTTTGGAAGCATTGGAATCAATACACCTTAGTTTAAGAACTCCACCACACTATTACAAGTTTTGTCACTTAGTTATGGACCTTTCAAACTTAGTTTTGGAACTTTCAGATTTAGTTTTAAAATTTTTGGACTTAGTTTTGAAACTCTATATTTAGTTTTGGAATTATCAGAACTTTCACTGTTAGACATGGAATGATTTCCTTTAGTTTTGGAACTCTTCCAAATGGCCAATGATCTGTCAAATCAATGATCCTATTAATCAGAAGTAGACTTCCAATTTCCATACTTGCAGATCTAAGACACTTATCACACAGTTATAAATCTAGCCACATTTTAATTCAGTATCTATTCTAGGCATGATTCAATTCCATCATATCTGTGAAATAGTTATGGCCATCAATGCACCACAAGAAACAAGAATATATATATATATATATATACAAACCTATAAGAATATAGGAAAGGGGGTACTAATTGAAGAATAGAGGAATAAGGATAGATATATATTGATATAGATCTAGTACATTTTTGTAATGCAGAACATTTTATCAATAAAATAGCCATTTCTATTTTGAGAGAGAATTAAGTTGTTCAATCCTATTTCTAGGTAGAGAAAGGGCCCACTCCTCCAAGAACTAGGATATTAATTTTTGTTGGTATTTATATTTTATTTTCAAAATCAAATATGTAGATCTAATAAATTTATAAATGCTTTCAATTCCTTAAGTTAAAATTTGTTGTGGATTTGTCCTTGCAAGTGTTCTAGATTAAGTTCTCATTTCTTTGTAATCACTTTCTAAGCATTCTAAATTATGTTTAATTATATAAAGTTAGTTCATTTTCAATAATCTATTTCATTCTGTAAAAGTGTGTTTATTTCCATCAATTTCATTTCTGTAAAATGTGTTTAATTCCAGCAATTCATTTATGTAATGTGTGTTTACTTCCAGCAGATTTTCATAGTTTGATTCCAATAAGGTTTTAACCAAGAAGTCCTTAAGACATTAAATATCCCCCAAAACAAAACAAAAATACAAATGCCTATAATCAATTACTAAATTTCTAAGATTTTTCTTATTGCATATAGCTTTAGACACACCCTTGGTTAAATATGACATCAATAAAGAGTTGATTAAATGAAGGGAATAATGACACCCATCATAAGACCTTTGTTAAATAATGCCACTCAACCAATTCACATTGGTAATATTTATTTGACTTGGAACCACATAGGTAAACTAGCAATCAGAAATCACTAATTTTGAAACATATATTGATAACCCATCATTGCCTTCTGACCACACACAAGTGCAGCAACAACTAATATTTATCCTACATAGTTCCCCACCATCACCAAAATTTATTATAAGTTATGGTCTTGTATTTAATCTTGATTGTGTAATCATAACTTGGTGGTCAAAGATTACCATTCCCAACCCACATGCATCTGCCACTTTTGCCATCACTCAACCAGCCATTCAGCCTTGGAATAAGACATTTAATACTAACCAAGATAAAAAAAATTACATTGTGGAATGATTATAAAATATGCCCACATAAATTTCCATTTTAGATTTGTTACATATGTCAAAAATCCAAAAGGATATTTTAAACAAGTTCCTTAGCCAATCCATTGTCTCTAGTGACATATCCCCTGACAAATTCCAAGCTTTGGTTAGACACCTAACTCCATCCCAAAATGTCACTTTCAACCAAAGCGATATGTCATCCCTTGGCCCACTACATAATAATAACCCCTTGTACATTGAAGTTTGCATAAAGTAGCACAAAGTGAAACATGTCCTTATAGACAATGGATCAGGTCTAGACATATTGTCTATAAATCTCATCAAGCTTCTCAGGTACACTATGGTAGATATTCAGATAGAGATAATAACTATCAAATATAACAATAATGAATAATGAGAATCACAAAGCACCATTTGTTTACTAGTTATCCTTAGGCCCTTGACCCATGATACACTTTTCCATGTGCTCAATCTCAATTTATCATAAAATATGCTTTTGGGTAGACCTTGGTTACTTGAAATTAATGCAATCCCATCAGTGTTGTAACAATGTATCATGTTCTCCCATTCGGGGATGGAGGTTTGTATACTAAGATATTTGCATCCATATGAGCACTATAAACACATAGAGGCTAACTTCAAGAGTTATAAATATCATTTTGACATGAATCTAGTGGCCAAGCAAGATAAGGGAAAAGAAATACTCCTTGATTCTCTAGAGGAAAATTGCATTGATCCTAATACCCTCAATTCCCTTTCCCACATGCCACCTCCTGAAATAGCCAATCATTATACCATCTCATCTAATGGACCAAGAGAGTATTTAACCCATTATACCTTCATATTGCAAACCCTATAGAGAACCCAAATTCCTTTGAAAGGCCTAAATCCAAGCCACTTTGTCTAGAATGGAAATAAAATGACAAAGGTAAAAGACCTATCATGTTTGTACCAACATTTGGCTTAGAAAAAGACCTTCTTAAGGGAGATGAATCATGGTTGTATAATGACAAGTAGGCCAATTGTTATGAGAATGTAAAGTATCCTATTCCCAATAGGATCATGAAGAATCAAGACTATGAAGGAGGCCTCAGACCAAATCAATAGGGTACACTTGAGGCAATTTCCATGACCAAATATAAAAGGCCCTATGGAATTAGTTTAAATCACTTAGGGGTGACTCCATATACCTTACTCATGTTCCATTTCTATCAACTAGTGATGAGGATGTTGGTAGTGAAGTAGAGTTTAATCATAGCCTTTCTGATAACCTCACTAAGACCAACTTATTTTACCCTCATTTAGTTTGTACCCTTAGATTGATCATTCATCACAATCCACTACCATTGTATTATTCCCAATTGATATATTGGGACCAATAAGAGTCCAACATGTTGAATGATGAGTTTTAAAATGATGAGATTTTCTATGATTTTCTTAGCCTTAGGGATAATATCCCATTGGGGGACCACAAATCAAGTTTCTCAATCAAGTTAGACCTTGAAGCCTATTTTGGAGAGCATGTGAACAACCTTATCCAAATAATAATAATTAAAACATTAAGATCCCAAAGTGAAAACCTATTTGAGGTGATTTTTAACTAGGGTAAAAGTAAAGAAAAAGGCTATTATAATGGTGAAAACTTATTTCAGGTGCCATTACATGGGGGTGTTCAACCTTCTTCAACCATAGCTTGGGGGACCACCAATGACAAACTTGTCTATGAGACTGAGTTTATTTTTGAATAACAACAATATTTTGATCAAATCATCTAAGATTTTTCAATATTTTTTGGTACATGGCCAAACCTTCCATTGGGGGACTCTAAATCATCATGCCTAGGGGAACTCAAAGAGCTAGTCCTAATAAAGGAGATTAATGAGGCAAACTAGTTCAAATGTTTGTCCACTATCCTTGAAGATGATTCAACCCTTCTAGTGGAAGATACAATAGATTTTAACATCAAATCCCTATATGACCCAAAGTGGATCAAGCTAGGTGCTTCCCTTACTAAGGAGTATGAAGTCCTTACATCCCTTTTGAGAGAGTTTGTAGATATTTTTGCATGGGCATATTTTGACATGCTAGTTTTGGACCCTACCTTGGTTTTGCACCACCTTATTGTCAATCTTGATGCCCAAATAGTAAAACAAAATATACACAAAATGCATCTTCACATTATTATATTAGTAAAGAAAGAGTTGGAAAAAATCTTAGAAGTAGGATGCATTTTATCAATCAACTATTCAGAGTAGATCTCTAATGTTGTGTCAGTTAGGAAAAAGCCAAAAGGGATTAGAATCTATATTGATTTCCATGATATAAACAAATATTTCCCTAAGGATGACTTTCCTTTTCCAAACATTTACATGATCATTGCCTCCGTAGTGGTTTATGAAATTATTTCATTAATGGATGGTCTTTTAGGATACAACCAAATTAGAATAACACCAAAAGACCAACATAAAAAAACATTCACCACTCCATGGGGAACATTCTATTATTAGGTTATGTTTTTTGGTCTTAATAATGTTGGGTACACCTACCAAAGAGCCATGACTATCATATTTCATGATATGATACATGACATTGTTGAAGACTATGCGGTAAATCAAAGACCAGGGCCAAACATCTAGCAGTGATATGTAGAATATTTGAAAGGCTACATGGGTGCAAAGTCAAACTTCATCCTAAGAAGTGTGTCTTTGGATTCACATCAAGAAAATTACTTGGTTTCATTATATCTCATTGAGGCATTGAATTTGATCAAACCAAAGTCCAATCAATAATAAAGATGAAACCTCTAACTAATTTGATGTAGCTCCACAATTTGTAGGGAAAAATCTAATCTATCCAGTGCTTCATATTATAATTAGCCAACAAATTCCATATTTTTATGCATATTTTGAAAAAGGGAGTCACATTTCACTAGGATGATAACTGCCAGATAGATTTTTAGTAGCTAAAAGACTATTTAGAGACTCCACCTATTTTGTTACCTCATATGTTAGGAAAGCCATTCTTTTTATACCTATCTACTAATAACAATTCCTTAGGGGCACTTTTGGCTCAACACGATGATAATGTAAAAGAGAATGTTGTGTATTATTTAGGTTATACACTAGTCATGTATAAACATAATTATACACCCATATAAAAAACCTATTTAGCCATGGTTTTCATAGCTAAAAAAATGCACCATTACATGTTAAATAATAAAACCATGGTTATTTCAAAAGTACATTTGCTTAAGTATCTACTATCTAAAAAAATGTTACAAAGTTGCATGGCCAAATGGATCATGCTTGTAAGTGATTTTGAGATCAAGTACATCAACCAAAAATCCATTAAGGGGAAAATTCTTATATATTAGCTTATTAAAGTACCCCTTGCTGATACAAAGCCACTTACATTTCAATTTCCTGATGAATCCATAATGACTGTCATTAACACACCTCTTGAGGAACAACATTGGAAGTTGTATTTTGACAAATCTTTCATAGCACATGGATTAGGGGTAGACCTTTTATTTATTACACCATAGGGGGATCTAATCCCTAAATCATTTAGGATCAATTTTCCTTGTACCAACAACATGGCTAAATATGAATCACTTATTGTAGGACTTTACCAAGAAGTAAAATGGAACATATCTCATCTCAATTTTTATGGTGATTCTCAACTAATCATCAATCAGGTTATAGACCAATTTTAGACCAAAGATGACAAGTTAGTTCCATATAACGCCATGGTCAACACTCTCAAAATATAGAAGACTGATATATAATTTAAGCATATACCAAGGGAAAGTAATAGAACCATAGATGTTATGGCCACTATTGGATCTCTAATTCAACAAATAGACATAGCTAAAGAGTATTAGTTCATTTTCAAGAACTTATTAGCACTAGCTCATGAACCTTCAACCATCATGATGATTTGTGATATTATTAGTCCTAGCTCTATCTAGTACTCAGACCTTTATAACTACCTCTACAACCAAGTTTTACCACCTGACCTATCTTGAAAATAATCCAAATCCTTCATCTACCAAACCACTCATTATACCTTACTTAAATCAATCCTTTACCACTATATTTTTGATGGAAATTTGTTTTGTTGTTTAACCTCAATAAAATTTATGCTAGCATTACAAAAAGTTCACAAAGGAGTATGTGGAGCCCACACTAGGTGGGTAGTCCTATCCAAAAAGCTCTTGTGTATTAGTTATTATTGTCCCATAATGGGTGTAGATGAAACTATATATGTAAAGAAGTGCGACAAGTGTCAATGTCATGCCAATTTTAATCATGCCCTAGCTAAGACTCTAAAAGAAATATTGAAACCATAGCCATTTACTAAGTTAGGCCTGAACCTCATTGGGAAGATCAATCCTACCTTGTCTAATCGCCATAAACATATCCTTACCACCATTGAATATTTCACTAACTGGGTTGAAGCTATACCCCTCACTTATGTGACTAGAAAGAAAATTTCTAAGTTCATATTCAACCATCTCATTTGCCACTACAGTATCCCTTGTGATATTATATCTAATAATGGGGGATAATTAAAGAACAAAGATGTCAACAAGATATGTGCCAAGTAAAACATCACACAACACTTTTTTATGGCATATTACCCTCAAAGTAATGGCCAAGCTAAAGAATTAAATAAAACCATTGTCAACATTCTCAAAAATATCATTGATGATTTTGATTGTGATTATCACCATCAAATATTTCATGCCCTTTGGGCATAACATACCAATCACCATAAACCCACAAGATCCACTCAAATTATTTATGGTATAGAAGCCATCCTTTCCATTGAGGTCTATTTTCCATCTTTACACATCTCTTTTAAGCATGTCCTAGATGACAATGACTATTGAGTAGTTTGACTGTAAAAACTTGAGTTACTTGATGAGAAACACATGGATGCGGTGAATAATTTACAAGCCTATTAGAATCAACTTTGAGGCCACTACAATCAGTATGTGAAACATAGATAATTTGAACTTGGTGATCTTGTCCTTAAATAAAACCAAAAGAATACAATTACTGAAAATAAGCATAAAGGTCAGTTTAAACCCAATTGGGTTGATCCTTTCATCATTATAACAAACTTTGGAATGGGATCATACAAGCTTGCCAAATTAGATGGCCACAAAATTGATGGGCCAATGAACATTATCCACCTCAACCAGTACTATGCTTGAGTGACTTGGTGTATTGTCTATAAGGATTGTTTCAAGTTGTATCATTTTGTCAATCTTCTTTGTACTATACCATTTTACCATCTTATCATCATACTAACCATCACTTTTCCTATCACATGTCTATTTTAACATACCTTCTCATCAACCAAGTTCATTTCTCCCTTCCTAACCCACCTTATGATCTTGTTTCTATTCCATTCATTCTAGAACAACATTTATCAAGAGGATCTAGCTTCAATTTTAGTATTTATTTCACACATTTCAGGTATAGGTAGTATTTTCAAGAAATAAAATAGCATTTTGTTAGTTACATATTTTGTTTCTTCTTTTGTTCTCTCCCATTCTCTTGTTTACTTTTAGTACTATTTCCTTGATTTAGTCTATATGCATTCATTGGTTGATTCCTTGCGCATTTATACTTGAATCCATCCATATTCATAAGTTTACATTATCATCATGGTTTTTATCATCAATGCATTATTTTCTCTTAAATATTGGATTCTAGGAATCCATCCTTATACATATTTTGGCCCAGTATTCATGGTGTTCTATCATGATGCTTACTATCAAGTGCTACAAAAAAAATTAGCTTTAGGAAGTTTACTTAGCAAGGATGGCATCAACATCTCCTTAGCATCAATAATCCCAATCATATCCTAAACAAAGTAATTACATAATAAAATAATTTCAACCTTTATTAGTTTAGATGAGCATCTGTTGTCTTAATTCATATTTATCCTTTGTATCAAGTTACCCACATCATATTTGCTAACATCAACCAATCAGTCATGTTTTCCATAATCAAGGTCCAATGATTATAACAACCTATGGGCAAATCATTGTACACCATCCCACTTGCATTTCTTAATGATTATAATTTCCTTTGGGAAAATCATTGTGTTCTCACCAAATTTATTTTCTTTTTGCAAAAACAAAGGCATGTTGTTCTCTTGTTTGTCAATCTTAACTGGGGTAGCTCCATCTTCTTAATGATTATAACTACCTTTGGGTAAATCATTATGTTATCATACCACATTGCCACTATCAGGGTACAATGCTTATAACCACCTTTGGGAAAACCATTAAACATTGTCCCACTTGAATTCTTAGTGATTTTGACTAATTTTTCAAACTCATTATGTTCTCACCCCATCATCTCTCATATATTTGGTCCCCTCATTTCACTTCTTTATTTTGAGGGACCATTTTTTGACCTACTTATGCCAACTATTCCTTCAAGGGGGCATCATAAAATTCATCCATTGCCATTGAATTTATAGGCATGCATGACATTTTATTTCTTTGAGAAGACATTACTATTCTTATATCTTTTAACCAATTTATACCAAAATGTACAATTTGGCCTAGAAATACTAAAACACATTAAATGAATTGAAATCAATATATTCCAATGTTGATTTTAGATAGAGTATCACTAAATGAGGCAATGCAATTTATGAGCTAGCTAACTTTGATTAGATCATTTTGAGTCAAAATGACATTTTTGCACTTGGGTGCTTTAGATTACTCTTTTTTACCAAATTTATTGCATGAGACACGTGCCTTTTTTATTTTAAATTAGAAACATCATAAATGGGAATATGGTTCCAACATATCTAGTATCAATTTATAATTCTAATCTAGTCAAATTTTGAGCCAATAATACAACATTTTGATCAATTTGATTAATTTTTGCAAAAAATGCCAAGGTTTGCATCAAAGTTGACTAATCATGTTTAAGGCTAATTTAACCAAATCAAGAGCTTAAGTTAATTTTCCATGAACTTTTTGAATATTTCTTTTTAAAAATTAATATTAAATAAATACATCAAAGGACATCATTTCTTGGAAGGCATCCCTAGGCCATAAATGCATAAAATATTAGGATTATGGGTCTCCCATGCCTCTTTAATGCCTCTTTATCCCAAATATTTATGAGGATACTTATATATTTAATTACATAATTAGATTTATTCATGACCACACATCTCAATCTTGAGATGGGTGGTCATGGTTGATCCTAAACCATTTTTAAAATCTATAAATAGAAGGTTTCAAAGCCATAATTGTAAGCTTGGATAGTGTAAAGTTATAATGCATAACTAATTATATAATGTTATCTTTTAGTCTTACTAAAGGATGGGGTATTAATATAGATTATTTTATTTGAAAATGTGGTAGTTTTTCTTTTCCTTTTCAAATATGATTAGGGGTAATGAGTATATCCTCTTTAGGGAGTTCAATTCTAATGGTAGGATGCTGTAAATATTTTCCTCTTAGGTCTTCAAGGTTTTTTTTTTGACATCTATGAATTTTCCCTTGATTTTCTTAAGACTTAGCACCTCCTGAGCAACAGAATAAACTAGCCTTGAGGTAGTTTAGGGTAACATAATAGTTTCCTTATGGGGTAATAGGCTAGAGGGAATGGGTATGCTAGACACAAGTATTGAAATGATGCAAGGAATGGTATGCATATATTTTGTAATGTCTAAGCAAACCTTTTATTCAATTTTTATTTCCTCTTTTAATTCTAATTGATCATCTTGAGCATTTTTAGATATGTTTTTCTCTAGTGGATCCTAAATAATGAGATTTGGAAAACTTGAGAAAGTTTTAAAGATACCTTTGCTTAGTTCAAATGGCTGAAAGGTGTCTCCTATAAGGAGATTAGGTATAGGAGTAATATCAGTTTATTTAGGTATACAATTGTCATGGATTGTATTAATTACATTAATTTTGTGTTATAAGGTGGATCTCAAATTAGCTTACATAGAATTTGATGTGGAAGCATGATTAGGGGGTGTGTTAGGGTTGTCTAGTTTTAATTCCCCTTGATCTATAAGAATTTGTACCAGGCCCTTGAAATAGTGACATCTACTAACATCATGACCTATTACATGCTAAAAGTTATAAAAGTCATTTCCCCTAAACTATCTAGGCTTAGGGAGACAATAATCAAGTGGCCTTACCAGAGGAAGCTCAATGAGAGATGCCTTTAAGAGTTTATCTAAGATAGATGTGTAACACTCTCCTAAAGGTATATACTATTATAGGGGAATATGTGTCAATGGCTTTTGAGATTTTACCTATGAGGTGAAGGGATTATATTGGATTTTAGTTTATAGTGGTGTTGATTTTAAAACTATGACATTAGTATCTCATTTGGTTTTATTATTATTACTATTAATCCCTTTAGAGGGATCATGTTTGAAATTTTTATTCCATAATTTAAAATTCCCTTCTGGGGTTTGTTTTCTAGTTTATGAGCCATCGAAAAGGCCTCATCAAAGGTTTTGAAAGATTATACCCATAACATTGATGAGATATATTTAGCACATGATCTCATGAATAATTTGATTCTTGGGTTATAAAAGGGAAAAGGTGAGTTTATTTATGAGACTCCTCCATCTAGCCACAAAGTCAACAATAGATTCATCATCAAATTATTAGATGGCATAGAGGTTAGTGATAGTGACTTTTCCTATGATATTGATATAAAAGTGCTCTATGAATATTTGGGATAGCTTCCCAAACGAGAATAGGAATGATGAGGAATTAATTTGTACCAATCTAGGGTAAGTCTAGCTAATGACATAGGAAAGGTCTTAAGAATCAGGGCATCATCATGTGATATAAGGTATCAAGTGTGTTTGAATGTTCAAAGGTGTTACTAAGGATCTCTTTATTTTGAAACTTTTTAAACTTTAGGAGCTCCCACTATGGAGGGTAAAGTCTAATAGGAACTATTGGGTTGATAGGTTCAATACAGATTCGCTTGTAAGTGAGCATATTATTTTGCCTAGAGGTAGAGGCTTTCAAATTATCCATACTATTCATAAGGATGCTCATAAGGTCTATTTGGGTGTTCTATTAAGGGATACCTTAGGATACCTCCCAAAACATTATATTTTATGATTTGATGTGTAAGAAATTGAGTGGAAAAAGCTTGGTATAAAGGATAACTAAATGATGTGGTTATGATTGGTTGAGAGGCCACCACATACTATGAGGATTATAAGGGGATATAGGTAGACCCAATATCTTGCATGAGTGATATGTATTTGGTGGTCAAGTGGACACATTGTTAAGGAATTTAACTTATAGGGGCTTATTTCAAAGGCTAAGTTTGGGTACTTAAGGGTGCACTATTTTGGATAGGTGGAAGGGTTGTAGATGTCTAGATTTCAAAGTGTTGTGGTGATAGGTAGGGTAGATGTAGGTTAAGTCATGATGAAAATTTGAGTTTGGGTAATAGTTGGGGATAGAACAATAGATGTCATCATAGGTAGGTTACCTACGTGTTGCATAGTAGTAGTGTCAGAACTAGTTGGAGGAGGATTGTTATGGGAAGACACCATAGCAGTGGTAAACCCTTCACCTTCCTCTAAAGGTATGACATATGGGTTCCTATAAAACTATGTATGGGGAGAAGGTGAGTTGTGTATAGCTCAATAGTAGAGGTAATGGTTAAGTATGATAGGGTTACAATCCAATATAATGGTGAATTCAGAATTGCTCTAGGTATAATACTAAGGAATACCTTCCCCTGTGGACTCAAGGGAAGTAAGAGGACTAGGAGAATTCTTCATGGATGAGTATGAAGTTGGGGTTTTGGTTTCTTTTTTTACTTTTATCACATCAAAAACATGTAACGATAAAGGAAAAATCAATAAATAAATAAAAAGTACTAAAAAGTTCTTTTTGATTATCTCATATTTTAGTGAAGAAGAAAAGACACACACATTAAAGATGTACCTATTTTTTTTTAACTTTAATGTGTGTTAAAGAAAATAAAGGTTTACCAAAGGTCCTAAGAAGAAATAATCTAAGGATGGTTTTAGGTTTATTTAGGCTTGAAAATATTTCTATACTAAAATTGATAATTGGCCTAGTATTAGGGCTTATCCCCTCACTTCATATACCACAGTGTAAGGGTGTTGGGTGCTTAGCCAGTGTATATATATATATATATATATATATATATATATATATATATATATATATATATATATATATATATATATATATATAACCTAGGATTTATAATCATTCAACATACTAAGTTGGTTCTCCCCTTGGTGTTGAAAACTATGTGGGATAGCTGAGAAGAAGGTTACCACTAGGTGATGAAATACCAGTCGATTCCCTTATGTCAATATTTTAATGAGTTTATTATGAAAGTTCTTTGGTCTCTGTGTGAGATAAGTGATAGCTATGTTAAATTAACTACCTAGATTATTCTATATGAATTACCTAAAAAAAATGGATGCAGTTCTTTTGAAAGGAAATAAGAAACAATTTTTCATTTTCTTTGAATGAATACAACAAATGAAAGAAAAGGAGGGAAAGATTATAAATTCAGAATGAATTTTAATAAGAAAAGTGAGACCTTAGGGGTCCCACCAGGCATTATAGAATGTTATAGTAGTTTTCCATTTTTATTTAAATATAAATTACTTACTAAAAACTCAAATGAAAATTAGGGTTTATGGTGAATACCTACGGATTAGGAGATGTTGCACACTGCTCTGAATGCCATGACTGTGAGAGCTTATTTTCGGATAGGAAGAATAACCTACATACATGAAAACACTTGGAAAAAAATAGATTAATAAATAATTATGTGAGTATCATGGATTATAATCTAGTCTCAAGAAGTTGTGTGCTTCCTTAAATGGATGTGAGCTCACTTGTTTACATAATCAAGTGGATTAAAAACATATGAAATTAAAATTGATAAAAGATATGATAATAACAATAATTAAGATTCAATCCTCATTTAAGCTATCAATGTAAGTATAATATTCATCCTATTAAGATGCGACAATATTTTCATCATCTTATATGACATCTAATTGGTCACCAATAGCTTTGAAAGAAGGAAAATAAATAATAGTGTAGAGAGATAGTTTAAAAGCTATGTCACTCTAATCATCAAATAGGGGTTAAGATAGTATAGGGAGATCTATGATATTGATTACATCATGTATTATGCTTGGTAGAGTCATCTACACATAAAGGCCATATTTAAAATGATAGAAAATTAGTAAGGATCGTAGATAAGGGTCTAAGTTAAGGTCTCATGTTCTAGAAATTAAACATAGTGGATCAATGTTGATCCTGATAGGATCAGTGCTGATTCTAAGGATTGGTGATGATTAAGATTGAATCAACATTGATTCTCTCTATTTTTGAGCTTAATTAAAAACCACAAACATATTGGATAACAAAGATTGATTAATGAACACTGAGGGATATGGATGGTATTTTAAATATTATAGAAGTAGATAATAGTTGAATGATTGATAAAAAATAAAAGAAATATATGATGACTTACCTCTGATCTAATTATAAATAGAATGAAATCCTTCTTCATGAATGTAGGAAATATTTTGGGCTTATAATAGAGGATGTAGATTGAATGTAAAAAAAATCTAGCAGAGTGTCATTAAGGACATCTTTAATTCTCAAATAAATCTAACAACAATTTGAGGTTCAAATTTTCTTAGTTCAAAATCCAAAGGTTGGATGGGTATTTAAGGATTGACACTAATTTAGAGAATCAGTGTTGATCGTGGGCAAATCAGCACTGATTCACCCAAATTATTAGGTCTATTTAAATCATAATTAAAATTGGCTTTGCTGAGAATGAGATTATTGGTAACAAAATCATATAGGGTAAAGTGGTTCAGAGGTAGATTCCTTAGTTTATTAATATATTTAGGAGGTTAGGGAGGGTATAAAGGTAATAGTAAAGACAAGTTATTGAGTTATCAATGATAAATATACTAAACCTTAAGTTAGGGATTATTTAGGAGATTAAATAAAAATAAGGACCTATAACACCCAATTAAGTATATATAGGGTATAAAATTATAGTGTCTACACCCTTTTTGACCATAAATTCTAAAACAAGATTTTGTTTTGTGACAAACTCATACCTTGTATATTCATTTCCATATTTTAATTTATGTCACATATCTGAATTGTTTAAAACCAACTAATTTTTTTCCAATTCCATTTTTAATCTCCTCATGAATATAATTTTTAAAATCTTGAAATCGACCACAAATGGTGTAAATTCCATCCAAACATGCTTTGTTATTCTTTCATAAAAAATAGTTGGAATAAATTATGTTATTGATTACAGTGGGACTTCAATTCCACACTTTTATAAAATGTTGTGAGTATGTAAAGTGTTGTACCTAACATCACCATTTTTATTCTTGAAGAAATGAGGACCCACTTTTTTAAGACTTTGGCCTTATTTGTTGAGCCTTTCTTCTATATGTATCTGCAAATTCTTGAAAGGATTGATCCCTAACTTGATACTTAAAAGGAACGAGCATAATATTATGTATTTTATAGACTAGCCCTATTAATGCCATTTCAAGAGTTTTTAAACTATGCAAGTTTTCTAGGACTTAATTTATTTAGAGATTTATTCATTGGGACTTTTGTTTGGGATTTTGTTCAGACATTTTATCTAAATAATTTGGTCTTCAGGATTTTTATATTGGGTTTTTTATCCATAAACTTACTCAAGCTTTATTCATTAGGCATTTTTTTCAAGTTTTTTGTTTAGACATTTTGGCTGACAAACTTTTGTCTTCAAATTTTGGTCTTTAGCATTTGTTCATCAATATTTATTTAGCTAGACTTCTTGTCTATGAGACAATTTGTTTCAAAGAGATTTGGTCTTCATATTTTATGTAGTATACATTTTGTCTAAAAAATAATTTAGAAATGAATTATCTATTATCAAAAATTATATCTGCAAATTTTTTTATTTAGAACATTTATTCTGAGCAAATTTGGTCTTTGGATTTTTTTATCAGATAATTTTTATGACAGATCATAAGCTTTATATACACTTCAAAAATTTTGTTTGAGATTTTTTTCAGACATTTTGTTTGATAAAATTTAGTCTTCAAGATTTTTGTTGAGGTTTTTTGTTTGGACCGGTCCCAACACAAAACACAATTCCTAAATCTTGAATGTTGAAAGCCTGCTATACTTAGTTGATAAAGCCAAAATAATTCCTAATAATTCTTAGTGCTATCCACCAACTAAAACTAATAAGAGATTTGAACTATGCCAAAAATATAAAATAGGTGAACATTGGGCATTTATTATGCACAAACTAGAATTCAATGCTAAAGCTATATATGAGATGTGTAACCATTAAAGTCTTTATTTATTATAAATAAATGAGCTCAAACTTGGCTGTTATCCTATGTGAGAAGAGCCTTATCTACCTATGAGATTATTGCAAGAGAACTAGTAACTAGTGTAAAGGAGAATCGTTCATCGAGTATAAAAGAAGACTGTAAGCACTTCTAATTATATGTAATAATAATGGCATCTTTATCCAAACCATTTAGGAGAATAATACCACCATCACCAATTTATATTAAGGACTCAACAAAATTCACAAACACTATCTTTGATATCACCATTTTTGATAACAAGTATGTGAATTACTCTAAATTATGGGATACTATCAATTTTATCAATATATTTTCATTGGATGGAAATTTATCTCCCTTAGAGTGACTATTCATCATATATTTGCTAGAACTTAAGAAATAGGGATTATATTCAGTTGTGACCAAGCTTGAGGTGATGCCATGCATCAACCTCCTCTAAAACCTATTATTTATAGGTAACTTTACGTAATATTATTCTCTACACCATTTGGATAATAAAACAATCATTGTATGCATCTTTGGAGAAAAAATTTAGAAGTATTTGTCCTTACCAGCACTAGATGCTTATTTTGACAAACATAGGTTAGTTTCATGGAATCATGATAATACAATGGAAAAGGTGTTGACTTCATGGCTTCTCCCCAATGAAAAAATGACATACAAAGGTAATAATCTCACTCTTATCAATAAGTTCATGATGGAAGCGTAGATTGGCATGGCACTACTCAACAAACTCTATGGAATGCTTATCATCCATTTCCTCAATTTGGACTGGGTACCATTATTGCATATGATGTTGACCAGTGATGTAGCATTTTCCCTAAGTGAGACTATAAGATACTAGATAAGAGAACACATCATTCATAAGGATAAGTGGCCCAATCTAGTGGTCCATTTATATATTATGTTTTATCTTTTGTATGTTGCCATGTGAATAGTGTATAAAGTCCTTGATGAGATATAGACCTTGACCACTGAATGTATCACTAATTAAATTTGTGATAATTTATAATTTTTGCATATCTATGATTATACCAAGAAAATGGTGAGGATTTTTGATGATGTTTATCCTCAAATTAAGCAAACAATCCATGGTTCTTCAATTCCCAGGGTTAGAGCAAGCATTATGAAAATGCTAGCTGCAAGAGGTGATAATTTTTTGTACCCTGACTACATTATTATCATGATCATTAGACACAAGGTAAATCCTTTGAGCCTTCCAAAATATGTGCCTAATAAATTGGCTAAGAAAGAAATTACTTTCCATCTCTGGTGGAGCATTGAGGAGGACCTAATTAAAAATAAGAAGAGCACATTCTATTGGCATCACATGCTCAATGGTAGGATGTTCTACACAATGAGGAAGCATTTTGGAGATGTGGGTGGCAAAATATAGAGTTATCATTTTCCCATAATACCACATAGGGATTGGGATCCTCATGGATATAACCAAAAACACATTTAGGGCCTTAGTATCCCTTACCAACATGTCCATTGTGATTATGACTTTTTGTTCATGAATGTATAGAATGATTATGAGGTCTTAGAAAGGGCAAGCGTTACTAGTTTGAAGGAGGATCACTTAAGGGTGATTTAATAAGAACATTCAATCACTATGAAGTAATTATATATCATAATTCCATTGTTTATAGGATAGACATCCTTAGACTTTTGAAAGGACCAGCCAACATAATAGTCCAAGGAAAAAAGAGATCCATCATAGGAGTTTCCTTTTAGGTTGAAGGTTGTTAAGAAGGAACCAAGGGTAAGTGAACCTAATTCTAGGAGATCTCTAGGAGACCCCATCAATCTAAATTCCTCTCATGAGAAAGAAAAGGGACAAGAGATCCTATTTTCTAGTGTAATTCAAATGCCTATAGTTACCCCTAGATACAAGAATTTACATCTTTAGGGGTATTCACAAATGAAGCAACTACCTTAGTTTATCAAGGATCCTCCTCATAGCCTAAGACTACTATTTGTTACAAGAGAAATCCTAAAACTCCCCAAAGGTAATCTTACAATAAATTAGTCTCAAAGTTTCCCTATAATGCCCCAATAGGTAAAAGTAGAGGATGAAGAAGAAGAAGATTCTGATGAAGAGGTATAATTAGGAAAGGCCAAGGCTCTGAACCTTGATGGAAACAAGGGAAAAACATTGATAGTGATGAACACCATAGGTACAAAGGATTTAGAAACCACTTCCTTGTTTTCTTCTTCTATTCCCATTTTAAGTTTTGTATCAATTTCATTTATCTTAAGAACTCCTAAGGTGGAAGTTGTCACTTCCACCTTTGATGATCCATTCAACTCCTCTTTCTTGAAATTCCCCCTACTCACCCCAAAATTTGAAAAGGATGCTTCCACTATTAATCCATATTCCACAACCTTTGATTCATCTTCCTCCCCCATACCATCCACTTACATCATGGCCATCATTTTTATTCTTTATGGCACTACCACTATCAAATCATTAAAGAGGAAAAGGTCATCTAGGAATATTGAGATGATCATGGCCACTCCTCATCTTCATGTCCAATCTACCCAGATAATTATTCCAATGCCATCCACCAATTCAACATAGGATGCCATTATCACTAGTTCAGGTAAGGGAAAAAAGGTAAAGACACAAATGGTCACAGTCTATCCACTCCCCCAATATAGAGGTTTATATTGGTCTACTATCATTTTGCCTTCCTTTCCTAACATAATTGTTAAATAAACAAAGAAGCAACAAATAGATGAGGAAGTTCAAGAAGATGTTGTATAAACCATAAAGGAGATAGACCTCAACCAGTTGAAAACTCCTCCATGGGACATTCACTTAAGGGATAAGACTTCACAAATTCCCAAATTAAAAATTAAAAAACTCCCCTCTATAAAAACCTTGTTTGACAAACCATCTAGAAATATTTAGAGGGTGAGGAAGAGGAAGATGGAAGATGATGTTGGTAGGGAATTGATTTTTGAAGAGAGGCAAGAGGTTTTATCCCTGACCAAAATATAGAATAGACAATTAGGGAGATCCCTCTATAATAAATACTTTAAATATCTATTCAAATCACAAAAGGAGGCCATTATACCAATCCATCAAGGAACATAGTTGGCTAGATAGGAATTGGAGGCAGAATTAGAGAAATTCAAAGAGCAATAGAAAACTATGCATATCCTAGCTAGAATTGAATTTGAGGTGAAATAATTTACATCAAAGTTTTATATTTATTTGGAATAATTAGAATTCATGTAGGCTAAATTATCCCCCATGTTGGCAATACTCACAAATTATTTAATTTTTTAAAATCTAACAAGAATAAATTGAAGATGTTGATTGTTTATACAACTAATAAGGCTTATATCCACCTAGATCTCATGACACCACTAGATACATCTAATGATCTCAACACGGTGGTCATTAGAATAGAAGAGGATAAGGAATGGGTGACAAATATTGGGGATTGGCCCTAAGTATCAAGAGCACAAGGCCCTGATTTTCCAAATTTTGAATGATTTTAATTTATCCAAAGTAAAAGATGTTATAGGAAAGTCGATCAATAAGAAGAAATTCAATAATGTCATTCAAGAGGCCATAGAGAACTTCAATAAATGTATATAAGGATTACTACTAGAGGACATAAAAGCCAAGTTGAGATTTGTAAGGAAGAATGTGATTGAATTTTAGATCTTTAAGATCAACTTTCAAGTGACTAAAGCAGAGCATGTAAAGCTCCTAGGACAAGTTTGCAAGGTAAACTGACCACCTCTTTTGAATTTAGACACAATTCAGTAGTAGCATGATGTGTAACATAAGTTTTGGCTCAAGATAGAGGTAAAGAAGAAGTGGACTTAAGCTGTCACTTCTAATTCTGCATTGACAGCCATATCTACTACACTAACTAAAGTCCATGCAGCCATCTAGGTGTCAACACAGTTGTAAAAGGGCCCAATTTTGGCATGTAAATTATAAAGTGGTTAATATTTTATATTTATAGTTTTCTTATAGTTTGAACCATATTGTAAAGTTTCCTAAATCATTTTGTAAACTTTTACATATTGCATGATTATTGTAAAGGCTAACTTAAGTTATTAACAAATGTAAGATAGCTTTATATAGTTTTGACCAAATTTAGAACTCAAGTTCTAACTATGACATGTAATGAATTTTTCATGTACTTATATGATGAGTTTACCCCTTCCCCAAGTTTATTTAAACACTTATAACCCATAACTTTTAAGAGTCAAAGAATTTTCAATATACAGGAGTAAAAATAATTTTGGTTGTCAACTCATGTGTTTGTGTAATTAGGTTTTATTTATTTGGTTATATGATTCAATAAATCTTAGTATGCAAAATATATGAATGGATTATTTCCTTTTATAATTGATATGGTAGTCTTAGATGTGCAAAACTATTGAAGCATTAGTAAATTACATTGATTATTGGAAATTAAGTTGATTGATTCATATTCTTAAGTGTGTAGAAGTGATTTCATTTGATATAGTTTTCTATGAGTGTGTAATATTTTCCTTAGATACATCACTAATCCTTAGCCATAATATCCTAATTAAGAGTAATTAAGAGTGTGAAACAGCTTCCCTAAAAAGAGAAACCTTTCACTGAGTCCTATGAGTTTCCTATATCAAGATTATCCTAGACTGCTTGACCATGTCTAACTAGGCATAGGGTTTAAAAGCACTTGTCCACTTAAAAACTAACCAAGAAATTAACTCTTAAAGCTAAAAAAAAATTCTTTTCTACTCTACCCTTCCCTCCATTTATTTTGATTCCTACCCACTCTAGATTAGTAACCATCCAACCACCAATTCATCTAGATTTTACATCCTTTTTAGACACCACCCCTTCATTCTAAAAACCTTATTAACAACCTGCATGCCCTACATACTATTCCATAAATTGGTTTTTAAGACCCCATACCTAAAAATCATGCCCTGGAATGGAGTTCACCTCCATTGAGATCCTAAATGATTAGAGGCTACCTTGTTATGAGACTGGTGTGAATAAAACCCACATAAAAGTAATCTTTCTACCATTAGAAGGAGGGCTAGTACCTCCAATAAAATAGGTTAGTTTCTACATAGAGTTGCATTGGATTCACCAAAGAGAGTGACTAGATCTAATTATCAAGTTGGTCTTCTAGTCTCAGCCTTATCAAATCATAGGAGACCTAGAGTTATACAACTATCCCTAACATACCTAGAACTCCTCCAATAAGAATATCTTCCACTATTAATCATCTAAGGGTTCAAAAACCTTAATTAGTTAGATTTTTTATTGTCATCTTAGGAAACATGCATGATTTACCTAGGAATCCTAAAAAATGCTTATCTTCTTTCTCTCCATCAGGATTAAGAATGGTAGAGGAACATATCAAATATTTAAAGTCTACTTTAAGATTAATGAATATTATCAATGAGGATGTTGCGTGTAGGATATTCCATTTCACATTTATGGATGATGATTATGATTGGTATCTAAGTCTAATAGAAAATTCCATCACTCTTGGGATACATGTCAAGCAACTTCTCTTACATAATTTGGATAGGTCACCAACTCTAGTTTGATATATCAATACTTCACCAGCGTGAAGAGAGAGCTAAATGAGCCTATCTATGATTTAAATGCAAGATTTCAAAATATGTATACATGGTTAATCCCAAGGTATAAAATAGAAGAAGCATCAACATTAGAGATGTACAAGAATGTTCTGGATCCAATTATTGTAGTGTTCTTGAGAAGAGAAGTTGCTTCCACCAACTTGGTATTAGCATATGAAGAGGCCATCAACATTGATAGGCATCTCAATCCCTAGGTTTTTATCATACCTAACATCAACAATGGCTTCCTAGAATTAAATCTAGTACCACACATGAAGCAGAACATTCTTGTGTTCAATCAAAACTAGTTATACATGATGCCTCTTCTAACACAAATAACACAACCAAATTAAATCTTGAACAATGATGCACAAGGTAATTATTACCAATATAAATAACAATTGGCCATGTCCTCTACTACTATTCTATAGGGAACTGAGTCTACAAAGGTATAGTTAGATGTTATTTAAAATATGGTTCAAAATCTAAGTAATGACTTACTCAGTATGGAAAGAAATATGGGCATGTTAATGCCCCAAGTGGTAATCAAAATTATAGATTCCAAGGGTAAAATAAACCATTCAATATGCCTACAAGAAACATATATCATCCTAGAAAGCTTCCATAAATCAACATGGCATAGATGAATATAACTAATTGATGTAAAATCCATAATACTTCTCAGTATGGTGAGCTTGATTATTTTAAATTTTGTATAACATTTGAAATTTTTCAAAGAGAAGTAGTAAGGTAGGACCATATTCATCATCCAAAAAAATCACACTAGGATCTAAGCCCTTCAAACACTTTCATGTTCTTTAAGACTCATGAGTTTCCCTTTCCAAGTGAAGATGATAATGTGCCATAGGACAATGCTAATGTGGTTCATGATTTCTAGAAATTTCAGATAGGTGGTTAAAATCTAAGGAAAAAGAAGCCATTCAAAATTTATATTCCTCCAAATAAAACAACCATTCCACCCAATCCTAAAGTTGACAACAATCCACCTCTCCCAAAAGGGAATGATCAGTCTCGGTACAAGGAGGAATAGAGAAAAAGAGGATACAATATTATTGAAGACATGAAGAAAATCATATTAAATATTACTCTTCATGAATTAGCTTAGATCATTAAACATAAGGAGCTACTATTAAAGTCTATCATAGTGAAGACCCCTATGAAAAGAACCAAATCATCAATAGTTAAATCAAAACCTATTGACACCAATGTCATCTATAAAAGCAAGATATAAGTTCTAACCTTTTTTATGCTCATCAGATCATTTGGTAAGAATATTCATAACTATTTAGTTGATTCTAAATCCTTAGCAACTGTTATGCCTACTTCCATATGCAAAAATCTTGGTCAAACTCCAAGCCTTTCAAAAATAAAATTTTCATAACTATATAAAATAGTGATACTAATAGTTGGAGAATTGATGAATGTACGTATTCAAGTAGAATTTGAACCATGAGTCCATATGACCATTGATATCCTTATAGTATATATACCTAAAGGCTATAGACTATTATTGAGTAGGACTGGTCCAAAATGCTCAATGGGTATCTCTCTATAGACTTTTCTCCGATTTGGATACCATGGAGAGGCATTAAAAATCAAATATGGATCTACAAGGAACCAATGATGAAGTATCCTATCATAGAGTATAATGTGAATAATGAATAAGTGAAGTATGAATCTCTTAGCCTTTGTATTTACACTTTTACTATGCAAAATCAAATACAAGAGCTATAATCTAAAGGTTCCAATCAGCTATGGACTTTACGCTTTGATGGTGCTAGATCCAAACAAGGATTGAGCATAGGAATCAAAATGATTAATCCATAGGGGGAAGTTATTGGTAACATATATATTTCAGTTCCCTTATACTAATGATAGGGATGAGTATGAATATTTAATTCTAGGATTACAATTTGCACTCAAGTACAATGTAAATAAGGTGCTAGTGCTTGGTGATTTAGAGATGGTAGTTAATTAGGTCATAAATAAATATTAGTGTAAGCTATCTTATATGAAAAGGTAAAAACATAGAGAATAGGCCCTGATTTAGATATTTGAATATTTCAACATACTAGAAGTTCCCAAAGAGAAAAATCAAGATATAGATTCACTAGCTATTGTTGTTGCTAATTTGGAGCCTCTCCAAGAATTTAAGTAAAAATATTCTCTATTGAACTAGTACCATGTCCTTCCATTCTTAACAATATAGATTATTTCCAAGTCTTTTATGATGATCAACAGACATTTAGTTTCTAAGTAATTCAAGGGAATTTGAGTCCCAAATCATTGATGATAAGGAAGTCAATCATTTATATCAAGAGGAGTCAGATAAGGAAGGTATTCTCCATCTCAATGAGAATTGTATCCCAACTGGGTTGGTCTCCTTAGAAAGACCATTTGACATATATCCTCAAGCTTAGAAGTTTAAGAAACCTAAGGTTAATGAATCTAACTTTAAAAGGGAAAATTTAGGAGATGAACATAGCCCATGATATGTTAACATTGGCCTTAGCTATACCCCATAGGAAATATAATGATTGATGTATTTAATCACTCGATATAGAGATGTAATTCATTGGGCTTATGAATACTTTAAGGTTTGTGGCCCTTAGGTCATCACTCATATAATTCCTCTAAAATTGAACCATAAGACATTTAGATAGAGATAGAGACTAGTGAATCCTATCCTAAATCTTCTCATTCAAAGAAAAGTGGAGAAGCTACTAAATTAAAGAATAGTAGTCTTGATTAGATATTCTACCTAGGTTGCCAATTTAGCCCCAATCAAAAAGAAGAGAAGAGAGATCAGGTTATGTGTTGATTTCAAAAACTTGAAAAAAGATTCTAAAAAGGACAACTATACCCTACCTTCCTTGGATGAGGTGATATAGATAGTAAGTGGCTCAAAAATGATGTCCTTCTTGGATGAATTTTTAGGTTATAATCAAAAACTAATATAATCAGAGGATAGGATGATGATTCTGTTCACTATGAAGTGAAGGATTTATGCATATAGGAGGATGTTGTTTGGCCTAATAAATGTAGGATTCACTTTTTAGAGAGCCATAGTTCATGCATTCAAAGGATTAATATAAAAATTTATAATCATTTATATGGATGATCTTATTATGTTTTCAAAGAATATGAATGACTATGTAGGCCACCTCTAGTCAATCTTTAAAAGATGTAGAAGATTTGGCATCTCATTGAACCCAAATAAGAGTATATTTGGAGTATCTAAAGATAATATCTTAGGAAAAATCATCACTAAGGAATCAATCATCATCGATCTAAATAAAATTTAAGGATTCTTGAAGATTGCACCACTAAACAACAAAAAGGATCTCAAATCATTATTTAAGAATATTAACTTCATAAGGAAGTTTATCTTAAGATTTATGGAGATTTTTAAACCTCTAAATGTAATGCTCAAGTAGGATGCTAAAATAGAATGGATGGTTGAAGCCCAAAATTCTTTTCAATACATTAAATATGCAATATCTCAGACCCCAACAATAATTAGTTTATATTTTATGAAGGATTTCTACTTGTACTCATTTTATTCAAAATATACAATTGTTACTATCATAACACAAAATAAAAATGAGACTGAGCATCTAATTGCCTTCATATCACAAATCTAAAAGATGCATAACTTAGGTACTCCATGATTGATAAATAGATTTTTTCTCTTATCAAAGTAGTGAAGAAATTTCAATAGTACATCTTGAGGAATAAGATGATTGCCATCGTGTATGATCCTGCTATTAATCTCACCCTATCATAGAAAGAATTAGCAGAATGCATATGTAAATAGATGGAAAATCTAAAGGAATTTGACATAGAAATCAAGTCTATGAAGATCATTTGGGTTTAAGGAATTCTTCACTCATGACTGATCCTAATCCACATATTATTTTTGTATAGGTATGTGAAGCTCAAGTATCTAAATGAAAATGGTATACTAACATAATACGATATTTAATTATAGGTACTTATTCCCCAAAACTCAATAGAGAATGAAGGAGAGCTTTAAGGATCAAATCTGCTTGTTACATGATCAAGAAAGGAGTTCTCTATAGAAGAAACTATGAAGGCATATATATTAGGTGTGTGTCTATAGAGGAAGCTAAAGATATTCTAAAAAAATTGCATTAAAAGATAGGTATTAGTCATCCATTTGGAAATACCACAATCCATAAGATTTTTAAAATGGGCTAGTATTGACCAATAGTTTTCAAGGATGCTCATGCTCATGTGAGAACATGCCATAAATGCCAAACTTTATCAAAGAGACAAGTAAACACAATAATACCCTTACAACATGTTAAAGGAAGGTGAATTTCCCAATGGGTTTTAGACTTCAATGGTGTCACTAACCCAAATTCTTGAGTAAGACATAAGTTTGTACTCAATACCATAGATTATTATACTAGATGGACTGAGGTCATGGCCATAAATAATTTTAGAGCACAAGACGTGATTTAATTCTTGGAGGAACACATCATAACTAGATTTGGGACCCCCATTTATCTAGTTTGTGACAATGGACTGGCATTCATATCAGCTAAATTCACTAAATGGACTCATGACAACTAGACCACTATCAGGTCATCTTCTAACCATTACCCTTAGAGAAATGGACTGGAAAAATAAATAAATAAATAAGAACCTAATAGATGAAATTAAGAAATCAATGGGGGATAAGCCTAAAGACTAGCACAATCTATCAAAGTATACCCTTTGGATGGACAAAATAAGATACAAGTAGGACCTTAAATCTTCACCCTACTTGTTAGTATATAGATGCATACCAATATTCTTGATCATGTTGAAACTATCAACTTATCAATTCATGTAAGGTTGCATGGAACTAAATGATAAAGTAGAGTCTCAACTACTAGACATAGTAGAAATAAAAAGCTCAAGGATTAAAGCCTTGTAGACCTTCAACAAATACTAGAACATAGTCAAGAGGTGGTTTGATAAAAGAGAAAAGGTTAAAGCATTTAGGATCTCATAGCTGGTGCTTCTATAGGAAAAACTCCATGAAAATAAAGGACAACATGATAAATTTTCCGCACTATGGATTGGACCATATCAAATTGTAGATATCCTAGGTAATAATGTATTCTATATAAAAGAATTTTAGGGTAATGAACTCACCTATACAATTAAAGTATATTTGTTGAAGCATTACTTCATGTATGTACCATCTGAAGGTACCCCCAATGGATGAAAAAGCATGGTAGAGGTAGGATTAGGTTAGATTTCTTACTTTCTAGATTAGTTACTTGATTTAAGATAGATTTATTTCTTTTTAGATTAGTTTCTTAATTTCTAAATTATTTTCCTTCTTTTGAATAGTTTCCTACTTTCTTAGGATAGATTCCCTACTTTCTTAGTTTAGTTTTATGGCTTTCTAGGTAAGTGTTTATTGTTTCCTCTAACAAACTAAAATTTACTTGTTCTGATGTAACCAAGCTAAAATCCAACAAGCTAAGCCCCTTATCTTATGATTAAATAATCTTTTAGCAAGAAAAAGGGTGAATTGAAAAGAGAGTCACAACTTTGGGACCTATTCACAAATTGGGTATATTTCTATGTTTAGAGTCTTTAGGATGTAGGTATGTAATCATGAACCATTTTAGATTATGTCATAATTGAATACTTTTACTAGGTATATGGAAGTTTCTCTCTAGTAATTCATATGAATTTAGAAATTTTTCTTATTTCATTGGATCAAACACACTTATTGTTGACACAGGAAAGTGCACCCAATGGTAGGAAAACAAGTTCCTACCCTCTCCTCGCAACATGGAAACTCCTCTCTCACCTGTGGGATAACAACGCTGGAGAGGAGAGTCTCTAGACAAGGGCTAGCTCCCTTTGATGTATCATGTTTGTTTTAGCAAGTGCAAATACATACAGGTATAGATATATATGTATATATATATATATATATATATATATATATATATATTACTATATAAACTAGGGGGATGAAAAGGGAGGAAAATATAGGAAAACAAATTACTCTAAGGAGGTGATACACCAAAAATAGGTCAACCTTCACACATCCACATTCAGAATCAGACAAAAACAACAAGACATACACTTCAGGCTTGGCAAAAGGACTAGACTATAAGAGAAAGACAAGGAGGTTCTCATGAAAACATAGAAACATAGACTCACCAAGGTGTTGTACAATACACACTGTAAGTGACTTCCCCTATTTTATAATTCTAAAAAGAGCTCTTCTCCTGTAAGCTGCAAACTGGTGCCTTGTATATAACTGGTCTGTTGGTGTTAAACCTATGAGAGCATCAAAGATAGTGACTAAACATAAATAACACTCAAAACATACACAAAATATCTATCCAAGATGGAGGAAAAACTATATTTTTATTGATTTAGGTGGAAATTTTAGCAGAGCTACGCTTTGTAAAATTGTGGAAGATCTAATCCTTCTCCAAAATGAGAAGTTACAATATATAAAAGAAAAGAGAAAGAAACTTGGCACTTCTTTGACAAGTTCGCCTGACACATCCCATTAGAAAGAGGAAAACACTGTTGTGTTGTCATCATTCTAGAATAAGCATGCTAGAACCATGTTGTATAATCACCAAATTTGACTTTGGCATTTGAGCTTTAATGTGGAAGCATGGGTTGCACCTCTTTTCTGCCAATAGATTGAAATTTGTCCCCTTTTTTAAATGCACAGACCCTGCTGCTTGTTGATTGTGCCATTTGGGAATTAACAGGCAATAAATTGCCTTCCACTTGCCACTTGGACCACCTTGTCACTTCTGCACCATGTCATTCTCCTTGTCTATCACTTTGTCAATTTTCCCTTTGTCTTCTTTGTCTCTTCTGGCTTGTCATCCCCCAGGAGCGAACACTTAGTGGATCATTGCATTTTGAGCTCCCTTCCAATGCTTTCTCAATTTGAAACAAATGGCTACTCCATTTCACTAAATTTGATGTCCACACGGCCATCATGCTTTGAACACCAATGACTATTTCTCTTTCTTGAATTTGATGGTCTCTTGGATGGCCTTGTTCCAGTCAAAATGTCATCAGGTCTTTGTTGGATTTTCCTTAGGCCTATCTTCCTTCATTATTCCCTGGCCCTTATACCCTTTGAAAAGTCCTTTGTCTTGGATGGAAGTCCCCTACAAGGGCACCTGCCCTTTGGGGTCCTTCGACGGGTCCTTATTTGGTTGGGACTGTTCCCCGGGCTCTCGCGAGCAAATTGTTCACAGATAATTTTCCTCAGGTTAAATTCCCAGGCCGCTTACCTTCATGTATTTCCATAGACAAAATGTCCATGGACAATTCCCATGGACAAATTGTCTATAAAAATTGTGTCTAACCATTCCTTTGATTTTTAACTATCCGCCTGAATCATTAAAATGCCAAAGTGTCCACCCTCCAAAGGGTACTTTGACTTTTGACTGCCCTTCTAGCTTGGGGCATACCTTTAAACTAGGCCATTAAAACAAAAGGTTCAATGGTTCAAAGGTTCAACCAAGTGCACCAAATTCCCAAGGCCAAGCCCGATGCTTTAAACCAAGCTGCTGAACTGAACCCGTTGAACCAAAAAGGTTCAACGGTTCAACTAAGTGCACTGATGAATAGATAAGGCATAAATGACGATGGACCATCTGAACCATGGATGATGAACCATTTAACCAAGACATGAACCAACTCACTAAATTTTCATCATTTAAAATTAATAGACATTGAATAGCAAGGGAGAAGGTGATTGAAATTTTGCCTGAAGGAAAAATTGGTCAATAAATGGCGACTCATAGGGGAAGCATGCCTGCTATGCTTAGAACTAGTTGCCTTAAAAATCCATTGGGTGCAGAGTCAGATGCAGCCATGAAATAATTAACAACAGCCCAAAAGATTCAAGAATCAAACATGAAGCCTTTTACCCCACACGTAAATGGAAACACACAAGGCTAAAAACACTACCTGTGCAACTGTACTTAGGGAAAGTAGGAAAAAAGAACTGAAAAAAAACTACTATATACAACTAACCAGGTATTCTCGACTCCCTCCTAGATCAAAGGGAAAAAATCTCAAGTCCCCTTCCTGGCGAAAGGACTTATAGTGCTAGGCAAGTAGCTATATGAAAAGGAGATTCGGTGACTCGCTCTTTTTGCCTGTCACCTAGTTTGGCTAGAACCTGAGTGGAGATTCAAACATGCTCCCAACATATACATACTCTATTTGTTCTTGGAAGCTTGCCTCTTGTTGGTTCTTTAAACTAGTGTTTCCCATCAAGAAAATGATTGCTGTCGGCTCATCACCATAAGCCCCTTGATACGCACCCTTAACTAGCTTGCTCTCCTCTGCCTCATGCTCAGGTTCCATGGTATGGCCATCTTCCTTAGTGATTTCAAAGAAGATATATTCATATTCACTAACCCCTTGAAGGGGTAAATCTGGAAAACTATAGCCTCTTTACATGCTTGTTAGAACCTCAATGCTACCTTCTCCACTCTTATCCAACTCATAACCTCTTTGAAGAACAGTGCAGCCTACCTCAATGGCTTCGAATGAATCATTTAAAATATGAACAAGAGGTTGTCCATGCTCTTCCATGTCACCTAAGGTGATCTCCTCCTCATCTGCACTCATGAAGTCTCCCTGATCAGTCATGAACTAAGCATACTCCTCTTCACTTACTTCCCTCAAGATAGGTTCCTCCTCAAGAAGGGGTGAAGTGGAAGGCTGATAGATGAACTCACATGGAAGAGGAGGCAATCCTTGAACTAGAATCAAATGATTCTCCTCCTTCCATTTCATTAACATTTCACCTATATCATGCATGGCTTGATAGTTTTCTTGGGCATGTGTAGGTGGGGTGCCTTTTGGTGATGACTCCTCTACAAGTTCTAAAAGCTCCATCTCTCTCTCTCTCCTAGTATTCTCATCTTAGCCTCTAATTCCTCAACCCGCTTAGCTAGATAATCCTCATTTTGTACCTCTTGGGGCTCATTGGAAACACCCTAGAGATGGGGAGTGCATGAAAATTGCCATGAAATGCAAGGAGCCTCTTAAATAAGGGTGGAAGGAACTTGAAAAGGACTAACCTGATCTTGTACCTTGCACTCTTAAATAATGTCTTTTGCCCCCTTGTTGTTCCGTGACTCAACCACTTGATTCTATCTCAAGAAATTCAGACTGGGCATCTCCATTGGGGTTGATGAGGCCATAAGTGAGAGGGAATTGAACATTTAAATTCCACTTCCCTTGCTGCCAAAATGGACTAATACATCTAAATGTTTTCCAATTCGATCTATCTATCAAGATAAGCCTTAAACACAAAATTCTCTATTTTGGAACTCTCTTCAACACAATTAGGGAAAGGACTTTGGCAGGCTTAATTTGGCTCAAAAGTGGGTGTTGTATATGACTAATATGATGCTTAGGGTAGTGATTATGTAGGTTGATAGACTTGGTAAGGTTGCCTCTCATAAATACTCAGCTTCTCCTCCAAAGATGCAATTAAACCACTCACATCCAGCATCTCATTCGTGAGTCTGTGCTAATTGGCTCCTTCAATAGGAACCCATTCCTTCTTAACCTGATTTAGTGCATTTCTCACTTGATGGATGACATGATCAAGAACTTCTTGTCCACATCCCCTTTTGGTGTCAAGATCTACTACATATTTTTCATATCCCAGCAATGCTCGCTTGAAGGCAGAAATGAGTTGATTGGTGAAGAGACTGGGTTGAGTGGGAGCAGTGACATAATGAGAAGACTGGGCATAAGGCTGATATAACTCATGAAAGGGTTGGGGCTGGCCATATTGAAATTGATAAGGATCCACATAAGGCTAGTAAGGATCGTAGCCATGCTGGCCAAAGAAAATAGGGTCCATGGCTCTAAATGATGGGATTATACATACCAAAATGTTGTTTCTTGATGGTATGGTACCAGAACTACTTAACTAGTTGATTTAACTCAGAGTCACCATTGGTGTTTGATGTAGAAGCCTCTAAAGGCTGGTTAGTTGAAGAACACACCAAAATTCTTCAATTCTTTGGACAAAACCTATTCCAATTGAGTCCCACTGGGCATGCCAAAACTGTTGACATAGGAAAGTGCACCTGGTGGTAGGAAAACAAGTTCTTTTCCTCTCCTCAAAACATGGAAACTCCTTTCTCACCTATGGGATAGCGAAGTTGGAGAGAAGAGTCTCTAGATAAGGGCTAGCTCCCTTTGATGTATCATGTTTGTTTCAGCAAGTGCAAATACATGTAAGTATAGATATATATATAGCTATATAAACTGGGGGGATGAAAAGGGAGGAAAATATAGGAAAACAAACTACTCTAAGGAGGTGATACACCAAAAATAGGTCGACCTTCACACATCCACATTTAGAATCAGACAAAAACAACAAGACATACACTTTAGGCTTGGCAGAAGGACCAGACTGTAAGAGAAAGACAGGGAGGTTCTCATGAAAACATAGAAATAGAGACTCACCAAGGTGCTATATAATACACACTATAAGTGAGTTCCCCTATTTTATAATTCCAAAAAGATCTCTTCTCCTATAAGCTACAAATTTACACCTTGTAGATAACTGGTCTGTTGGTGTTGAACCTATGAGAGCATCAAAGATAATGACTAAACACAAATAACACTCAGAACATATATAGAATATCTATCCAAGATGGAGGAAAAACTATATTTTTATTGATTCAAGTGGAAATTTTAGCAGAGCTACGCTTTGTAAAATTGTGGAAGATTCGATCCTTTTCCAAAATGAGAAGTTACAATATATAGAAGAAAAGAGAAAGAAACTTGGCGCTTATTTAACAAGTTGGCCTATCACGTCCCATTGGAAAGAGGAAAACACTATTGTGTTGTCATCATTATAGAAGAAGCCTACTAGAACCATGTTGTATAATCACCAAATTTGACTTTGGCATTCGAGCTTTAATGTGGAAGCATGGGTTGCACCTCTTTTCTGCCAATAGATTGAAATTTGTCCCCTTTTTTAAATGCATGAACCCTACTGCTTGTTGTTTGTGCCATTTGGGGATTAATAGGCAATAAATTGCCTTCCACTTGCCACTTGGACCACCTTATCACTTCTGCACCATGTCATTCTCCTTGTCTGTCACTTTGTCGATTTGCCCTTTGTCTTCTTCGTCTCTTCTGGCTTGTCAGCCCCCAGGGGCAAACACTTAGCAGATTACTGCATTTTGAGCTCCCTTCCAATGCTTTCTTAGTTTGAAACAAATGGCTACTCTATTTCACTAAAGTTGACATCCATGTGGTTGTCATGCTTTGAACACCAATAGCTATTTCTCCTTCTTGAATTTGATGGTCTCTGGGACGGCCTTATTTTGGTCAAAACATCATCAGGTCTTTGTTGGAATTTCCTTGGGCCTATCTTCCTTCATTATTCCCTAGCCCTTCCTCCCTTTGAAAAGTCCTTTATCTTGGTTGAAAGTCCCCCGCAAGGGCACCTACCCTTTGGGGTCCTTCGACGGGTCCTTGTTTGTTTGGGACTGTTCCCCGGGCTCTCGTGGGCAAATTGTCTATGGACAATTTTCCCTGGGTTAAATTCCTAGGCTGCTTACCTTCATGTATTTCCATGGACAAAATGTCTATAGATAATTTCCACAGACAAGTTGTCTACGAAAATTGTGTCTAACCATTCCTTTGATTTTTAACTGTCTGCACGAATCATTGAAATGTCGAAGTGTTCGCCCTCCAAAGGGTACTTTGACTTTTGACTGCCCTTCCAGCTTGGGGCATACCTTTGAACTAGGATGTTAAACCAAAAGGTTCAATGGTTTAAAGGTTCAACCAAGCACAACAAATTCCCAAGGCCAAGCCCGATGCTTTGAACCAAGCCATTAAACTGAACCCATTGAACCAAAAAGGTTCAACAGTTCAACTAAGCACATCGATGAAAAAATAAGGCATAAAAGCCGATGAACCATTTGAACCAAGGTTGATGAACCATTTAACTAGGCCATGAACCAACTCACTAAACTTATATCACCTGAAATTAATTGGCATTGAATATCAAGGGAGAAGGTGACTGAAATTTTGCCCGAAGGAAAAATTAGTCAACACTTATTACATTAAATACTTGTTAGAAGTGATAATTCTTGGTACAGATGTAGCTGGCAGAGATGTTCTACTAGTGATTTATTTTATAAGCATACTAGCTCATAAGGGTTCCATCTCTCCTCTTTTCATATATATATATATATATATATATATATATAGATATATATATATATAGAGATATATATATATATATATATATATATATATATATATATATATATGAAAAGAACTAATGAGTTCAAAAGAGCAATAAAGTCAAGATATGTTTAAATAAAATCAAAAGGATCACATGATGAAATAAGTTTAATGTACCATACATCATGATCAATAAAATTAAAGAAAGGGAAAAGAGGGAACCTAGGGTATCTTTATCAAGGCTATGGATGCCTAGATGGTAGTAGAGCAATGCCTAAGCTTCCCTTGATTTAATGAGCTTTAAGAGAAATGAGATTGAAAATTAAAACTTCATCAAGCCTTTAAAAATCACATCACAATAAGGTTTAAATGAAATTCACTTCCAGCACACATAGATCCAAGGATAAGAAGGCAAGTATGTTGTGTGAATCTACTTAGGAGTATCTTTCATATTTTTAATTTTAATATTTTTTATATGGCACAATTCATGTTTTATTTGAGATTATTAACCAAATTTATAGGTTCTCAAATGTGCAAAAGTATTCCCCTTATAAGCCACCATTTTATACCCAACATCCCCTTTTTTCTTCTTGAAGAAATGAGGACCTACTTTTTCATATTTTGGCCTTGTTTGTTGAGCCTGTCTTCTATATGTTTGTGAAAATACATAAAATGAGTAATCCCTAATTTTTATACTTAGAATAAATGAGCATGGTATTATGTATTTTATGAACTAAACCTATTAATTCCTTTTCAGGTGTTTTTGAACTATGTAGGTTTTTTGGGGCTTAGTTTATTCAGGAAAATTTATTTGGAGACTTATTCATTAGGCCTTTTATTTAGGATTTTGTTCAAACATTTTGTCCAATAGATTTAGTCTTCAAATTTTTTTGTATTGGGTTTTCTATCAAGAAACTTACTCGAGATTTATTCATTGGGCCCTTTGTTTGGACATTTTGGTTGATGAATTTTTGTCTTTCGCATTTTATATATGACATTTCATCTTCAACATTTATTTATAAGGATTTATTCAGTGGGACTTTTAGTTCTCAGGACATTTGTTCCGAATATATTTGGTCTTCATATTTTTTGTAGTGGACATTTTGTCCAAAAAGATAATTCTAAAATGACTTATTTTATATTATAAATTACAAATTTAGACTTTTCTATTTAGAAATTTTGTTCAGAGCAAATTTGGTCTTTAGGTTTTTTGTATTGAATAAATTGTCTGATGGATCATAAGCTTTATATACACTTCAAACTTTTTGTTTAGACTTTTTGTTCAAGGTTTTTGTTTGGACATTTTGTCTGATAGAATTTAGTCTTCAAAACATTTGTTCAAGTATTTTATTTGGATTGGTCCGAACACAAAACCCAAATCTTGACTCTTGAATGCTAAAAGCTTTCTATACTTAGCTGATAAAGCCAACACACTTCCTAATACTTGCTAATGCTACCCACCAAATATAACTAATGAGAGATTTGAACTATGTAAAAAATACAAAATAAGTGAATAATAGGCATTTATAACACATGAAATAGAATTTAGTGCTAAATCTATATACAAGATGTGTAGCCATTGAAGTCTTCATTGCTTACAAATAAATGAACTTGAACTTGACTACTATCTTGCATGACAAAAACTCTAACTACCTACGAGATTATCACAAACAAACCAATAACTAGAATAAAAGAGAATTATTCACTAAGCATAGAAGAAGATTGTAAGCACTTCTAATTCTACATAATAGCAATGGTGACTTCATGCAAATCATTTAGGGGAGCACTACCCCCATTAGAATTTTCTATCAAGGACTCAACGATATTCACATACACTATCTTTGATGTCAATATTTTTGATAAAAGGTATGTAAAATCACTTTGAATTATGGGATGTTATCTATTTTTTCAATATGTTTTCATTGGATGGAAATTTATCTCCTTCAGAGTGACTGTTTGTCACAAAATTACTAGAACTTAAGAGACAAGTATTACAATCGACTACAACCAAAGCCAAGTTGATGCCATGCATCAACCTCCTCTAAGAACTATTCTTTGTAGGAAAATTTATTCAAGATGCTTTTTTTCACCATTTGGATAATTAAATGGTCATCATGTGCATATCTAGAGTATATTTTCAAGGGTATTTGTCCTAACCAGCACTAGATGCTTATTTTGACAAACATAGGTTAGTTTCATAGAATCAGGATAATCTAATGGAAAAGGTTTTGACTTCATGGCTTCTCCCCAAGGGAAACATGACATACAAAGGTAAGAATCAAACTTATATCAATAATTCCAAGATGGCAGTTTGGATTGGCATGGCATTGCCCAATAGACTCTATGGAAATCCCAACATCCATTTTCTCAATTTAAATTGGGTACCATTATTGCATATGATGTTGACTAATGATGCAATAATTGCCCTGGGTGAGATTATAAGCTACCAGCTAAGATAATAGGTCATTCATAAGGATAAGTGGCCCACTTTGGTAGGCCATTTTATATGATGTCTTATCTTCTAGATGTTGTCATGGGAACAGTGTATAAAGTCCTCAGTGAGATATGAAGCCTAGCCACCAACTGTATCAAGAATTAATTTTATGATCATTTATAATTTATGCATATCTATGCTTATACCAAGAACATGGTGAGGATTGTTCAGGATGTTTATTCTCAAATTTAGTAAATAATCCATGGCTCTCTAATGCCTAGGGTTGGATCAAACATTGTGAGAAATACTAGCTGTAAGAGGTGATTATTTTATATATCCTAGATACATTATTGTCATTATCAATAGACATAAGGTCAATCCTTTGAGCCTTTCAAAACATATGCCTGATAAATTGGTTGAGCAAGAAATTGCTTTCTAGTTCTAGTGGAACATTAAGGACCTGATCAAAAATAAGAACACATTTTATAACCATCACATGGTGATTGGGAGGATGCTCTACATAATTAAGAAATATTTTAGAGATGTAGGTGGAAAAATAAAGAGTTATCATTTTCCCATAGTACCACATAGGGATTGGGATCCTCATGACTACATCTAAAAGCACATTCAAGGCCTTAGTATCCCCTATCAACACATCCATTATGACTATGACTTTTTATTCATGAATGCACAAAATGATGAGGTAATGGAAAGGGAAAGGGTTTTTTATTTGAATGGGGATCACTTAAGGATGATTCAATAGGAACCTTAAATCACTATGAAGGAATTACATAGCAAAATGTCACTCTTTATAGGATGGACATCCTTAGACTTGTGGAAGGACCTACACACTAAACAGTCCAAGGGAAAAGGAGATCCATCATAAGATCCTACTCTGAAGTTGAAGGATGTCAAGAATGAACCAAGGGTGAGTGAACCTGATCCTAGGGGAGCTTTAAGAGACCCCATCAATTTGGATTCCTCTAATGAGGAAGAGAAAGGACAAGAGCTCCCATTTTCTAGTGCAATTTAAATGCCTACATCTACCCCCTAGATAAAATAATCTACATCTTTAGGGTTAGTCATAGATAAATCAGCTACCTCAATTTAGTAAGGATCCTCTTTATAGCCTAAGACTACTATTTGTTACAAGAGGAAGCCTAAGACTCCCCCCATAGGCAGTACTATAATAGAGCAATCTCAAAGTTTTCCTATAATGACCTAATAAGTAGAAGTGGAGGAAGAGGAAGAAGATGATTCTAATGAAGAGGTAGAATTAGAAAAGGCCAAGGCTCTTAGCCTCAAGTGCAAAAAGGGAAAAACATTAGTTGTGATGGACACCATAAGTACAAAGGCTTTAAATACCACTTCCTTGCTCTCTTATTTTTTTCCCATTTTTGGGTATGTATCAATTTCATCTATATTGAAAATTCCTAAGGTGGAAGTTATCACTTCCACCTCTGATGATCCATTCAACTCCTCTTAATTCTTAAATTTCCTACTAATCACCCCAAAAGTTGAGAAGGATGGTTCCACTGATCCTCCATCTTCCAACACCTTTGATTAATATTCCACCCCCATTCCATCCACTTTCATCATGGCCACTACTACTATTCCTTTTAACACTACCACTATCATATCATTGAAGAGTAAAAGGACATCCAAGAAGATTGAGACTACTATGGCCACTTCTCAGCTGCATGTCTAATCCACCCAAATCACTCTCCCCATGTCATACACCACTTCATCATATGATACCATTATCACTAGTTCAAGCAAGGAGAAAAAGGAAAAGGCATAAATGGTCATAGTCCATCCATTTGCCCAATATGGAGGTTTGGATTGGTCTCAGATTATTTGGCCTTCCTTGCTTGACACAATTGTCAAAGTAGCAAAAAAGAAACAAATAGTTGAAGAAGTTGAAGAAGAAGTTGTGGTCAAAACCATAAAGAGATTGACCTCAACTAGTTGAAATTTACTCTATGGGACATTAATTTAAAGGCCAAAAATTCTCAAATACATAGCTTCAAAATAACATAGCTTCCCTCTATAAAAAATTTGTTTGATAAACCTTCTAAAAGTATTTAGAGGGTAAGTGGAAGCTGGAAGATGATATTGGTAGGGAATTCATTTTTGAAGAGAGGTAAGATGTCTTCTTAAACAAAATATAAAACTGATAATTAGGTAAATACCCCTATGATGAAGACTTCAAGTATCTGGTTGTAGCACAAAAGGAGGCCATGGTGGTAATCCATGAAGGCACAAAGCTGGCTAGATAGGAATCGGATGCATAATTAGAGAAATTAAAAGAGAAATATAAAAACTATGTATATCCCAACTGGTGTAGAATTTGAGGTGTAAGAAGTAGCATCAAAGTGTTATAATTATTTAGAAACATTATAATTCATGTGAGCTGAATTATCCCCCCATGTTTCCAATACTCATAAATTATTTAATTCTTTAAAATATGATGAGAATAAATTGAATATGTTGATTGTTTATATAACTAATAAGGCTAATAGCCAGCTAAATCTAATGACACCACTAGAGGCATCCAATTCTCTCAATATGGTGGTCATCAAAATAGAAGATCCTAGGGAATGGGTGATAGTTGCTAAGTCTTTGGTCTTTAAGTATCAAGAACAAGAGGCCCTCATTCTACAAATTTTAAATGATTTGAAATTATCTAAAGTAAAAGATGCTTTAGTAAAGTTGATCAATAAGATGAAATTTGATCAGATCATTTAGGAGGCCATAAATAACTTCAATCAAAGGACATAGAAGCTAAGTTGAGCTTTGCTAAGAAGAAAGTGACTAAAGTTGAGATCTTCAAGATCAACTTTTAGATGACTAAATCAGAGCATGCAAAGCTCTTGGGATAAGTTGATAGGATACACAAACAACCTCTTTTGAATTTATACATAATTAATTAGTAGAATGACATGTCACATAAATGTTGGCTTGAGATAGAGGTGAAGAAGTAGACTCAACTTACCACTTCTAATTATATATCGACAGCCACAACTACTATGCTAACTAAAGTCCATGTAGCCATCTAGACATCAAAACAACCATAAAAGGGCCCAATTTTTACATGTACATTCTATAGCTATGAATATTATATATTTATAGTTTTATTATAGTTTGAACCATATTTTAAAGTTTCCTAAATCATTTTTTAAGCATGCACATGTTGCATGATTGTTGTAAAGGCTAACTTAAATTATTAACAACTGTAAGATAACTCTATATAATTTTGACTGTAGTTAAAAATCAAGTTATAACTATGACATGTAATGAATTTTACATGTAATTGAAGAATGAGGTGAACCCTTCCCCAATTTTATTTAAGCACTTGTAACCCATAGTTTTGAGGTGTTAGAGAATTTTCAATATATAAGAATAGAATCAATTTCGATTGTCAACTCATACGTTTGTGTATTTTCTTTCCAATGTTTTTTAATTACATTTTATTTCTTTAGTTGTATGATTCAATTACTCTTAGTGTGCAAAAGATGTGAATGGTTTCTTTCTTATTATAATTGATATGCTAGTTTTAGATGTGCAATAGCTATTAAGGGATTAGTAAATTTCATTGATTATTGATAATTAAGTTGATTGATTCATATTCTTAAGTGTGTAAAAGTGATTTCATTCAATATAGTTTTCTATGAGTGTGCAATAGTTGCCTTAGATACCCCACTAAGCCCAAGCCATAATCTTTTCATTAAGAGTGTGAAATAGTTTCCCTAAAGTAGAAATATTTGACTAAGGCATGTGAGTTTCCTATATAAAGATTATCCTAGACTACTTGACCATGTTTGACTGTGTGTGTACAAATAGTTTCTACCAACAGGCATAGGTTTTGAAAGCACTTGTCCACTTAGAAACCAACCAGGTAAGTGATTCCTGAAGCCACATAACCTTTCTTTTCTACTCTACCCTTCCCTCCCTTTTTTGAGTTTATTTTGAGACATACTCACTCTAGATTAGTAACCATTAAGCCACCAACTCATCTATATTTTACTTCCTTTTTAGAGACCACCCCTCCATCCGTAAGACCTTATTAACAATCTACATGCCCTGTTTACTATTACATTAATTGGTTGTTAAGAAAAATACCTAAAAATCATGATCTAGAATGGAGTTTACCTCCATTGAGATCCCAAAATGTTAGAGGTTACCTCATTATAAAACTAGTGTGAATAAAACCTACATCAACACAAAGTAAAATGTGCATGACAAAAATATCATAACACATTAAAAATCCAACATGTTACATATAATAAGTGTTGGATGTGAGATATATTTTTACATGGAAGGATTTATCCATCTCAAAATATATTTTAATAATATAAATTTGTGGATATTTATGTAAAACTTAGAGTATAGTTGTGTTTCGGTCATATCTAATAGATATTTCAAATGTGGTTCATGTTTATGAGAACCAACTCTTCTTTTCACTATATATCTTATATTGTGTGAGACCCTTGCATTTTTTGTAAACCTTTCATAGCATTGGCTAAATCATTGTATTTATGTGAGAATCTACTAGAGAATGACCTTATTTCATTTTTATTAGCACCATAAAGACTTTTATGTCTCCCATTTGATTTCATTATTGTTTTTTTATCTATGTTCAGTATTTTGCTTGTTTTTATAATCAAGCATTTTATTTTTGTTTAACCACTTACTATATAAGTTGTAAATACACATCAGGAAACATTATTATATTATCAAGATACATTTTACCACATTATGTGAGGTGACCCTATCATTTTAGTTTTAAATTATTTGTATATAAAATAAATATTCTTAAATGTAGAATGCATAGTTTAAAGCTTACATATCTTCATAAAAGAAATTCTCCAATACACTTTCATTTGTAAATAATTTTATTTTTTATTTTTCAAATTTTATTTTTTAGTTAATTTAAAATATAGTTAATGTTGGCCAATTTTTGCCCACATACTAAGATTTTGCCTAAATAGATCAGTTGAGTAGTTCTTGATTGACTAAATTATTGAAATATGACTTTGACAAGCCTAGAAGAACTAATCCATCATTAGCACATCATGCAAAAATGAATACACTAGTCTAGTTGCACATTTTATATATGCACTTAGGATGTAGACCACAGCTAAAGGAATGCATGGACGTGAATTTATTCATGCCTAGAACATCCCCTACAAATTTTGTATCTTGATGAGCTTGTTATCTCAAGATATAGAGCTTCAAAGTTAAACTTACAGTCTGGGATGACCATGGGCATATCAAGTTTAAGCCTCATAAAGTATCCATTTGAATTGAAATGCTCCAACATAAATGGTCAACATTCAATACTACCATGAAGATCCAAATGTGCATGGGTGAGTATAGTGTCAGTGGGTCTTAAAGATCCAATGGTGCATATTTTATCATGCATCAAAGATCAATGGTGACCATCAAGTCAAAAGGTTAGCATTAAATGCATCAATGACAAGTATCAAGATCCTAGGTACTTGAACAAAGATCTAATAGTGAATATTGATTGACATAGCTAGTAGGCCCAATCAAATTGATGGTGTGTGATCCATCATAAAGAAAATATTTAATGATGAGTGATGGGTTAAAGGTTAGTGAATCTCAAAGATAAATGCACAGTTGCTAAGTGTCACAATCATGTTAAGCTAGTAGAAGATCTACAATGCATGTTAGATCATACAGATTCAAGATCAACAACAAGTGAGGGGTCAAAGAATAAATGTATCCTAGGGAAAAAAATTAAAGAAGATAGATGGCATAAAGTCAAGGAACCTAGATCAAGATCGATGGCCAAGATTAAAAGTCAAAATCTAGGGACTTCAAATGGAGAATAATTATGACCTAGGTCAAAATAGAAGCAAGTCCTATAAGGGTCATTACATCACCATTAGATATAAGTCAAGCATCATAATTATATGAATTCATAGTCAAGATGGTTATGAGGATGTCTCATTGCCATTAAATTAGAATCTCAACCTCTAGTTTGAAGATTTAGAATTTACAAGGTCTATCTTTTGAAGTTGTAGTATTACTCCCTGATTGTGTTCTTTTTTCTTTAAAAATTGATTTGTGCATAAAATGAGTTCTTGGTTCATGTAAGGTTAAAAGGTAGAATAAGTAATTTAGATGTAATGGAGATCAAGAATGAAGATATGCAACTTGTAGGATTTTTATTAATATATAATAGCTATATGAAAACCAATATTTGGATTAGTTTTCAATCTATAATAAATACCTATGCTTAGATGGAGTGGGTGAAGATGTATGGTTATGAACAATTTTCTAGTCTATATACATGGCTATATCCTCAACAAGCATGTAATTACCACCACTCAAAGTAGATGTGGTGATGGCTCTTTTAGTTTCAAGATATGAAGATTTTATCTTCACAAGAAAACAAGTGGGAGGTGGTGTAGAAAGTCAAGGAGAAATTTTAGGGATTAGAGAAAGCAGATGGAGAATTCATTTCTATTTATGAGACTTTAAATATTTTCTCCAAAAAAAATCCCATGACTCATCATTAAGAATATATTATTATGCTCTAGTGGATCTCTCAACTAATGATAAAACTTGAAGATTATTAGAGCCAAATGCATGGTTGACTTATTGATGAGGGATAGTACTAATTGGATAAAAATGTGGTGGATATTTTAAGAAAGGTGGTGATGGCTCATTGATTGATTTCTTGATGCATGTTCTTCCTCTCTCTTCTCCTTTTTCTATATTTTCCATTCTTTCTCATTTGTAGAAGGATGCTCATTTTTTGGAGTATCAAGGGATCTTTGAGATATTACAAGATATTCTCCTCTTGATTACACTAACCTATTAATAATTTGTAAGAACTACCTCTTGATGCAATAAATTATCTCTTTACCTATCTCTTACCTTGAATTTATGTTGGGTGATTTTTGAATGATGGCCTTGTGTGAATGATAATCTTTCTTGTCCATTGTCCTCATTTCTCACCTCTTTTAGGGTATTTTTAAGCTATCTCCAATTATGGATTAGTGTTATTTTAATCATTAATGTAAGATCATAGTGAGTCTTATAAATCCTCTTTGTTTGCATTCATTACTTCATGAACCTAATCTATGAAATACTTATGCAATTAGCTTGATTTTGAGGTTATGTGAGATAATATTGTATTGTACTAATTTAGTTTATGTTTAATCTTATAAGACTTTCCCATTTGCATTTGGTGCATCAACTTGTTATCCTTATTAGGATCCCTTCACTCTTTATAACCCTTTTCTTAGTGCAAGCATTAATTTAGGTGATCCATCAAGAGGAAGTTGGCCTTCTCTAGAGCTTTAGCCACATCATAGGTTACTCACATCTTAGGGTTATTCCCATATTATGACTAGGAGTATGTGAGCCAAAATAAATCCTCTACAAGGTTGTAATTTCATGTCATAATAGTTTCTATCATGACCGATGGGACTTTACTATGTTTTGTGTCTCACTGAAAGGTTCTTGGTTCTACCTTTTAGTGTAATCAGCATTTGGAGGCACATTTGTAAACACCAATGGTGAATCAACTATGAACATCAGATGGTATAAGTATCCCAAGTGCATAATCACCATCATTTGGTATATATTATTACTAATTTTATGAAAATACATATTTTTTCTTTCCTTATCCTTCATATCAAATTAGCAGTGTTCATGGCTTCATCCTAAGTGGCCCTCAAGATTTAATATATCAACCTTCTTAGAATTTGCCTCTCTCTAGTCAACCATAAAATTACCTTAAGGAGATATGGATTAATATTTAAAAATAATTAATAGAGGTTGATAGGGAAGAAGAGTATTATAGGCAACAATAGAATCTTGAACACCAAGCTTATGTTCAAGAACAAGAGTGAAGGTCTCAAGAAGAATGCTTGGTTAGGTAAGACCAAACTAAGAGGGAAAATGAATATTAGTTGTTATTAAGACAAATAAAAACCAACCCTAGACCCAAAATACCCTATCCCACTCTTGCTTATGCTCAAACCTAACCCCCTAGTCCACCTTGTCAAAGCTCATCTCTATCAAGAGTCAAGTTAATCATTAAGGGCCATTTAGCTAAAGAATATCAAGCCATCCCATCTTAGATCTTATCTTATGCCAATGACCCTAGCTATGTCATACCCTCTATTATGAAACTACCCTCTCCCATATTGATTCAATAAAAGGAGAAGGTGGACAAGCCTTATGCATATACCTCATGAAAATCAATCAAGGAGGGCACAAAGAAAAGAGAGGAAGTGCTAGCATAGATCGTCCAAGAACCAATTCAAGAAAAATAGGTGTTATCTCAACTCAATGAGATTTAGATATATAATATTCAATACTCTCTCTCCTTTCCCAAAGAACCACCTAAAATAGCTTTCAAAGTCCCTAACTAAAAGGATACTCTCCTAAGCTACAATCAAGGTGAATGTTTTCACCCTCTTACCATCTCCCTCTTGGGTAAAGAGCATATTTTTCAAGCAATAGAGGAGGAGATTGTAAGCATAGGTGAACTTGAAGAAGATAACACAAGTGTATATGATGAAGAGATCATGATAGATAGCCCACTCCATTTAGAGGAGAAGAAATTAGGTTTGGACCAGCTATTGTGGCATGGCTTTGACACTGATGAGTTAGAGCTTGAAGGCAATATTGATGACTTCATATTTGAAGAAATGGGTATTGGAGTTGGATTTGATATAAAAGGGTATTTTGATTTATTCCAAGAGATTCCATTTATTTGGGTTAAAGATGAGGATGATTAAGGAGCAAAAGTTGATGTGGTTGCAGCAGTCAACCATTCAACTGGTAAGGATGAAGATGAGGAAGAAATAGAGAAAATGGAGGATCAGGATGAAGTATGGTAACAAATATGCCATGAATTCATGGAGAAGGTAGAGGTTATAAAAAATAATATGGCTCCTTTAGAGCATGAAAATTAACTTGAAAATTAGGTTGAAGAAACTGACTAGTCTCAAGATGAATTATTTATTGAAGGTAGTATTGATGTCTTCAAGAATGAAGGAAAATGGTTAGATCTAGAGCCACAAGAACATGGCATTTTGAACATTGGATGGGTTAATGAGATACTATATGTCTACTTTCAAATTAAACAAAGAAAGTATGGTGTTGAAGTTGGTATTGTCTTGAATGACCAAGAAGAAATTGTCTTTTGGGATGACATAGATATTTTTTTTGTAGGCCTAGATAGTAAAACTTCATGTTCAAAGCAATGATCAGAGGAGGATCCATCACATGTTGTGCCTAATTTAGAGCATAAAATTGAGCCAAAAAATGAGGAGGTTGCAGGTGCTCCTATAATCCATTTTAGAGAAAGCCTTAAATAAATGGACTAATATGTCTATATTGGAAACATGTTTATCCAAGTTTATCCTCTTGAGAACATGACAAAAGAGTCAGCTAATAGGCATCTTAGCTAACCTATCATGAGATCTCAAAAGTAAGGTGTTTTCTATCTTGGTCTACCATAAGTGAGTGATGCTAAATATTTTCCATTTGATCCATGAGGAAGATACTTTTAAGTTACATCCCTGTATATATTAGGGTAGATTTCACGCTTTTTTCTAAGTGCCTATGTGCACATTTATTAGTAGGTTAGTTTTCTTTTCTTTTCTCTAATTGCCTACATGTACTTTATTTTTTTTATTTTTTTATTGTTTCTTCAAAAGAGAGTTATCTAGAGGGGTATTCATTTTTTAGATTTAGATCAATATGTTGAACTAAAGACTCCATGCCCAATGAACTAGTCAAGATAAATGGTCTAGGTTCTCAAGCATAGAAGGCATGCTTCCATCTAAGTCACCAAAGATATTGGCCAATTATATCTTGCATACTAATATTTTTCTTATATAGATTAGTTGAGTAGTTATTAATTGACTAAATGATCAAAATATGACTTGAATAAGCCTAAAATAAATAGACCATAATTATCACATCATGCATAAATAAATGAACCAGTCTAGTTACAAATTTTATATATGTACTTTGGAGGTTGACTAGAGCCAAAAGAATGCATGGACATGAATCTATTAATTCCTAAAACATACCTTATATAATTCATATCTTGATGATCTTGCTATCTCAAGATATAGATCTTTAAAGTTGAACTTATAGTCTCGAACAACTATGGGCATGCCAAGTTTAAGCCTTGTAAAGTAGATGTTTGAATTAAAATGTTTTAAGATCAATGATCGGTGTTAAAGTATACCATGAATATCTAATGATACATGAGTAGGAGAATATCAATGGGTCCTACAGATTTAATAGTGCACATTTTATCATGCATCGAAGATCAATGGTTAACATCAAATCAAAAGGTTAGTAATAAACTCATCGATGATAAGAGTTAATATCTCGAGTACTTGAATAGAGATATAATTGTACATAGTGATTGACAAAGCTACTGGGCCTAAGTAGATTGATGGTGTGTGATCTATCATATAGAGCAGATCTAATAGTGAGTAATGGGTCAAAAGGTTAGTGAATCACAAAGATAAATATGCAGTTACCAAGAGTCATGATCATATTAAGATAGGATAAGATATATAGTACACATTATAGCATGAATATTTAAGATAAACATCAAGTGATGGGTCAAAGATTAAGTGTATATTGGGGACAAATACAAAGAAGACAGATGGCACAAATTCAAAGAGACCAGATCAAGATCAATGGCCAAGATTAAAATTCAAAATCCATGGACTTCAAATGGAGAACAATTATGACCTAGGAAAAAATAGAAGTAATTCTTGTAAAAGTCATTCCATCACCATTAGAGCTCAATCAAACATCACAAGAAGATGTAGTCATATTTAGTATGGTAATGAGGGAGTCTTATCACCATTAAAGTACAATTTTGACCTTCGATTTGAATATTTAGAAATTATAGGGTCCATAATTTAGGATTGTAGTATTATTCCCTAATTATGTTTGTTTTTTTCTATAAAAATGATATGCACATACAATGATTTCTTGGTTACTACAAGGTTCAAAGGAAGAATATGTCTATTTAGACCTAATGGAGATCAAGAGTGAAGTTATGTATCTTGTAGGCTTTTTATTGATATATAATAGCTATATGAAAACTAATAATTAGATTGGTTTTCAATCTATAGTAAAGACCTATGCTCACATAGAGTAGGGGTCGATAAATGGTTATGAACAAGTGTCTCATCTTTATACATGGTTATATACTTAATAAGAAGGTACTTACCACTACTCAAATAAGACGTGGTGATGGCTCTATCAATTTCAAGATATGAATATTTTATCTTCACAAGCAAAGAAGTGAGAGGTGGTGTAGAACTTCAAGGAATAATTATGGGGATTGGAGAAAGTAGTTGGAGAATTCATTTTTGTTCTAGAGACTTTAAATATTTTCTCCAATAGTAAGCCCATGACTCATTCAAAATAGATTATTTTCCTCTAGTGGATATCTCAACCAATGAGAAATCTTGAAAATTATTGGAGCCAACAACATGGTTAACTTGTTGATGGGAGCTAGTCCTAATTAGATTAAAATGTGGTAGAGATTTAAAGAAAGGTGGTGATATCTCATTGATTGATTTATTGATGCATTTTATTCCTCTATCTCTTCTTCTTTTTTTATATTTTCCATTCTTTCTCATTTGTATAAGGATGATCATTTTTGGGAGTATTAGGGGAATCTTTGAGATATTGCAAGATATTCTCCTCTTGATTAGGATAAACCCTACCAAGAATTCATAAGAAATGATTCTTGATGTAATAAAGACTTTCTTTACCTGTCTCTTGCCTTGGATCTATGTTGGGTGAGTAGTGCATGATGTCTTTATGTGAAGGAGAATCTTCCTCATCCATTGGCCTCCTTTTTAACCTCTTTTAGGGTATTTTTAGGCTATTTGTAGGTCTGGATTAGTGTTCTTTCTGTCATTAATATAGTTCTTAGTGAGTCTTCTAACTCATATTTATTTTCATTCATTACTTCTTAAACTTAGTCTATGAAATACTTTTGTAGTTATCTTGATTTTGAGGTTGTGTGATCTAGCATTGTGTTTATCTAGTATGGGTTCAAGCTTATGGCAGTTTTCCATTTATATTTGGTGAATCAATTTGTTATCCTCTTAGGAAACCATTCCCCCTTTCTAACCATTTTCTTAGTGCAAGAATTAGTTTAAGTGATCCATCAAGAGGAAGTTGGCCTTATCTAGAGGTTTAGCCCCATCATAGGTTACCCATAGCTTGGGTTTGTCCCCATATTATGACTAGGATTGGGGGAGCATGAATAATTCCTCCACAAGGGTGAAATTATATGTCATAAAAATTTATTATATTCTCGATGGGACTTTATTGTGATCTACATCTCACTAAAAGGTTCTTGGTGTTGACTTTCATTGCAATCAACCTTTAGAGGCACTTTTGCAAACACCAATGGTGACTCCACCACAAACAATAGTTGGTATAAGTAGCATAGGTAACTAATCATCATCATTTAGTATGTATCATTACTCATTTTATCAAGATGCATGTTCTTTATTTCCTTATCCTTCATATAAAGTTATCAATGTTCATGGCTTCACTCCAAGTGGCCCTCAAGATTCAATGTATTAGCATTGTCAAAATTTGCCTCTCTCTAGTCGACTAGAAAATGGGCTTAAGGAAATATGGATTGATATTGAAAAATAATTAAGAGAGGTCAATAGGTAAGAAGAGTATTATAGGCAACAATAGAATATTGAACACCAAGATTATGTTTGAGAGTAAGAGTGGAGGTCTCAAGAAGAATGCTTGGTTAAGAAAGATAAAGCTAAGAGGGAAAATGACTATCAATTGTTCTTGAGATAGAGAACAACCAACCCTAGACCATAATTACCCTCTCCCACTCTTGTTTATGCTTGAACCTAACCCACTAGTCCACCTTCTCAAATCTCATCTCTATTAAGAGTTAGGCCAGTGGTTAAGGGCCATTCGACTAAAAAATATCAAGCCATCCCATCTTGGATCTTAGCCTATACTAATGACCCTAACTATGTCATACCCTCTCTTGTGAAACCACCCTCTCCCACACCCACTTAGGAAAAAGAGAAGGTGGCCAATCATTATACTTTCCCCTCATGGAAATAAATTGATGGCACAAAGAAAAGAGAGAAAGTGCTAGTAGAGTTAGTCCAAGAACCAATTCAAGAAAAAGAGGTGTTATCTCATCTAAATGAGATTTCCCTACATAATATTCAAGACTCTCTCTCCTTTCCCAAAGAACCACCTAAAAGAGCCTTCAAAATTTGTAGATGAAAGAATACTCTTCTAAGCTAAAAACAAGGTGAACTTTTTCACCCTCCCACCATCTCTCTCTTGGATAAAGAGATTGTTTTAAAAAACTGACCAAAAATTGGGTTCTGATAATGGTGGCACACTATAGAGCTCGTTGAGAGATTTTTGACACATTTTTTAGATTGTAAATATGAGTTCGGGAGCTCCTATTATGGCCATTTGAAGATTGGTCAAAAAATGAGAGTCGAAAGTGATGTGGCACTGTTTAAATATGCCAAGTGGACCAATAGCCATTTGACACATGGAAAAATAATTAGGTGAAAAAAAAATTTGGTTTGGTGTTTTTTTATTCACATATTTGAAATTTTCAAAACATTTAAATAAGGTGCCAAAGGCCAACTTCCACAAACTGCCACATCACCCCACCAAACATGCATTGACCAAGTCTAAGTGGCAGTCTAAGTTGGTGCTTAAGTCTTGGCATTTGAAAAAGGAAATGCCAAGCTATTTTAAGAATGTAAACTACCTTCCATGTAGCCTATGTGGGATATGAATAATTCAAATGCACCCAAGGAGGAGGCCGACATGCCAAACAAGGAGGAGAGAAATTCAAACTTCATGCTAAGTGCCTAAAAAGGAGGGCTGATGGTTTGAACCCTTGACCTACCACCCAAAAGAGATAAGCCTTGATTGCTTGTGCTATGGAGGTTGAAGTGTTATAAAAGGGACTAATTTCTATTGAAAATAATCAATTTTTTGGACTGTGTTTTTATTTTAAAAGGTTGATACTTTATAAAAGATTTGGGAAAGCTTATGTAATGGATTTTTATCCATTTTCTGGCCATAATACACAGTATTAATACTCTTTTTATCCAATTTTCATATTGGAGGAGTATATTTTTAAGCCCTTAGAGGAGAATTTTAGGACTTTTGAAGCAACTTTGCAGGTTTTATGAAGACTCACAAAATTTGAAGGTGCCAGGCTTGATTTCAGTCATGGTGAAGGTGAATTCTTGCATAGAGATATCAGCTTATAGGAAAGTTTTTTATTGTTTCCAGGTGTCTGAAGTGACCTTAATGGAAATGGTCCACTCCTTTGGAGAACACAGAGATGTAGGCATCATTTGTTGAGCCAAACTCCATTATCACGTTTCATGTTTTGGTAATTGTCATTTTGATGCATGATTTTGTTTCAGTTTGCTGATTTGGTTTAATTAGTAAATGAACTCATGCAAGTAATCTACAATTTGATGATTATAACACAACATTATTAAAAACTAGTTTAATTGGTAATTGGAAGTAACAAGTCTTTTGACAATTCCATTCCAACTCAACAATTGAGAACATTTTATGCCAAACATTTTGCAAGTTCTTTTGAGTTTTTTGAGAATTTGTTAAGTTTTGAGAAAATTTAGTATTCATACTTAAAACTTCACTTTGAGTTGAATCAGTGTATTTTACAGATCAAGTTGGTATCAGAGCAATTAGAATGTAGGGTTAGCTTCTGATTGAGTTTTGATAGTTGCTTTTAGTTTATTGGTTATCCATATCACTTGATTAGATTGCAATGTGCAGTTATGGAATCAGTGTGTTTGCAGGAAAACATGGGCAAGTTGTCACATAAAGCCAAGATGGAAGAGCTTGAAATCATCAATAGCTAGATTCAAGATGAGAATGCATTCCTAAGATGCAAGCTCTATTCCCTTGAAGAACAAATTTCAAATTTGAAATTGGAGATCAAATCCAAGGATGAGCTCTTGATGAGATTGCAATGTGGTGAGTGTGAAAAGGTAAAGCCTTCAACTTCAGATGTAGAAACTATGACTAAGTGTAGTGTAAGTTTTCACCACAAGAATCTTCATCTTCTTCTACCATTTTAGATTCAGATTCTAGTAATATTATTGTTGGTGATTTTGAAAGATACACTAAGGGCATAGGATCTAAATTGTTGTTTAAAATGGGTTATAATGGAGGAGGACTTGGTAGAGATAGCCAAGGTATATCTAACCTAATTCAAGTTGAGCATAGACCTCTTCATGTAGGTTTGGGTTATATTAGTGTGCAGGTGGATGATGGAGAAGTCACTTCCATGGATAAAGGAAGATGAGCTTCCAATAGCGAAGGTTTTAGGCCACTAGTTCAAAGGTGTAAAGGTAAAAGAGGTATTGAGACTCCACCTTCTGATTCTTACACTAAATCTTTTGATCCAATTGATATATTTAAGAAGTTTGGATATAATGTATAGAAGATAATGTAATCATTTCCATGCACTTTTTGCGGGATGAATAACCATAGTGCTAAGACTTGTTGGAAAAAAAATGCTTTGTTGAAGCAGATTGCATGTTTGAAAGACCATTCTCATGATAAGATGGGAATTAGCAAAAGGGGACCCTCACCTAAGAAGCATGTTTGCACTCATTGTAAAGTGAGTGGACATAGGATTGATAGATGTTTTAAGCTTCATGCATCTTCACATTTAAGTAATGTTAGAACTAAGATGATTTACAAACCTCTCACTAAGGTTAATGAAGCTAATTCAATCCATAATGCAGTTGACAATACAACCCAGGATAAGGTAAAACCTACAAGTGAAAATCCATTAAAGAGGTTAAGTCAATAATATGCAATTGATAAGGAATCCACAGAGACAATCAATTTCACTAGGAAGAAAGAAATGGTTAAGTGGATTATCACTACATTCTTTTTGCAACGCATGGTTATGAATTCACCTAAGGGAATGAACAAGATTTGATAGATGTAGATTAGAGTTGGGGGGAACACTTCAAGACAATTTTATCATATGAAGTTTTTCAATTCTCACTTTTTGATAAATCTAAGTTTTTGATCTCCTATTTATGTTGTGTGAGTTGTCTAGAGGAGTTGAACTCATTTGATCAATTAGAGATAATAGCAAAATGCATGTTGTAGGTTGAGTTAATTCCTTACAACACTTATTTGATTGTTATTTTGAATGTATATATTTTTGGCACATGGATGTATAGATGCATTGTTAAGACCCTATGTGCATGTTTGGATGTTAGGCGATATACACTTTGTGTTGTTTGCATTTGCTTAGCATATAAGTCCCATACTAGGGCATTGTATTGTAACATGTCTACAACATTTTGTGTATTTTTTTGACATTAATAAACTTGTTTTGTAGTTACATTGGAGATTATTTTAGTTATTGACAATTCACCGCTTTACAGGATGTGACATGGGCAGATAGTTTTGGTATGTTGTAATCACTTTGGTAGTTATAGATTCACTTACTCATGCCTTTGGATTAGGATTTTTTGTAGTTTGATTGTGAATCATTTTAATGCAATTGTTTATACCTCTTGTTATGATTGGGTTCTATTTTCATGGATACAGTAGACTAGTTATAAGATTAAGGGGATATTAGACTTTTAGAGACCAAAATCCTTTTATTGGGGAGGTGTGATCAAAAATTGGGTTTTGATAATGGTGGCACATTGTAGATCTCGTTGAGAGCTTTCTGATGCATTTTTTGGAATGTAAATTTGAGTTTTAGAGCTCCTATTATGGCCATTTAAAAATTGGTCAAAAAATGAGAGTTGAAAGTGATGTGGCACTATTTAAATATGCCAAGTGGACCAATAGCCATTTGACACATGGAAAAATAATTAGGTGAAAAAAAAATTTGGTTTGGTGTTTTTTTATTCACATGTTATTTGAAATTTTCAAAACATTTAAACAAGGTGCCAAAGGCCAACTTGCATAAACTACCACGTCACCCCACCAAACATGCATTGACCAAGTCTAAGCAACAGTCTAAGTTGGCACCTAAGTCTTGGCATTTGAAAAAGGAAATGCCAAGCTATTTTAAGAATGTAAACTACCTTCCATATAGCCTATGTGGGATATGAATAAGTCAAATGCACCCAAGGAGGAGGCCGACATGCCAAACAAGGAGGAGAAAAATTCAAACTTCATGTTAAGTGCCTAGAAAGGAGGGCTGATGGTTTGAACCCTTGACCTACCACCCAAAAGAGATAAGCCTTGATTGCTTGTGCTATGGAGGTTGAAGTGTTATAAAAGGGACTAATTTCTATTGAAAATAATCAATTTTTTGGACTGTGTTTTTATTTTAAAAGGTCGATACTTTATAAAAGATTTGGGAAAGCTTGTGTAATGGACTTTTATCCATTTTCTAGCCATAATACATAGTATTAATACTCTTTTTATCCAATTTTCATATTGGAGGAGTATATTTTTAAGCCCTTAGAGGAGAATTTTAGGACTTTTGAAGCAACTTTGCAGGTTTTATGAAGACTCACAAAATTTGAAGGTGCCAGGCTTGATTTCAGTCATGGTGAAGGTGAATTCTTGCATAGAGATATCAGCTTATAGGAAAGTTTTTTATTATTTCCAGGTGTCTGAAGTGACCTTAATGGAAATGGTCCACTCCTTTGGAGAACACAGAGATATAGGCATCAATTGTTGAGTTGAACTCCATTATCATGTTTCATGTTTTGGTAATTGTCATTTTGATGCATGATTTTGTTTTAGTTTGCTGATTTTGTTTAATTAGTAAATGGACTCATGCAAGTAATTTACAATTCGACAATTATAACACAACATTATTAAAAACTAGTTTAAGTGGTAATTGGAAGTAATAAGTCTTTTGATAATTCCATTCCAACTCAACAATCAAGAACATTTTATGCCAAACATTTTGCAAGTTCTTTTGAGTATTTTGAGAATTTGTTAAGTTTTGAGAAAATTCAGTATTCATACTTAAAACTTCACTTTGAGTTGAATTAGTTTAGTTTACGAATCAAAAATAGAGGAGATTGTAAGAATAGGTGAACTTGAGGAATATAACACAAGTGTCTATGATGAGGATATCATGATAGTTAGCCTACTCCATTTAGAGGAGAATATATTAGGTTTGGGCTAGTTGTTGTGGCATGGCTATGACACTGATAAATTAGAGCTTGAAGGTAGTAATGATGCCTTCATATTTGAATAAATGGGTATTCAAGTTGTAGTTGAGATTAAATTAGATTTTTATTTATTTTAAGAGATTCCATCCAATGGGGTTGAAGATGAGGATGAGCAAGGTGTTAGGGTGTGGAGCTAAAAGCTTCACCTTGATGTAAACAGAAGGAGGATGTTGAGTATGCAGTCACCGGCATCGATAGGCCACAACCGACATCAGTTAGGGATTAGTGTATAGCAATCGACATCAATAGGGATCGGCTAGCATCGGTCACCTCCAGGTAGACAGGGACTGACGTCGGTCGCCTGTGATGGTTCCAAAATTGTTGTTGACGAATAGTCAGTTAAGTGAATGGAGAGTTTGCATGATGAAGACTACTTCGAGTCTTGAGCCACTTGTCTAAATTAGTGTATGCATGAGATCCATATAATAGACTCATGGGCTGTATTGTTAAGTGTAGAACTCAAGTGTAGAACTTGGAGAGTTCTTCCCATGGTAGAATCAAGTAGGATTCTTCATGTATGTAAGATCAGGTTTGATATGCAAGGTGTTGCAGGATCATGGTGGAGATCTACATGTGATAAGTAAGATCAGGTTGGTCTACAGGGGTGTGTGTATGTGAGGGTCAAAAGGAGATCGGTGGGGGAGCAAGATCCAAGGTGATAGCAATACATCAAGGAGCAAGATCATGGTGAGATCTACTTGGAGTACCGGTTCATACTCAGTTGTACTGGACGTATAATGAGGTGAACAACACCTTGTGTTAGCTGTGTGTTATGACCTATTGAGAGAAGATTACTTTGGAGGGAAGATTACTGGGAGCCTTTGAGGAGGAAGCCTCATAGAGGTGGAAGAAGAGTGTGATCTCTTTATTGTAATTTCCTTTGTAATGAGTTGAATACAATTGTGTGTTGCCTCTCATAGTCTGTGTTATTTCTCATTGATAGTTATTTGTTCTTCTAGTTATTTTTGCATGTTTAAGTTGCTTATACAAAGGTAATCATGTGTGCTCTTAATTCTGACAAGTTGTGTCAGAGCTTTGGGGAACTTAGGTCCCATCAAATGGTATTAGAGTGAGGTTGGACGTTCTCAGAGTGAGTTTGACTAATAGATGGCCCAGATCTGGTTAGTGGTTTGTTGATTATAGGTTACTCACAGGGGTTTCTATTTGAGTGGGAGTATAGCAATGGCAGAAGAAGGTAAGCTGAGAATGAAGAAATTCAGGCATAGGATTTACACCACAAGGAGTGTGGTGGGTAGTCTTCAAGATTGAGCTTGAAGAGGAATACAAGCCAGGATGTAGATTAGACAAAGTACTGGTATGGGTACAGGTGCAGCTTTTTATCTCCAAGTGGGAGATTATTAGGGTGTGGAGCTAAAAGCTTCACCTTAATGCAAATAGAAGGAGGATGTTGAGTATGCAGTCACCGGCATCAATAGGCCACAACCGACATCAGTCAGGGATTAGTGTACAACAACTGACATCAGTAGGGATCAGCTGGCATCGGTCACCTCCAGGCAGATAGGGACCAACATCAGTCACCTATGGTGGTTCTAGAACTGTTGTTGATGAATAGTCAGTTAAGTGAATGGAGAGTTTGCATGATGAAGACTACTTTGAGTCTTGAGTTGCTTGTCTAAATTAGTGTATGCATGAGATCTATATCATAGACTCATGGGCTGTATTGTTAAGTGTAGAACTCAAGTGTAGAACTTGGAGAGTTCTTCCCATGGTAGAATCAAGTAGGATTCTTCATGTATGTAAGACCAGGTTTGATATGTAGGGTGTTGCAGGATCATGGTGGAGATCTACATGTGATAAGTAAGATCAGGTTGGTCTACAGGGATGTGTGTAATCAAGGGTCAAAAGGAGATCGGCAAGGAAGCAAGATCCAAGGTGATAGAAATACATCAAGGAGCAAGATCATGGTGAGATCTACTTGGAGTACCAGTTTGTACTCAGTTTTACTGGACATACAATGAGGTGAACAACAGCTTGTGTTAGCTGTGTGTTGTGACCTATTAAGAGAAGATTACTCTGGAGGGAAGATTACTAGATGCCCATGAGGAGGAAGCCTCATAGAGGTGGAAGAAGAGTGTGATCTCTTTATTGTAATTTCCTTTGTAATCAATTGAATACAATTGTGTGTTGCCTCTCATATTCTGTGTTATTTCTCATTGATAGTTATTTGTTCTTCTAGTTATTTCTGCATGTTTAAGTTGCTTATACAAAGGTAATCATGTGTGCTCTTAATTCTGACAAGTTGTGTTAGAGCTTTGGGGAACTTAGGTCCCATCAAATGGTATCAGAATGAGGTTGGACGTTCTCAGAGCGAGTTTGACTAACAGATGGCCCAGATCTGGTTAGTGGTTTGTTGATTATAGGTTACTCACAGGGGTTTTTTTTTGAGTGGGAGTATAGCAATGGTAGAAGAAGGTAAGCTGAGAATGAAAAAATTTAGGCACAAGATTAACACCATAAAGAGTGTGGTGGGTAGTCTTCAAGATTAAGCTTGAAGAGGAATACAAGCCAGGATGCAGATTAGACAAAGTAATGGTATGGGTACAAGTGCAAATATTTATCTCCAAGTGGGAGATTGTTAGGGTGTGGAGCTAAAAGCTTCACCTTGATGCAAACAGAAGGAGGATGTTGAGTATGCAGTCACCGACATCAGCAGGCCACAGCTGATGTCGGTCAGGGATCAGTGTATAGTAACTAACATCGACAGGGATCAATCGATGTTGGTCACCTCTAGGCAGACATGGACTGATGTTGGTCACCTGTGGCAGTTCCAGAACTGTTGTTGATGAACAGTCAGTTAAGTGAACGGAGAGTTTGCATGATGAAGACTACTTCAAGTCTTGAGCTGCTTGTCTAAATTAGTGTATGCATGAGATCTATATAATAGACTCATGGGCTATATTGTTAAGTGTAGAACTCAAGTGTATAACTTGGAGAGTTCTTCCCATGGTACAATCAAGTAGGATTCTTCATGTATGTAAGATCAGGTTTGATATGCAGGGTGTTGTAGGATCATGGTGGAGATCTACATGTGATAAGTAAGATCAAGTTGGTCTGCAGGGGTGTGTGTATGTGAGGGTCAAAAGGAGATCGGCGGGGGAGCAAGATCCAAGGTGACAATAATACATCAAGGAATAAGATCATGGTGAGATCTACTTGGAGTATCGGTTTGTACTCGGTTGTACTAGACGTACAATGAGGTGAACAACAGCTTGTGTTAGCTGTGTGTTGTGACCTATTGAGAGAATATTACTCTGGAGGGAAGATTACTAGGAGCCCTTGAGGAGGAAGCCTCACAGAGGTGGAAGAAGAGTGTGATCTCTTTATTGTAATTTCCTTTGTAATGAGTTGAATACAATTGTGTGTTGCCTCTCATATTCTATGTTATTTCTCATTGATAGTTATTTATTCTTTTGGTTATTTCTGCATGTTTAAGTTGCTTATACAAAGGTAATCATGTGTGCTCTTAATTCTGACAAGTTGTGTCAGAGCTTTGGGGAACTTAGGTCCCATCACAAGGTGCATAAATTGATGTGGTTACAATAGTCAACTAGTCAGCTAGTAAAGATGAAGATGATGAAGAAATAGAGAAAAAAGAGGATCAAGATGAAGTTTGGAAACAACTATACCATGACTTTAGAGAGTAGATGAAAATAAAATTGAAAATTGTTGGAAATATGATTGTCATTGATGTTAAAAGGGAGATTGCTAGCACAAGATTAAAGAGAAGAACATGTTTTAAAGTTTCACAGTGTAAAGTTGTCATGATTTTATAGAGAGAATTTTTGGACCACTTGAAGAGCAATTAAAAGAAGATATGTAATTGGTTTTTCTAGAGTTTCTTAAATATACAACCCATAAGTTTAGTTGAGAAGAAATGAGCACATAATTGATTTATCTTTACTCTCAGACATTACCAAGGTTTCACAGTAAAACCCTATGAAATTTTGCCATGGTGTTCACAAGCATGTTCTATTTTAATATTGACAAGATATAAGAAGGAACTGGTTACTTAATTTATATCTTAAGTCCTTATCATAATTGTATATTAGTCACTTCAACCTAGTAATTACTAGCTCGAGAAATGTTTTAAGACTTTATATTTCCTTAGTCCTTGACTTAAGATTTATCCTATCTCGATCAATAGTTAGCACTTGATCATACATTGAAGATCCAATAAATCATATCAAAGTCAATATGTCAAATTTACCCAAGAGTAAATGCAAGGATACAAGTGTCTCAATAGAGGGAACTGATAATAAAGGTGCAAAAGGCATGCGAGGGTGCCAAGTGTCACAAACATAGGCATTGATAATAGGTATATAGAAGGCATATGATGGTGCCAAGTGTCACAATCACAAGATCTTGTTAGAGATAAAATTCAAGCTTGTCATAAGTTCTAATGGTGAGTATGTGATCATGAAATGAAGATCTAATGGAGTGAGTGGAATCAATGGGATCAAGTGATTAATGTTTAATGGCATAGGGATGAGTTTAATACTAAGCTACTTTGACAATATCAATGAATTTCATTCATTCCAAAGACTTAGGAAGAAATGAGATGAGATTAAGAGATCTATGTTTAATGACAACTAGAGTTAAAGTTCATACTACTTTGAAGATCTAATGACACGTGGGATCTTAGATCAAAAGATCCAATAGATGTATTTTAAAGTTGAAAAATTAAAGTTCAAAAGTGTACAAGGATCCAACAAAGTGCATGATCCTATCATAAATTGATCTAACAAACTCATTTTAAAGTTGATAAAATTGAATGAGGATCATTATATCATGGCATGAAACATAAGATCAATGGTTAGTAAAGATTTGTTCATCACAATGGTCAAGTAGAGGACCATACAAGAAAGATGCATTATATGACACATAAAATGATATATATCACTATGATTGATCTAAATTATGTAAATGGCATGTGCATAAAAACTAGATCCCCATATATGCTAAATATAGTAATAAGATAGAGAATCATAGTGATGGATCATGAATTCAAGATGTAGGAAACTTGTTGTTCAAGAAATATGAACCTTATCTAGAATTTTCATGATGTGTTAGAAAATAAGTGTGAATATAGAGAAGAAGTAAAACCTCCATCAAATGCTTATATATGGCATATAGGATATAGGTTGAATTTTGTTAAATATAAAATATAGATACATAGAGGAATAGGGGTAGAGTGGAAGAGAAGAGAGAGATAAAGAGTAGAGTTTGAGTAGGTAAAATATAGACTTGTAATAAAGAATTACAATTAGATTCATTTATGAATCAATATTAAAATCTCGATTTGTAGTTCCATTAATTTTATTTGTAGGTTCCATTAGAAGAGCTAAGTTAGTGCTCAAGTAGGGAGTTAGTTTTTCCTTAGAGTAGGTGCTCTTAAATCAGAGGATTATTGTCTCCTTAGGGTTGATGCCCTTAAACATTGTAACCAATGATGTTTTAACTATGAGTTTTTATTAGAATAGTAGATTTTAGTAGTTATTCTCACCATGTTTTTTTCCCATATTAGGTTTTCCACGTACATATGGTGTTGTTTCTAGTTATGTGTATGTGATCTCTACACATATTTTTAATCTTAATTAAAAGTTGTAAAAAGGAATAAGTTAGTCAATTTACTAATTCACCCTCACCTGTTATTAGATAGTTGTGTTCCAATAATTGGTATTAGATCTTTAGCTCCTTAGAAGAAGCTTAATCAACTTAGGTAGATCTTGGATGGTGAACACAAACGGTTAGTCAAGGCTCTTCCTCAAAAAAAAGCACCTCTCTTTGATGGATCAAATATGCATTTTGGAGCATTAGAATAGAAGCATATTTATCTTCATTAGGGTTTTATATATGGATGTCTATTGTAAATGGATATACATCTCCTACTATTCCTCCTAATGATTGGGTTGCTAAAAAAGTATATGAGAGATATGCCAAGGCTAAGAATGTTATTCTATGTGGATTGTCTAATTTAGAGTTTATCAAAGTGATGCATTATCAAAATGCACAAGATATCTAGAATAAATTGAAGAGTATATATGAAGGTGATGACAAGGTAAAGTAGGCCAAGCTACAAATATTAAAAGGCAAGTTTTGAATCCTTAAAATTAATGAAAAGAAAATTACAGAATACCTCCTCAGAGTAGATGAAATAGTCAAAGTAATTAGATGCCTTGGAGAAGAGATGAAAGATCTGATCACTTTTACAAAAGTACTAAGATCTCTACCATCAAGGTATGACTCAAAAATATTTGTAAGAGAGTCATCAAGAGATCTAGATAAACTCATTGGTGATGAGTTGTATGGAACATTCATAACTTATGAAATGAGAATGGGAGAAATAGATACCTTCAAGAGAGATTTTTCATTCAAAGTGTCTAAACTAGTAAAGGTAGAATCACCTATATCTAGATTTGAGGAGATTGATGAAGAAGAAGCCAACGTTTTTAGGAGATTAAGAAGAGGGTATAGAAAATACAAAGGTAAGTTACCCTTTAAATGCTTTAATCATGATAAGATAGGATATTTTGATTCTAAATACCCTTATAATAAAAATGATAAATCTGAGCAAGAAAAAGATAGTAAAAAAAATGAAACCCCACTATTCCAAGAAGAATAACTTTTTTAAAAATAAGAAAGGCCTATACACAAAATAAGATAGTGATTCATTGGATGATTGTGATAGTTTTGATGATGATCATGATTGTGCCTTTGTGGCTAGAGAAAAGTAAGTCTTATTCATGACATTAAGATTAGCTTCTATGGATCAAGAAGAAGTTGAAGACTCAAATGAATAAGAAGAAGGAAAAGTGGATCTAGAGTGTGAACTCATCTATGTTCTAGATGAAATTGACAAGGTGAGAAAATAGAACTCAAAATAGAAGAAGTTTGGATAAAAGGAGATTGAAAAAATGTCCAAAAGTCTTGAAAAATATAAACAAATGGTGATTAGCCTAAAGACACAATTTAAAGAGGCTAAAATAATAGAAGATGTAGTCAAAATTGAACTGAAGTCTAAATATGATGACTACATGAAGTTAGAAGCATAAATAATGGCTTTGAGAAAAGAACTTGAGAAAGCTACAAAATAATTAGACAAAGTTCTAAAGCTCAAAAGAAATTTATTAATTCCTGATGAGTTAAACAACTCTCAAAAGCCATCAAAATAAAGATATGGTCTTGGTTATGAAAAGGGGAAAAGTTCCATAAATAGTACATCTGGTAGCCTATATGACAACTTCAAAAAAGGATAATTATGAGCAAAGAAAGAGAAAGCTTGTAAGAATACAAAGATAGACACAAGCATTGTTGATGTGAAGAAAGCTAAAGGAGAAAAGAATCCTTAAGAAAGGAAGAAGAGTAACGAACAAATATCTACAAAGTTAAGGAAGATGTAGAACACAAATGTAGCTAATGCATATGGTTACACAAGGGTGAGATACTTGAAGAAGCTAGAATTTATAATATCTCCTCATCCTGCGCAAAGAAATGCTATTACTAGGTATTCATCATCTTTTTATGGTTATTTTTATACTTGTAATTAGTTTTGTCATAGGGATATTGAATGTAGGATTATACCTAAAAGGAGAAAAAACTTTGTAAGTAGAAATTCATTTGATCCCTTGTTAGATACAAATGTAATATGCTAAAATTTGAATAATTTTCGTTACATAGATAAATAATGTAGAACAAACTTTGTAAGACCCAAACACAAAGTAAGAATAAATGCATGACTCCTATTGTGAACAAAAGTTCAAGAGTCTCTAAAAAATGGAAAAATAAGATAAATAAGAAATCCAAGGATGTGTAAAAAGTGAAATATCAATATATGATTATTCAAATTGCACTCCATTGCAAAGAACAAAATTTATGGGTAATAGATAGTGGTTGCTCAAAACACGACTGGTGAAAAGAGCAAGTTCATCAAATTGAGAAAATGTAAGGAAGGATCTACCAGGTTGGGAGACAATATTGTAGTAAAGATCTGAGGTAAAGGAAACTTTAACATAGATAGAAAAATACCTACACATGATGTCCTTTATGTTGAAGGATTGAAACATAATCTGCTAAGTGTCAACCAAATGTGTGACAATGGATATAAGGTCAAATTTAATGTAGAAGGTTTTAAGATAAGGAGATTTGGAAGATTAGTTGTAGAAGGGAAAATAACTAAAAGCAACATTTATAATCATAGTGAAGTGAATGGTAATAGTTTCCTGATAGGAAACATTTATGAGAGTTGGTTATAACATAGAAGAAGGGGTCATGTCAACTTTGATAACCTAGTCAAAATGAGCTCAAATAATTATGTTGTACACATACCTAAGATAACCAAACCTATAGACACAACTTACAAGGAATATCAAAAAGGCAAGCAAACAAGGGTCATATTTTAAACAAAGGATGCAACTATAAAGCCTCTAGAATTAGTTAATATTAATCTTTGTGGTCCTGCTAAGATAAGAGGATCTAAAGGAGAGAGATAATTAATGTTATTTATAGATGACTACTAAAGAATAAAATGGGTAACCTTTTTTAAAGACAAGTATCAGGCCTTTGAAAGATTCAAGATCTTTAGGGCCATGGTATATAATGAGATTGGATGAAAAATCAAATGTTTAAGATCTGATAGAGGTGAAGAATTCACCTCAAATGATTTCATAGAGTACTATGAGAAGCATGGAATCAAAAGGCATTAGTTTATAGTAAGGACTTCAAAACAAAATGGAGTTGTTGAAAGAAAGAATAAGATAGTCAAGGAGATGGCTAGAATAATGTTAAAAGAGGCCAAATTACTTGATAGATACTAGAGAAAAGTAGTCCAAATAGAAGTATACATACTAGATTTAGTTTAATTGAGGGTAAATAGTGACAAAACTCCCTATGAACTATGGTATGGAAAAATTACCTATGTTAAGTACTTCAGAGTGTTTGGTAGAAAATGTTATATCAAGAGAGAAGAAGATAAGTTAGGAAGCTTTGAATCAATATGTTATTCCACCCAAAGTAGATCCTACATATGTTATAATAAAATGCTACACAAGATTATAGAGGGAATTAATATCAAGGTTTAAGAAGGCTTAAAACATGTTAAACCTAACAAAGAAATTTGTAATGAAGAATTAGATTATAAAGAGGAAGCAACTAATGAAGATCATGAGGAATTAAATGAAAAGGAGCCTACAAGATTTGTTCAAAAGGATCATCTTATAGAGTTGATCATTGGAAATAAAAATGAAGGAGTTTAGACAAAGAAAAGAGTTACAATGAAAAAATAGCAATCAAGTTTTGATCTAATGTCTGAAATTGAGCCTAAGAGCTATGTTGAAGCTAGCAAGGATGAGAATTGGCTAAAATCCATGGAAGAAGAATTGAGACAAATTGAAAAGAAAAAAACTTGGGAATTAGTTCTAAGACCTTCAAACAAGAATGTAATAGGTAAAAAATGGGTCTTTAGAAACAAGATCAATAAGGATGGAATTGTCATAAAAAATAAGGGTAGATTGGTGTGCAAAGGATATGCACAAATTGAAGGCATAGATTTTGAGGAAACATTTTCTCAAGTTGCTAGATTGGAAGATATAAGAATGTTTCTAGCATTCTCTATTTACAATAAATTCAAAGTCTATCAAATGGATGTTAGGATGCTTTCTTGAATGGGAACCTAGAAGAGGAAGTATACATAGAACAACTTGACGGTTTTTAGCTATCATAGGAAGAATATTATTTGTGCAGACTGAAGAAAGATCTATATGGTCTAAAATAGGCACTTATAACATGGTATTCAAAATTTGACTAGTACCTTCAATAATAAATATTCAGTAAAAGATGTGTAGATAAAAATCTATACTTCAAATCAAAAGGTGAGCATATGTTAATTATTGTTGTATATGTAAATGACATCATTTTTGGTGCTAAAAACAAAAAAATGTGCAAAGAATTTGATACTTAAATTAAAAATGAGTTTGATATGTCTATGCTTGAATAATTTTCTTTCTTTTCTGGTTTGGAAATAGCACAAATTGATGAAGGTATATTTATATCCCAAACTAAGTATGTTAAGGAAATGATCAAGAAATTTTGTGTTGAAGATAGCAAACCAATAAGTACTTTCATGATAAATGGATGAAATTTGAGCAAAGAGGATGAGTCCCTTGATGAAAATTAGACTATGTATAGATAAATGATAGGTAGCTTGTTATACCTAATTACATTAAGATCTGATATCATGTAAGTAGTGTCCATGTTTGCAAGATTTCAAACTACTCCTAAAGAGTCACATGTAAATGTAGTGAAAGTAATCTTCAGATATATCAAGAGTACAACTGACTATGGTCCTTGGTATCCTAAATATGAATATTTCACTTTGACAACATATACAGATGCTGAGTGGATAGGAAGTATGGATGATAGAAGAATCAATAGTGGTGTTGCATTTTTATTTAGAAACACACTTGTTTCATGGCTAAGCAAAAAGGAAAAGTTAGTTACTCTTTCTATAGTAGAAGCAGAGTATGTGGTAGTAGTGGCATGTTTCACTCAAGTTTTCTAAATGAAGCAAAGCATCAATACATCAAGGTAGAATATAAATCACCTATCTCTATTCTTTTTGATAATTCAAGTTCTATTAAAATATCAAAGAATCTAGTGATACATTCTAAAACTAATCACATATCAATCAAGTATCACTTATTAAGAGAAAACGTTGTAGATCAAGAGGTCACAATAGAATATGCGCCAAATTAGGATCAAATTGTAGACATATTCACCAACCTCTTCCCAAGGAACAATTTGAGTATCTGAGATAAAAATTAGGAGTGGTGTCTCCTACATCACATCACTAGATCCTAGTGATAGGGAATGAGTCCAAGGGGAGTATCATGTAAGTCTTGTTAATACCTAGAAGAAGAGAGAAAAGGAAACTTAGATATGCATATTTTTGTATATTTTTAATGATTTGATGGTTATCGATTATTGGAGAAACTCCTATATTTAATAAAGGGGGGAAAAAATTGGATAAACTGTGAGAAAGTTGGAGTCCCTTTACCATTGATGTAAAAGGGGGAGAAAAAGTGCAAATGATCTCTATAAAAGGAGCAGAACAGGTGTCTAAGTTGAGTTTTCAAAAAAATGCCATTGCCTAAAGGGGATAAAGTTGGTATGAACAAATTTAGCTCAAGTACATCAAAATCCAATGCAAGAAATTCCATAGGAGTAGAGTATTATAATATCAAAGCATTTAGTTTTCCATCAATGCCAAAGGGGGAGATTGTTGGCAATATGATTATCATTGATGTCAAAAGGGAGATTGTTGTCATGATAATGGAGAGAATATCAAGTTTTATTATTGTAAAGTACAAAGTTTTTATGCTTTTATAGAGACCATTTTTGGACCACTTGAAGAGTAATTAATAGAAGATCTATTATGGGTTTTCAAGATCATATTAAATATATGTTCCATAGGTTTAGTTGAGAAGAAATGAGCTCAAAATTGATTTATCCTTACTCTTAGACATTATTAGGGTTTCACAGTAAAACCCTATGAGCTTTTGCCATAGCATTCATAAGCATTTTCTATTTTAATGTTGATTGGATATATATAGGAACTAGCTATTCAAGTTATATATTAAGTCCTTATCGTCGTTGTGTAACCAACCCCTTAAACCTAGTAATTACTAACTCAAGTAATGTTCTAAGACTTTATATTTCCTAAGTCCTCAACTTAATATTTGTCCCATCTTGATCAACAATTAGCACTTAATCATAAATTGAGCATACAATGGAGCATATAAAAGTCAATATGTCAAATGTACCTAAAAATGAATGTGAGGATGCCAAGTGTCTCAATAGAGGGAAATGACAACAAAGGTGTAAAATCAATGCAAGGGTGACAAATGTCACAAGCATGGGCACTAATAAAAAGTGTATATAAGTCATGCAAGGGTGATAAGTGTCACATTCATGGCAGTTTGCCAGAGATAAAGTTTGAGCTTGTTAGAAGATCTAATGGTGAACATGTGATCAGGTAATAAATATCTAATGGAGCAAGTGGAATCAATGGGATCAAGAGCTTGATGTTTAATGACATAGAGGTGGGTTAAATATTGAGCTACTTTGACAAGATCGATGGAGTGTATTTATTTCTATGATTCAAGAATAATCAAGATGAAATTAAGATCTTGATGTTTAATGATATGTCAAGTTAAATTTCATGCTACTTTGAAGATATAGTGACACATAGGATCTTAGATTAAAAGATCCAATAGATGAATTCTAAAGTTAAAACATTAAATTCCATAAGTGTACAAGGATCCAATGGAGTGCATGAGCCTTTTATAACTTGATCTAATGAATACATTTTAAAGTTGAGAAAATTGAATGAGGATCATCAGATCATGGCACAAAAATTAAGATCAATGGTCATTATTTAAATATTTGTTCATGATAATGGTCAAGTGGAAGATCATGTAAGAAAGATGCAATAAACGACATAGACAATGATATAGATCAGTGTGATCGATATAAATTGTGTAATATGGCATGTGTATCAAAAATAGAGCCTAATATATGATAACTATAGTAATAAGATAGAGAATCATGGTAGTGGAGCATGAATTCAAGACATAGGAAACTTGTTATTCAATAAATATGAATTGAATCCAGAATTGGTCTGACATGTTACCAAAAAGTGTGAACATAGAGAAGATGTGAAACCTAGATCAAATGTTAATATGTGTGTGTGCATGTGTGTGTGTGTGTGTGCGCGCGCGCATGTGCATGTGCATGCATGTGCGTGTGTGTGTGTGTATGCATGTATATGTGCATGTGCATGTGCACATGTGCTGTGTGTGCATGTGTGTGTGTGTGTGTGTGTGTGTGTGTGTGTGTGTGTGTGTGTGTGTGTGTGTGTGTGTGCGCATATGTGTGTGTGTGTGTGTGTGTGTGCATGTGTATGTGTGTGTGAATGTGCATTTGTGTGTGCATGTGTGTGTGTGTGTGTGTGTGTGTGTGTGTGTGTGTGTGTGTGTGTGTGTGTGTGTGTGTGTGTGTGTGTGTGTGTGTGTGTGTGTGTGATATAGAATAAAGGTTATTGCTACTAAAGTGGTTGAATTGTGTCAAATAGAAAATATAGAAGCATAGAAGAATAGGGGTAGAGTGGAAGAGGAGAGAGAGATGAAGGGAAAAGTTTGAGTAGTTATAAAATAGACTTGTAACAAAGAATTGGAATTATATTCATTTATGAATCAATATTTTCATCTAAAGTTATTACTCCATAAAATTGATTAGTAGGTGTCATCAAAAGAGCTGAGTTGGTGCTCAGTTAGTGATTCAATGCTTCTTTAGAGTATGTGCTCTTAAATCAAGGGATTGGTGTTTCCTTAGGGTTGGTATCTCCTTAGGGTCGGTGTGATTAAACATTGAAACCAATGAGGTTTTAACTATGAGGCTAGATTAGAATAGTAGATTCTATAAGTTATTCTCATCATGGTTTTCCCATATTGGGTTTTCTATGTATATATAGTGTTGTGTTTATTTGTGTGTATGTGATCTCTGCATATATTTTTAATCTACATTATAAGTTGTAAAAAGGACTAAGTTAGTCAATCTACTAATTTACTCCCCCATCTTAGTAGATAGTTGTGTTCTAACACAAATTAGGTTAAAGAAGCTAATGAATCTCAAGATGAGTTGTCTATAGAAGGTAGTACTGATGTCTTCAAGAATGAAGGAGAAGGGTCAAATCCAAATCCACAAGAACATGAAATTTTGAACCTTGGATGGGTTAATGATATACCATATGGATCCTTTCAAAGTAATAAAAGTAAGGATGGTGTTTAAGTTGGCATTATCCTAAATGAATAAGAGGAAAATGCCTTTTGGATTGATATAAATATTTTTTGTCATAAGCCAAGATAGTCAACCTTCATGTTTAAAGGAACCAATAGAGGAGGAGCCATCACATGTTGTGCTTAATTTAGAGCATAAATTGAGCCATCAAATGAGGAGGTTGCAGGTGATCCTATAGTAAATTTTGGAGTAAGATTTGAATAAATGGACTAGTGTGTCTATATTGGAGACATTTATATCCCATTTTATCCTCTTGAGATTATACCAAAATAGTCAATAATCAGGCATCTTAGCTCACCTATCGTGACATCTCAAAATAAAGGTGTTTTCCATCTTGTTATACCACAAGTGAGCGATGTTAAATATTTTCCATTTGATCTAAGAGGAAGATACTTGTAGGTTACAACTATGTACATATTAGAGTATATTTCATGCTTTTATCTAAGTTCTTGTGTGCACATTTGTTTAGTAGGTTAGTTTTTATTTTATTTTCTCCAAGTGCCTGCATGTACTTGGCTCTGTTTGTTTTGTTCTTGTTGTTATTTTTTATTTAATAAAGAGTTATCTAGAGGGGTAGTTAGTTTTTAGCTTCAGATCAATATGTTAAACCAGAGAGGAGACCCCATGCCCAATGGACTAGTCAAGACAAATGGTCTAGGTTTTAATGCATAGAGAGTATGCTTCCTTATGAGTTATCAAATATGTTGTAAAATTTTGGCCCACATACCAAGATTTTGGTTTTATATATCAACTAAGTAGTTCCTAATTGACTAAATGATTAAAATATGACTTAGACAAGCCTAGAAGAACCAGATTGTCATCAACACATCATGCATAAATGAATGGACCAGTCTTGTTGTACATTTTATATATGCACTTGGGGAGTTAACCATAGCCAAAGGAATGCATGGACATGAATTTATTCATGCCTATAACATCCCCTAAAAATTCATATCTTGATGAGCTTGTTATCTCAAGATATAGAACTTCAAAGTTGAACTTGTAGTCTAGGATAGGCATGGGAACATCAAGTTTAAGCCTCATAAGGTAGACATTTAAATTAAAATGATCCAAGATCAATGGTTGACATTTAATCATAATATGAAGATATAATGATGCACGGGTGAGGATAGTGTTAGTGGGTCCAAAAGATCCAGTATCACATATTTGATTGTGCATCGAAGATCAATGGTGAGTATCAATTCAAAAGGTCAACATTAAACACATTGATGACAAGTGCCATGGTATTGGGTACCTAAATAGAGATATAATGGTGTATAATGACTGATAAAGCTAGTGGGTCTAGGTAGATCAATGGTACATGATCCATCATATAGATTATATCTAATAACGAATGATGGTCAAAAGGATAGCAAATCTAAAAGACAAATAGATAATTACCAAGTGTCATGACCATGTTAAGCTAGAAAAAGATCTATGATGTGCATAGATCATGCAGATTTAAGATCAATAATGAATGAGGGGTTAAAGAGTTAGTGTATACTAGGGATGAATGCAAAGAAGATAGATATCACAAAGTCAAGGATCCTGGATCAAGATAGATGGCCAAGATTAAAATTCAAAATATAAGGACTTCAAATGGAGAAAAAATGCAACCTAGGTCAAAATAGAAATAAGTCATACAAGGGTCATTATATTGCCATTAGAGATCAATCAAGTGTCACAATCAGATGTAGTCATATTCAAGATGGTTATCAAGAAGACCCATTGCCACTAAAGTATAGTCACGATCTTTGGTTTGAAGATTTAGAACTTAAGGGGTCTATATTATGGGGTTAGATTGTTATTCCCTAATTGTGTTATATTTTTTCTTTAAAAAATATTTGTGCATATAATGATTTCTCATTCCTTCAAGGTTTAAAGTAAAAATAGGTCTATTTAGACCTAATAGATATCAAGAATGAATCTATGCATCCTGTAGGCTTTTTATCGATATATAGTAGTTATATGAAAACTAATAATTGTAATGGTTTTAAATCTATAGTAAAGATTTATGCTCAGATAGAGTAGGGGAAGATGAATGGTTATAAACAAGTGTCTCATATTTATATATGGCTATATTCTCAACAAGTAGGTATTTACTACCTCTTAAAGTAGATGTGGTGATGGCTCTATTAGTTTCAAGATATGAAGATTTTTTCTTTATAAGCAAGCAAGTGGGAGGTGGCATAGAAGTTCAAGGAGCAATTTTGGGGATAGGAGAAAGTAGTTAGAGCATTCATTTCTATTTTAGATCCTTTAAGCCCATGACTCATCATTCAAAATAGATTTGTATCCTCTAGTGGATCTCTAAACCAATGATAAATCTTGAAGATTATTGGATCCAATTGCATGGTTAACTTGTTCATGAGGGCTAGTTATGATTGGATTAAAATGTGGTGAAGATTTCAATAAAGGTGGTGACAGCTCATTGATTGATTTATGTTCTTCCTCTCTCTCTCTTCTCCTTTTTCTATATTTTCCATTCTTTCTCATTTGTAGAAAGATGCTCATTTTTGGGAGTATCAGGGGATTTTTGAGATATTTCAATATTTCTCCTCTTGATTAGGCTAAACCTTGTTAATCATTTGTAAAAACTACCTCTTGATGTAATAAAGACATTATTTACCTATCTCTTGCCTTAGATCTGTGTTGGGTGAGTTGTGCATGATGGCCTTGTGTGAAGGAGAATCTTTCTCATCCATTGTCCTCCTTTTTGACCTATTTTAGGGTATTTTAAAGTTATATGTAGGTCTAGATTAGTGTTCTTTCTACCATTAATGTAAGATATCAATGATTCTTATAACTCCTCTTTGTTTGCATTAACTGCTTCCTGAACCTAGTCTATGAAATACTTAAGCAATTAGCTTGATTTTAAGTTTGTGTGTGCTAGCATTGTCTTGCACTGATCTAGTGTGGGTTAAATCTTATGGGAGTTTCCCATTTGTATTTGATTCATCACCTTATTATCCATTTTAGGATCCCTTTATCCCTTTCTAACACTTTTCTCAGTGCTATAATTAGTTAAGGTTATACATCAAGAGTAATTTGGCCTTCTCCAGAGGTTCAACCCCATCATAGGTTACCCACAGCCTAGGGTTGTTCCCATCCTGTGACTGGGAATGGGGGAGATTTAATAAATTCTCCACAAGTGTGAAATTACTTATCATAATAATTAAACTAGAATTAAAATTGAGTTTAATGTGTGTATTTTATACAAAATTATACCCACCATTTGGATAATACATTAATTTTTTTAACCATTTAAAAACATTAATATATTTTCTAATTTGTTTACTTAAAGATCAAATAACATGATTATATTTATAGATGCATAGATTGGTGGTTTCTAGTAATACTTAACCCATTTATGGTTCAAAATTTTAGGTGTTAGTGAATAAATTATATTTTACTAGTACGCAAAGTAAGTTGTGACCTTGTACAGGCCACGTTATTATTGTAACCGATGTATTCTATTATCTTTTAGTAATAACAATCATACTGATGCGTTCAAATTATAATATTTTAAATGTTAAGAAAAATAATAGTCAATTCTCAATATAAATATCCAAGACATTATCTTGATGTAATTATTTTACATATTTTTTGTAAACATTGTTTAAAATTGATATTTTGAAAATGCCATGGTCAAATTATGAACCATATCTAGTTTATCACCATGGATTTTAACATGGAACCAAATTATGAGAATTAATGTAGAGAGTATTTTACCAAAAATAGTTTAGGAAGAATATTCTAAGGGGTATATTATTTATTATAATAAAATCAAATTAAATAAATTAAATTATAATATCATGAGTAATATCATTTACAATGCATGAAAAGGATGTCGAAGAGAAGAAACACAAGGATTTTATGATTATAACCATTTCTACGAGATGGAATTTTGGTATTTATAAGAAGTTATAAATATGATACCCTACTTATCAAGGACAAAAAAAATAATAATATTAACATATAAAAGGCCATCAAAATCATGTTTCAAATGTTAATTTCAATCCATAAAATTTCTTTACATTGAAGCCATATAAATTATATTCGAAGGGCTAACACAAGAAGAAACAAAAAAACATTGGATAGTTTGGTACTTACTCCTCATTTGGTTGTATTAGGATATCATATAAATGGATAGACTTCATCACTTATTCCTTGAATGTTATCAGGGTTGAATCCAAGGTATTTAGATAAAATGAATGCATCAATTGAGTGACCACATGAACCAAGTGCACACCACAATGTAGATAAAAACAAAATGAAATCAATAATCTGATAATATTAAACAAAAAATCATAAATAAAAACCAATATTCCATTGAAAAATATCTCACCAAGAGAGATATAAAAATAAGAGTGCATGAGTAACTCCTCCAAGAAATGCAGTCAAAGATCCAATAATACAAGAGTACATCCTATACCCAAAATAATCGATCAAGGGAGTTACTTGTTATTCATATAGTCAAAATGTAATTCCAAGTACACCTAAGCAAGCTTATAATAAAACTCCAATTGAGGAAAAAATACCATAAATAAATATGGTAAAATAATAAACCCCTACTCTAACACCCCCAACATAAGCACAACTTATGTGGGTAGTGAAAAAAATAGGTCCTAATAACTAGGCTTAATGAGGTACCCATGTAAAAATCAATATCTCATAAAGTAGAGAAAAGGATAAAAACCATAGGAAACCCCCCTTGCCACACCCCACACCGCCATCCTCCCCCCCAAAAAAAAGAGACATGAAGAAGAGGCTAGAAGGCCCCCCAAAAGATGAAGTTGCAATATATTGAACCTTAATAAGAGCTTACAAGTGAATATACTTGTTATCTATGAAAGGTTTAGTGAATATGTATATTATCTAATATATAATCTATAAATACCTTAGATGAATGATGTCTCCATAAATCAACTCTCTAATGAAGAGCATGTGAATCTCTATGTTTGGTCCAATGATGCTAGACTAAATCCATTTAATTTTGAATAGTACTCTAGTTTTCATAATTAATGATGGTAGGTCATATGAAATAGATACCTAAATTTTTTATAATCCCTTGAAATTATATGTCCTCAGTGGAAACATTGACAACCCCATTTTACTTTGACTTGATAGATGATAAATTTAATAGGTTTTTTCTTCTTTCTTGACAAACTAATTGGACTCAGACCAATGGAAAAACTGTAACCTAGAGTGGAATTGCAATTTTGAACATAGCTAGCCAAGTTTGAATTAGTATAGCCAATTATTTAAATGTTAGTTTGAGATCTGTAGTTAATATTGAATCTATTTATGCCCTAAATGTAGTTTAAGATCCTCTTAGATACTTTTTAGTGTATCTCATGGAGTTCTTACATGAATTTGGAGAGTAGAGTTAATACATATGATATGTCAAGTTTAGTACGTGTCAAATGGATAAGGATTAAAATAATTTATCGATATAAGGTGCCATCAATCAAAGGTGAAGTACACTCTTCCTCATTCTTGAATCTAGATAGAAGGGAAGTTAGAGTTGGCTTACAATCAACCATGTGAAATTGAGTAAGTCAAGATCATACTTGGGATATTCAAGAGAGATCACCATGTCATAATGATAAATATAGATCCAAGGTATTAATCTAACATGCACAAATATATCATGGAAAAATTATCATGAAGAACTAATTTCACCATTACAATGAATGAGGAAGAACTCCTAGTGATAAAAATATTGTCAACATAAAGAACTAGAATTAAGAGTGAATCATCTAGCTACAAGAGATAGATTTTTAGATATAAATGAAATATAATAAATATTTTTGAAAGAAGAAATGAATACATATTATCATACCAAGACTAAGGGGCCTATTTGAGGCCATATATGGATATCTAAAATATTCACACAAAAAAGGATCATCAACAAACCTAGGTGGCCACTCCATGTAAGTATCCTCCTCAAGGTCATCATGAAGAAAGTCACTCTTCACATCCATGTGATGAACATCCCAATTATTGGATATGATAATAGCAGTGTGAGGCTAAAAGAGTTTTTTTTTGTGATTGGTATAAAGGTCTTTATGTAGTTGATGTCAAAAACTTGTGAGAAACCCTTTGTGACCAACCATGTCTTGAAATTTTCAATGGACACATGTACTTCATACTTGGTTAGATATATCCATGTACATCAAAACATATTTATTCCCTTACGAAAAATTTTAAGTCCCAAGTATGAATTTTGATTAAGTATTTATACTCCTCATGCATGGAAAAATCCCACTCAAGAATACCTGATGCCTCTTGAAAATTTTATGGATGTGAGGTAGAGGCATAGAAATAATGTGGACCACTATGAAACTCTAAACATGTATACCTATCACATAAATGATCCCCAACCCATGTTCTTATGATCCATAATGTCTACCTAGACTAAAGTGGAATAAAAGTGGATGAGCTGGGTTGAGAATCATCATCCTCTAAAGTATGGCTAGATGTGGATGGAGATGAATATCCATCACTAATATTTCTATCAAAACTATAAAAAGTGTCATCGACCTCTAGTATGTGCTCAGGATAATCTGAATCATTTGAATCCAATCCAAGTGAGTCTAATGAAGTAGAAGTGCCAAGTGTTGAGTCTATGGGACTCTCTTGAAAGTAAACACTTCTCTTTATAAACAACTCATGGGTGGTCAAATAAATAAGGTGACACCCATTTACACTATATGTATAACCTATGAAGATATAAGGATTACTCTAAGGTTCCATAGCCTTGCATTTATTTTTAGGTATACCAGATATATTTGGATATCTTAAGACTCTAAAATGCTTAGCTATGGGTTTCCTACTTTACCAAGATTTAAAGTTATGCATTTTAAATCTTTATGGGGTACCCTATTCTAAATGTAGTAATCATAATTAATTTATTTAGCCCAATACTATGGTAAAAGTGACTTCGAGTGAATCATATAGTTATCCATATCTTTCAAGGACCTATTCTTACATTCTAAAACTCATTTTTGTTAAGGACTACATGAAAATTTTCACTAAAAATAAATCCCATCTATGGTGAAAATTTTATCAAACCTATTATTGAAATACTCACCCCTATTATATATTCAAAGAACCTTAACACATTTCTCAAATGTTTTCTCTATAATCACTTTTAAGTCTTGAAACTTGTCAAAAACTTCATATTTTTGCCTGAGGAAATGAACCCATGTGTATATCATGAAATCATCAATGAATGTAAGGACAAAATTAGCCCTTATGAAATATAGACTGGGAAAAGGACTAGATACATCATTATGTACTAACTCTAATGCTTGTGAAGCCCTCTAAGTTTTGCCTTTGTCTAATTTATCTTCAAGATGTTTTTTATTGGGGACACCCTCACAAAGACCCTTATATAAATATACATGAGGTAAGCCTATGATCATATCATTATTTCTAAGTTATTCTAAGTAGTAGTAGTAGTTGAGGTGGCCAAATTGCTCATGCCAAATTTTGATAAATCCATCTGAATGAGTTATAAATGCAGTCAAAGAATAATTAAGTGAAAAATGTGAGAAGTTACATAACCTATCTTGGTGATCTACTCTACCTAATGTCACTATAGAATCATTATTCAAATTTCTAATTATGACTGAATTTTGTGAAAACTCTACCCTCATGCCTTTACTAATGTAAGTGATTTGGTACACTAATAAGAGAATGGTTGAAATTGATGGAACATTGAGAACATTATTGAATGTTCCTCAATTCATTTAAAGTGACCCTCTCCCTAAAACTTATAGTCAAGTGTCATCACCCAAGGTGATATAAGACATGATACAAGGCTCTAAGGAAGAAAAATCAAATTTTGAAGAGCCCATGTGGTGGGAAGTACCTGATTAAATAACCATTGAATAGGTTACAAATATAACTGTTATAGGAGCCTTGCATTTTTATTTCTCTTTACCTTTACCATTGCCTTATAATAATCTTGATTTGGTGATTTTTTCTTGATAGACTCAACAACACCTATGTTGTTATTTTATAGAAGATGAGTTAGGATATCAATTTCTTTCTTTAAGCATTAGTGTTAATCATGCCCATTTCTCTTAAAATAGGAACATCTAATTCCTTATAATTGAATGTTTATTTTATGTATATACTACCTATTTCACCTATGGTAATTAATTTTAATAGTTACCATTATGATTATTTTAACTACCCATAATCCTAAAATATTTAAATAGAATCCATTATAACAAAGTAAATAATATCCTTAACAAACCTCCCTTGTAAGTAAAACCCTTGTAAACAACTTAGATTTCTATATAGCTAGTTTGTTTCATGGTTGAAAACAACTAAGAAAAATCTAGCTAAAAAGGTGAATAATAAATGCTTCTCCCACGATTGGTGCCAATTCTCTCAGATCGATGTTGATTATATAAACTTGTGCATTTCTCTTTGCAAAGGACATGATTTTGACTAGAGAAACATTGATGAAATTCCCATTTCATGTGTTGTTGATGCTACATGGAAAATATGTTGTAAACAAAGACCTTTTTAGACTTCAAGAAGCTTATAATTCAAAATATCCTTCTCAACCCCATTGAAGGATGGTAACATAGTCCAAGTAAATTTATTTATTTATATTAGCATCTCTGTTTTATTTATTTTACCCTGTTATTTTTTATGAACATCCCTTTTATCCTTCAAACATCCTTAGCCATCTAAAACCATCTTATATCCTTTAAGATCTCTCTTTAATCCCTTTCACTCATATCTTTGTCCATTCATGTAGAATCATTGCCAATTCATTTGAATTGTCACCAACTCATTTGAATTGTCACCAATTCATTTGAATCGACATTGATTCTACAAAATCATCATCAATTGATCTCTGTGTTTTTATTATTCTATTTTAGAACATAAGATTATTTTAAACAACTTGAATTAATCTTAATCTAAATATATATATTTGTGTATCTTGATTATTTGCATCTATTTATCTTATCCATCTACCTTAAATAATATGTATGCATTTATCTTGTCAAATATCTTTAACAGATATATATATTTTTATCAGTATTATCTACTTAATTGTAACAATAGTGAGTTGAAATCCTATTGAGGAAGTTCATAACCTCCTATGACTAGTTCCTAACCAGGTAACTCACTTATCTACCTATTAATCCATTTTTTCCAATTTATCTCATTGTGTGTAGGTTATTCTTCCAAGCCACAAAGAAGTTCCCTCAATCACTAGATTCAAGTGGTGTGTAACCATCTTTGTATCTCTAGGTATTATTCATAAACCCTATATTATATTATTTTTTTATTAATTTAATTAAATGAAAAATAAAAATGAAAAACTACTATAGCACAATACATGCTCAAAAGATATTGGGCTCAATCGAGAATGCATATAAAGAAATCAATGTAAATGCCATAAAAGACATGATTTCTAAGAAAAAATGAGGACATCAAGATCAATATATAATTCATCCAATATGAGTACACAAAGTGAACACAAGAGAGAAGGAGAAATAAATGTTTTAAATGTGAGGGGGTTTGATCACCTACTAAACTAGACCTCACCCTCTAGTCTTCAACTAGAAAGGATATAAAGAGTTTTAAAATATTAATATCCTATCAACCTTAAGTAAATACCTTAATATAATATTGTTTTTATAATAAAAAATAATAAAATCACAATATGTTATTTAAAACAAAATAAAAGTTTAGTAACTATCTCCACACTATGTTATTTTGTACAAAATAATAAAAAGGCCCCCCTTCTCCAATAAACCCTACTTAAAAATTTTGACCCCCCTTTAAAGCACATGCTTATGATTTAATATATATTCAAAGATATTAAAGGATATAACTTTAAAAATCTCACTTTGGAATAGTTAAAAACTTTTTTCACTTTTATTTTAAAAAAACAAATGCATGAATTAGTACAATAGTGATTTTAGAAACCACATTTTTTGATAAACATGGTATTTGACTTGAATTATTTTTGGAGGGAAGGCAATCTAGTTAGGAAGGATCCATAAGATGCTATAGAGGCTAAAGTAAATAGTTGATCATCTGAGTTAGTCAAAATCAAGGTGATATCAAACAAGTTTGTCTCTTAGTGCTTCACCGAATATACTATAGTTTTGAAAATGATTGAATGTAATTGGAACCATATATCCTAATATATAGTGAATATGTCATAAGGGCTCAAAATTAGCTACTTATTTATGAAAATAAGGGATAGTGGATGATGAGTAGGTTTGTCAACCAAAAATTATCAACATAAATAGTTATCAGATGGTCATAAGCCTCTACATGTCAATATCTATATCTGAAATAGAATATCTACCATGTACCAAGATTCACAAACACATTATCAAACTATTATTCCACCTCAAAACTAAACCATTGATCACATGTCATCTCATCCTAATGAATCTTTGGTTGACAAATTCTTTAATCAAGAGAGTAAATGACTTCTAGATAAATATCTCTGATGCAATAAAAACAAGGGGAGATATAGCCTAATAACACCAGAGTCCTATAGTTCTATATGCAAAGAGAAAACATACAATAGAGAATAATATTGGAAATGAAAAATTAAGGAAATATACTTGACTAAATTTGTAAATGAAAACTCATGATTTCATAATAACCTAGCATCATAAATACACATATGATTACCAAAGTGGCTCTAGTACCATATCACGGTTGAATCCAAGCTCTCCAAATAGAACAAATGCACCAGTTGAGTGATCACATGAACCAAGTTAATCCACACCATAATCTAGTTGAATGAAAAAATAAATTAGCAATACAAGAATATGACATAAACAAACATAGATAAAAACCAATCTTCTATTGAATAATAGTTCACCAAGAGATATGTACAAATAAGAATGCATGAGTAACTCCTCCAAGAAATGTGGTCAAGAGCCAAGAATAGAAGAATAATTCCCATACCTAGAATAGTCAATTAAAGGAGTTACTTCCTATTCATCCAATCAAAATTTAACTCCAAGTACACCTAAGCAAGCTTATCCATGAAATTAGGAAAACTCTAAGCGGGGATAAAATCCCATAAATAAATATGGGAAAATAATAATCCCTTACTCTAATAAATGTTGTTACATATTTCATCCAATCAAAAGTTGGTAAATTATATTGTATGTAAAGATATTTGAGAGGATTGTTGGATTTCATTATCTCCTCCCTTTCACTATCACTACCACTTAGTGTTTTTTCTATATACTCCCATAAATCGAGGTGAATAATGTAACTTTATTATTACTATTCTATATAAGTTGTCATATTATTTTTTCCTTCCTTGTTCTTGACTACATTTCACTTTCATACTCTTTGTCATTTAATAATATATTTATGTATATAACCGTCTCAACTAGTTTATGTAGGTTATCCAGATGGTCTCTTATTGGGCCCCAAATTAATAAATCAATTCCAATCTATGTCTTCCCACATCTACTAGGAATAAATATAACAAACCTCTATTTGGAAACTTTTTCGTATGAGTAAGGCCTTCAAACATGTGGAATGTGTTTGAGTAATTTAAGTGTTGAGTGTAAAAATTATGTTTTTTGTTTATAATTCACTATAAAAATATTAAAACATGTGAAATGTGCTTGAATTATTCAAAAAATGAGTGTAAATAGCATATTCATTCTTCAAAATGCACTGGAAATGAATCTAACCTAGGACCTCTTCCTCCTAAGTGGTTCTCATCTAGCCAATTGTGCCACCTTGGAAAATATGCTAAACACTCAAAATGACATATTTAAAGTGACTAAATTCAAATTTAGTGTATTTTGAAATTTAGGGGATATATAAGGTGGTATGAATTTAAGTGGATAAAATTAATGTGAATTGTGTGGCATAATATGTAAATCTAACTAGATTTATGACACGCCTAACTCATTATTATTTAATTTTAATGAAAATAGTAATAATTTATTTGGGATTGATATTTTTAAATGGTTTCTATCAATACATTCATATAAATACTAATATTATGGTAATATATGTGCAAATACATGAAAAAATTACAAGTGATGAACATTATTTTCTTTTTAAAAATTTGTTACGATTATTTGATTAAGAGAAAAAAAATTAAAATTTTTGATGATAATATCTAATAGATTTAAACCTATTTTTTATTCAAAAATTTTATGAAATTTAATTTTTTATTAATACATTAAATAATATACCCATTTGTAGTTGTAAACAATGAATATCTTTTACTAATTATTTTTTTGATTGACAAATGCCATGTCATATTCTTTCATTTATAGAATTCATTATTTTATTTTTATTTTCTAGAATTTTTTGGGGTTGAGTTTCATGATGTTATATATTTGTAGACACCAAATATAAATTATATAGAACCTTATTATTGTATATTTGACAAATACCTATCATGGTGGTATCCTTCAATTTTAATACCTTACCACTGCCAAAAGGCTTGCATTCACTATCTTTTCATGACAAATTACTTATCTCTTAGTTAAACCACTATTATTATGATGATCAGGCCTTTTATACTATAAAAAATAATATGAATGTAATCATTATACTTCTCTACTAGTTTTGGATCTACACCTACTTTCTAATTTCTTAAACACTTATGTTTTATCCAAATCCCTGTATCGATGCAAGTTCCCCTTTCTAAACTAAGTGTCCAATGCCCAAAAGTCATCTAGTTTGAAAATGAAACATGTCATTATGGTCAACCTAAGTATTTTTAGTGTGATATATTTTTAAAATGGATTGGTATATATACAAGATCAATCCTCATTCATTCCTCACCTATAAAATACCATAGCTTACAAGGAAACATACCAAGAAGCCCTCAATCTAACATGTAAGTGAGAAAACCTACCCTATTCATCCTTATTCCCATATAAGTCATAGGATTGATATCCATGTAGGTTTAAAGTACTAAAGGAGCATCCTATGAGCCATATTTACCAATTTATAAGCTAGGTCACTATATGCACTTATTTATCACACATTGAATCCTTATAGATACATAATTCAAGATGTAGGGGAGAACCACATAACTTTGAGGCCCTCTTCAAAGTATTGTATATTTAGGTAGCACCCATTAATAAATATGACTTTGGGGTAACTTGACATGGTGTACCCACTAACCCAAATTTATCAGTCACTCCATGGGTAGGAAGATAAGGTTATATATTTGATGAATAGTGACAATATGTGAACATGATTTGAAGACATTAGATAAAATGTGATAAAAAACATAGAAGGATCCAATTGGTCACATCTAGATCCAATAATTATTCCATACAAGAAACTTACATCCACTTCAAAAACTAGTGTCGATGCAACTATCTAGATCTAATGCAAGCATTTGAATCCACATGATGCAAATTTATAGAATATGATGACTATTCTCATATCTTAATCGAGTATATTTCTATCTTGTCATAACCTAGATCTACATGTGCATAGTAAACCAACTAATTAATCTTATTTCTAATTTATTACAATATCAATCAATAATTTTATTTTATATTTTTGGCATATCTTAGTATTTAAATTTAAAATATTGTTTATCTGAGCTTGAAAATTAATTATCTTGCTATAGATTTTGTATCATCCTTATGTTTATTCATTTCTATACTCTTAACCCTTAATAACCCCTCTCATAAATTTAAGGTTAAACATTTAGTGAACCTGACCTTTGATCTAAAAACCCTATATTGACCTAGGTTTTCCTAATTTATTGTCTGTGATTTTTTAATTCTAATTTCCAAATATAAGAAATATAAAAATAAGATTTTACCTTCTATACATATGCTCGATATGAATGCATAAGTAGTCCACTTTAGACTCCAATTTGTATTTTTTATTTTTGTTTGCTATTATGATTTCTTCATCAAACCTATCATTCAATGAAATAAATAAATTTTTCAATATAATGAGAGTGTTTTAAAAATCAAATCAACATTTAATCTCTCTTTCTAACTCTTTTTATAATATAATAGAGTTGATACCTAAATACTAACGTGCATACTTTCAGCCATTTATTCCACCTACATCCTATTTAAGTTATAACTAACATACCACACCCATTATTCACCCATGGATTATCTTATGTGTAATGGTCCATGTTGTCATTACATGAAAGGTAAAGGTGCACAATTAGTTCACCACATGTTAATATAAATGTGCCTCCTAAACTTAAAATTATGATCAAATATATAGGATATGACCTTATTGACCAATTAAGAAACACACATGATAAAATATCAATCCTTAAAATTCTAAAATGATCTACTATATATAAGGATATCCTACATGAAGCATTGTGTGATACCCAAGTTGTAAGTGATACTAAACTAAATTAAATTGCATATATTATGTAAAATATCAAAAAAATGAAAAAATAATCACATTTGATATAATAAATTTACCATCCAAGGATATTATTGATCAAGATTTGACTTTGTTGATACAAGTTAGTATGTATAAAAAATAAATCAAACAGGTTCTCATTGATAATGGATCAAGCCTAAACATATGTAGACTAGATTTATTAAATACCATAGGCATTATTCTTCAAAAATTAGTTATGAATATCAAATTATTTGATAATTCATGTAGTCTTCTAGTTTTCTAAATCACATTAAATGTATCATTGGGGCCAAAAATGGTTTCCACTACATTCCAAGTAATTTCTCAATTATTGCACTATAACTTTATTTTTTGTAGACCATGGATACATATCATGGATGTTGTCCCATAAAAATTATATTGCTATATGAAATTTATATGCAATGGGAACTTAATCACCATTCCTATTGATTATTAACCCTTAAAATTTTTAAAAATTATACATTTTGACATATAAGTGATACCTAAAGCGATACCACCTAAACATTGTATTCCACTTGAAAATATAAAAACATATGAAATAGGTGATTCAATCATGATGGCTCATTTCCCTATAAATAAAAAAAAGGAATTGAACATTAAGGTTCACATGGATACACATCAAGAGAAATAATAATTACCAAAGGAATCAATAATACCAAAACCAAAATAAAATTAAACATTTGAGCTTTCTTTAGTGGTAAATACCAAACAACAAAATGGCCATGTTTCAAATTACTATGAAATTTATGATGATATAACCCATGATATGATATATGATAAATTTAAAAAACTAAATTTTGATCCACTTGAGAATATTTTGCATAACCTATTCACACCTACAAGTCCTAGTACATGTAAGCTAAATCCACCTTCAAAGGGTGTAGAACCAAATCAATATAAGGGAAAAGCAAAAATAGAAGGTGAGCATGTAAATGATTATTATTATATACATCCTTATTATATAAAAACATTGAGTCATCCTTACAAGGTACAAATGCAAATACACTATGTGAATAATTTAAAATATTCTCATACTAAAAATCACTCATGACAAGACAATCTAGTTATTAAAATAATGTTAATGGATCCTATTTTGAGAATCTTTAGGTTGATACAAATAATTTGTATCATTTCCTCATTAATATAGTTTGGGTATATTATGGAGGATTTACAACACTATTCAACCTTTCTTGAATTATGTGGATACAATAAACTACCTATTGCATGTGGACCAAAATCTTCCACAACAATTATATGAGTAATAGAGTATAAGTTATATTTAACATTTTATTTTGGTTAGGACTTATTGGCCAATATGAATGAAATAGTGGATACTAACAATATTTTCCCTACTTTTCCTTTTGAGGAAAGGATATTTACATTCTAAAAGATGGATGTAATCACAAACCAATACCAATTATAAATGGTTGACCAAATAAAAATAAACATTGATGAACTAGAAATCATTCAATACAAATTCCTATACTAATAAAGTGTCTTACTAGGTGATATTCCCCCATTTGAGGATGAGGAATTATTATATTAAGAAAATAAAATATTTAAAAAATACCAAATATATTAAAACTTTCAAAAATACAAAAAAATTGACAAATCCATGTCTTATTACCTCTTTGGCATCTATGTTGTTGGTTCCACATTGGTATATAGATTATCATATCTTTCCATATATACACATATGTTTCATGAATATTTTAATTGGGATACAACCATAACTAGGCACATGATATATGCACAAATGGATTTTGGGTCTTTCATCTACTCACATCATCAATACGTTAGGTTCATTTGTTTCTTTCATCATTATACACTAAGGTTATATTATTCTATGATCATTTCCATTCTCATGTTTGAGATTATGTACTTACACATGAATTTATCCATGCTTATATATTTCATAATGTACTTGATATGCTATGTACTTAACACGTTTTTCTAACACATATATTTAGGGACTAGTATGATATGCTTATGTTGGTTACTTATGATTACATGCTTTCATTTTTTCACTTCCTCAGGTGTCTTTCATTTCTTGTTATTATCTTGCATTGTATAGATTGTTTGAGCATTTGAATATGTTCCATTGATTATGTCCCCCATGAATTTATTTTCCTATTATGACATTTGAACATGTCATAACTTTTTGTATGTGCACATTTGTACATGCCATTCTATGATTTATGGATATTTGATTAAGTCATGTCCCTTTAATTATGTGACATTTGATTATTTCCCTTGTATGAGGTATCCTTGGACCATTTCCTTTTATTTTGATTTTATTGTTCTCATGTATGTGCTTTATTACTTTTTAAGCTTGTATTATTACTCTCTAGATGTTTCCATGATCTACAACATGCACCTAAGGACTTGATGTGATCATATAATATGTACCTCATTACTATATATACCTAAACATGATACTCCTATATGATACATGATCCGTACACATATTATATAGTTATTTTATCCCTTTGAGGTAAGTTAAATACTAGTTTCAACTTCCCCTCACCTCAAAATGGGGGTTATATCAGTAAGAGCATTTCATAGAGGCATGGATTGCACATTTTTCACAATTTCATATTACAATAGGGGCATGTTATAGAAACATGTTCTCCACACTTACAATAACTCACATATTATACATATTCACAATAAGAATGTTATGGGAACATGTCCTCCACACTTGAAAAAAAATCAAATTTGGTGAAATTTCATGGTTATATGATTTAGATAAACATTTGTGGCAACATTCTATATATTGGTACTATTATTATACCCAAATTTCAACTTGAGGTATATATTTGGTGCATATTCCATATAAATGGAACCTTAATTTCAAAATCAAATCAGCTTTTATATTCCAAATACTATTATGGGATGTTATCATACCCACAATGTACTTTTACATAATTTTATTGAGCCAGTCTAATCTAGTAGTTGGTTCACCTTTTGGCAAGGTTAGGGAGATTAAATCACTCAATATTACCAAGTTTATAATTTATAATTGACTAAATAATATTTATAAGATGGAATGATTAAATCATCCACCCTAACTATAAATAGTGTTATTTGATTAGATCACTCACACTTGTCAGGTTATAAGCATGATTGGGTTGTATAATTGAGACAATCTCAATGGTCATGTGGAGACTCACCTTTTTGTTAAGGTTCAGGAAATTTTGTACTCCAATATCTATATATATGTATGCAGTTGTATGATCCAAGTTTGTCTTAATCTCAGCTCCAATACTTCATAATGAAATATTTCTTCAAATCAAATTACTAAAAGGCAAGATGGCTACATCAATGGACATGTGTAATCCTAACCTTGATCTCTTTACTTTTAATCATTTCAAATTATTTCAATTTCATATTTCATACACTTATTATATGCTATAACATGCTCTTGGTTTTAGTCAATTACCAACAAAGCATTAAGGTGGGACTCATGTAAAGATAAAGTGTTTTATACACACTGAGGTACACATTTATTTTACTTTAAAATATCAATTTTAATATTATATTAAGGGGGGAATGTAGACACTAAATATGAATTATATATCACTTCAGTCTTCTACATTTGTAAAATACCTATCTTTGTCTTACCCTTTAGTTCTAAGACCTTCCCACTACTGAAATGATAGTGTTCACTATCTCTTTGTGCCAAATTTCATATCTCTTAGTTTTAAAACCATTATTATGATGACCAAGCCTTCTATACTATCTAAAATTATTAAATGTGATCATTATCCTTCTATGCTAGTTTTGAACATGTACCTATTTTCTAGATTCTCAAACACTTGCATTCCATATAGATGCCTACATCGATTTAAGTGTCCCTTTCCAAACTAAGTTTACAATTCCAAAACATCATATAATTTTCAAATTAATTGTATCCTTATGTTTGGCCTAAGTGATTTTAATGTGAGATATTTTCAAAAGGGATTACTATATATATAAGATCAACCTCATTCATTCATTACCTAGAAAATATTGGGAACTCACAAGATAACTTACCAAAAAACACTCAATATAAAATTCAATTGAGTAAGCCTACCATATTAATTAATATTCCCATATAATTCATAGGATTAATATCTCTGTTAGTCTAAAGCATTGAAGGAGAATCCCATGAGACATATTTTCCAAGATAAGTCACTATATATACTTGTTTATCACACATTGTATCCTTAATCACATACATGCTAACACATAGGGTATAACTACATAATTCTAAGGCCCTATTTGAATTATTGGATATATAGTCATCATCCATTGATATAGGGGTCCTTGGGGTAGCTCGACACCATGTGCCCACTAACCCATTTTTCCACAGTCACTCTAAGGGTGAAGAAGCTAGGGTTTGATTATTTGATAAAGAGTGACAAACTATGCACATGAATTTATAACATCATAGAAATGGTAATAGAAAACCCAAAATAATCTATTTGGTCACATCCATATCTAGTCAGTATTCCATATAGGACACCTGTATCTAGTTCAGACACTAACATTGATGCAACTATCTAGATTCGATGTAAGGATCTGAGTCCAGTAGATACAAAATTATAGAATCTAATTAATATTCCAAGATCTTAATCTAGTACACTTCTATCCTATCTCAACCTATATTTTCATGTGCATAATAAACAAGTTAAGTATTCTTGTTTATAATTAATTGTAATATCAATCAATAAATATACTTTCTATTTTTGGAATATCTTAGTATTTAAATTTAGAATATTATTTATCTATGTTTGTAAATTAATTGGCCTATTATATATCTATTTATCATGCTTGCGATTATTCATTTCTATATTCTTAACCCTTTATAACCCTTATTATGAAATTGGGGTCAAACAATTGTACCAAATTTGTTGTATCATTATTATCTACCTATAAATCTCATTATTTTTTCTTAACATTTAATATTATATATATATATATATATATATATATATATATATATAATTTTAGTGATGTCTTTTATTTTTTGTGAATTTTTAAAGTAAATTAATTTTTTTTTTATTGAAACATGGTATGTCATACAAATAGTAGTGTTTTGGAATGTATCATTTCACTTAGAATGAAGTGAAGAAATGTGCTATATATATGTACTCAATGCAATGTTTAAAATACAAAAAGGATTCATTTTTATATTTATATATTAAAACATACAATTGTATTAGCTTGACTTCTCTTTGCCAAAATAGTGAACATAATTTAATTATGCCCAAAAAATGAACCCCATAATTACATTATTGATAAAATAATGAATATTTTAACATATAATAATATAGTCATAATTTTGGAAAAAAATAATTTAAATTATATTTTCTTGGGGACCATGCATCTAAGGCTCATAATAGGAAAATTTGATTCCAATATATTTTTATGACATGTACAGTTAAAAACTAATCAAGCCAAAAGAGAGTTATTTTATTAACATTTTGTCTTTACACCAATATGCATGCACTATTGGACTATTCCTTTCCTTTTTACTCAATTGGTGGTACAAAATCACTTTTTGGGAGTGGATAAAATCTATTTATCCTATTTTTGACATGTGTCATGTTGGTCACTACTAATTGGTTTCTTCCAGAGATATCTTACACATTGATGTGCTAGTAGACATTTAGCTTCCACATTAAATTCTATTAATTTTTTTGGATACATTTTAGTGTGCACATAATGATGTAAAGGTTTTCATAATGTGTTATTAACCCAAAAAAATGGTATAAATAATAACATATCAATACCATATGAAAAATATTAATACATTCATAGCATTGAAAATTCAATATTAGGTAAGTGTAGAAAGTTGGGGGTCAAAAGTAGACATTTTATGTCCAAACCCAAATTGAAAGCAAACATACATAATTTAAAAATAATGCAAGCATGTTTTTATGTGTTAGGATTGGTAATACCAAGCCTGTACCATGTATTAGGTATACTATGTGTGCATTATATTGCATACATGTTATACCATGATTTCAGTCTTAATTTTATATATATATATATATATATATATATATATATATATATATATATATATATCATAAAAATTTATATTTTCATCCTATAAATCATGCTCTTGATCCATAAAATAAAATTTCTCCCTTGAAAAAAATTAAACACATCTCTTAAAAACCTCATTAAGTGAGACAATTAACAATTCTTTGTAAGAGGAGAGGTAAGTAGACTAAGTTTATACCAATTAAAACCAAAACTTTTTTTTTGGTATTTGTATTTTTGGGGGTTAAAACCATTTATATCTTGGTTTTTAAAACCCATAAAACTCATCCATTCATTAAAAAATGTGGGTTTTAAAGATGAAGCTCAAAATCCTCTTAGCCATCCTAACCCTCTTACAATTACACAAGACCCCCTAGGTTGTTAGGAAGATTTGGTCACATGTATAGTAAAAAACAAAATATAGATTGAGGAGAAAAATAGGATAATGAAGGACCCCAATTTGATTAAAACCCACCATATTTATTTGAAAAATATATTAGTGTCATTACTAGGTGAAGATAACTCAACAATAGGATAAATTGACAAACATGTTGTTTATAGAGGGTTTCAGGTCCTAATATTCTAACATATTATTAGAAGTTGGTGTGAGATGAAAAAATAACAAAAGACAAAAAATTGTAATATTCACCAATCCAAGAACCAATGCTCCACCTCTATTATCATGCAAACTATTTTAACTCTTCTAACACCACTATGATTTGATAAGAAATAATTTTTAGGACCAATGGTGGATGTTATTTGATCACCCACCATTTAAAAACCATGAGGTTATTATATATTTTTTAAGGAAGCTCTATTTCAAGTTTATCCTCAATGAAATTCCTAATTATTTTGATTACTTAGAGTTTTAGGGCCTATTAAAAAGATCTGTTTAGGATAGTTTAGGTCCACATCATGTGTCCTATTAGCCTATGATAGTATGTATCCAAAATCCACTTCAAACTAAAAAAATATCCTTTTTTAATGAAATATATTGTAGAGATTAAACTTTTTAATATGCTTAAAGAATTTATTAATACCCTCATTCTACATATGAGCCAACTTTCCCACACTTATGTTGGTGAGGGTGGTCATGAGGATGCTCCAACTAGTTATGATGCCTAACCACACCATTGAAAATCATGTGATGTTGTATGTATTTGAGATTTAAATAAGGAGGAAGATGTGATACAACCTGATTATGGTGATACTTCCAAGAGGCTAGATATTATGGTTATGACTGATAAGTTTTTAACACATACATTTGGTTTGGACACCTAAACTTCACCTTTGAAGGTAGATCTTATATATTTGACATGTTTAAAATAAAAAATATAATAAAAATTAATAATATTTGACATATTAAATTTTAAATATTTGTATTTATAAGGAATAATTAATTTACACAAAAAATTCAACAATATATATGTAATTTTTTATGTTGCAGTAGAAGATGGTCACATATTTTTCAAACCTAGATTATTAATCATCCAGTACCACACATATTTTATTACACAACTAATGTATACATATACAAAGATAATTTAAAATTAATATTATGGTTTAAGTACATGTATTTACTTATATATATGCTACACTAAAAATAATATTTTTTTTCTTTTTCATGACTAAAGTGGAGACTCCTCCATCTATATAGGAATTAGTAGACATAGGTGTTATTATAATTTCATTTACACACCAACTCATTGAGGTGTGAAAACTTGCAATGCTGAATTGTAAACATATATTTACTATAATATATTTTTTTGTAATTGAGAAAATATAACTGATGAGATTATATTATCTACATAAGGTTGTTTGATGACATTTGATACTCTTATTCAAATGATTAACATGTTTGGCATGGTATAATAAAATTTCATTTTAAAACTTAGCTATTATATTTCAATTATTTAGTTAATTATTTTAAATTTTTATATATACATATGTAGGTTTCAACCCTTTCCATTATCATGATTAGGGAACTGAATCTTGTTGTTTATCCATTACACACTCATGTGAATGAGAATAAACCTTCCATTGACCCTTCTATGTGTCAAAATAAAATTGAGAGTGACCACCAAGTTGTAGTAAGTGCATGTTTACATAGATTTTGTATTAAATTTAAAATTAAATTATAAAATTTGTTACATGTCGAGTATGTAAATATTATACCAATATTTTTATATGAATAGGTTTAGCTATAGGCAAAGTATGAATGTAAAAATATCCACATTCATATCTTGGATGAATATAAGGCATTTGAGGGAGTTGCATCTACAAGCAAGGCATATAAGGGAGAGCCTTATAAAATCAATGCCAAGAGAGCAAGGATATACTCTTAACCCAAATAATATGATATTTTAACATACCTTATAAAATCAATCCAATAAACCATTAGTATCTACTCTACTCTTGATATAGTAGGAATGGCTTCATAGTCAAACCCATGAACCTTCCATAGATTCATGTTTAATGACCTTCCCTAATATTTGAGTTATTTTATTTTATTTTACAATAATAAAATTTGAATAGTGTAGTATCTTCCTATGTATTTCATATTCTTTAAACAACCATACATTTGAATTTTCTATAGGATATCATCAAATCCAATTAATAGTAACTACCATAGACCCAATGGGATGGTCAATGTTTTCCCCATATGTAAATGGAGAAGTAAGTTTATTTTTTCCCTCTAGACACCGACATAAATACTAGTTTGTTCCCTCTTCATTATCCTCATATATAGTAACTAAAAAAATGCCCTACATCATAGAAAAAACATTTTTTAATAATGACTTCCTTAGATAATGAGATTTTAGTAAATAATGGTTATCTTGTACATAGTTTCACTAGATAATATACATAGTCAAATTGATTTGGTGATGTCATAACTTTAAGTTTTAATGCTAGTGGAATCTAATATGTGTGAACTAGACTTTGAGGACTAGAGATCCATTCATACACCTACTCTTTTGAGTCACACTCATTTCAAAAAAATTATAATCATGTAGAATAAAAACATGCCATGTGCCTCATATGAACTAGCTAATAAACTACATATGAGCTATAAAATGAGAGAAACTCTTTTGATCCTATTATAGTCATAAAATCTTCATACCTTGCAAATTTTCATTCCTCCATCAACCAAAAATATCAATGAACAATATAGTTTCATTGAGTACCATGGGCCATTATCTTGTTACACTATTCAAAAAATGGTTTTTGTATCAATGAAATTAGTGTCTCATTCAAAATCTAACTCTACTCTTGTAAGGGATATTTGAACACATGATTTGACATTTTCATGCTCCATTTTATGTGGCCAAACTTAATGAAAATAAAATATGTTGTATGATAATGGTCACATCCATCTTGTTTAACCAATAAAAAATTATGCATTCTTAAATTATGATGTGTAATTGTCTGACCAAATATAATTTTGATTGAAATTAATGTTCCTCTCAATAAAATTTCCATAAAACATCTCAAAATAGCCTTGAACATATTATGTAAAATGGTTCAGTCATAAATAACATAGAAATGGTAATCCCTTAATATTTTTAAATTTTTATTTGTACCATCAGGTGCATACATGAATGTTATATGTATAAAAATGGGAACTTGTATAGAGTTTTAGTACTATGATTGAACCTCCATTTATGGTTTTAATGTGTAATTCTTAGTAAAATTGATAGCTAAAATAATAAAACTAAATGGGAATATGCCATTACTTAAATTGATCTTTTTCATCCAACCATCAAGCTTTGTATTTTTTCCTTGCATACTCAAAAAAATTTCTCCCTAAATTTGACAATAAATTCTAAAAAAAGTATGCTTTTTTTAAAACATGACACCTTTTAGATTCCTTGCCACATTTTAGTTAATATGCTATATATTTTTATTTTATAGAACTAGCTAATTATTGTTCAATTTCACTTGTACTATCCTCATGGATACAATTTTTAAATTTTGGAAATCCATCACAAATGTTGTAAGTTCCATCTGACATGATTTGTTATTAAAAAATGTCCATCTAGTCTTTCACAAAAAATGGTTGGAATGAATTCCCTTGCTGATTTTGGTGGAACCTACATTACACACTCATGATTTTTTATTAATATGCAAAGTACAAAGTACATGACGTAAAACATCATAATACATTGAAAAATAAATGTGTTACTTACAACATCAAGTGGTGCATGTGTAATTTTAATTTTAACATTGAAGGGTTTGGCCATCTTAAAACATCTATGAATAATAGGAATTTATGGATAGTTATGAAGAAACTTAGATTGCATTTGTGTTTAGATCATATCTAAGAAATATTTCAAATGTGGTTCATGGTTACTAGAACCAAATATTGTTTTCACTAAATCTCTTATAGTGTGTGAAACCTTTGAGTTATCTTTTTAGAATTATGAAATTAAATATTTAAAATCATTGGTTATAGCCTTGTCTTTCCATGGGAGTCGACTACAAAATTATCATAAGTCATTATTATTGGTATTATCAAGAATTTTATGTTTCCCAATTGCTTTCATTAGTTTTTCTATTTCTATGATCAATGTTATGCTGGTTTATCTGATTATATGAGTTGTAATTACACATCAATAAATGTTACAACCTTACCAAAATACATATTACCATGATGTGTGAGCTGATTCTATCATTCCAATTTTTAAATAGAAATGAAATAAATAATATTAAATGAACAATGCAAATTTCAAAGCATACATATCTCCACAAAAATATTTTTTAATACACTTCAATTTGTTATTTATTTATTTATTTTTCCTATTTTATTTTTTGATTAATTTAAAATATAGTTAGACACACATTTAACTTGAGTTTAATATGTGTATTTTCCACTAAATTATAATAATAATTTGGATAATACATTGAATTTTTTAACCATTTATAAAAATTAATATATTTCTTATTTATTTCCTTAAATCTCAACCAACATATTTATATTTAAGAATATCCAAAGAATAAATACATTACTTCCTTTAATAAAATATAGTATTGTAGTTTCATGAACAATATCACTGCCAATGCATGATAGGGATGATTAAGAGAGAAAAATGGATTATATGATTCTAACCATGACTAAAAATTATCCATTTCATATTTCTAATAACTTATCTACATGATCCCCTACTTATCATAAAAAAATAAATTTAAGACTAGTAACATATCAGGGGGCATAAAAATCATGTTACACATGTTAATTTTAATCTATATTAAATACATATAAAGTGTATTTTAAACTCTATAAAAATGACAAAGAAAAAAATGTTGGATCTAGCATAGTCTCTACACCTCATGTGGCTATAGGGGACTATCATCCAAATGTAGGGACTTCCTCACATCTTCCCTTGAATTTGTCACATATTTTAACTAGTCAAAAGATGGTAAATTATATTACATATAAAAATATTTGAGAGGATTTTTGAGTTTCATTATCTCATCCATTTTATTATCACAACCATCAAGTGGTTTCACTAAAAACTCCCAGCCTCCCTGCTAGTTTTGGAGCTTTGTAGGTAGTAATTATATGATCGACTAGTTAATGAAGAACACATGATTGATTGATTAATTATTTTTTCTTGTGTGCTAAAATTGGATACAAAAACATTCATTTCATCGTAGTGCACAATATATATTTTATTTTTTTATCATCAATTCACAAATAATTCAACTCAATGCAAAATAACAAAATGCCTTATTTAGTACCTTTATATTATTTAAACTATTATTTTCAAGTCTTAAAGCAAAGGTTATTTGTGATTATTAGTCATTAATATTAAATACAATTAATTAAATAATAACTTAATCCATGTTTGAATTGTGAATTAATCTATTTCCAAGACCAAAAAATGAATATTATTGTCAACTACATTGAATAACATGCCAAAATTGATATTATAAGGTAGAGTGAAATTAACTTTATAAACCAAGTGTAGCATTAGATTTGACATTTATAAAAATATAATCATGCTATAAATCTCAATTACATTTTATTATCTATATACACATAATATTTTCAAATTTTTATCACATAATGATGCTTTACATCTTACAATAACCCATTGAGACTCAATCTCTCTGTGTGCATGCCCTAAGGGGTGCATCGAGAAAGGGGTGGGTAGACCTTTGGCAATTTTCAGGATTATTATCCCTTATTGTCACATTATTACCAATCCAACTATATCCCAAAACCATTCCCTAAGCTATTTTTCCTCCCTTGAGTATTCCTCTAGTCTTTTCCTCTTTTCATCCCTCCTTTCTTGTATTAAAATCCTTTTGGTATGTCAATTGTACTACGTCAATTGGGTTGACCCAGTACAGTTTACGAGTATTCTTTACTTTTTTTTATCTTGTTAACCCTATGGTTGACCTAGCTTAGATGTAGTAAATTATCCCTAAAAACACATTGGGTCGACTGGGTCGACCCTATATAGCCTACATTCCTAGAAGGATTTAGGGAAGGATATACCTATATATACAAGATCATTTTAGTCATTATTCATATGTGTAATCAAGAGTTATTATTCACTCATGCTTCTTCACAATATTCTCTTCCAATATTCTACTTGAAGAGCCTTAGCTTAGGTTTCTTATTTGGATAATCTAGTCTTGTGGATAATTATTGGATGCTATGGCCTTTCTTAGTGATCCTTACAAACCACAACAACCTTTTGTGAATCCCCTTTGACTAAGGGAGATATTGAGTCTTGATGGGTTCACATTTAGGTAAGTATATTCTAACTTTGTTCTCATCTCTTTTAGTAGATAGAAGTAGCATGTGTTATCTTGAATAATACTATCTTTCATATTTTATGTATTAAGGTGTTACTCATATGAAGTTCCCTATACATGTTTGTTTTATTATTTCTAACCCCCACTTTGTGCCACAAGCTTTGGTGTGCATTATATTAGATTTATTTTCTTGTTATTAGAATAGAGTGAACCTTATTAAACCTTAGGACTCTATTAGGGTTTTTGTGTGATTGTGTCAGACTATAGGCTTTGGAACATTTCCTAACATTATATATTGTGACAAGTGATCCCCTAATTGGGTCTAGTAGATCCCCATATTGGTCATGTTCCTGCATAACAAGTGTATCTGAATCAAAAGTGTAGGTATGATCTATCTTATCCAATATAATATTAATCCATAGACATGATGCATTTCTAATTTCATACATTATCCATCTCACTTACAATAAAAATGTCAGACATCTAATGAATAGGAAGAGGGATAACAAGTAAAAATTCTTAGAATAATGACCCTAATCATATTTTAGGTGATTAATGGTTTATAATCTTACATGTTTATTGGTATAATGTTATGAAATTTCATCAAATTCTTTGAAAATGAAATTTTATGATGGATAATTGACAACTAGAGAGTGTTAGAAGAAGGTAAGGGGACAATTAAAATTAGTAAATGTGATAATAATAGATAATCTAAAACAATAATATAATTTTACCTAGACATCCTAAAAACATACAATGTTAAATGTCTAGGACTATTTTTTAAGTGTCTACATACATAGACATTAAATATTAAAATATACGTATAGGACTTCCATAAACTTTGTTAGGTTAAATTATTTCCATGAGATGAAATTTGGATACAAACATTCATATATGTTGAGTCAATTTATTCTCATAAAGTTATAGAAATAATTAACATAAAAATTTTGGGTATAAAAATGTTAATATGTTGTAAAATTATCTCTCTCTCTATGTGTGTGTGTGTGTGTGTGTGTGCACGCACATATGCGTGTGTGCGTGCATGTGTGCATAACGATTAGAAATTAAGTTTGAATAGTTTCATGAAGTTTTTTAGCTAGATTTTAGTGTGCACATAATGATGCAGAGGTTTTCATAATATGTTATTAACCAAAATAAATGGTATAAATAATGACATATCAAAACCATATAAAAAATATTAATATATTTATAGCATTTAAAATTTAATATTAGGTAAGTGTAGAAACTTTAGAGTCAAAACTGAACTTTTTTTATCCAAACATTAATTGACCACAAACATGTACACATGTTGGACCCCAAATTTTGTATTTATATATTATAAGGGCAATGGCTGCAGAGGCATCATATTCAGATATGGAGGTAATTTTAAAGAAGGTGGAAGATAAAATGGAGTGGGAAGAAGAAAAACAATATTTGCATGTAAAACAAGAATAGTTTAGAAGAGCATGGCTTGGAAGATAATGATACAGACGAGAAAGACATAGAAGAGAGGAATTAAAAAGAGTCATGGAAGGCCTTGTCATGGAAGATTGATTTTTTATAATGCAAATATATAGATACTAAGGATTATAATACATATTACTCATATAAAATCATAGGACTTGGATAAGGGCACAAGAAGTAGAGATGGTTATAAAGCAGTTCACAGAAGCTTTAGATACTAATTAAGCACTAATCTAGCACCAATTCATGAGAGAGGAGAAGAACGAACATGAATATATATCATAGAGAGAGTATATATGGGCTATTAGGATTGAGTAAAAATGATTTAATTGTAATGGCTCACTATAACTTCTTTTTTTGAAACAATCATTGGTTAGTCATCTGTATTTATATTAATGATGTAACTTGGGAGGGGTTGGTTTTATGTATAAATACCCATTAGCTTTGAACATTATCAGTTGTCAGATTATATATATATATATATATAGTTCAATATGTGTGTAGACAAATAGTCAAACAATACTAAGGGAATGTTGTTGAAATATCTTTGTAATCTTTTCAAATGACATCAATAGAAGAATTATTGTATTTACGAATTCTAATGTGTTGATATATTTTCTATGGTATTATATATAAGTATGTGGAATGTGTAGAATGAATAAAATGGTTTAAATATAATATAATTTATATAGTAAAAATAACTTAATATAATTAACCCAAGTGACTAAGTATAGACATTTAAGTCTGTCCACCACCGTGTGGTAGAATCGATGAGAACTGGTCTTGGTTGTGTGATTTGGGTGAATGCATGAGGTCACTAATCACATGATATGTTAGAATGAAAGATTATTGTCTTCCTCATTTCATTTATTCATTATAATATTACTTGTTCAATAAAAACTAAAGATAAAATGTCCCAATGTTTTAGTTCCATTTCTAGGACCCATTGTAATTGTTAGCATGATGGTAAAAAGATGATTGAGCAACTCTCTTTGGGAAAATATCAAGCATTGGATTGGCATAGTAGAAGACACATTTTCACTTAAACATATTTAAATAGGATTTTATATGTTCCAATGGGTGGATCATCATTTATATGATTCTTTATATGAAACCTTTTTTGTACAACTACACATTCATTTGTATGCTTGGCTTTCAATATATGCACAAGACTGCTCAAGAAATTATAGATGGAAATCTCCCTAGTCCATAGAGAATTAGAAAACCTTGGTGAAGTTGAAAACTACTTGGACATAGGCAATGGATATCTAGTGGAAATAAACACTATATAGATACATCTTGAAATACATTATATCTACATATTCTTATCCAAAAGAATCATAATTTAATTTCTTGAGGGAACTATGCAGAAGGTATATAAGACATTTTACCCTAGAAACTAAGAAAATTATGGTTGAATCTAGACTTTAGAACTTCCACATGGATGGTTAAACTCTCTCACCCATGAGAAATGATACTAGTGTGGAAATGGATGGGTATACATTAGAATAATATTGGTAGTTCAGCATGGAATTCAGTTAGAAATAACTACAAAAGTGTAAGTATGATGAGGCCAAGCATAAGGCCATGATAAGTAGTGATCTCAAGGGAAATCAAGAGGATACTATAAGTTTCATGAAAATCCCTATGAAGGTATAAAGGCATAGTGAGTACTCCCCAACCATGATTATGTGCCCTATGTTATCACAAGAAATCATGAAAGATGTGTTGACAACTAGAGATGTGCACCTGGTTGGCAGGAAAATAGGTTCCCTGCCATCTCCCCGCAACATGGAAACTCCTCTCTCGCATGTGGGATGGTGAAGCAGGAGAGGAGAGTCTCTAGGTATGGGCTAGTTCCCTCTGATGTATCTTGTTTGTTCTAGGAAGTACAAAATATAGATATATAGATATACTGGGGGGATGAAAAGGGAGAAGAAATGCAAGGAAACAAATAGCCTATTCTAAAGAGGTGATACACCAAAAATGAAATGACCTTCCCACCTCCACACTCAGGATCAAACAAAAACATACATACACTCAGATTTGGCAGAAAAGACCAGGTCACTGGGATGACAGGGAGGTTCTTATGGAAAGCACAGGAACAAGGACTCACTGAGATGCTGTGGAATACATATTATAGGTGACCTCTCCTATTCTATACCTCTAAAATAGAACTCTATTCCTGGTAGCAGTAGACAATGGCACTTTGTAGATCATAGGTTTGCTGGTGTTGAACTTGTGAGAGCATCAAGAGACAATGACTGGACACAGACCAACATTCAAGGCATACTCTGCACAATCCATCCAAATAGAGGTAAAAACCGTCTTTTATTGATTCAGGTGGAAAATTTGTAGAGCTGTGCTCTTTACAAAATTGGAGAAGATCTCTTTAAAATAACCAAGTTTGTAAATTTATATGGAAAAGCCAAGAGGAGTCTCATTGGGAAGAGTGAAAAAACACTGTAGCTGATGTCATAAAATTGTTGGGACCATGCTTGATGCCTCATTTTGCATGCTGGTTAGCTCCTCTACCCGTTGGGTGGGCCTTTTTCTATGTTCTATAGGCCTTTTTTGCCACCTGATGTTGTGAGCAGCAATTTTACCGCCCAATGTCATGGATTGCACGTGGGACTTTTGCCGACGTCGTTCAATTGGCTATCGAGCGCGGTAATTTTGCTGACATTAATCGAGTAGGCTGCCGAGCACGGTAATTTTTTTGACGTCAGCTGAGTTCATGGCCTTTTCCTCTGCTTGTGTTGTGAGTGGCAATTTTGCTACTGACTGCATCTGTTTGTGGTCTCTTTTTACCCGCCAGTGTTGTTGGCGGCAATTTTGCCATCGACTGCATTGTTCTTGTAAACGTCTGCCCTACTTTTGCCTTAGTGTTAAGTGCCTCAGCTTTTTCCTCTCCCCTTTTGTGAACATTTGAAGACTCTGCCTTATGCTATCGTGAATGCTAATGAATGAGGCCGATGAGCCAATGCTTTGAAATGGAGCTGTCAAACCCTGAAGACAGACCTTGCAACCTAAAATGACTGGCCATGTAAATTAGGTGTAGAAGGTGACTGAGATTTTGCTAGAGGGGCAAAATTGGGTCAACAAGATGTAGGATAAGCATTGATGGTAGAGGAACCCAATCCAAATAGTCCTAATTCCTCACCATAATGCATGCTGATGCATCTTAGTTTTACAAAATTATTTTAATAAATTGTGATACTAATAGTGTGGATTCTGAAGGTGAGTCTATAGAAGAAAATCTAGGAGTACAAGTTAAAATAAGTAATTTACCATTAGACTTTACCTTTTTGTTATAGTTAAGACATATGGCTCACCTTCAATTTATAGGTATAATTAATATAAGTACTATTAAAAATAGGCCCACCTCTAACTAATCATCCTCCCTTAGGCCCAATATTTTAAGTGCTCCTATTGCTAAAGGAGGCATGGGAGACAATACTAATGTTGATTTTTACTAGAGTTACAAGAGGATCATGAGGCAACTTGGGAATAATTAGTAGACCCTCACCATAAGTTTTAGTAGGAACTAGAGGAGCACCACCATGAGGTGCACTAAAACCACCCAGTGTACCTATAGTCTACTATGATATGACACTTAATCTTCCTAGGCATCGAGGTGTTGAGAATGCAGTTGAACATGTTCATAATTTTGAACTCATTTCACAAGCATAGGGCGTAATTTATACTAATAAAAAATTAACTCAATTTTCCACTACCCAATTAGATCATGTACATAAATGGTATCAAAATTTTGATCCTCAACAAGCTAATGTAAACTATGAATTATTAAAGACTAATATTTTTTAGGAATTTGGCATTATCAAGTTTGAACAACAAAGTATTTTTATTTTAAAATATATTTAGAAGGAATTCATTGAGAGTGTGCATGCATATGATACTCACTTTAAAACCCTTATTTCAAAGATATCATTTGAAATCAATCCAATCGATCATGCTTAATGGTTTTTAGGAGGGTTATTACTCCCTTTTTTATGAGCCTTATCCCATAAGACCTTTATTTATCTATGTAAGGCATTGGAAGTTTCCCTCCACATCAAATTTGCAGTAAGTATAAACATGAGAATCAACCACCTTATGGAGGCCTAAATTGTTGCTATGGATTTTCAAATGGATAACCTTACAACCAATAATGTTTATGACACTCATAGTGGCCTATGGTGTGTTGACTATGAAGTGGGGGTTCATAAAAAGAACATTCATCCAATAAAGAATGTATATGTCATGTCAAAATGGACCTATGAAATCTACAAGGAAGACAATGATGTAAGGAGTTATCCTTTACTTCAGCATGCCACTTAAGCCAAAGTGCCAATATACTATTAAATATGTGTTTCATATACCCATGATACTAATGACTATCAGGTCATCAATGATATTCATGAAACATGAGCACTAGGAACATGTTAATATTTTATAATTAATACATAATAAACTAGTGGGAGTCAATCTTTTAGAGGTCTAGGGAATGGAAATAAATGAGTATATGGTCATTTTCCACCCAAAACATATTACAAGTATGGATCTATAGACCATTACCAACATGATTACATGATCTACCCAAATTGTACCTTTTGTAAAAATGAGCATTTACTGGAAGAATTCCCATACTTGTATGGTGATATCATCAAATAATGGAATGAAAAAGGTACTAGAATGATACATGTTACAAAATTACAACTATTCAATGGAGACTAAGCCCTACTACTCCACTAACTGGACCCATGGTAAATATCACTACTCGTATTGGAACTCATTCCCAACCTATCTCAAATCCACCTACTGAAAAGGTTTAGCATGAAGAACCTCATGCAAAACACTATCTAGATGCCCAATGCTAAAAAGAGGTGTTGCATGACACAATGGCCTTGTTATAGTAGCTATAAGGAAAAATTGAGTTTTTGAAAGACAAAGCTGCTACCATGCATAGTGAGATGCAAAAAGTTATGATACCCATGGATTCAGGGCATGATAAATTTTTTGAGTTATGCAAGTTATTCCTTAGTGAGGACATTTTCACCTCCTCAAAAATTAATTATGATAACAAATGATAAAGCCTTCATAGGATCATCATTTGAACCATGCACATAGATAAGAGACTCATATCTAACCAAATGTAGAATGTGATAAAGAGGTATTTATAAATGCATCCATTGATGGCTAGATGATCTATGATATACTAGTGGACACTAGCATAGAGGTTAATGTTCTAAAAAATGAGTCTTAGAAAAATATGTGGAGCCCCACTTTGTAACCTTCCCCACATGTTCTATTCATGGATAATAAGACTCGTACACTACCTATAAGAATTATTAAGGATGCCATAATTAACCTCTTGGGTGTCATGTTTAAGTGTGATTTTGATTTGATCAAACTAGATGAAGTTGATGAGTTTCTTGCTCTTTTGGGTAGACCTTGGTGCTATGCTAATAATGTTGACTTAGGTTTTAATAAGTTATATATCATCTTTCAGAATGACACTTAGTGTTTGGTTATTCCTTTAAATAATGACTAAGGATCTTTTTTTGTGTGAAACATTGATGTTGATAAGGATCTCAACATGATTTATAACATCACTACCCAAGGAAATGAACATGTGGATCTTACTCTTGAGGGTATATTACAATGGAAAGACACGCATTCCATTTTAGATACTACTATTATTACTCATGATGAATGGGCTCAAGGCACATATGAATTTACAAGGCATGTTTGTGGTGTCCTTGATAGCTACCTAAGTTCCTCCCCCAAGTTAGTTCGATGCCACAAAAATATTCACCTCATTAGTATACCACCCTTGAGGTTGGAACATGCACCTTTGTTTCATGGTTAAATTGAGGTCAGGGAGTATTTACAACATTTAGAAGACTATTATGTTAATAAGGATGGAATTTTATGCACACTCGTCTTTCTATTTCAAGGAACAATTTTTTGATGGTGGTTTACTCATAGATACCAATTATAAACATGGGAATAAGTACACACTACTATGCTCTATCACTTCTACCATGACAATTGTGTTCATGAAAACCTAAGTTATGATGTTGTTACTTATTTAAAGGAACATCTAAAAAAATGTGAAAGCTTTTGTAATGTTGAAGAAACATTTTTACCATAATCATTATGGATTCATGCATTTTATGGTACTCTACACACCTGGGATAGGGCACGGTACATTTATTAATAAAATTATAGGGAGATAGATATCGAGCAACACATCACACATGGTCTACTTACAACATTTTCATTTTCTTCTCTATTAATAGATTTACATTTATCCTTGTAAGCAATCTATCAGGTATTTGTAGGATATCATGCACCAGTTGAAAATTGCATATGTCACATGCATGGTATACTTAAAGACAACTTGGATATATTTTAAGAACCGGTTATTCCTACCTTAACATTTTTGGATCCTGATTCTCAATATGAATATGGCCATTAAGAATAAATGTGAAAGGGAAAGCAAAAGGTTGTGTATAAAGTTGATGAGGGTACTAGCTCTAATCTATCAAAACCAACTTTTGACCATTTACACCTACATATATATTATGGGGTGTGTGATTTTAGAGATACTATAGAATCTAAACATAAACCATATTCTAGACCACTCCATATATTTTTGCATAATATTGGGACAAATGACATGCCTAAAATTGCCATTGTAGGCAATTACTAGTTGAGTGTTGAGTTAACCAAAAAAATTGAACTCTTGTAGGAATATCAAGACATTTTATCATACAAATACATATAAATTATGGGAGTATATCCATCGTTGGTAAATATGCATATCAAGTTAGTTGAAGTCACTTAACCAGTGAAGAAATGACCTTATCAAATGAACCCTAGTCTATGTGCTATAATGAAAGAAGAAATGGATAACATGTTTCATGTTTGATTTATTACTCTTATTGATGAATCTAAGTGGGTGTAGACACCCAAATTTCATTTAGTATCAAAATAAACCTAAAATATATTAATAATTATTCTTAAAATAATTCATCATATCTCCCTCCAAATTTAAATAATTAAATAAGTCAAATTAGTCAATTATGCACGCTTTAAATCTTTATTTTAAATATAAAATCCTAATTTTACACCTCATCCAACATCTCCCATCATTTTTTCCCTTATCCCAACCAAACCCACAAATTTCTCAAACTCCTATGAGTCATCCCTTGGGTTGTCAATAAGTTTGACTTATTCCTGTTGACTCAGCTAACTAATCCAATTCTTCTATCAACCATTTGAAATGGTCTTCATCCTCATGGGTAAGGACTCATTAACTATCATTGATTATTTGGATCATTTATTAAATCCAAATAATCCTCCACCATTGGATATTCTTTCAAAAATCTTTAAATAAACTTGAAAACCTTCATGATCAAAAGATTTGTGTGCTTTTTTCAATATCTTTTGATAGTTATCCTTCAAGGGAGTAGTCTACCTTATATTGAGAACTTTTGATATGTTTTGGTAGTTGTCCTTTAAGGGAGTAGTCTATGAATGCTATATAATGACCCATGTGGGTTATTTTTATTTTTATTTTGATGTTTTCTTTTGATTTCATGGACTTGCTTATATAGACTTAAACGGTCACCTTTTATGAAGGAAAAACTAAAAGAAAAATAAGGTTGATTAGGTGTAAAAGATGTTTAGGTGAAAATGATCATGAGAATATGTCATATGAATGGGTGGAAAGTAGCATGAGAATCATGCCATGAGCAAAGATATGGTACCCATTATTCAAGATTAGGCTATGGTTGTGATGGATAATCATGACTCAGTTTTAATTAGTTGTTCCTAAAATAAGGAGATGAGTGTGGTTTTAAAAATAAGGGATGAGCTTAAGTTGGACAAAAGGTGAGTTTGATCCTATTTTAACAAAAGAAAGGACATATATGCAAAACATTAAGGGGCTCAAGATCTGGGTTCCCTTTAAGAGAGGATAACCAATAAGCTCTTGATCCATAATTGTTGGTTATGATATGAGGTCTAAGCCAATTAAAAGCAAACTTGCCTTTCTTACTTTTCTCCATATTGGTGACATGTTGATTTCCTTTAGGATGAGGTCTTTGATATTGAATTCTTGCACTTTAAGGTGTTTGTTATATCCAATTTTGATGATTTCTTGATAGATATAAAAACTAGTAAGTGCTAATAAATGATGCTCATCAAGTAGCTCAAGTTGGGCTAAACGTTCTTAATGATAATCGCTCTCAGAGATGATATCTTGCAAGGATATATGAAGAGAGGTAATTTTCAATTCAAGAGGTAAGATAGCCTTTGCTCCAAAAACAAGATAAAAAGGGGTAGTGCCCATAGGGGTTTGAATGCTAGTATGATATGCACATAAGGTAAGGGGATGTAGAGATGCCAATCCTGACTAGGTGCATTAACCATTTTAGTTAGCATGTTATTGAGATTTTTATTAGAGGCTTCCACCTTTCTATTAGCTTGTGGAGGATAGGGTGATGGAAAACTTAACTTGACACCAAATGCATCACAAAGACATTCGATTTGTTTGTTTTTTAAGGATTTTCCATTAACAGTGATGATTTTATGAGGAACGTCAACAAGATAGATGATGTGATGGTTGATAAAGTCAATAATGTTTTTAACTTTGGTTGAGATAAGAGGAATAACCTCTACCCATTTGGTAAATATTTGATTCTAGTGATGATATAATGGTGTCACTGTGAATAATGGGGGTTAATTTTACCAATAAGGTCCATACCCCATTGTGAGAAGGGCTAGAAATATGTAGATACATGAAGACTATGGCTAGGTGCATGATTTGAATTAACATGTTATTGACACTTAGCACACTTTTTCACATAATCACAATAATCTTCGTTAAGGATGGGCCAATATTATACAATGTGAAGGATGTGTTTAGGAATGGTTAGGCCATTAAAGAATCCCCTATAGATCCCATCATGCATTTCCCTAATAGCATGAGAAACTTCATGACTACTTAGGAAATGGAAGAGGAGACCATCAAAGCCACATTTATAAATAATTCCCCTAGTATGGTATAATGTCAGGTACTATGGATAAATTCTCATTGGGCATTTCTAGAAATATAAGAAGGAATGGTGGTAGGGTTGAGATAGTCAAAGGTTTGTTGAGACCAAAGGTCAAGTTGGGTCTCCTTCACATTAAAGATGGTGGGAGTGTCTGATTTGACATAAGAGGGATGGGTAAATCTATGGATAATGATAAATATATTAGAGTTAGAAGGTGTAGATGGGATATAATAAGTGAGGGAAGCTATTGTATCATCAAACTTATCTGTAGATCATGTAGTGGTTTGGATATGGTAGTGTTTGAATGATGCTAAGAGTATATCAATGAACTATTAATATTATTTCAAAACATCATTCTTGCATTGATAAGATCCATTGATTTGATTGACCATGAGTTAGGAATTGCTAAACATGTTGATCATTTTGACTCCCAAGGCTAATGTAGTTTGGAGGCCTATGACTAGGCCTTCATACTCAACCATGTTGTTATTACATTCAAAATATATCTTGATGGATAAAGGAAGAGGTTCATCATAAAGGGGAATAAGGATGATCCTGACTCCCCCACCACGTTGACACTTTGATCCATTGAAGAACATGGTCACTTGGTAGGTGAAGTATGCTTGAAAGAGGGTCATGATGGACTCATCAAAAAACTCAAGAGGAGGAGGTTGATCATCTGGTAAGGGTGTGTTAGCCAATTTTTTGACAATGACTTGTTCTTTAATTGATTTTCAATAAATAAACTCAAGGTCAAACTCATTCAAAAGCATGATCCACTTATCCATACACTAGTTCTGGTATGGCTTGGAGTGCATATAATTGCGTGGGTTAGTATTTTTTATGACATAGGTCTTATGGTTGAGAAGGTAATGGCGAAGTTTGGTGGACACAAAGACCAAACTAGGCAAAGCTTCTTGGTATAGGTGTACTGAATCTCATATTCGACAATTATGTGGATAATGTATTAGATGGATTTCTCTTTATGTTGTTCATCTTGATGAGCAAGCATTACCCCTAAGGAGTGGTCAGTGGTGGAGAAATAAAGGTGAAAAGGTTGATATTCCTTGTGAGGAATGAGGATAGGTGGAGATAAAAGGTGATTTTTAAGCAAATCAAAGGCCTTTTGATAGTTGATGTTCCATGTGAAAGATACATCCTTATTAATAAGGTGGTGAAAAGGTTAACACCAGTCTAAGAGCTAAGAGATAACATGATGAATAGATTAGAGCTTCCCCTACAAGCTACACAGTTGCTTGAGGTGGGTAGGAGGAGATATGTCAAGGATTGCTTTGATTTTCGCTGGATCAACTTTGATGCCTTGAAGGGAGATGATAAAGCCATGGAGTTTTCCTGACAAGACCCTAAAATTATACTTCTTGGGGTTAAAGTGGACATGGTAATGTATGAATCACTCAAAGATAATCTTAAGAATGGCCAAATGGCCTTTACGACATTTGGATTTCCTAAGAAGGTCATAAACATAGTCTTTGATAATTTTATGGATAAATTCATGGAAGATGTAGGCAATAATGCATTGGTAGGTTATACTAGTGTTCTTCAATCCAAAAAGCATGACCCTATAGCATAAAGTCACCCATGAGGTGATGAAGGTATTTTTGTCTTGATCTTCAGTGGTAATTAGGATCTAATTATAACTTGAGAATCCATCCATAAGAGATAACATCTCATGTCTAGCTATAATATCAACAAGCTAGTCGATGCTTGGCAAAGGAAAGTAATCCTTTGGGTAAGTAAGGTTAAGGTCAGAAAAGTCCACATAAATTCATAGTCCCCTTTTGGTTTTGGTGATAGGTATGACATTCAAGACCCATTAGGGATAGTTAATGGGTTAGATGAAAATGATGGATAGGAGACATTAAAGCTCTTCATTGATGAGAAAGTTTATACGAGGGTGCATTCATTAAATTTTTTACATAATGGGCTTGGCATCATGATTGGTGACTATGTTGTGTGTATCAATGTAGGGGTAGTTTCCTGACATGCCATTGTAAGAAAAAACAAATTCCATGTTCATATCTTGGAGGAAAGAGGGGAAGTCTCGATGCTCCTCATAATTTAGAGATTGGTCAATTTTAATAATGCATAGGATATCTAGAGTACCCTTATTGATATCCATAATAGATTCATTTACCATGGTTGAAGTCTTAGGAGGAAGATATATGTAGATAGAGGAATCGTATACACCAAGATAGGTGAGAATGAAATTTTCATCCTGACACCAAATGATATTAATGGTAGGAGAGTCATCTCCTATCATCATAGGGTGGGTCAAAGGAATGATCATAGTCACCCCCTCCTTTTGATAAGTTAAGGGTCTGAGGTTGATCATGTTGATGAAAAAAATTTAGGGGGGATGATGTTAGAATCCTCAGTTATCAATGGTGGAGTGGATGGTGAGGATGGGATGTCCTACTCAACAATGGTGATGAGAGGTGGGTTAGTTTGCTTTTTAGGTGATGTGAAAATAAGATCATGATTTTTGTGAGGTTTTTAGGGATTGATTAGGAGCAACTTGTGAAGACCATATTCATACCAACCTACACCAAATCCCTTCCAAGAATACCTATAGAGGTATGTCTAAGTAAACTCTAGTTTATCTAGATAGGAGAAATTGGAGGTGAATGGTTGAGGTCAAAAAGAGGTGGCAAAGGTGTTAAGGGGTTTATCATGTCCTCCATAGATGAAATTGGTTTGATTTGTTAAGGGTCTAAAAGGAATAATGGTTATAATATTGGGTCATAACCAGGGTGGTGGTCAAGTTTCCCATACTCTTGGGGAGTATGGAAAGTGTCAAGGGTCAAAAGGTGATACTCTCCAAATTAAAGATGTTGAGAGGTTGATTCTAAAGGGTCCATTATGGGGATTTTGGTGAAATGAAAGTATGATTTATTAGAGGCTCCAGTGGTAGAATAAGATGGATCTCCCTCTTTTACTGGTGAAGTATTGTTGGATGGAGGAAGGAAAATGTTGTTAGGTCAGTACATCATGTTGCATGATGTGAAAGGACTTAGGTTAGCTCATATGGTAATAAATTGACCTATATTCTCAAATTTGATGCACCAGTGTAGGATAGATGGCACACAACCCATGGAATGAATCCAAGGGCATCCTAGCAAGATGTTGTAATAAAAAACTCCTTATACTACATAGAAGAACTCAAGAAGTGTGTAGGTTCTTAAGTGAATGTGAAGGATAATAGTTCCTAAAGTCATGGCCATGGTATTGTTGAATGATTGGATCATCATGGACGTTTTTAACATAATGTTCTCAAGTAATTTGAGTTGGTTATATGCATGGGAGGAGATAATTTTTATATTAGATCCCCCATCAATCATAACCTACTTAATATAGGTTTGGTTGGTGTACATGGTAATGAAGAGGGGAGGGTATACATCATCTAGATGGATGGAGGGTATTTCTAAATCCTTGAAGATAACAAGGTTGGAAAGTTAAAGAGCCTTGACAAAGGCTACTAGAGTTTATGTGTCTTTTGTTTGGACCTCTATGGACTGAAGATCTTTTATCATCACTTGGTGGTGATGAGGTGAGTTATTGATTAGATCATACAAACTCATCTTCATTGGTGTTTGGTGAAGCTATTTTAGAAATACTCATTGGGTTGATTTAGATGGATTGGATTGAAAGGGTCCCAAGATCGACATTTTGGGTTTTGTTTAAGGTAAAGTTTTTTAGTGTTAACTGGGTGGTTGGGTGGTGAAAGAGGTATATATCCATAGAATGGACACTTTTGTCTTTCCCTTATCCTTTGGTTGGGTTTGTGATTGTGTGACCACATGGATAGTATGGATTGAGAGAGGAGTCAAGCTAGAAGATTATTTAGTTCATCCTCACTTTGAGGTGAGAGTGGGGGAATAGGTAGGCATTGGGTTCATGTTTATTTTTATTAGATTAGTTATAGGCTCGTGGGAGTTTCATCTAATAATAAATCATCCTCATGGTATAGCCAATAGATCAAAACTTGGAGAGCCTTACAGTTTTCCATGTCATTCTTGGGTGTTTTATGATATGATCACACTAGGTGGTCATTATACTAGGATGGTTTTGGACTAGTGAGGTCAAATGGTTTGATATGTGGTAAGGTTAAGCAATAATCTTGAAAAAACCTTGTAAAAATGGTTGAATAAGACTCAGTCAAAGGTGGAAAAGGTATAGGGGTCTTGGTTTTGGTAGTTGGGTCAACAAATTTTTTAGACGTAGGCTTGGTGATAGAGGTTTTGGGTAAATGAACATTCTTGGCAGATGGTTTCAGTTTTGGCAAAGTAGTTGATAGATTGAGGTTAGAAGGTTTTGAGGTAAGTGTTTGAGAGCTACATGGTTTTATTATAGATGATTGGGAGATAGGAGGTTTGGTTTTGGGTGGTTTGGTGAAAATAGGCATGGACAAAAGTAGGAGTTATGGCATAACCAAAAGTGGTGGTTGGGTTTTGATTAATATGGTTGGTTTCCCAACTAAGGTAGAGGGATGAGGTCCCAAAATAGAGGGTAAAGTGTAGAGGGGAGATAGAGTTTTGTTTTTGGGCTTCTAAGTGGTTTTACTTTATTTGTTGACTTAGTTTGGGGTTTTTTTGATAGGTTTGGTGGGCTTAAATACAAATTTACTGACGGGTGAGTAATGTTATGAGTAGGAAATATGCCAAGGTTATTGATGAGTTTGGTTAGAATGGTAGAAGGTGATTTTATGACTTTGGGTGAGTTTGGTTCTGATGGTGTTATAATTTGGTGGGTATAGGTGTTCAATGGTTGGGTTGTGATGAAATTGGATTTGGTAGTGGAAAGGGTAGGTTGCTTTGATAAAGGATGCCACTATTTGGTTATATAAGGGAGCCCAAGTTATTACCAAAAGGTTACATGATCTAGGTTAGGATTGGATATGAATTCTAAGTTTTTAACCAGTCCAGAAAAAGGTTTAAAGATAGGTATGAGTCCCCTGGTAGTGGATTTAAAGGATATGCCTAGGGGTTGAGAGGGAGGATTAGTTATCTCATCCTTTTCTTGATTAAACATATGGGAAGATAACTCCTCAATGGGAAGTGTAGGCAAAGTAGTTTTTTCCTTAAGAGTGATCTCTAAAGGAAAAGTGCATGTTGTATGATTGAGGAAAATGGTAAATTGGGAAAGGTTTCCTCTTTTGATGTGCATATCAAAAGAGAGGTTGGTGACTCCACCACCTCAATAAGTGGAGTAGGGGAAGATTTGATTTGGCTAATGGTCTCCTCAATACTTTATCTCATCCTTTTCTTGATTACTAGGTTCCAACATATGGGAAGATAACTCCTCAATGGGAAGTGTAGGCAAAGTAGTTTCTTCCTTAAGAATGATCTCTAAAGGAAAAGTGCATGTTGTATGATTGAGGAAAATGGTAAATTTGGAAAGGTTTCCTCTTCTGATGTGCATATCAAAAGAGAGGTTGGTGACTCCACCACCTCAATATGTGGAGTAGGGGAAGAGGTGATTTGGCCAATGGTTTCCTCAATAGTAAGCTCACCAAGAACCATGTTTAAATTATAGGCCTTGTGATTATGAGAGGATTCTACTTTGTTTTCATTATTGGTGGAAGGAGTGTGGTTGGGAAATGGTTGTCTAAAGATGTCAAGTGATTGGTTCTGGGGTGCATTGGGGTTATCCATCACAATTTCACCCTTGTCAATAAGATTTTGGATAATGTTTTTGAAGGTATTAAACCTACTAACATCATGCCCATTGAAATGGTGGAAGGTACATAATTCATTATCCTTATACTAACTAGGTATAGGATGAGAGGAATTAAATTGTTGTAGAGGTTTGATTGGAGGGAGCTATATGCTATTGGATTTAAACAATTTTTCTAAGACTAAAGCATATGACTCTCCAAGAAGAGTAAATTGTTTTTGGGTGTGGTAGTTTGGGTTCTTGGTGTTTTGATTAGGGGAATTAGAAGAGTTAGATTGGTTGACAATGGGTGGAGGGGTGGTCTTAAGGACAACCACATTTGTGGTTCCCTTATTTTTAGAGTTAGTGTTGGTTTGGTTGTTAGAATTAGAGGAGGAAGCCTAATTTGATTTGAAGGTGGGATTATTGTTTCTCAATTTAAACTTCCCCTCATTAATATCTCTATTTTCTATTTTTTATGCCACAATAAAATCTTTATCGAAGGTCCTAGAGCTCTAAACCCATAAGGTAGAGGAGATATGTTTTGCATAAGCCTAGACAAAGAGTTAAATTAGCTTGGGTTGGGGTAGAGAGAAGGAAAGTTGGTTTATCAAACTTCTCCAATAGGTTATAAATTCATCAATGGAATCATCATCAAATTTCCAAATGGAGTAAATATCAGTGATGGAGACTTTCTTAGATACATTTATGGAAATGTGATCTAATAAAACCTAAGCTAATTGGGCAAAAGAAAAGAGGGAGTGATTTGTAATAACACTATTATAATCTAGTGCTGAACCTGATAGAGACACAGGGAAGGTATGAAGAAGGAGAGAATCATCATAGGAAATCATATATCATGAATGCCTAAATGTTCTCAAGTGTTGTTGAGGGTCCTCCTTACTTTGAAACTTTAAGAACTTCAAAATTTCCGATTGAAGAGGATATGGTTGAATGGGGATGGATGGGTGAATTGGTTCATTATAGATTTGGTCATATGAAAAAATATTATGATCTATAGAAATAGATGACTCCAAATTACTCATTTTGTCCATTAGAATTTTGATAAGGTCAGTTTGGGGTTGTGCACCCCCATAGTTTTAAGGTAGGTTGTGATGGGTTTGGGTAGGTGTAACATATTTATACTTGGTGGGGGGTTGAGAGGCTAAAAAAATTTGGTATGTGGATATGCGTGGTTGGGATGATGCCACATGTGAATATGTAGAGATAGGTGGTTGGGTGGAAGGTAGAGGTACAAACCCTTATGGGTTAGGGACATATCTTGAGTTTGGTTTAATGGGAACCTATTGAGAGATTAACAGAGGTTAGGTAGGAGGTATGGTTGGATTAGTGGATAGAGGGTAGGTGGTAAGTTTGGTATTAATGGGAAGAAGGTTGGAAAGTATGGGAACCACCAAGCTCTAAAATGGAGTGGGGGTAGGTAGGTTAGAAATAAGAGGAATGGTGGTAACATCAATAGAGGGTAATCCTATGGTAATGGAAGTGTTGGATCTAAAATTTTGGGTTGTTCCTATAATAGGAGGCTTTTTATTTGGTGAATAATGTGTTTGGGTGTTACTTGGTTGAGTGGGTTGGCTTTGGATGGTGGTATCAGTAGGGTTATTGGTAGAGGATGATGCCTGGGTGACTAAAGGTTGGGTGGAGATGGGGGAAATATGAGTGTCACCCATGAGGTGGGATGGCATGCCATAGGGTAGGTCAATAGATTGAACCAATATAGGGGTATGGTGGGATATGGTGTTAAGGTAATGTTGGATGGCTATGGGGTTGTTATCTGAAAAGGTGGCAAAATTTGCATCACCTTGGGTAACTGTCTAAGGGATGGTAGGACTTCTAGAAATATGAGGAGAATTCTTTGCCTCTAAAACATACTCCATGGATGAGGGAGAAGAGGAATATGGATGATTGGGAGCTGGGTCCTAGTTTGCTTGGTTTCTTAGTTATTGCCTAGTCAAAACCATATATATGAGGAAAGGAGGAAGATATAAACAATCTCACAACTCAAACAAAGAGAAGACAAGAAAAATTCAAGGAAATGAAACACACAATAAATCACGTTAAATCCTAAGGTTCTTTTTAGTCTCTCTTGTGGCTTGTGCCTTAAGTGTTAAGAATTGTGTGACTCAAATTGGCTTATAGAGTAGGTACTAGAAAAGAAGTCTATTGTTGGTGTTAGGTTGTGTTTAGGCTCTCAAAGGGATCTATATTGGAAATTAGTACATGGATTGATATTGGGGCTTGCCCCCTCACTTCACACACCATGAAAATAAGGGTATCATATTGTTATCCAAAATATACCAATTTCCAAATATTATACTCAACCAGAGAGCTATGTTGGTTCTCCCCTTGGTGATGAAATCTAAGTAGGATGGCTGGGAAAGGTGACTGTTAGGTAATGAAATCCTAGTTGGGCCTTATGTCAATATTTTTATGCTTTATTAAGTGTGAGTGGTTTGGTCTTGTGTGTGTGAGAAGAGTGAACCTATTATTAATTTATTTGACTAATTAAGCTATGTGAGCTAATACAAGCAAGCAAACAATGTATGTAGTCAATCTTAGGCCCAAAATGAAAATTTGATTTCATTATATGAGCAAAAAGATAAGAATAAACACCTAAATGTAACTATGAATCCAGTAAATGACTCAAGGGTCTCATTGGGTGTGTTATAATTTTTCATATAAATTTTGCTTACATTCTTTAAATGAAAGAGAAAATAAACTTGAGAAGGGTATGGTTAGTAGAACCTGGTATGTTGTACGAGTATTGATCTAGAAAATTGTAGATACTCTTCTTTGGCTTGGGAGGAATGACCTGCAAATAATAAATCACTAAAGAAATGGTTGATTAGTTAGATAGTAAGGTGGATTACCAAGCAAGCTATATCTAAGAAACATGAGCTTCCTTGGAGGCTATCAATCCATGATTTTAAACAATCAAGTTCAAAAATCAAATGATAAATTACTTGCATAAACAATAGAAGATACTAAAACGTAATACAAGAAGATAGATTTGAATAATTATATAAATAAACAAATTGATATTAATTTTAAATAGATCATGTATAGTTTAGAAAATAGGGCAGGGTTGTGTGATTAGATGAGAGGTCAAAAACTAAGAGTTGGCTAAGGTTTAGTGGGTAAAAATAGATTGATTTTTATTTGTTTGATAGTGACCATTGGTGGTTGGGTGTGACTATCAATGGTTAGGGTGACCATCGATGGGATAGACTGTCAGCAGTCAGGGTGACTATCAATGGTTATTGTGGTTTTTGGTCTGGTTCAAGAGGCTAGTTGACAATGTTACATAAAGGATTTTATAAGGTAAAATAGAGAAACTAATTATTTACTCTGATAAAAGATATATACTTAGCTTTCTAGTTTGAAGAATGTGTAGATCAATGGCCGAAAACCCATTATGGAGCTTGGAGTAATTCTGGTAGAGTGTTAGTGTCTTGGCTATGATTGTTGAATTATAGCACTTCAAGTCTCTATTTCACTTGTTGGTTTAATGGTTCACTGGAAGAGTGACCTACCAAAGAATTTTTTATACTAGAATATCTTGATAGTTTGGATCCCTTTTCACCTCTTGATTCTCTCTTTTTATTGGAAAATGGGAGAGGTGGAAGTATAGGTTCAAGAAGAGGTTTAACATACTGTCTAAATTTAGTTTCAACATGCATTTATTCATGAGTGGATTAGGCAAGCTAATTATAGAAAATCAAGGTGGAGTTGAAGTTGGAATTAGGTGTTCAAGTAGTTGGACCCTGACCATCGGTAGTTAGGCCTAACCATCAATGGTTAGGATGACCATCAACAGTTGAGGATCAAAAGTCAAGTTTTGGTAAAAGGTTTAGTTAGTCAATTAGCTAGTTAACTAACTTGAATCAAGTGTGTATTAGAAGGGTTGTGGAATGGTCCCTAGGGGGTCTTGAGGTGGTCTAGGGGTGTTTCAACATTTAGAACCATTGTGTGTAGTTTTCTAGTATCTACATCCCTATCCATAGTTTATACACTCCAAAAGTTTTTCCAATACTTGTTGGCCACTCCATTTTCCTTATATACAACTCATGGAGTGCTCAAGTTTTTGTTTAATAATCCAATGTTTTATATATTCATATATAAATGGATTATCCTCTTTCAAGAGTTGTAGTTCTCCATGGTCATGAAATTAGACCGGATTAATTTCAGCCCAGACCACCTCTCATGCATTAAATCTAACAAAATGGGTCATTCAATATAATATCATTTACTTGATGTTAAAATATTTAAAGTTACACATGTACCCAAATAATTGGATTAATTTTTTTTCTTTCAATACGCTCAATGCTAGACTACCTTATCACCTAAGAAAAAAAATCAACTGGCTATTTGTTTTGCCCCCTTCAAGCTTATTGGAGGAGACATGTAAAAACTGATGAGATGAGGTATTATGAAGGTGTGTAATGTATCAATTACACACTAAATTACTTTATGAAGTCTATGAGGGTGTTGTAGGAGGACATTGTGTTGGTGACACAAAAATAAGAAAGGTTTTGCTAGCTAGGATATGGTGGCCCATGTTATTCAAGGATGCCAAATGGGCCATTAATTTTGTATGTCCCATTCAACCTATTATACTACAAAATATCACACACTACATCATTTCTACCATTGATTATTTCACAGGTTGGGTTTAAATAACACCCGCACAGGATTGTACTACTACTACCTCTACTGGTTTTTGAACGGGAAATATAATCACATGATATGAATGCCTATTAATTTTAACCAATGATCATTGCACTCACTTTCTCATTGCGATATTTTTCATCATCTTAGTTAAATTCATGATTTCACATCATAAGACTATGCCATGCCACCCTAAAGCCAATGGTACAGTTGAAGCCTTCAACAAAGTAATTGGTAATACAGTGAATAAGATTTGTAATAGTGGTCGCACTTCTTGGGATGATCATGTTTCAACAATTTTGTGAAATTATTTGGCTTATCAAACCACCTATAAAAATTTGAATAAAATTACTCCTTTTTATCTTCTTTTTGGCACCAAAGTAGTTTTATCCATGTTTTTTCATCTGCCTTCCTTATCTATTATGCACATGGGTAGATTATACAAAGACTAATCCCTAAAGGCTTCAATGGACACTTTAATTTAGTTGGATGAAACACACATTCTCACACATTGGAGTCAAGGGCTTGAGAAGCAAAAACAAAAGGCTTGTTATGATTAACATATCAAAACAAAGGTTTTTCCTCCTGGTATGTGTGTCTTGGTCTATGATTCAAAGTTTGCATGTCATCCAAGTAAACTATATATTTGGTGGAATGGTCCATATATTATTCATGATATTTGACCAACAGGGACCTATAAGGTAAAATTATTATTGGGCCAATTCCTTATATGTCATTTTAATGGTAGTCAACTTTGGACCTATCTTTCTATTTAAGTCTTAAGTTTGGTAAATAAGGTGTATGCCAATATGTTAATTTAGAACTTATTATTTTTTCAAATAAGTATGGAATTAGTTGCACACCTTTTGTTAGATTAATGTTTGCACATTTAGTGATCTATTATTTTCATAACTATCATCTATCTCTATCACTTTCTTGACACATGGATCTCATTCAATTATGTCATGGAGGAACATGCAAATATTTTAGTGGGGGGTAAGTTTTAAGGTGAATGAACCTATTAAGCTAAAGTGTGTAAGGAAAAAGTTGGGAAGAATTGCACGTGATAAAAAAAGATCAGGACAGGGAGGCACACAAGATATGGTGCATGAAGTAGGTGCATAAGAAGAGGCACATGACAAAGGCATGTAAGAGGTGGTGTGTGACCTAGGAATGAAGGATGAATATGGAAAGGGAAATTCCATTATAAATATTAGTTAAAAGGAAAAGGTAGTTCTTATGAATAAAATTGGAATTTTGATTTTTTTACAACTAACATGCACTATGGGAAAGGCACAACAACTTTCAAAGGAAGGATGATACATTCATTTATTGATGTCATAATGGCATATATGGAAAGTGTGTAAAATGGTAACCAAGGCATGTTTTTTTAAATTTTAATTGTTGAAGTGATGGACAAATGCATGGAGGATAGTTAATGTGAAAATTATTCTATATATAAAAGACCTAGAGGCCTCTCATTTTCATTTCTAATGTTTAAAAATTATAATTATTGTAGAGATAAAACAAGCATAAACAAGAAAAAAATAAGGCATCTCAATATATTTTTCATTAGTGAAAATAAATCAAAGGTTAGTGCCAATTGCATTCATAAAAAAAGAGTGGAAATGTGACTATATGAGCATATGTGAGTGGGTTACAAGTTATAGATGATATGACTACCATTGTAGGAGTTTAAAGTGATAAGGATGAATAATTTTGGGTTTTAAAAGGAAATAAAATGTATTCATTTGGGAAAATTGGTTAGCTATGTTTTAACCTTTGGGGACCCTAGTTGGTGATGCAGTCAAAGTAGAAAAGCATAAGAAGAGATCCACTTCCTATCATCCATGAAGTAGAAGAGTGTGAGGGAATAGAGGATGGGATTCATTTTATCATTTGATAATAAGGTTTTGGTATACATGGAATTCAAGGTGAAAACATGACATAATTGATGGAATAAGCATCTATCAGGAAGAAACCAGAGATGGTGCACATGGCAAAGAACGTAGCCATGACATCACCTCCACATCCAATTCTTATTGTATAAATGTATTACCCTAAGACAATTTTTTGTGTAGATAATTTGGATTCTAGGGTTTCCACCTATCAATTCTTGGACTACAATCATCACTAATATGGTAATAAAGGTGACTTATAGTGAGATTACCATGTTGAGCACTAGAGCACAAGAAATGAGATCATTTGTGATCTCATCGTTTAAAATTTACTAGAGGATGTGGGCATGCTCCAACTTTTCCAACTGCCATAATTTGTAAAAATGCAAGAGGTGGTTTAGTTCTTGATTTCACGTATCTGTGAGGATTGTATATATTTTTTTGGGTGTAGAATGAGGATTACCCCTCAATGGATCAAAAAAGTAATAGGGTTAATTTTTTCATGGACTGATATCAATATGGATCTTAATGATGAAGATGAAATTTATAAAATGGTAATGGTGATGAATTACAAGAAAGAAGGCCACACCATATATACTTAAAAGTCTTATAGATCCTACCATTCAGGTTGTTGTGTGCTCAACCATGACTAAGATAGTGGGAATGGATAAGTGGAAGGAGGTGGATATTTCACACCTCTATGTACCAATACAAATGGCCAAAAGGACCAAGCCCAATTTTTCCCAATACTTTGTTGATAAAATTGAAGAAGATGTTAAGAAGGCACATTGCCTACCCAACCACAAGTTTCCTTGGGGCATAATTTTATTTTTACTTATTTCAATGATATTGGTGTCCTAAAGTATTTGGGTAAATAACTGAAGTGGGTCTACCCACCAAAGCACAAGTACCCTATTGAGATATTTAAATAATTCACATGTTTAGGCACCATTACTTTCTCTTAAAAGGCAAAGATGAAGGGTTAGTATGAGGGGATGAAGGAAATTTTTGGGAATGAAAGGTCCATATCCAAGGATTTTCTTGTATAGATGGGATGATACATTGAGTTTGTTGTTAAAAAACATTATTCACTCACATAGATATAGATGGAGACTATAGATAACTTATGGGGTTGGCTCAAGTTGCCTTAAGCCTTCACTGTCAAAATGTTATGGATTTTATCAATCACATTATGGATACATGCCTTATGAATATTGATGCTGACAATATTGACATTGAGATTCACACTCTTTCAAATCTTTATGGATATCTAAGAAAGGAATCAAACATTTTGTGGCATGAATCATGTAAAATTGATACCAATATTTTTAAGATAATCATGCAAGAAAAATATGGCTAGTTTACTATATGCTTAGGTCATGGAGGAAGACATTGGGAAGGCAAGAAGTAGAGAAAGAACCTCTAACCCCCACTAGAAACAAGAGTAGAGGAAAGGGTGTGAAAGAAGGAGAAAATACCAAGACCTGAGGCCACTAGTTCTATCTAGGTGTAAGAATAGCCCAGGGCTACCCCGAAATGATAAAGTTAGGCCTCATCACCAACAAGATCCCAAAATTTACCTAAATAACAAAATGATGACATCATTACTTTATAATAAAGTGTCCAATTATATCTAGAGTTGATGGTTCCCAAGGTGGTGATCCCTAAACTAGGTGAAGCATCTTTAGAAGTGCAGCCTAAAAAGGAACCAACTCTTGAGCCAAATAAGTAATAATCTACTATTGAGGAGAAACAAATAGACACTAAAAGTCTAAATACTTTTGAAGAAGAGATATGGAGAGGGGTAGCCCCCAATTTAGATGACCTTGGTTCTAGTACTATAAAAAAATGATAAAAGAGTCCCAAAGTTATAGTTATAGAGTGTGACCCACAAAAGGGAAAGGGGTCAATGAAAGAAGCAGAACATTAGTAGACAAATGTGGGTAATGAGGACCTTATAGCTCATGCCCTATTCCAACAAGATATTCCAATTGAGAAACCATATATTGGGATTATTTCCCCAAGCATGATTCAAATGAATAAACTTTACACGCTTTATATTTTGTTATGGATGTATATAATGATGAAGACCATTTTGAGCTCCCACAGGCTAGCACCAATATAATACTTAAAAAGACAAATATTATATATCTATTTTGGGTGGATCCCCTTAAATGCTTTATGGATAAAGTAGGCACATATATAATAAAGTTTTACCTAAAAGTTTCTAGGCAAAACATTCTACATAGCAATGATGTTGGAAAGCTTCACCACATGCATCAGGAAGTTGTTTGCATGTACTAGAGAAGAGCATGATAAAAGGTGAAAGATCAAAGAAAAAATTGAAGGGATAAAATTGCAACAATATGTGGTTGAAGCATCTCCATTAAGGATACTAGGCCTTTATCAAATAATTATTAGGAACAATCCATCACTTGTTGATGGTATTCGTATAATTGATGATACCATCAATACATTAGAGATGCTTGTGGACCTCTTGCTCAAGAAATGCAAAAACTATGTGAATCCTAAAAATGAGAAGTTATGGGAAATAAATCAATTTAAAAATGCCATTGACATCTACTAAACCTTTCTGAATAAACTAGGTGCCATTATTACCATTGATGATGGGTCTTTTATAAACTTGGCATAGCCTAATAAAGTTTGGGAAGCACAACTACATCTTAAGGAATAACAATGTCAATAATTGGCTGAGAAAATGTTGAATATTAAGGATGGATCTCAATACACAAAGGTGTTATAGGACATAGAGGAAATTTAAAAATAAATAAGCATCCATCAACAAGAGCTTAGTTTTATCTTTTCAACACCTCGAGGGTAAGTTTTGGTGGAGGTCAGGTCACTCGAAGATGCCCACAAAGTTGTAACTTCTCAGCTTGAGGTTTTGGTGACTCAAAAAGATGATTTTATAGAGAAACCCAATTATATTAAATGGATAAGAGGTGAGGTGTAATTCATAACTTCCAATCTTTATATTTCCCTCAACCAATGGGAGGAACTCAAGCACCAAGTGTAGTAGGTAGGCCCTAAATTTTTATTATCTAAGAAAACTGCAACATAATCTCGAGAAAACTATCAATTTAGTATGGGGTGATGTTGGACCCAAAATTTTATATTTATATATTCTAAGGTAAATAGATACATAGGTGCAATGTTCACATCTGGATTTAATTCTAAACAAAGTGGAAGACATAATGGAGTGGGTAGAAACAACACTTGCATGTAGAGTGAGAATAATGCATAAGAGCATGATGTCGAAGAGCATGGTGAAAAAGAGAATGACATGGAAAAGAGGCATGAAATATAGGTTTGAAATACCTTGGCATGAAATATCTATTTACATAAGATATAGGACTTGGACAAAAGTGTAAGACTTGGACAAGGGCATAAGAAGCAGAGACAATTATAAAGTAATTCACAGAAGCTTCAAAGACTAATCAAGTGTGAATATAGCACCAGTTAATGAGAGAGGAGGAGAGTGAATTTGAATATATAGCATAGAGAGAGTATATGGGGGATATTAGCCTCAAGTCAAAATGATTTAATTGTAACAACTCACCATGACTTATTTTTATGAAATAGTTGTTGGCTAGTCATCTTTTTTTATATTAATAATGTAACTTGAGAGGGATTGTTTTTATGTATAAATACCCCTTAGCTTTACTTAAAATCAATTTTTATGTGTGTGTGTGTGTGTGTGTGTGTGTGTGTGTGTGTGTGTGTGTGTGTGTGTGTGTGTGTGTGTGTGTGTGTGTGTGTGTGCGCGCGTGTGTGTGTGCCTGTGTCTATGCGTGCATGTGTGTGCGTGTGTGTGTGTGTGTGTGTGTGTGTGTGTGTGTGTGTGTGTGTGTGTCTGTGTGTGTGTGTTCATGTGGATAGTGATATAATACTTAGGAAATGTTATTGAAATATCTTTGTTGTATTTTCAAATGACATCAATGGAATTGCTACTTCATCTATGAATTTTGATGTGTTAATTTATTTTCTATAGTATGAAATATAATTACATGAAATGTGTGGAATGAATAAAATTGTTTAAATTTCACAGAATATTTATTGTAAATATGACTTAATATATTTAACCCAAGTGACTAAGTTTATACATTTAATTCTATCCACCATCATGCGATAGAATCGATGGTAACCGATCTTGGCTGCATGCTTTGGTTGAGCATGCAAGGCCACTACTCATGTGATATTCTTATGTGTTATCTTGTTGACTTCCACATTTCCTTTGGGTGCATGACTAGTACTTAGTTGAGGAAAACTAAGGATAAAATATCCTATCAACATAGTTTTAAGACAATACATACATGCTTTTACATGTTAGCATTGGTGATATCAAGGTTATACCACGTAAGTGGTGTACCGCATATGTGTCATATTGCATATGTTTTATACCATGTATATGATCTTAATACTATATAAAAAATAATAAAACTTCATATCATAAAAAATGTGACTTTCATCCTAAACTTTGTGTTCATGCTCCACAAAATAACATTTCTTCCTTGAAAACCACTATTCAAATCTCTTTTAAATCTTGTCTACTGAGATAGTCAAAAACAATTATAAGAGGAGAGGTAAGTAGACTAATTCTATACCAATTAAAACCAAAATTGGTAATTTTTTTATATTTGCATATTTTTTTGGTTAAAACCATTTATTTTTCAATTTGTACAACCCATAAAACCCATTTAGACAAAAAAAACAAAATATAGGATTTGAATATGAAGATCAAAATCCTCCTAACCATCCTAACCCTGCTATAATTACATGAAATCCCATAGGTAGTCAAGTGGATTTTGTCACACTTATAGTAGAAATAATATATATAGAGGATAATATTAAAACAATGAGGGATCCCAGTTCAATTGACACCCACCATACTTTTTTGGAAAATACATTAGATTCATTTATATGATAAGATGACTCAATAATAGGTTAAAGTGACAAATGTGTATCTTATAGAGAGATGTATGTCCTACTATGCTAACATATTGTCATTGGTTGGTGTGAGAGGCAAAAAAAGAAAAAAAAATTATGTGCTATTCATCGATACAAAAACCAATGATCCAGCTCTATTATCACACGAATGGTTCCAAATCCATTAGTGCCACCATGATTTGATAAAATAAATTGGGACTACTTTTGGACATTATTTGATCATGTACCTTATAACAACCATGAGGTTCTTTTGTATTTTTGTAGGAATCTCTATTGAAATTTTATCCTTAATTAAATTCCTAATTATTTTGATTACTTAGAATTTTAGGGCCTATGAAAAAGATTTGTACAAGATAGACAAGGTGAATTTTATTTACCCTATCATCCTATGATATTATGTATCCAAAAGACACTTCAGCGTAATACAATCCCCTCTATGGTGAAGGAGGTTATAGAGATTAAAATTTTTCATGCGCTTAAGTAATTTACTAACACCCACATCATTCAAATGAGCCAACTTTCTCACATTTATGTTGGTGAAGGTGGCTATGGGGATGCTCTAACAACATTGATGCCTAACCACATCATTAAAATTCATGCCACTGGTGTTGTATGCATTAGACCTTTAGACAAGTAAGAATATGTGATGCAAACTAATTATGGTGATACTTCTAAGTGTCTAGATGAAATGGTTCTGAATGATGAGTTTTTGACACACAGATTTGGTCTGGACACCTTTACTTCACCTTTATAGGTATCTTATATATTTGACATGTTACAAAAAATTAATAAAAATCAATAATATTTGGCATTATATTTAAAATATCTGTATTTAAAAGTAAATAATTAATTTAAATAGAAACTTCAACAATATATATATATATGTTGTAATAGAAGATGGTCCCATATTTTTCATACCCAGATTATGGACCATCCAGTAGCACACATATTGTTGTTACCCAACTAATGTATACTATACAAAGGTAAATTTGAATTAATATTATGTTTTATGTACATGTATTTACTTATTTATATGCTCAAATAAAAATCATATTTTATTTGTTTAGTTCATGACAACAATGGAGACTCCTCCATCTATATAATCATGAGTAGACATAGGTGTTATTGTTGAAGTTTCATTTACACACAGAGGTATAATAACTTGTAATGTTTAATTGTAAATATATATTTCTTTTGATAATTTTTATTCGTACTTTTACAAATATAACTGATGTGATTCTATTATCTACATAGGGGTGTTTGATGATGTATGATACTCCCATTGAAATCATTAACATGGGTGGTATGGTACAATATAATTTCATTTTAAAACTTAGATATTATATTTCAACCATTTAGTGAGTTGTTTTAAATTTTTATATATACATGTGTAGATTTTAACCCCTTTCATTATCATGAGTAGATCACATAAATTGAGAGCGACCACCAAATTGTAGTAAGTGCATGTTTACATAGTTTTTGTATCATTTTAAAATTAACTTTTGAATGTGGTTTCATGTCCAGTATGTAAAGTTTCTAACAATATTGTTATATGAACATGTTTAGTTATAGGTGAGTTGTGAGTGTAAAAAGACATATATTTAGATCTTGGAGGAATCTAATACATTTGAGGGAGCTTCATCTACAATAAAGGCATTTTAGAGAGCACCTTATGCAAGAAAGGCCAAGAGAGGGAGGTTTTTTTATGATTAGGATATGTCTTATGTGATATTTTGTTGTATTCTTATATGGTAATGCATATTTGATTAGCATTATATGCCTATGTTTAATTAACCTGACATTAGATTATGTTCACATTTTTTATGTCTTTATATATATAAACATTTCACCTTGTTGTAATTATTTTTTACATATTATCTTTAACTTAATTTCATTATTTTGTTAAAAATATGTTCATAGATATAATCTTAAATTTTATTTCCTTTTCTACATTAAATTTCCTATCATCCTTATGTAACAAATAAAAATTATAATTCTTATTTAGGTTGATATTAGATATTTTAACTTTGATTGAAGGCTTGTGTCCAAATTGATCACTATCAACATTTAAATGATTTATAATTATATGAATCTTAATTGGAGGTGAATAATTTCTACTTCATTTCCTCAAATATGACTTCAAATTTTCAATATTCCTAGCACACACTAAGAGATATGTTAGTAAGTATTTGAATTGAAATTTTTATGTACTATTAAAAAATTTAAAAAAAATAAAAAAAATAAAAAAAAAATGATAAAATTAAACATATTTACATTTGATAACTCAACATATCTCAGAATTTCAATCCAATAATCCACTAGGATCTACTCTACTCTTGATAGTCACAATAAATTCTTCATAGTTGGACTCATGAACCTTCCATAGATTCATGTTTCATAACATCTCTTGATATTTGAGTAAGTGAAGATTTTTTACAAGAATAAAAGTTGAATAGTGCATATATGTCACAGTCTTTAAATAACCATATAACTAAATTTTTCATAGGATATAATCAAATCCAAGTTCTAGTAACTACCATAGACCATGTGGGATGGTTAGTGTTTTCTCCATCTGTAACTAGGGAAGTCAATTTATTTTTCTCCTCTACACACCGACATAAATACTAGTTTGTTATCTCTTAGTTATCCTCATCCATATTAACTACAAGAACATGCCATGCATCAAAGAATAAAATAATCATAATAATGACTTCGATAGATAATGATATTTTATTAAATAATGATTTATTTTGTACATAGTTGCACTAGATAAGATACATTGTCAAAGTTGTTTTATGATGTCAGATCTTTAAGTTTTAATGCTAGTGGAACTTGATATTTGTCAATTGGACTTAGAGGTCTACAGCTCCATTCATACACCCACTCTTATGACTCACACTGATTCCAAATAAAGTCTAAGCACATAGAATAAAAATATGTCATGTGCCTCATATGAATTGTCTAATAGCCTACATATGAAGTATGAAATGAGTGAAACTCACCTGATTCTATAATAGTGATAAAACCCTCATACCTTACCAATTGTTCTTCCTCAAGCAACCAAAAATATCTACAAGTTCACTATAGTTTTCTTTATCGCCATGGGCTATTATCTTGTTATACCATTCAACAATGGGTTTTTTATCAATCAAATTAGTGTCACATTTAAAATTTAACTCCTCTCTTTCAAGGGATATTTTCACATATGCTCTGGGATTGTCATTCTCCATTTTTTAATGGATAACCTCAATAAAACTCTAAATACTCTAAATATGTTGTATGTTGATGGTCACATGCATTTTGTTTAACTAGTAAAAAATTATGCATTCTTAGATTACAGTGTGCAATTGTATAACCCTATTTAATGTTAATTGAAATTAATGTTCCTCTCAGTCAAATTTTCATAAAACATCTCAAAATGGCCCTACACATACTCTGTAGAATGGATCAATCATCATTAACATATAAACAGTAACCCCTTAATATTTTTAAATTTTGTTTTGTGCTATCAAGTGCATGCATAAAAATGGGAAGTTATACTATGTGGTAGTACTATGACTGAACCTCCATTTTTGGTTGCAATGTGTAATTATCAACAAATTCGATTACCAAAAAAATAGAACTAAGTGCGAATGTGTCCTTGCTTAAATTGAATTTTTCATCCAACCATCAAGCTCTACATTTGTGCCATGCATAATCAATCAATTTTTCTCGCTAAAATTGACTATAAATTTTGACACATGTATTTTTTTGTAAAAGACTCTCATATTTTAGATTCTTTTCCATCTTTAAATTGATATGTCACATATTTATATTTTATAAAACCAACTAATTCTTTCCCAATTCCACTTTTATTTTCCTTGTGTATGTAATTTTTTAATTTTGAAAATACACCACAAATGTTGCAAGTTCCATCCAATATGTTATGTTATAAAAAAATGTGTCCATCTAGTCTTTCACAAAAAATGGTTGAAATAAATTCTATTGCTGATTTTGGTAAAACTTCCATTCCACTCTCATACAAAATGTTATTAGTATGAAAAGTACAATGTACATGATACAAAACATCACAATGCATTGAAAATTAAACATGTTGCTTATAACATCAAGTGTGTGTGTGTGTGTGTGTGTGTGTGTGTGTGTGTGTGTGTGTGTGTGTGTGTGTGTGTGTGTGTGTGTGTGTGTGTGATTTTAATTTTGACATAGAAGGGTTTGGCCATGTCAAAATATATTTGAATAATATAAATTTGTGGATATTTATATAAAAAAAGAGTATCTATGTGTTTATTTCATATCCAGGAAATATTATAAATAGTCTTTATGATTACAAGAACCAACTCTTATTTTCACTACATTTCTTATATTCAGTGAAACCCTTGTGTCGTCTTTGTAGAATTGTACAAGTAAATATTTGATAGCATTGGCTATAGCCTTATCTTTCTATGGGATTCTATAGAGAATGCTCATAAATCATTTTTATTGGCATCATCAAGTCTATTATATCTCTCAATTACTTTCACTAGTGTTTTTCTATTTATGTTTAGTGCTCTTCTTGTTTGTCTAATCAAGCATTTTATCCTTGTTTGACCACTTACTAAATAAGTTGTAATTACATTAAAAAATATTATTAGCTTACCAAAATGCATATTACCATGTTCTCTGAGGTAACTCTTTTGTTTCAATTTTTAAATTGAATAATTATAAAATTAATAATCTTAAATGAAGAATACATAGTTTAAAGCATACATCTCTCCACAAATAAAATTCTCCAATACACTTTCATTTTGTTAATTTATTTTTACACTTTAAAAAAAATTAAAATCTAGTTACATACACATTAAAATCGATTTCAATGTATGTATTTTCCACTAAATTATACCTATAAATTGGATAAGACAAGGAAGATGTGATGCATCCTAGTTATGGTGATACTTTCAAGTGTCTAGATTATATGGTTATGAATGATGATTTTTTGACACAGATGTTTGGTTTGGACACCTCAACTTCACCTTTACAGGTATTTTATATATTTGACATGCTACAAAAACAAAAACAAAAAAAAATCAATAATATTTGACATCAAATTTAAAATATATGTATTTAAAAGTTAATAATTAATTTAAATAGAAACTTCAACAATATATATAATTTTTTATGTTATAATAGAAGATGGCCCCATATTTTCACAACCAGATTATGGACCATTTAGTAGCACATATATTATTGTTACCCAACTGATGTATAAATACATAAAGGTAAATTTTAATTAATATTATGGTTTGTGTGTGTGTGTGTGTGTGTGTGTGTGTGTGTGTGTGTGTGTGTGTGTGTGTGTGTGTGCGCGCGCGCGCGCGCATGCGCGCACGCTCAATTAAAAATCATAATTTGTTTGTTTATTTCATGACCACAATGGAGTCTCGTCCATATATACAAGCATGAGTAGACATAGGTGTTGTTGAAATTGCATCTATGCAAAAACTCACAGAGGTATGATAACTTGTAATGTTGAATTGTAAATATATATTTCTTTTGATAATTTTTATTCATAATTTTAAAAATATAACCAATATGATTCTATTATCTACATAGGGGTGTTTGATAATGTATGATACCCTTGTTCAAATGATTAACAAGGGTTGTGAGGTGCAAGATAATTTCATTTTAAAACATAGTTATTATATTTCAACCATTTATTCAGTTGTTTTAAATTTTATATACACATGTTTAGAGTTTAACCCCTTTAATTATCATGAATAGATCACATAAATTGAGAGTGACCCCCAGATTGTAGTAAGTGCAGTTTACATAGTTTTGTATCATTTTAAAATTAACTTTTGAACGTGGTTTCATGTCTAGTATGTAAATTTTATAACAATATTTTTATGTGAGCATGTTTATCTATAGGTGAGTTGTGAGTGTAAAAAGACATATATTCAATTCTTGGAGGAATATAAGGAATTTGAGGGAGTTTCATCTACAAAAAAGGCATTTTAGAGAGAGATTTATGCAAGCAAGGCCAAGAGGCATTTTATAGAGAGCCTTATGCGATCAAGGCTAAGAGAGGGAGGATTTTTTATGATTAGGATATGTCTTATGTGATATTTTTTTGTATGCTTATATGGAAATGCACATTTGATTGGCATTATACACCTATATGTAATTAACATGAATTAGATTATGTTCACATTTTATGTGTTTGTGTGTGTGCACGCGTGCATGTGTGTGTGCATGTGCGTGTGTGGTGTGTGTGTGTGTGTGCGTGTGTGTGTGCGTGTGCGTGTGTGTACATGCGTGTGTGCGTGTGCGTGTGTGTGTGTGTGTGTTTAAACATTTAACCTTGTTGTAATTATTTTGTACATATTATCTTTAATTTAATTTCATCATTTTTTTGAAATTTTTTTCATAGATATAAGCTTAAATTTTATTTCCTTTTTTGCATTAAATTTCCTAGCATCCTTATTCAACATAAAAAATGATAATTCTTATTTGGGTTCATATTAGATATTTTAACTTTTATTGAAGGCTTGTGTCCAAATTGATCACTATCAACATTTAAATGATTTAAAATTATATGAATCTTAATTGGAGATGAATAATTTCTGCTTCCTTTCCTCAAATATGATTTCAAATTGTCAATATTCCTAGGACACACTAAGAGATATGTTAGTAAGTAATTAAATTGAAATTTATATGTAATATTTATAAAATAAATAAAATTTGATCTAATTAAACACATTTACATTTGAGAACTCAAAATATCTCAGAATTTCAATCCAATAATCCACTAGGATCTACTCTACTCTTGATAGTCACTATAATTTCTTCATAGTTAGACTCATGAACCTTATATAGATTCATGTTTCATAACCTCTCTTGATATTTGAGTAATTTAAAATTTGTTACAAGAATAAAATTTGAATAGTGCAATATCTTTCTATGTATGTCATAGTCTTTAAACAATTATACATTTGAATTTTTTATAAGATATCATCAAAGCCAAGTTCTACTAACTACCATAGACCCTGTGGGATGGTCAATGTTTTCTCCATCTATAAATGGGGAAGTAAATTTACTTTTATCTTCTAGACACCAACATAAATACTAGTTTATTCTCTTCTCTCTTCATTATCCTCATTCGTAATAACTACAAGAACATGCCATACATCAAAGAACAAAATAATAATAATAATAATAATAATAATAATAATAATAATAATAATAATAATAATAATAATAATAATAATAATAATAATAATAATAATAATAATAAATTCGATAGATAATGAGATTTTAGTAAATAATGATGTATCTTGTATATAATTGCACTAGATAAGATACATGGTCAAAGTTGTTTGATGATATCATAGTTTTAAGTTTTAATGCTAGTGGAATCTAGTATGTGTCAATTGGACTTAGAGGTCTATAGCTCCATTCATCCACCCACTCTTATGACTCACACTCATTCTAAATAAAGTCCAAGCACATAGAATCAAAACATGTCATGTGTTGATATGATTTGTCCAAGAACCTACATATGAAGTACGTAAAATGAGTGAAACTCACCTGATCCTATAATAGTGATAAAATACTCATACTTTGCCAATTGTTCTTCCTTGATCAACCAGAAATATCTATGAACACTATAGTTTTATTGATCATCATGGGCTATTATCTTGTTACACCATTCAAAAATGTTTCGTTTATCAGTAAAATTAGTGTCACATTTAAAATTTAACTCCTCTCTTTCAAGGGTTATTTTCACATATGCTTTGGCATTATCATGCTTCCTTTTTTTTTATGGATAACCTCAATGAAACTCTAAATATGTTGTATGTTGATGGTCACATGTATATTGTTTAACTAGTAAAAAATTGTGCATTCTTAAATTAAGATGTACAATTGTCTAACCATATATAATGTTTGATTGAATGTAATGTTCCTCTTAGTCAAAAATTCATAAAACATCTCAAAACGGCCCTGCACAAACTCTGTAAAATAGATCAATCATCACTAACATCAAAATGGTAATCCCTTAATTTTTTTAAATTTTGTTTTGTGCTATCAAGTGCATGCATAAAAATGATAGCTTGTATTGATAAGTAGTACTATGACTGAAACTCCATTTACAGTCTCAATGTGTAATTCTCAACAAAGTTGATTACTAAAACAATAGAACTAAGTGGGAATGTGTCCTTGATTAAATTGAATTTTTCACTCAACCATTGAGCTCTACGTTTGTGCCATGCATAATCAAGTAATTTTCTCCTTAAAATTGACCATAAATTTTGAAACATATATTTTTTTTGTAAAAAACTCCCACCTTTTAGATTCCTTGCCATCTTTAAATTGATATATTACATATTTACATTTTATAAAACCAATTAATTCTTGTCCAATTCCACTTGTATTTTCCTTGTGTATGTAATTTTTCAATTTTAAAAAATATACTACAAATGTTGCAAGTTCCATTCAATGTATTTTGTTATTAAAAAAATTATCCATCTAGTCTTTCACAAAAAATGGTTGAAATAAATTCTCTTGTTGATTTTGGTGGAACTTCCATTCCACTCTTATGCAAAATGTTAATAGTATGCAATGTACAAGGTACATGATGCAAAACATCACAATGCATTGAAAATTAAACATGCTGCTTATAACATCAAGTGGTGTGTGTGTGTGATTTTAATTTTGACATAGAAGGGTTTGGCCATTTGAAAATATATTTAAAAATTGAAATTTTTGGATATTTCTATAAAAATAGAGTATATATGTGTTTGTATCATATCCAATAAATATTATGAATAGTCTTCATGATTACTATAACCAACTCTTGTTTTCACTATATCTTTTATATTGGGTGAAAACTTTGCATTGTCTTTGTAGAATTGTGCAAGTAAATATTTGAGAGCATCGGCTATAGCCTTGTCTTTTTATGAGAGTCTATAGAAAATGCTTATAAATCAATTTTATTGGCATCGTCAAGTCTTTTACGACTCCTAATTACTTTTACTAGTGTTTTTCTATCTATGTTCAGTGCTCTTCTTGTTTGTCTAATCAAATATTTTCTGATTGTTTGACCATTTACTATATAAGTTGTAATTACATTAAGAAACATTATTAGCTTACCAAAACACATATTACAATGTTCCATGGAGTGACTCTTTTGTTTCAAAATTTTAAGTTTTCAAATTGGATAGTTATAAAATAACTAATCTTAAATGAAGAATATAGAGTTCAAAGCATAGATCTCTCCACACAAAAAATTATCCAATACACTTTCATTTTGTTAACTCATTTTTACATTTTTTTTTAAATTTAAAATCTAGTTACATGCACATTAAACTCGAGTTCAATATATATATTTTCCACTAAATTGTAGCTATAAATTGGATAATACATTGACCATTTATAAGCATTAAAATATTTTCTTCTTTCTTCCTTTAAATCTCAAACCCATTTATAAGCATTAAAATATTTTCTTCTTTCTTCCTTTAAATCTCAAACATATTTAGGGACGAGTAGATTGATGGTTGCAAGCAATATCGAACCCATTTATGGTTAAATTTTCGGTACTAATGAACCGGTTTTCTTTTATCAGTATGTAAAATAAATCATAACCTTTTACCAACCATTTTATTGTTGTAATCGTTTATATATTATTATTATTCATTTTTAAGTAATAATAGTTATATTAATATATTTCTTTTTTTAAGATTTTAAATGTTAATAAAATTAATAATCCATTTTTAAATTTAAATAACCAAGACATTCTCTTAATGGCATTCCTTTTTTAAAATGTTTTGTAAACATTGTTTAAAAAATGGTACTGTGAAAAAGCCATGGTCAAATTCTGCACGCTATTAGTTTAGCACGATGGAGTTTAACATGGAACCGGTTTATGAGCATTTATGTAAAGGTTTTTTACCCACAAAAAATCAGGAGTAATATCCTAAGAATGGATACAGTACTTCCTTGAATAAAATCAAATTAAATGAACCAAATTACAGTAGCATGAACAATATCACTGCCAATGCATATCAGGAGAAAAAGAGAGAGACTAGTATCATATCAGGGGCTATCAAAATCATGTTTCACATGTTAATTTGAATCCACAAACTTTCTTTATAGTGAAGCCGTATAAACTGTATATAAATATAAACCTTCTGTAATTAAAATACACGTATATGATTTCAACAAACTTTGATACGTTAAACTCTTTCCATGAGAGAATATTTGGATACGAACGTTCGCATATGTTGAGTCGATTTATTCTCACGAAGTTGGAGCAATAATCGAAGTAAAAGTTTAGGGTATAAACAATGCAAATATGTTGTGAAATTCAAAAAAATCTATATAAATACAAAGATTGGAAATGAATTTTGAATAGGTCTATGAAGAAGCATGGGAATGGCGCATCGGAGAGAGGAGTTTGAGGAGTTTGTTGGCCTTGGACTTTGTGGTGGGAGAAGCCGAATCGATCTGCACAAACATCAGCAACTTCTTAAACGCCCCATTCAGCAGACTTTCATTTAGCACATCCAATTTAAAGCAAATGCTCCATAGAATTTCCACGGCATACTCGTCGGCATTCTCAGAGACGCACAATAAGCTCTTGACAACGGCGGGCAAGGCAAGCGTGTGGTCGTCAATGGCAGCGCGGCCTTCAGCCGTGGAGGACAGGGCATCCAGAATGCCCAAACATTTCTCCCGCAATTTCTTTTCCGCGCCGCCACTGTTGACGACATCGGTGAGTACAGAAACAGCATCCGCAGCCTCGGCGATTCGCACTCTATTCCTGCTGACAGCACATAGATTGAAGAGAGCATTGGCAGCGGCAATGGTTCCATCTTCTCGCACAACATTTATCAGCGATGCAACCATGGCTTCGTTTGATCCAATTTCCCTAGCACGCCCTCTGTCCCTAGACAGAAATTCAACTAAACCTGCTGTATGCGTCCTCGCATCAATGTTATCATTAGCCAGTAACAATTCCAAAGACGCAACCAGGCGGGGTCCTCTAAGCAGCTGTCGAGTAGCATCGTCCAGTGATGTTTCGAAGCAGGCAATAACTCCCACAGCCTCTTCTAGGGTTTCCGTATTTTCCGTGGAGGAGATCAAGCGTGCCAAGAGTGGCAGAATTCCCGCTGCGAGCATGCACTTTCTGTTCCTACCGCTAGATTTGGCCAGAGCTTTGAGAGCTGTGAGAGTGTCGGCAGAGTTGATATCTTGGAGCATGGGGCGTAATTTGGAAGGATTAGCGGGGGATTTGGGAGTGGGAATCCTGTCGATGCCTTTGGAGACGCACCATTCCTGGATGAGCCTTCGGAGGGTGTGATTGGGGGTGAGGTCCAGAGATTGGAGGGGCTCCATGGTGGCAGGGCACACTTTGTTGCCGGCGTCCAGCCATTTCTCGATGCTCACGCGATCGTATGCCACTCCCGTGCACAGGCTCACCGGGTCTCTCATCACTTCTAACGATATTGGGCATCTGAAATACGGGGGAACCACGGTCCAGATCCTCAGCTCCTCCCCCATTCTGAATTCTGATTTCTTGTTGCTTAGCCTTTGTTTTTTGTTTCACAACATTTATTCAGATTCGTTACGCGCTTTGGAGCAACGAGTCAATCACGTATCGCTGACCTGTGTGCAATATTCAAAGGCCGCGCTACCCGCCATTCAAACTACCGACTTTTGACTTGGACTTTGACAATTTCAATGCAAAGGTTTTAGGGAAATATCTGATAACTCTCAGTCATGTGACTCTCCATGTCAACGTTTTCTTTTTGGAAACACGTCGACATTTCTTCCTTCCTTGTAAAACGCAGTGGGAAGAATGAGTCGCGTCCACACATTCGTTGCACAAAGCCGCGCTTGAAGGGCAAGTTTTGCAGCAGAAAGTTAGGGGCCTAAAAGTCTTGTCCCTGTACCTGCTGCTGCTACTGTGGATGGAACAGCGGTTGATATACTCATAAATTAAGGCATGTAGCCGTGGCTGGGCTCCATTGAATTTTACTGCAATCCGGCTCAGGAATAGAAATTACTGAATGAATTTATACAGCCGGTGAAGCGCTTCTTATTCAAATCTGAAACCTGTAACAGAAATAGAAATGGAACTTCATGTACGCCTAAATGAGTTTTTATATATAACTAACCAATGATAGAAAATGCGAAAAAACCGTTTGTAAATATAATTAAATTCGCACGTGCTTTTTATAGGCCTAAATTGTAAGGATGACCCAACAAAAGAAAAAAAAAAAAAAAAACTCGAAACTCTCCCATGGCAGAGAACGTTCTTAAAACTGAAACCCCTGCTTTATTTTTATTTTTAAATTATAAAAAATATTTTTTTAATGTAGGCTAAAAAATGTTTATAAAATTTATTAGCCGGAGGTTTATAATGAGGGGCAAACCCCTTATTCATCTTAGCGAGATACAAGGAAAAAGAATATTCCATTTTTACCATTCAAACAGTGACACTAGGCAGTAGATAAATTACAGTTTTGTCTTTCTCTCTAAGTTGTGTTCCACATGAAATATTTCCACATCAACTCAGTTGGGTGTATCCTACTAGGGTTAGGCTCATTGATAGGATAAGAGCTTGATGAAATTCCCTGACTCAATCGTCGCCTAGGTTCGATTTATCGGCACTGATAAGAAGAGGCCTCAAAGACACTTGAAAAGCAACAATGATCTTGCCCTTTTCACATACAATGAGAAGAGAAAATTGGGCTATGGAACCCAAAAAGAAAGATTAGGAAAAGACTCAATCAAACCCTTTGATGCATGCTCCCTCTCCCTCACACCATTGGTAGATCCTTCGTGTTCCTCGAAAGGCCATATCTTCTTCAAAGAATGTATTTTTGAATGTCTTTTGGCCCAGAAGAAAGATATCAAATGGTATGGCTAATTTTTCCTTTCTTCCGCAAAAAACCCACTTCTAATTTTTTTTTTTTAAGGATATTTAGATGTCGAGTCTGAATTCGTCTTATAGACCTATAGAGTGATCTTAGGATAGAGACCTTCAAAGTGGATTTTTAGGGCAAGAATCTGTACATGATGATGATAACCTATGGATTTTTATACATGGTAATCTGACATCTTCTCACTCTGACATGTTTAATCCATGGGGTCTACCCCTGTTTTGAAACTTTGCCAATGAGGGAAAATCTACAATTTTGTGTCCTTTGCCCTATTGTAGTAACTATTTGGTGAAGCTTGATATGTCGCATTAAATGACGTGCCAATAGCCTCATACTGTTGTAGCATGTTTTTGGAAATAGTACTTTTGTACCATGTCCCCTAGTGACCCTCTCTTATTAGTGATTTGAATTTTGGTGAATCCAATTGTGACACAATTAGTTTTATTGTAATGACAACTTGAATTTGTGTATTGTATGAAACATCTATCCAAGTGTTTCATTGTGTATTCGGTGATTGTAATAAACTATCTATATTCGGTGATTGTAGTAAACTATCTACAGTCGAAAGGAGGGATCGATGCAGCCTCCTAGAATTCATATCCCAAGATGATTTATGGGCATAAAATAAGTGTAGATTTTTCACCTGATTTGAAATCACGGAGTTGTTTGATTTGCATTAGCGATTTCAACAAGTCAGATGTGGTGCAATTGATACTCGATTGCAGTAAGATGATCCACCTAGACTGCATGGATGCCTGGTGCAGTGCATGCACAATATATCCCATCTGTAGAATTGCTAAGAATGCCCTTTCAGAGGGTAAACAAATCCAAATCTATCACATTTTTGGTGAATCGAATGTAGATAGTTTATTACAATCACCGAATATCCAATATGTATATATAATAATATATTTCTAAGATAACTCTTAAATAAAATATAAATAGACATCAAATTTAAAGGTGAAATTGACATATGACGATTAAAATTGACATATGATGATTGAAAATGAGATACAAATAGACATTAAATTTAAAATTAAAATTAACATATAATGATTGAAAATATGACAAATTTAAAATTAAACATAAAAATAAATAATTCACTCCAAAACCCTTTACCTTACCACTACACCTATTAGCATATATCAATGTATGACATTATGAAAATTATAAAATTATATTTATTCATATTTTTTCTTTCTAATAATACACAAAAAACTAAATTTATACATAACAAATTTAAAATTAAACATATATTATTTAAAAGTTTTTTTTACTTGCCAAAATCATATTATCTTAACTATACAATATAGTTTAGATTTTCTCCAGCATTCTTTGCACCTTTGGGGCAACTGTTAGTTACTATATTTAGTGGAGATAAGTGTTTATGCTTTCTACGCATACACAATCTAAGTTTATAATTTAAATCGCTTACTTCCAAAATTTGGCCTTCATTATGAATTTGTGTGCTTCAACTCTTAACTCTTTACCATGAATAATTATTCTAATCTATTGAAATTGAGAAGGTTGAGTTTCATGGATTTGTGTAGATAGGGTTAGTATCTACTCTTCTAATCTAATCATGTTTAAAGTGTATAAAGAAATTGCAATTCAATGAACAAAAAATATATAATTATAATTATGTTAGTGAAATGCTACAAAATTTTCTTTAATAAATGATTAATATGTAATTTTGATGATCAAATTAGTTAAATAATTATGTATTTATAAATTATCAAATTTAAAATTTGGTGACGTTGGAACACATGACCAAAATACAACTACTAGAAATGTGAAAGTTGGGAAATATGGACAAGCAAACTGAATTTCAAAGAGTCTAACCTACTATGGCAAGATTGTATAGATGGTCTTGATAGGAATCAAGACTCTATGAATGGTCATAATCATGGATAACTAACAATTACACAGAGAAGGTACAATGTAAACACCAATCTAATAGAGTGAAAGAAGCAACTTTTTAATTGTTCAAAAGGGAAAGGAAATGAAATATAGATAGAAAATTCTAAAAATATGGGTGACATTTTAATCACATTCTGCATAATGTACTCAACAAACAACATATGTCACATCTTGCTTCTGTTTAAATTTCAATAATAACTATTATTATGTTATAAAATACATGGAAATGTTATAAGGAAATAATATCAAGGGAAACATACACTAAAATGGATTGAATTATTAAAAAAATTGTATGGTATTATGCAACTCATATGTCTTTTTATAAAAACTATTTTTGGATAAACCTACTAAAAATAATAAAAATTAAAAAAAAATGTTAAAAAATCATGCCAATATTAAATATTTTATTAAAACATAATAACATAATATAAAAATTGCATTATTTTGTGTGCCAAGTGTGTGATTTGTGTTAGAAACATTCATTATGTTAGAGATCCTACACCAAGTGACAAGGATTAATTCCTTGTGAAGTGTGCTATTAAAGTCCTCCCCTCTCGCCCTCTTAATAATTATTTTGTTACTTGATTAAAATTTCTCTAAAACTATGGAGCATTAGTCTGGGTTAATGACATATCAAAAGGAACATGTACATCCTTACATACATTTTAAAATTTAGTAAAAAAAGAGTAATGAAATATAATACAACAAAATAAATATCTGCATAGGAGACTTACCACCATGGAAAATGGGCACCCACATCATTGTTTCAATTTATTAATGACTCACCTTCCATATCAACCACTTGGTCTTCAAGGATTCAACACATCTTGTTGCCACCATCAAATCCTATGGGGCACTCATACCAATATTTACCATGCACCAGAAGTAAAGAAATGTAATATGTTGATTCATCAATGTCTATTGTGAATCATTGATTAGGTATGAAATTCAAAGATCATTTCTTTATCGTAAGAATAAACTACTAAAATTCTCATCATCTCAAGGAAGGGAAAATAGTAGGCATGGGAAATACACTTATAAGATTATGATTTATCAATGATTTTAATGCAATAATTTTTTTGATCCAGGTGGATTTGAGCCACTAAATTTTACTACAAATTATCATTGTTGCATATCTAGCCTCACACTAATGTTATAACCACTAACATTGGGTTTCACACTTGTGTGTCAATTTGAAATATCAATCTTTAATTTTGTATTTCCACATAATGTTAGGTTGTGGAGCTAAAAGCTTCAACTATGCAGACGAAGAAGAGGAGGTTGCTGAAGTTCCAGAAGTACCGGCGTTGGCAGGATAACTGACGTCAGTCATGATGTATGCAGAAGGAAACCGGCGTCGGCAGGGAGTCGGCCGACGTTGGTCAGCACCAGACAGACAGGGATCGACGTCGGTTACCTGTGGCGGTTCCAGAACTGCTATTGACGAACAGTCAGTTAAGTGAAGCGAGTGTTTGCATGTTAAAGGGCTAATTATAGTCTCGAGCTGTGTGTCTAATTATTGTAATTAGAAGTCTATTTTTTTATGCATGGGATTCTATTTAAAGACCCATGAGGCATGTATTGTAATCAAGAAGGCAAGTAAAGCATTGAAGCAATGAAGCAAGGTCAAGGAGATCAGCTGAAGCATTCAAGGAGGGGATAACAACTCAGGTTGTTGAGTTGGTTGTGGTTGAGCAAGAGAGAGAGAGAAGAAGGTCTTGAGGTGTGGCAAGCCTTTGAGGTGGAAGAAGAAGTGGTATCTTCTTTATTGTATTTTCTTCTAAGAGTATTTAATACAAGATTGTGTATTGTCTCTCAAATTCTTTGTTGTTTCAAGTTTCTAGTTACTTAATCATTCTGGTATAATTTCGTGTTTTATTGATTATAAGAAAGGTAATCAATTGTGCTTCCTTGGAGGGGTTCCTAACACATAACTCTTATAATGTCTTTACTATAGATCTCAATGCATTAGTAATGTAGCCAGTGATGTCACAATATTCATCGATTATGAAGAACTTGTTACTAACTCTTGTAATAATTAAACTAATGCTTCATATCCCTCTACCATGTATTAATGTACACTTAAATTATTTATAATGAGGTTATGTAGATAATAATGAAGTACATAGTACATAGGCACCAAAAATTTGATCTCTTAGATATTGTACATAACTTAAAACATAATATATATTTTCTATCAGAATTCTATATTGGCCTTTATTTTCTTCTTTGTTTTCATTATTCTTTAACACATTGTTATTAGTGTAGGCTTTTTCCCACTATGTGGTTTTACCTACACAATCTATCAGCTTGCTTAGATTAATAATAGGTCATTAGGAGACGTGTACTTTAAGTCATTTTTTAATTGTGAGTTAAGTTAATTATCTTTTTGAGTGACCTAATTCCTCAATATATAATGTACCTTCATATATAATTTTTGGCTAATGTTCATTTATGCAACTTTATATTGTGAATACAAGCTTCTTCCTCTTGTCAATTGTTCTTTATATTTCACTACTCCATACAAATTCAGCCTTGTGCATTTGACCCTATCTAGTTGATCCTCAATTTTGGCTCACTCTGATATGATATCAAAGATAAATTGGTATACAAATCCATTGATTCTGTTGTGATATATTGCATTCTTGTTGGTTCAGTATTTTCATTGATTTTAGTTTTCTAAGGTTTGGTGGGCTTTCTCATATATCCATTAAAATATGCATATGTAGTGTCTCTAAATGAATATGAGGCAGCTCCATTATATTTAAAAGGTGGAAAACCCCTAGGAATGACTGTAAACATGACCCAATTTTTGGAGGGTTTCAATGTCATTTTTTAAATCTGTAAAAAATCATACTTTTTAGTGACTTTGAAGAAAAACCATTTATGTGTATTTTTGGATTTATCAATAAACCAAGTGGGTCTTTTTTAGATTTTAGATAAGTTTCTCAAAATTCTCATTTTGTAGTTTTTCTAGTTTGATAGGATTTTGACCCCTCATAGGTAGTTTGACAATTAACATACTTTCTACAATGTGAAAACAGTGCTTGATGGACATTCCATGGTAAAAAAACAACCCTCAATGAAAATTTGACCATACATTTACCATTGTCAGACTCCAGCCCCTACATTTTCATGTGTCAGACTCTGACAGCTACATTTGCACCCATCAAAATTTGATCCCTGCTTGTGTACCTTTTGGATTTTGACCCCTACTTGTGCACCCTCTAGGTTCTAACCCTTGTTTATGCAACTTATGGATTTTTCCACCTACATAGGAACATCCTACTCATTCATGCCTCAAACTCCATCATTTTCTTAGGCAATGTTAGGATTTGACACCTACAAAAACACACTACAGGGTCTACCCACCCTGTTTACATGCACAATGACATCCTAGATACTATCAAATTTGAAATAGTGAAGAGCGATCAGATTTAAGATAGTGAAAGAATGACATTATTCATTGTTAAAATGGATATATTTTTGGGATGATGTTACAGCCCCATCAATCATTTCAATCAAATTGAGAGAGGGGGAGAGCACCCAAAATAGGTCTTAGCCCTTGATCACATGAGAGTTAATCCCTTGGTCACTTCCAACCCAAAATTTATTAACATTTGATCCAAAAGGGCATAAGTATTTTTTTATGAAGTTGGTTTCAAAAAAAATAAACAAACTTTTGCATATCCATTTTTTTTCAAATTTTGTAAAGTGGGGATTGCACTTCCATATAGAACTTCAAACACACATAGCTTTGAACCTACTACTCCTTTTGAGGTGGTGTGTTTTTGAAAGTGTGATTTTTTTCAAGATCTATGCATTGGAAATATTATCATACCTTGTAAATTTAAACCTCTATAGATTCAAGGGGTTACATCTTTGTAGTTTTCAACACACACAATTCATCACATACTTCTTTTCTACACCATAAACCTAAGTTATGTTTTGATTCTTACACCATTCAACTATCACAAGTGGAAAGTCAATGTGCAAATTCTCTTGAGGAACAAAGGTTTACACTAGATCATGATGGGTATAGAAAATTAAGTGACATCTGAGGTAAAAAGGGTGAAGTGATACAACATAAGTGATGAAGCCTACATTCTTATATGCCTATCTATGTCTTAAACCTATCATTTCACATTTAATTTGATACTACTCCTAATTAAGTTTAGACAATATTGGAGAAACATTTTGGGAAACAAGACATAATGAGAGTTTATGAGTTAGATAATGAGCTCATCAATTTGATCTTAGGATATTTTGATACGATACAAGACTTCTTCATAAAGTTAAAATCACTTAGATTTCAGTTAAAACTATGCAACATCGACAAAAATGATGATTAATTGATTCATTCCATACTTGCCAAGTTGAGATTCAACTATTTTTTTTGTTTCTACCTTCTATGCCACCAACCATGCCATTGGAGCTACATGGATCATGTCTTGGATGAATTTATTGCTGAATTAACTTAGGAGCAAGATCAAATCATTCAAATGGGTACACTAAAGTCATATAAATTACATGCCTTAATTGTGAGTCTAACAAACAAAAGGCTTTTGGAAGCAACTGAGAAGAAAAAGAACAAGAAGGACCCAGAGCAACAAAGGGTCAAAAATTTGATTCTAAGTCTAGAGCATCAAAAGAGTCCTCTTTAGATGGGAAACTCAAGAAAAACCAACTCACATGCAGTTATTACAAGATATATGAGCATGATGAATCCAAATACATGAAGAATCAGATTGACAAACTAACAAAAATGCTTAAAAAACACATCAGTGTCCCTGATTCTTCCAATCAAAGTTCATCAACACAAGAGTCTTCTAAGCCTAAACACAATAATAAGGGAAAAGATAATGGCAAAGAACTTGTTGCCATTGTGTCCCAACCTTCCACATGGGTTATTGATGTTGGTGCATCTCATCGCATACCTTCATCACATGACATGTTCTCATCCTTGGATCCTTGTTCTCTGCCTTCTATCTTATTAGGTGATGATACATATGAATAAGTTATTGGTAGTGTATTTTTTGAAGTGAATGACAAAAAATTGCATGATGTTATATATAGTCCCTCTTTATCCACCAATTTCCTATCTATTTATTAGATCAATCACATTGGTTTGGGCAAGATAGTTGAGTTCACATCTAATTTAGTAGTTATTAGGGAAGAAAAAATGACTCCATTAGTTTATTTGGGAAGTAGATCAACAGTCATGATTGTATACTTTCTCATAATTTTCTCATGATCAATCTTGTACTACACTTCTCACTTATTTAAATGGGGTGAGTAAATTATAGCATGAGGGATTCTTTCATCTCAACTATTGCTATCTTAAGCAGCTTGGTCATTAAGACATGGTTTCAAGGTTGCCATGAGTCAAGTTTTCTGATGGAGTTTTGTAGAGTTAAATATTTAGTAAGCATCTCAAGGAAAAGTATACTAAGGAAAATCATGGAGAAATGAATTGATATTAGATATTGTCCATAGTGGCACTATTGTCCCATTTCCAAAACCTTCATTCAAAAGGGAAAAGTACTTTTTGAGGCACACTTGGGTGTAGTTTATTAATCATAAATCAGATATGTTTGATTATTCTTAAGAACTCAAGGTGCTTATTGATATATATTTTGGTAAATACATTAATATTAGTATGTCAGTAACTATTTTGAGTACTTATGTACATCATATGAGATTGAACTAAAATCTATAGTTTCATATAGTCCTTAGCAGAATAGTGTTGCATAATGAAAGAACATGTCCTTTTAGGAAATGGCTAACTAAATGCTACACTCCAAGTCTCTTGCATCTCAGTATTGGGATGAGGCCATTAACTATGTGTCTTCTATATAGAACCATGTTTCTCATAAATAATTCATTGGAGTTACTCCTTTTGAATCTTGGAGTCATTAGAACCCCATTGTGAAACACATCTAAGTGTTTGGATCTCCTACTATGGCCTACATTCTAAAGAAGAAACATAAGGCATTATAACCTTAGAGTAAGCCTTTCATCTTCATTGGATATACTAAGTGTTAAAGGATACAATGTTCTCCTTCTCACCACCTATGAGTTATTCATTGAGAGGAGTGTTCACTTTCAATAGGGTCTTTAAGACTTTGCATATGACACTCCTCCCTCCTTATATGCATTGGGATTTGATGATAGTTATGATGTTTCAGATCTATCTAGGTAGCTTCATAATGATTTGGGATCTTCTTCTAGTTCTGATGATGAGATTAGTGATGAGGTTTCCCCTCCTAGAATTTATCTAGAGGATGACAAATCCATTCCTAAATATTTGAGCACTGGTCCTCTTTAGGCTAGATAGACATTGAAAAGTGATGGCCAATGGGTTGGAAATAGATCAGACACCAAGAAAACCTATTCATAATTCCAAAATTCCTCACATGATTTTATTACATCTACTTATGATCTATAGTCATTTCATAAGGCATCAAGCACCCTTGAATAGGATATTGTTAATGAATAGGAATATGGCTCCTTATTGAGAAACAACACTTGGAATTTAGTCCTTGTTTTTAAGGGAAGAAAACTTGTTTAATATAGGTGGATCTACCAAACAAAATTTATAGTAGATGGGTCTACAAAGTTTAAATCACTTTTGGTAGCCAAGGGTTTTTATTAGGTACTTGGTATTGACTATACTGAGAAGTTCACCCCAATTACCAAAATGAACTTAATTTGAATCATTCTCATTATTACTACAACACATTGTTGGGATGTTCATCAAATGGATATGAAGAGTGTTTTTCTTCTCAAAGAGGAAATATACACGGAGAAACCACAAGGATTTGTATAAGATTCCTCCTTAGTTTACAAACATCATAAATCTATCTATGGCCTCAAAAAAAAATGCTTAAGCTTGGTATGTCAAGATGTACTCCAATATTATTTTGGTGGGGTTCAATAGATGTTATTCTGATCTAAATGTCTACATTTTATGACATGATGATTCACTACTAATTTTGGTTGTCTATGTGGATGACCTATTGATCATATGGACTTAATCATCCACCATCATAGAAGTGAAAACTATTTTTTATGATAGGTTCTCAGTGATTGACTTGAGCTTGTTGCATTACTTCCTTAAGATTTAAATTTATGTTTGACTCCAAGATCACTATTATGCAATCCAAGTATGTTCTTTATTTTATTGTATGGTCTAACATGGATGACTGTAAGCTAGCTTTGAATCCTTTTCTATCTAGTGTGAAGCTTGAGGCTGATTTTTCATCTCCTTTGGTTGATGCTACTTCGTATTGAGAAATTTTTAGTAGTTTCATCTACCTTATGCAAACTAGACCTGATATTTTATATGTAGTGGGCATGGTCACTAGTTTCATGCAAAAACCACATGAGCTGAATTAGAAAGTAACTAAATGGATTCTAAAATACATTTAGGTTATTTATAGTTCTAAGATACACTATGGAGTATGCATTGACATAGAATTAATTGGATATATAAATTTATATTGATCTGGTGATATTCAAAATCATAAATCTAATTTAGGTTATAGTTTCTCCCTTGATTCAGGTCTGATTAGTTGGTCAAGTAAGAAGCATAATGCTATTGATTTATATTATCTTGAGGTACAATATATTAAATATATTAATGCTTATACTAAGGATATTTATCTTCAAGGGATTCTCATTGAGTTTGGTATCCATTTTTGATGAGCAACAGTCATCTTCTATGACAACCAAAGATCAAGCTAGATTTTTAGGAGTCCAGTCCTCTATCAATAGACCAAGCATATTGAGATTCACATGCATTTAATTTGGAAGCTCATCCATGATAAAGATTTTTATCTTTGCTACATCTATAAAATGGAGTAAATTATTGATGTATTCACCAAACCCTTCACTAAGAGCAAGTATCTTCATTTACGAGATCTTCTTGGATTCAAGTAGGTTTTTCCTCCTCTAGCAGATCATCTCTATGTAATTAGGTATATCATAAAGCCTTTGTGTTTAGACCCAATTATTATATCCACCTAAGCTATGCTAGGGGAGGGGGCGGTGTTAGTGTAGGCTTTTTCCCACTATGTAGTTTTATCTACATGGTCTATTAGCTTGCTTAGGTTAATAATAGGTCATTAGAGGAAATGCAATTTAATTTATTTTATAATTGTGAGTTGACTTGATTACATTTTTGGATGAACTAATTCCTCACTATATAATGTAACTTCTTATGTACTTTTTGGATAATACTCATTAATGAAACTTTTTATTATGAATACAAGTTTCTTCCTCTTGTGAGTTATTCTTCAGATTTCACTACTCCATATAGATTTAGCCTCATGAATTTGAGCCTATCAAGTTTATCCTCTATTGTGGCCCATTCTAGCAATTGCACCTTAATATCCTCTATCATTCATAACTCCTTTCAATTCATAAATCTTTTAAATTTGTTTAAGTATGTTTTCCATAAAGTCTCTTCTTAGGCCCCAACTTAGTGTTATCAGAGTACTTACACACTTCATATAAATTTTAAGGAGTATAGTGGTGTATATGAAATTATTTATGTTTATATTCCCACTCATATGACGTATTATTATAGGAAGTTATGGATTCAAACTCATGACCCTTTGCCATACCTCCCTTCATGTACTCAGATGGGAGAGAAAAATTAAACAATTCCAACTTTAGAATTGTTCAATAAAATGATAAAGGATGCATTACAAAGACAATATGAATATTTTTAATAACATCATTTACGTGAGTTATAAATTATCTTTGATTATTTATCACTAATTCTAAAGCAACAAACTCCATCTAACACCTCTCATTTTCATTGGCCATTTTGTGGTCAAACACCATAAAAGGTACAATTCAATTTATACATCCACATGTTTAAAGTGAAAATAGATGTATATGTACTAGATAACTAGATTAACCTAATAGTTCGTATTATGTGGTTATTCAATTCGATGACTAAGAAAAGATGACATTTTCTCTTTTGAATGTTTCTTTATTAGTAAATAAATGGTGGGAAAACTACTAAACTTCACATGAAAATCATGAATATGAAGTTAACATACATATTTTTTGACATAGGGAGTTTTCATAGAATCACTCAAATAAACCTATTATCTTGTTAGCAACTATGATGACTCGTACACCAAGTTATCTCAATTGCACTGAGGAAAATAAACATTTGTGTATAAATACACACAACTTTCAAATTTTTAGGGTCCAAACTTAGGATTCAAGATTTATAAAAAAATTTAGTTTGAAGTATAGGTTAGGCTTGAGACCACATATCTAGTCATACATGGTTTTCATAAAGATATTTTCAATTATATAATATTACATATTTTATTGTAAGTTTGAAGTAAATACCAAGGCCAAGACTAAGATAAAGGATTATAAGTCTCATACCAAGAAGGAGTCTAAATATTCCAAGCAAAATTATAAACTAGGGAATAGGTCCAAGTGCCCTTCATAGAAAAAGTAGCATCCATCAATTGATCAAAATAAGAAGTTTAAGATCAGAAAGTGGTGTTCAATTTAAAACTCTAGTAGCCACTCTAATGAGTAATGCCATGCTATAAAGACTATGCTTGGACATCTTGAAGCACATATACAAGTACTACATCATTGGAGAAAGGTAAGAAGATTATGAAATTTGAACCTAACACCATGTTGGGTATGACAAACATATCTAATACCATTGTGAAAATAGAGGAAGTAGATATATTTTTTCCTTTCTCAAATGTGGATCAATGCTCAACTAGTACACTTCATTGTTAATAATGGGAGTCAAAATAACCTAATTTATACTAAAGTATTTCACATATTTAACTCATAATTTACACCTCACCCACAACCATACTCCATTGGATGGTTAAGTGGGGGATATGAGAAACATGTAACTTAGTAGTGTCAATTAGTGTACAATATGAAGCCTTTTCAAGGTACATTCCTTTATGACATTGTAGGGTAAGTGTAGGGAAATGATGGGCCAAAGGGGCTCTCAATTGGATTTTTTTTTCTTCGAGAAAAAGATAAATCTCAACTTCTATAGATTATTTGAGATGCTTACACTCAATTTAAATAAGATACAAGAACATGAATTGTAGCATATTGAGTCTAGTTTCTAAACTAATTTTTTTTTTAAGAATGGTCAAGTATAATTTCTAGTCAAACATATAAAAATGTAAATAGGAATTCCTTTTTTTTTAGGAAAACATAGTATATATCCAACCATGTACCCCCTCATTTTTTGAGTGTTGTTTAGTATTTTTTGAAACTCTTTGGTGGAATAGTAGATACAATCATATGGTTTGCAACCTATATATATTTTATTTAAAAAAATATATATATTAGATTATTAATTTTACAAATAAACAAACCCTAAAAAATGATAAAAAATGGATACTCGGCCATGCATTCCCAAAAAACTACGTCAAAAAATGAAAATTTTATTTTTTTCAATGTATATAAATTAAGCCTATTTTGAAACCACATAGTTTTTGTTTTCATTTCGGTAAAAAAAATACATAAACAAATATAAATATGTATAGTTATGGCATATAGTGTCTTAAAAATACATACTTATAAATTAATATATATATGGAAACCTTAAAATAATAATAAAAAAATCATATATTTAGAAAGAAGAGAGTGTACATGACATCGTAGAAATAGTTTTAAGAAATGTATCAAAGAAATTTATAGTATTTATGATGGAGGAAGTTATTTTAGTCATATAAAATTTCATTTAATGCAATGACTGTCTCTTGAGACCATTTGATCCTTAACTTAGCCCTAGACCTATCTTAGGGCTTCTTTTGATCCTTTTATAGCTTCTATGTGCATCTAACCCTTGCCCAAATATACCAAGAGCCACATTGATCCCTCACTTAGGCATCCTTGATCCTTTTTCACATGTGCCAACCACAGACAATAGTGTGTCCCCATTAGTCTATAACACAATGCACTATTGGCAAAGGGGCCAATGTTATTAACCCTTATCTTTATTTTCCCCCTAACGGATATATTTCCACTCCCCGAATCATCTTAGGGTCAGTCTAGACTCATTTCATGTCTGTAAAAGCATCAAAATACTATATAAAGACCACTGCCATTTATTTATTAGATATATGACAATTCTCATGAATAAGCTCATAAAAGGTCATGCAAATTAAGGTTATTGATCCCTATATACCCTTATTTTTGTATAGATCCATCTATACTATCCCAAAGCTCAATTTCACTCAAATTTCCAATCTCAATTCACACTCAAATCATTCAAATTGGCATTCATACTTAGGCATACTAACATCCCTCTCACTTACACCAACACTCAAACTGGGAGAACTACATAGGTCTTGATCCCCTTTTGAGGTATTGGTATATAAGCAACACTCAACACATGGGGTGTTGAGGTCATACTAAGCCTACCCTACTAAATTCACTCTTTTATCACTTGTGTTTATCAAAACCCTAACCATGATGGAGGCTTAGGGTTTCATAGTGAAATCAGTCAAAGCACAAAACATATGATAATCTAGGTCTCGATCACACAAGCATAGGATTCCCTAAATAGAGTGAAGGTCTACCTAAAAATTCATTGATTCACCTAAATAGGGTCATTAATGTAGAATAGAAGGTCAATAGTGTAGTGTGTTATTGGTAAATAATGTCATGTTATTGTCTGAAGAGGGTTCTGACACCTATTCTCTATTGATGACACTCTACACTACTCCTGCATCACTTCCCTACTTGCCACTTGTCTATCTCAATCATATTTTCTAGATAAGTACTCCTTTTCTAATTTATTGATATTTATAGAATATTCAAATAAATTAATTATTATTAAAATTAGTGGTTGTTGATATTGTATTATTTTATTCCCTAATTTATTAGTTGGTTCTTTATCAACCTTAGGGTTGCATTTCATTATCCTTAAAAAGATAGATCATTTGGTGAACCCAACTTACTTCAAATAGTGTGCAAACACTAGCCTTAGATGTTTTTAGGGTTTGCATAATTTTGTTTTCTATGCTCAATAATTAATTTCAAAACTTGGAATTTTATTCATTATTTTATTTTTGATATCTTTCATAGATTTAATTTCTTCAAAGGTTCAAAATATATAAATTTTTGTTTTCCTACTTTCCAACCAACAATGGGAGAATTCAATAATCAATTTGATGAGACTAATAAGAGACAATCAAAAAATTTCATTTCTAGGCATTCAGATATGCAAGACAACCTTATTCATATTGTTCAAAAATAACTTCTAAAGTCCACTATGGATCAATACTCTAACCCCATAGATGCTAATATTGTTACACCTACTATGGCAAAAACTTAAATTATACAGCCTACTATAACTAGGTAAATCTCACTAGTGGGAACACCTCTTATGGATAATACCCATCCCTCCTCTCTAGATGTACAATCCCTTAGGCAAGTAATCCATTCTCTACAAGACAATGTGTTACATATATAACAAGGTTCCACTAGACCATTTCATGCCTTGGACTTTCATGTTTTCCTACATACACCATTGGCATACCATATAAAAAAAATTCCTTTTCCATATGGATTTGTGGCACCCAAGCTTACTCTTTATAATGGTAAGGGTGACCTAGAGCATCATCTATGTGATTTTCACATAGCATGTTTTGACTACATGTCCAATGATTGGCTCTTAACTAAGTTTTTCCCTCATATTTTAAAGGACTATGCATTACAGTGGTTCTATGGTATACCTAATCAGTCCATTATAACATTTAATCCACTCATATATATATGTTTTTGGCACATTTTTCAATTAACATCGGTATCAAAGTTTCCTATATTCAAGTCACTCAACTAAAGAAAAAATATAATGAGCCAATATCTGAATATGTCTTACAATATAAAACCATATTAGCAAAGATGATTAGTCACATGGTAGATAGAGAACTCTAGGACACATCCAAGCAAATTTTATTACCAGCTTTAAATGAATCTATTTTAATCAAAAAGTTTCCATAATTATAGAAATATGCCATATAATGAAGGTATGGGAAGTCAAACTTCTCTAAATGTGAAAGTTAAGTACACAACCAAATGAGATTACACTAATAAGAGTTAAAATAAGCTCCCATATAAGGTGAGTCCCAATGAAAATAAGAATGATCAAAAGATAACAATTAACATAACCTTAGAGCCAGCTCCTCTTGTGGTTTTATTAACTCCTCCAAGGAGATCTTTTATGAATCTTCTTGAAGTGTCAACTCGCATTCTACAATAAATTTTGGAATGCAATGTCATATCTCTCCCTCCCATCAAAGATGTTAATACAACTAGGACTCTTACAAATAATTATGATTTCAATACATTATATGATTATCACAGGGCTCCTGAATATATTATTAATAGATGTATTAGCTTACGACATAAGATCCAATATTTGATAGATGATAATATCATTGATATGAGCACCCCTAAAAAAAACCCTAGGCACAACCAACTAAAGCAAAAATAATGAAAATATTTTTTGATCAATTTCCAACACACAACTAATGAAACAATAAACACTTTAGGTGTTTATTATACTTATTAGGCACATCCAAAACCAACATCCTATCATACTCATACAATCAACATGCACCCTCTACAAAATATCATTGGTGTCTATTATACTACATGCCATCTAGGCCTACTATAACTTTCTTAAAATAGTGGATCATTGATGACAACTTAGATTTATATGCACTCTTTGTATGATCATAAATTAATCATCCTATTAAGAGTGTCATGGTTGAAAATGGATCAACCATAAATATGTGTACTATTACACTTATACATCACTTAGGCTAATTAGATTAGGATATTTATTCTGTAGATATAATTATTCATGGCTTTAGTGTCCATATCCAAAGTTCCATTGGGGATATCACACTTTTATTATAGGTTAGGCCCACACATGTGGCCACCAAATTCCTAGTTATACTTAATGATAGAAAATTTGATATATTATTGGGTAGGCCTTGGATATAGTAGCTTTAAGCCATTCCTTCCATTATACACATATGTCATAAGTATATACATGTTAATTATATTATTACAGTTGAGGGCCTTCCATATGAGTATCCTTTACCTACTCCACTAGTTACACAACAATCATCATTAATATCTCTAAACATAGATACCATTAGCATACCTTAGGTATCAATCAAGATACTAGTATATGTGAGGTCTACTTTTGCAACATTACCACACATACACACTCTCCCATGGAGACAATTATTAGAGTGACCCCTATGTTAAAGACATGTTATGTATTTTAGAGATCCTCTCTCTACCCCATTCCCACCTAGATCATTATTACTGAGTTGCCAAAGCACTCTGCATAGATCATTGATGTTAGTTATGACTTGTTCCACCAAATGGGTCCCAAAGAGCCCCATGGTTTATAGGCCAATTCAATCAACTCCATAGATTCATAGCCATATATTACAATTAGTTTCAACTATAGATTATTCATTACATCTAGTTCCTAGATTTTAGATACTTCTCACACATCATGTGTGGTCACTCTTCCTTTACTTGATATAGGTCACCTTGATAGCGAGTCTCTTGAAAGACTCATTGGTTAGTATGTTCTCCTATTACTTGTACATATCTTATACTTATAAAATACAAAAAAAAAAAAAAATCTCTCAAAAAATACAAAAACATTCAAATATTACTCAAAAATACAAATTTTAGATTGTATGCATTTCCATGTTTATATTCCTTCTATTTTCTAGGTACTAATATGTTATCTATGTTAGTGTAGTTAGTTCTATCATACATACATGATTCACTTGTTCCCTTTGATTGCTCACAGATTACTACAAGATTATGGTCCTCTATATAGATATAGATTTACTATTATCAACCCATAAAGGGCACATACACATATACTCCAATTCAATAGTGTTATATTAGCCCACTAGGGGCATGATACACAGCTTCCAATTTTCTAGGTTACATATTTATATACTCCATATCATATATTTAGCATTTATTGTATCTTGATATTAATCATCCTATACTACACTAATTTTCTACTAACTGATACTACTATAGACTCAACTTATGCACATCTTTGCTCTTATACATATTTGTACTACATGATTATTACATACTTTCATGTATAGCTTTACTAGTTTATATTTAATTGTGTCTCTTTGCTTCTACATCTACTTGAGGGCATTTAAATATACCATTATCCTTTCATTGCTTTCATGCTTTGGATGTGTGCCCATGTCCTTGTGTATGTGGACATTTGAACATGTGGATTTAAGACAAACTTACATGCTATTTTGTGTATGCAGACATTTAAACATGTATTTTTGTGTATTCCTTTTCTCAAACTTAGCGACATGTGACCATGTAATGTAGGGGTGTCATTTAAAGTCTTTCTTAACTCAAATAAATAAAGATCACACCTAGTAAATGACCTTGTAGGTCTATACTAGGGTTAATTGACACCTTTTAGGGGAATTAGATTTACTATTAGAATTTTAAAACTTCCCAAAATATTTACACAGTCATTATCATCTTACCAAAGACAAACAACAAGAAACAATAACCCAAACAAAGAGTGAAAGAAAACATGTTTTCTTAAGCCTTCACTAGTCTTATATAATACGCTCGTTAAGGCTATTTAGACCAATTAGGGCTGATATAACTCTTGAACCTATGTGAATGACTTAAAATAATCACTCTTACCTTCCACAAGGTGTTCCACATATTTATAGATTTATCAAACTCTAGATCATCTAAAAAATGAATCAAAGCTCCAAAATTACCCCCTTTTTGGCTTATTTTTTAGACCCATTTCCAAATATTAATTAATAACTTATGATATAGATAATATATATACCTAAAATAAAATTATATGAATATGGACATGACAATATCCCTACCCTCTAATTTTCATCAATTTCCCATTGTTAAAACTCAAGATATTAGAATTTCTCTATTGAAATCCTAGACATGTTTTTGTAGGGGCAACAAGCTAGTAAAATTCTTATATCAAGTTTTAAAACTGATCAAAAATTTAAATTGCCTCTATAAGGTTAGACAAGAATGACTTAAACTATCCCAACTATTTCAGAACACTAACTAAAACAAACCTTTGTTCTTATTAACATTGTTCCAGGTCTGTAGGCAAGAAAGTATTCAAACACATACACCATAGAGACTATAAATAAAATTAAGACTCATAAAAAATAAATAATAGTATACATAAACAATTCACACACCTAAAAACTTCCTTTATTGCATCAAATAATTAAAAATACAAAGATTTTGTAGAACTGCCTTACTTGGCAATCCTTCAACAACCCAAACATGGTCTTCTACACCTTATTTGTGCATATTCTTGGCCTTTGGAGATTATGGTTTCATGAAAATTAGTTTTTTTTAGGATTATAAACTTATATTAAAGTTATTTTCAACCTTACTATATTCCATACAACAACTTGTGACTTAGCCAACTTTGCTAAATTTAGCATTTTCTTACCTTATCCTCCTTTTGACTATGTTTTGAGGATATTAACATGAGATATAATATTTAAATAGGTATAAATAGTCTATATATAACCTAAAGGTCCTATCATAAGAACACAAATCTTGGTTACAAGCTTGATGTCTCAAAACCACACTTATAAATTCAAATTTTAAAATAATCCATTTTGGCAGGAAAATGGATAAACCCCACAAACAAGCATGAAACTACACATGGAGTCTAGAGAAGACTTATTATTAGAAAAACACCATATATAAGACATTATAAATCTATAAATGATTCTAATTATATGATGCACCTGCATCAAACTACCAAGGAACTAAAGACTTATTCATGGGTTCTTGCTCATGAGTTCTTCAATAAAACTTTTGTACTTGTCAACATAAATTGTATATGCTTTTGATGTATCTCTTTCCTCAACATTCCTCTTTCATTTTTTACTTAATTTTTTTTAGTTTATTCCCTCTTTGGTCTCATGGTCTTCTTAGGAGTGACAAGGATTGTTTTTTTTTAATATGGTCTTCAAATGAGCAACTTCCATCCTTATTAACATCAATCCTCTTTCCTAAACCTTCTTCACATGTACCTACACATGTAATAAACACATTAAAGAAAACCATTTATTCATCATACTCCTTGATCCATTCCTTTGTATTGATCCATTATTTGGTGTCTTCATAATTTCCATGGTCAAATGGACTTCAATATGTCCATTCTCAACCTTCACTAATTTTACTCCAATATTTCTTAACCTCAAAGCCTTATTTCCTTCCTTAGCGTTAGTATTAAGAGCTTATTGTGAATTATTATCACTTCCAAGTGTTTTACCTCCAAGAACATTCTCAATTAATTTTTTATTCTTCCTTCTTATGGTCAATTTACTCTACCCCTATTTTGACACATAAGTCCTTGATCTTTCCTTGAGTTTTTTAGTGAGATTCATTTGTCTACTTTGACCTAAAAATACTAATGGTACAAAATTAATCATTAAACTCTAAATACACTTGATCAAATCTAAATTTTCCTTATTGATTTTGCTCCATCTTTGGATTGCCTTCACTCTTCTCAACTCTATCAATATTACAAGAAAAATTACATAGGTAACTCTCTAAACCCTACTCTCTTATGGTTGTAGTTGTTTCATTCTTTACTAAAAGTTACTCAACATCCCTTGTTTTGAATTTAATCTCTTTATCAACTTGTATGTGCTCATTCTTATAGGTTATTTATCTTTGGTAGGTTTTTTGACCATCTTGAGGTTCTCTAAGTGCATGCTCTCTCTTCAAGGCTGTTATACATCTTTTAAAGTCATTATTGTCATTCACTTGGTTTTTATTATCTTGTTTTCTTATGTCCACATACTAAAAACTAAGATTATTGCTACAAATCAGAGATGCTACCTCATTTTATCACTATACCTATATCCAAAAATCATTAAAGACTTGTCTTGAGTTGTGTTTCCATGCATTTGACCTTATTACCATATTTTTTTGGCATTGAGGAGGTGTTAGGAAACTTCCTCTCCATTCTTCATGAAATTTTGAGGTATGCATATGTAATTTTCTTACCTGACATCTGAAAATGACTTCAAAAACTTCTTTTTTATGTACACTCATCACTTTACCAACTAATTTAAATAAACATTACTTTAAAACCCTTTCTTCCTCATAAATCACTTGTTTCTCATGGTGATTGAAGGATAAAATGTATTACAATATCTTACCTTCAAAATTATTACTTGACCAAAATGTTTATGGAATCTGATCCAACATGGTTATCATGGAATGAAGATCAATTAAACTTTGCTCCTTGTCCATCATTATCTTAATTTCAAGGTGTCATACCTCATGAGACCTTGAAAGGCTTCATTACTCCACTCTCTTTATATTTTGAACTGAGATGACCTTATTATAATTATTTCATCCTTATTATGGCCTTCTTGGTCTTAAATATCCATACCTACATAACCACCATTATCATAACATACTAAAATGAAAAATTCAGGCTACATAGTCCATTCTAGAGTTATGTTTTCTTGTTCTAAGTAACTTTTAACATTACCCTCATTTATAAATTTATATTCTTCTCCTTTGTGGATCTTTAAATCTCATTTAATCTAACATATGGTTATTGGAAGGATTAATATACCTTCATTTTGTTCAAAAATTGTTATATGTTACCCTGGTTTTAAAAACTATAAATTCTCTTTATCTTTCTCTCTAAGCTTCCTTCCTTGCATAACTAGGAAAATGGTTATGTTTTTTTCAACTTCTTCATATATCTTGTATTTGAGTGGACTCTTTAACATATCCATTGATCTTATATACTATTCTTCCATCATTCTCTTAATTTCTTGTTCCCTTATAGGTGTAAGAGATTGATTTTTAAAATGCTCCTTACTACCATCATCATGAAGATCATACCTGTAGAGTGGATTACATAAAACTATTAGTCAAGCATTAGTCCAAGAAAACCAAAGAAAAATGCATAAAGAGCTAAATTATTGAAGCCATATATTTATGAGGGGTTTGATAACAACCATAAGATACAAATGAAATAAAGTAAACCATTACCTTCCCAAGTGACTCCATTTCTCAAAATTTGCTTATAAGTATGTTCTCCCATTGATCAAGAGCTCTTGTCTTTGTCAATAATGGTGGCCAAACTCCTCCAATGCCTCAATAATTCTTTGCATAACCTAGCCTCAAAGTAGATGAAATATTTAATCTAACCTATCAAATGAAGGTTGCTAATGAAACACAATGATCAACACAAAGGTTTGTGGATACAATTTAGCATTATAACATTGCAAAAATCAAGCTTCAAATATGATTTTCATGGCTCTTATATTTTTAGATTTTCAAAATGGTTCAGGATCAACCATGACCATCCATCTCAAGATTGAGATGTGTGGCCATAGATTAATCTAATGTTTTGAATTAAATCCATAAATATCCTCATAATGATTTAGGATAAATAGGCATTAAAGAGGCATGGGAGACATTAAATAGGCATGGGAGATCCATAATCCAAATATTTTATGTGTTTATGGCTTATGGATGCCATGCCATAGATGATGTCACTAGGTGATGAAAATATTAAAAATAGTTCCAATATTGAGATATTCAATAAGTTTCATGGAATTATTACTTAAGATATTACTTTGGATTAATTATATTAAACAAGGTTAATCAAGCTTAGTACAATTCTTTGAAAATTATCCCTCAATTAATCAAAATGGCTAGAAAGTGATATTATTGGGTCATAATTTGACTCAGGAAGAATTAGAAGGTGATGTTAGATGCGTTGGAACCATATTCCCATTTAGGATGTTCCAAGAAAAATAAAAATGGTACATGATGTGTACTAATGAATTATAATAAAAGAGTGATCCAGAGCACAAAAAGGTGAAACTGTGATTTTGAATCAAAATGAATTGATCAAAGTTAGGTATTTCATAAAATACATTGCCCCATTTAAGGATACTTTGACCTAAATTGGCACTTGTAAATGATAAGTTCAAACCATTTAGGGGTTTTTAATGATTTTTACCTAAAATATGCATTTGAGTGCAATTCGATTAAGATTAACAATTTCAACATAAATGGTGCTAGGAATTGGATGTCTACAATACCCTTACTTGGGATCCGTTATTTGCCTTTGAATTTATGTTCCTTCAATAATTGTAAGTTATCCTCCTTGAGATGCTTCTATAAATAATGTACTTATTTCTCTTGAAACCTCTTTTTCTTCACCTTGCAAACTATTTTTTATCTCCATTAGACTTGATATGAGTTTGCCTTCTTGACTGCCATTTATTCCATATTGAATAATATATGAACTTTCCTTTTATTTTTACCCTACTTCTTTTATTTGAGGTCTATGATTTCTATTTGTTTTGCATTTGTTTTCAAGAGATAATTGTTAGAGGTGTAATCACTAAGAATTAGGGTGAATCAATGAGCTTAAATAATCCAACTTAAATTTCAATCCTTCTTACTCTTAATAAATTACCATAAGCATTCATAAAGCAAAAATATTATTCATAGCAATGAACAAGAGAGACAATGCAAGATCAAGCACTTAATGCAAGACATACATGGGAAACCCTCTTGAGGAATAAAACCCACTCTCAAGCCTATAAACACCTGGACTACTCATCCTATGAGATGATCACAAATAAGAGACTGATCAAGTCCTTCTTATCAGGAACCTTGGTCAAGTCCTTCTAGCCTAAGGCCTTTATTGAAACAATAGTTCCATAAGGAGCACCTACCCCTAAGATGATCAATTCTTTCTAACCACTTTTCCAGTCAAGTCCTTCTAACCAGAAGTCTTTAGTGAAACCCTATTTCACAAGGAACAACTTCCCCTAAGGAAGATCAAGTCCTTTAGACCCTCCTTGAAAAGAACACTTCCACCTTAGAATTAATGTCTTCAACACTTGATGATGGAACTCTAATTATCACTCTTCACCTTAAATAAACACACCATATTAAGCAAATCACATTACATACTTGGACCAATAACAAAGATCAATTAGGACACATTACATATCCCAACTAACCCCACTTTTCAAATCTACACACGTAATGCATCCTTCATAGAAAAAACTTTATCATAGCTTTAATAACATAACCAAATGGTCATAAACACAATCCACACATTGATATACCTCTTATATCAACCATCGAGATCACAAATATATCAATAATATTTCACTCACACACAAGGCATCTAAACCATCTTTTTGGATCACTCAAGACCTCTTTGCTCATGCTCAATCTATAAGAACACTAATCCAACCTTAGAAACATGACCTACAAGTCATACACATAGTCCTTATTCTAATATACTCATCAACCCAACCATTGGGCACACTCAACCTCCTCACTTCTTCATTTCAATGCTCACTCCTCTCTTACAAGCCTTATAAAAATCTAGAAACCATTATTTCTCTCAATTTCAGTTTATTTTCTTAGAAAAAAAGAAATAAAAAATACATATAGGTATGGTATAAGGACCTATTTGTTTATGAGCACGTGATATAGATGATTATGAATATCTCCTCTTTGTCTTGGGAAGAATGACCTATAGATAAGAAAATACTAAAATAAGGGGGTTGTTAGATGGATAACAAGGTGGATTTCCTAGCATGAGCTAGATCTAAGAAGTGTGAGCTTACTAGGAGGCTGTAAATCCACTCTCTTAGAATAGTTAAGTTGAAAAAAATAAAGATAAAATAATTTCATCAAATGATGGAAAATACCAAAAGAGAATGCAAGAAGAAATACATACTTGATAAAGGAAATAAACTAATTATAGCAGTAAGTGGGTCAATGTTAATGCTAAATAGGTTAGGTTGGGTTCAAAAAATAGGTGGAGATTATATGAATAGGTAGAAAGATAAAAAATGGGATTTTGTTGAGGGTAAGTAGGCGAAAATATCTTGCTTTTATTTCCTACCATAGTGATCATCTGTGGTCAAGATGATCATCAATGGTCAGGGTAATCGTCGATGGTTAAAGTGATCATCGGCGGTCATGGTGACCATTGATGGTTATTGTGGGTTCTAGGAGTATGAAAAAAAGGGATATAGAATGGGTCAATAAGTGTTTAGATATTTGGTTAAGGTTAAGGGGTTATAATATATGGGGCAAAAGGGTCTAGGTCAAAAATTAAATAATTAGAACTTAAAAAACTAGAAATATACTTAATTAGTTGTTTGATAGTTGGTAGCTAATCTTATAGTGATTTGGGTAGATTAACGGTACTTTTCTTGAAGAATAATTTTGGTAGAGGTTCAGGTCTCTATCATAGTTACTAACTTACTGGAGGGAAGACCCATAAAGAAGTTCTTGAGGTTAGAATCTCCTGATGAGTACTAGTTGATAGCTTAATTTCCTGATTGATAAAATCCTAGATCTTTTTTCACCTCATACTCCCCTCCTTTTATAGGTAGAGAGAGATAGATGTGGAAGGTTCCATAGGAGTTTTCCTTGATGGTTTTTATGCTTCAAGATTTATTAGTTTTCCATTCATATTAAATTTTGATGTGTTAACTTTCACATAGCTTCGGTTATCTTTATACAAATGAGGCAGACCCAACCATCAGTGGTCACAGTGATCATCGGTAGTTGGGTAACCATCATTGGTCATAGTGATAACTGGTAGTTGGGTAACCATTAGTGATTAAGGTAATCATCAATGATCAAGGGTTGAATAAATTTAGGTCAAAAAGGAAAGTTATTGAGTTAGTTTATCTAGTTAGCTAACTTGACTCAGGGTCTGGTGGGTTAGTTAGTGGGTTTTCTAACTTGCATTTAAGGTCAAGAGAGGATAGGTGGTCCTTATGGGGTCTCAATGCATTTTGACATCTAGAACCATTGTGTATAGTTTTCTAATGTCTATATTTTCCCCCTTTTTATTATTTAGTTTATATTAATAAGATGCAAAATAAAAATGGATTATGAGTTGATGGGTTGGTTTCCTTGAGCATGGGAGGAAGTGTTCCCCCTCAAACTTGGAGTCAATGAAGTGAAACAAAGTTGGGTGCAAGTTTGATAAGTGATTATGGTGAGTCATAAGGTTGGTGATAAAAGGTTAGGCATTTAAAGTGCAAACATCCACACAAAAATGTGACTAAGTGTGATATCAAAGATCATGCATAGACTAAGTTGTCATAGTTGGTAGAAATAAAAGGTTGGTTCTAGAAGGATAGGTGATGGGGTAATCAAGCCACAAAATTAGGCATAGATGATCGGGTTATTCTTATCAAGTCTCCTAGATAGGGTTAGTTTTTTCATAGGTATTTGTGGTAGGAAGTGTTGGGTGAATATTTTGTCGTCAACTAACTGATGACAAAATAGGTATATCAACCATAGTACAAGGAGATTTATACAATATAAAGTGTAGCTTTACCACATCTTAATGAGATAAATCTCTCCTCTCATCAAGGGGAGGTTCCCTATGGATCACTTATATGTTATATATGTATATAAATAAGTAGAAAATAATACTTAGGGTAGGATAACAATATCCATCTCTCTTTTTTCAGAGATGATGATCACAGAAAAAAAGAGAGCTCTGGGTTGATGACTGAAAGCATTCCTCTTCTTTCAAAAATGGTATTAAAAAAATAGTAGAAAATATCTTGGAGAAGTAACCAGGTCTACAAGAAAACCCATGAAAGCACAAAGTCTTTCATTGCCTCCTTTATTGATATGGAGCACAAGTAACAGTAGAGTAAAGTAAAGTTCAAAGTCTTCACCTAAAACTACAACAGATAAAAAGATCACAAAGATAAAAGCAACCCAAAGTCTTTCTTTTATCCTTTAGAATGGTCTTTAGATAATCCTATGCACACACTTTGCTTATTAAATTGAATAGATGAGAAATTATCAGGAAAGAGAACATAAGAACTATTTCCTAAGTAACACAAATTATTTCAACACAAATTCTGAAATTAACCTGTTTCTCATTCATTCAACAAAATATGATTTACAAACTGAGCACAAAGTCTCAATAAGTGTCTCAATTTTAGCAGAGTTTTTTCTCTTAATTATCCATCGATCCTTTTTACAAAAGAGGTTCCCTCTATATATAAGGAAAAACCTTCAAAATTGGAAAAAGATTAAAATATTGAAAACCTAGTCAAAGATGAGTCAGCATTGACTTTGGGATATTTTCCAAATTTTTACATGTAATTACATATTACAAAAGTGCATGTATTTACACATGATAAAAGTACATGTGCAAATGTCCTAAGTCAATTACAAAGTACATGAGAAGAATGAAGAAGAGAGAATGGAGGAATAATTCAACTCTTGCCATCAGACTTCTTCAAGTGAGCATCATACATGGAGATAGATGCCTATATTCCTATACTGTCTAGTGAAATGGTATTCTTAAAGATTACTTTAGCTCTGATTGTAGCATCTTTCACTGTTGTGATGGCTTTTGCATGACTAGTTAACATGGCTCTTAGATTATCTAGAGTTAACTGAGTATCTAAAATGTTATCCACAAAAGTCATTGAAAATGCCTTCTCTTTGAATTCCCTTTAGATCATACCTTTGAATTCCTGAATCATTTCCTCTGCTAAAAGAAAATGATTGTCTCAAGATGTGAGTCTGCAAGGTAATTCCTCCAATTTGTTTAATAGGCCAGTGTCACTTTTTTCATTGGTATCTTTAGAAGATTCGAGGTTATCAATCAGCACCTTAAGTACCTGGATTCTGTATATTAGTGATTCTTTGATTTCAACATAGTAATATTTTTTGGTAGTGACATTGATCACTAGTAAGGTGCATTTCTTCAGAGCTTTCATCTCTACCCACTTGCTAAGTATTTGTTTGTGCCATCAATATCTTGAGAAATAAGAGAGATGAGGTCTTCCAACTCTATCCTCATCTTCTTCATTTTACCTATTTTCTCAGCAACCTCTGTAAGAAAGGAAATTCCTTATGTATGCATCTTTTCTATGTAATCTTCAAGTACTTTCCCTTTCAGGTAGGTCTTTTCTACTTTCTGGATAAAAGGATCATCTACTGAAAAGGCTTCTAGAGCCGTTACCTCTGGTGCAAAAGTGAATCTCCTGACTACTGGGATCAATTGTTCTACCTTTGCCTTGTAATAATCTTTCATCTCTCTCTCCTTGTCAAATTTTTGGATCATGATATCCATTGTAGACTACAGATCACTCTTTGCACACTCATGAGTTACTTTCCCCAACTCAACGTGAGAAATAGAGTAGCTGCTAATATAAAAATTCTCTAGGGTTACATCTTGTGGAGGTTTGGCTATCTCCAAAAATTTGTGCCCCTTTTTCTCAACCATTTTTGAAATGATCCTTGGCTTCTTGGGGGTCTTAGCTTTTACTAGCACTATTTTGCCAAAATCAAAGTCATCTGTAGAGATGGCTTGCTTCTTCCTTTTAGGTGTGAAAGTTGATAACCAAGGTGGGAAAGCAAATCACTTACTATAGTAATAGTCCCTACAGATAGTGTTACTAGGGTAACATCTTCACTACTAATGGGAACAATAGGCGCAGTGGGTGTAGCAGGTGAAACTATATTGGCCGCTGGCTAGTTGATGGTGGAAATGTCTCTGATATTGAAAGAAGGAGATGAGAGACTAGGGATAGATCCTGATGATCAAATAAAATCTCTAGAAGTGCCTTGAGGGTTGCCAAAAAAAATCTAGAAGGAGAGGCAGATCCAGAGGAAGGAATGCTGATGGGAGAAAGAGGCGAAGGAGCTGCCATAGGGGATTAGGGTGGAGAAGAAGAAACCCCTGCAAGTGGTTTTTCCCCCTCTTGGGGAGATAGAGTTTATGTTCCCTATTGCTCTAAAGGCCTGTCATCTATTTCCATCTATTCTGCCACCTATTCTTGAGTGCTTTTTTCTCCAACCTCTATAGATGTTGATTTCGATTCTTTCTCAGCAACCTTTGATTTCTTTGACACAAAGATGATCCTTGGCTTGTGAGGCCTAGAAGGAGAAGTAACGTCACCTTTATTCTTGGTTTTATTCTCTACTCTCTTCCTTGTTTCTTCTTAGAATTTAGCCTTTGGTCTTATGATGAATTCCTTCAATGTGATTCCTTTGGTCGCTAGCCAATCATTGGTGTTAGCCAATATTGGTTCAAATCTCATCCTTAAAGAGGTCAACTCCTTTTGAGAATATTGAATTGGAGGAAGACGGGAGTTAGAAAATTTTTCAGCTAGGTATCTACTATTAATTAGCTCTTAGCTCTTTGTCATCTACCAGATTTGGAGGAATATCAGTGAGCCCTAGATATTCAATTTGCTCCAGAGACAGTCTACTGTAGTCTATTCTTCTGATCTCTTTTGTTGTTCTCAAATCTATCTAGATGTCTTCAATCATGGGCTCATGAAAATGAGTCTTCCTTTTGATCATGCCCTTAACACCCATATAGTAAAAATTGGGCCTTCTTTTGAACTGATTCATAGCGACCAATTGCATTTCTGTCTCCATTACCCTTTCTTTGGCAGAAGTCACAATCGAGTATTTGCCAATTTCTATTAGGAACCTAAAACTTGGCTTCTTAAGTTCCATTTATTTAGTGTGTATAAAAATGATCTATCTACATAGGTCCATTAGGACTAATTTGTTAGAAGGAAATATGGGGAGCATGTAGGGATAGCCTTGGAAAAAGCCAACTCGTAGATAGCAAAAGGTAGGGAATTGTAAAAACATGCAGCCAAAATCATTGACAACAGTCTAGGCTTCATCTGATACTCTCTTTTGCTCTAGTTGAGGATTGAAAAGGCACAAAAATATCGTGAAGAAGGCATCATTTACCCTCCTAAAGTGATGGATTGATCCTTTTAGTGTTAGTTGAGGGTAATATGAATAAATAGGGGTCATTCTTCTATCTCTTTCTGTTGTCAAACATGGAAAGGTTTACATTGAAGATATGATGTATACTAAGTATGAATTCATATATAACTTCAAAGTAGTAGACACCTTTGTCAATTACTCATGAAGATCATTACTGATTTACTCACCCCAAAAGATGACTTGTTTCCCTTGTAAAATTATCTTGATAAACGGATACATCCATTCATGGAATTGAGAAGAAGATGGTAGACCTCGTACTCTATTAAGAAGAGTAATTAAGTCACCAACTTCCTCTATAAAATCACTTCTTGGAAAATTCCATGGCCATCTAGATAAGTTGGCTCTGGGAGTCTTGAGCCATCTATTGTTCATCACCTTCTTCGCCTTCTTAGGATCTTTGTCGTATTTCTTCTATGACTTAATGAAGTCAATTTTCAACACTTCAGTATCAGTAGGGCACATGAAAAATTTATCAATAAATTTAGTGTCCAATCAAATATCATGTTGCCACTAGCATCTGACATTGCCCTGGTCTCTTTGTTATAGAATTGGGCACACTAGAGGATGAACTCATTGTGATGCACCACCATAGGGAAAGAGGAGACTAGGTGGATGTTGCTTTCAATTATTCTTTTCATCTCTGAGCTCAGGTTTGTCACCTTGGTTCTCTCCATGAACTCAGCCATATCCACATGGCCAATCTCTGTGTCTCTAATGTCATCGACATTAGAAGTGAGCAAGGTGATTGGGAAAACACCTTGATATTGATACTTCATTGCCTTCAACTTCTTTAGAGAAGCTTCAGCCATCAAGATGAGCCTTTGTTGAAATCACGTTGATGAAAGAGGATCTTCAGGAGGAACTATGATAAGAGTCATGATCACATAATTAGGTAAAAATTGGCAATCTGGGGAATTTGCACGTGACGTGATCATGACTAGGGAAGTGTGCTTGAAAGGGCCGAGGTGTAAGCAGGTTGAAAAGTGAGAGGAAATTGGGAGTGGGCATGAAAAATGGAAGGAGCGAAAATTCTCTAGAGTTAGAGAAAAATGGAGAAAAAGGATGCATGGGTGGCAAAAAAGACCGCCCTTGCATGCAGATGGGTTTGCATGCATATGCGGTAAAAAATGCCACCCCTGCATGCCAAGGTGAGAAAAAAATGTATTAGTGGCAATTTCCACCGCCAATGCATATTGGAGAGAAAGAACATGTAAGGGAAGCAAAAATCACTGCCCTTGCACTTGTTAGGAAACTTAGGTGTAACGACAGTGATTTTCACTGCCCTTACACCTAAATTAGTTTGCGTCTGCATCGGCAACAAAAATCACCACTAATGCATGAGATAAAATGCAATGTGTTAGGGTGGAAAAAATCACCACCCTTACATAGGTAGAAAAATAGGTAGGAGAAGAGAGGACAGTGAAATTCACCACCCTAATGCAGGGAAAAATGAAAAGGCCGAATGGGAAAAAGAGAAAAGGAGGGTCGAGGCACGACGGGGGAGAAGAGAAACACCTCGGTCAATCGAGCAAGAAGAGAAAAAACAAAAGATAAACTAAACAAGGAGAGAGAATAAGAAAAATAAAAGAAAAACAAAACTAAAAGCAAAAATAAAGACCTACCTAGAAAATAACATGTGATGAGGGCTTGAATCTGATGAAAACATGCTTCTTCTTGCTTGTTGGATCGTCCAGAGGTAGAGGGAAGGAGGAGGATTGGAAGAAATAAATCAAAAAGGATAAAAAAGAGATTAAATGGGGCAAAATTTTTCCCCAAACACTCAACACGTGTGGCCATAAATGCCATGCATGAAAATTGAGGTAGTGTGTAATATCCCTTCGAATATCAAAACAAAGCTCTGAATTGCTTATCTGAATTTTTGCAAAATATCTTCAAATAGATAAATAAATCATAGTATAAACTCTTATTTATTTGCTCATAAGCTTACAATAGAGATCCTCTGTCAAGTATACAAAGAATATTGAAAAGTACAGCCTGAATAGCCTGAATATTCCACAAACTGGGAAAGAATTCTGAATCTGGTTTGTCTCGGCCTGCTGTGTAAAAAACACAGTCGTCGACGTCGGTTATACTGCTGTCATCGATCGATCTGTAGTCGTTATCTCATCGATGTCGGCTGTATGTCGACTGATGCCAGTCTCTGTAAGTATTTGTTTGCCGATGTCGGTACCTAAGCTTTCTATTGATGCATACAAATTTTCACGGATCTGTACGGAATTCATACAGCCGCTGATATAGCACAACCTGTATGCTTGATCCTGATCTGTAGAATTATGGGCTAATACAAAAGATCTATATCTGGATAATTCTTGAATCAAAACCCAAAAATAATGAAAATACCTGTAAACCCTTGTGATAGATTTTGAGTGAAGTTATCTCTCAAATACCTGTAATACTATGATAACTTCTAGTTGAAGTTATCTCTCAATTTGGCAATAGATCGGCTGATCTTTCACAACCTCTGAATCACACACAATGAAGAGTTGACATTCTTCAATGCAATTGGAATCCTGGAACCCTTGGCTCAGTCTTCATAGAAGAATTTCTTAACAAGAATCAATATCAAAAATAATCATGAATACAAACTCTCTCCCATGAGAGATCCTTATACCCCTCCAAAGGTGTGCTTGCTAAAATTAGATTCCCTTAAATTAGACTTAGGGCTTCCTTAAATTAGAACTAGGGTCTTAAAATTAGACCAATTCTTAAATTAGAACTAGGGTCTTAAACTTAGACCAATTCTTAAATTAGAATTAGGATCCTAAAATTAGACCCAATAATTAATAATTAATAATTAATTAAAATTGGACCAAATAATTAATATTTGATTAAATGAATCAAATATTAATATCTCCCTTAATTCATGTTTGAAAGAGCCCAAATGAAAGCCAAGCCCAGCTCCATCAAGACCCTCTATCCATCTCATCAGCCTACGAGGGTCACATAATAGGCTAATCATCTACTCTGCACATGTCAACTAAAAAGGGGACATGACAATCCGCCCCTCCTGAAATTGCTTGCCCTCAAGCAATCGCTGAATGATAGACTAATCAATCCACCTGGATCCCAAATGAAGTCTCAATCTATAGTGCTATCAACCAACACAAACCCCAGGCCCTGTCCATCACCACTCTCATCCACTAGTGTAACATCACCTCTGTCTCCTGTACGCATATCATCATCAACATGTGACCCACTTGTAAAAGAAAGCTGAGACTCTACCACATGTGCTAACTCTTGAACTGAACTCACCTCAAGACAAAGCTCATCCTCATATCTCTCCTGTGTTGGTGCCAATGTGCACTCGTCATCACACTCTATCATGTCATGTAGTATAGGCATCTCCATCCGGTGAAAAAACATATGTTTGAAGCTGCTGCCCCGTATTGCCTTAAGGATATTGTTTTCCCATCAACCTCAAAATGAACCTCCATGTCTTTGAGACAAAGAGTAACTTCCTCAAATGAATGAAGCCACTTCATACCCAAGACTAATTCTATGTCCCCCATGTTCACTACATAATAATTAGCCTTGAACTCATAGTTGTTCAAGCGCAATGGGAGGTCTCTAATCATACGCTCACACCTAAGAGTGTGACCATCGGCTACCTTAACTCTAATGCCCTCAAAATCTTCGGTAGTGAGTCCACGCTTCTCCACAAATCTAGCATCTATGAAATTATGTGTGGCACCTGTATCAAGAAGGGTGGTGACCTTCTGCCCTGCCAAAACTCCACGGAGTCTGAATGACTCATCCGACTGAATGCTGGATAGGCGTGTCTCATGTATATGAAGCTCTAAATCCATCTCTGCCTTAGGCTCTGAAGCCTCTGCCTCCTCAAAACTATCCTACTATTCGAAATCTTTTGATTCTGCATCCTCATAATATGCCCACATCACACGATTTGCTTTGCCCTTAGGCCTCAAAGGGCAATCATGATGGATATCATATGGACCTTTGCAGTAAAAGCAAAGCTTCTTCCTGCATAGATCATTAAGCGCCTCACGATCCAAAGTGGTGCTGCTAGATTGGCCTTTGAATCATTTTTAACCCCAAATTTATCTATGTTAAAATCTGGTCTCTCTGTATCCCCGTTGGAGTGCTTATGGTCTCTAGATGAAGAAGTACCTCTGGAGTTAGATCTGCTTGATGGGGCTGCCATCTCCATGCTACGTGTCTTCTTCATAGCCTCCTGTAAGGAAGGAGGATCAAAGCCTTTGATCCAACCTCTTAATGGTTCTGTCAATCCCTCCATAAAGAGTACCACCAGTCGCCTCTCTGAAATGTCAGGAACCATAACTGATAACTTTTAGAAGTTACCAATATAAGACTCTAGACTGCCACTTTGGCATAATTGTGCCAACTCTCAGAAATAGGACTCTAGATCCCTCCTGTCAAAATGCTCTACCAGCCTATCCACAAACTCCTGATAAGACGTAATCTGATCATGATGAAGTGTCACCATCCCGTGGTACCACCAATCGTGAGATACTCCCTCAAGATGTAATGTCACATATCTAATAGCATCTTCCTCACCCATTGGTCACAATGTGAGAAATGTATCCAGCTTACTCACCCAGGCCTGTGCTGTCACCTTACCACTACCGTCGAACGTCGCTAGTGTGAGCCTGCTCGTAGCATGCTTCAAATCAGTGTTCTGGGGTCTTGGTCTCCCATTCTGTCGACCTCAGTAATGTTCTTTGCTTTGTGTGAGGAATCAATCAAAAGTAATCATCTCCCTGACCACAGGTGGTAATGACACCCACTCGTCAGTTGCTGCCCTAAGTGTGTCTGTAAATTCCTCCTCATGCTCTTCACCTGCTATCACCTCCTCTGCCTCCTGTCTTGCAAAGAAAGGCCTAGTAGGCCTGTTAGCTATATGAGAAGCAGTTCCAAGGCCTCTCTGTGATCCTACATCACTCTTGATTTCATCATGATGTGGGGAATGTCCCCTTGGAGTACCCAATCTCGGCAGTGCTGCTGCCAACTGCTGTAGTACTGCGTTATTCTACCTTTGCCCTTCTCGTATGTCCCTAAGACTATGTAGATACTCTGCATCACCTTGATCTCTAGGATAGTGAGGAATACGGGCCTTATCAATTTTGTCACCCATGTCTTCCGGTGATTGTTCTAAAACTTGCGTGCCTTCAAGCAAAGCTCTACTGCGTGTGTTATACCTGTGTGGTCCCAACTCTTGTGGCTGCATAAGATCTATAAACCCTCAAGATGGCAGAATTTAGCTCTGATACCACTATAATATCCCTTCGAAGATCAAAACAAAGCTCTGAATTGCTTATCTAAATTTCTGCAAAATATCTTCAAATAGATAAATAAATCATAGTATAAACTCTTATTTATTTGCTCATAAGCTTACAATAGAGATCCTCTATCAAGTATACAAAGAATATTGAAAAGTACAGCCTGAATAGCTTGAATATTCTACAAATTGGGAAAGAATTCTGAATCTGGTTCGTCTCGGCCTGTTGTGTAAAAAACACAGTCGCCGACGTCAGTTATACTGCCATCGTCGATTGATCTGTAGTCGTTATCTCGCCGATGTCGGCTGTATGTCAACTGATGCCGGTCTCTGTAAGTATCTGTTCACCGATGTCAGTACCTGAGCTTTTTGTTGATGCGTACAGATTTTCATGGATCTGTACGAAATTTGTACGACTGCTGATATAGCACAACTTGTATGCTTGATCCTGATCTGTAGAATTATGGGCTAATACAAAAGATCTATATCTGGATAATTCTTGAATCAAAACCCAAAAATAATGAAAATACCTGTAAACCCTTGTGATAGCTTCTAAGTGAAGTTATCTCTCAAATACTTGTAATACTATGATAACTTCTGGTTGAAGTTATCTCTCAATTTGGCAATAGATTGGCTGATCTTTCACAACCTTTGAATCACACACAATGAAGAGTTGACGTTCTTCAATGCAATTGGAATCCTGGAACCCTTGGCTCAGTCTTCACAGAAGAATTTCTTAACAAGAATCAATATCAAAAATAATCATGAATACAAACTCTCTCCCATGAGAGATCCTTATACCCCTCCAAAGGTGTGCTTGCTAAAATTAGATTCCCTTAAATTAGACTTAGGGCTTCCTTAAATTAGAACTAGGGTCTTAAAATTAGACCAATTCTTAAATTAGAACTAGGGTCTTAAAATTAGACCAATTCTTAAATTAGAATTAGGATCCTAAAATTAGACCCAATAATTAATAATTAATAATTAATTAAAATTGGACCAAATAATTAATATTTGATTAAATCAATCAAATATTAATAGCTCCCTTAATTCATGTCCAAAAGAGCCCAAACGAAAGCCAAGCCCAGCTCCATCAAGACCCTCTATCCATCTCATCAGCCTACAAGGGTCGCATAATAGGCTAATCATCTACTCTACACATGTCAACTAAAAAGGGGGCATGACATAGTGCAGGGGCAACAAAAATCATTGCTCCTACACTGGAGTTTGAAAGATATGCAGGGGTATCAAAAATTTCCGCTCCTACACTAGAGTTTGAAAGATATGTAGGGGTAGTGAATTTCTCTGCTCCTACATGGGAAGGAGGAAAATGCAAGGGAGGCAAATTTTGCCGCTCTTACATGCCAGATGTAAGGTTGGTGAAAAATGTCATTTTTGTATGGAAAAAAATAAAAGATGCATTGGTGGCAAAAAATGCCACCTTTGCATGAAAATGCAAGAAAAAGCTAACTCTAGGAAATAGAACATTTATCCCCTAGTCGCATCAAGACTATAACAATTTTTGTGTTTTGGGGAAAACATAATAAAGAGACTCTATGAACTTTGAATGATGCTAGTTGAGAAAATGCGAGAATAAGAAAAACTTGTCTCAAAAAATGAACTTAGAGAGAAATATGCGAAATAGACAAGTTTCGTAAGGGTTTTTCCAAAAATGAACGTAGCTAATTTTAGGAACAACAGCTAGCTCCTATTGGGGAACTTTCATTGATAAAACTAATTGATGGGAGTAGAAACTAGTCTCTAAGTGCCTTCATCCAAGCCATTGGGCTATGGAGTCAAGCTAAAAAGGAAAAGACACGAAAGAAAACAAACAAAACATAAAAACTATACAAATGTACAAGTGAATTCATCTAAAACTTCAAAGATTAAAATGTTTCAGATGCTGTCCATTGTGGGGCAGTGAAAATGGTGCTCCATCTTGATACTCTAGCAAGAAGCTATTCTCACCATAGACTTGTCGAATGGTAAATGGACCTCTCCACAAAGAATCAAATTTATCGTGCATTCCCTTTGGTTCTCTCCTCTTGTCCCACAATAAGACTTGATCTCTAATTTGAAAATCATGAACCTTAGCCCTCTTGTCAAAAAGTTTCTTCATCTGATTCTAATGTACAGTAATCCAATCCACCACCATGGTTCACTACTCATTCAATTCGATTAGACACATGATCCTCTTGTCAATTGAATTTTTGAAGGTTGAATCTTTGATTGCCTTGGCTAACCTAAGTGCTAGTAGTTCTAGAGTGATGGGTATCTCTGCATTCAAGCCGTATAGAAGTTGGAATGGTGACATGCCTATGGCCCTCTTGGGTGTAATCTTATCTACCCATAAAGCATCAAATAATGCTTTGTGCCAAGTTTTCTAATTATCATCAACCAATTTTTTGATAATAGTAACCAGGTTCTTATTGCTCGATTCTACTTGGCCATTCCCTTGTGAAAAATAATTAGAAGTATGGGATAGGGTAATTCTATAATAAAAGTAGAACTGTGTAATCTCATGTGAAGAGAAACATGATACATTATCTGTTACAATTTTAAGTGGAACCCCAAACTAAGAGATGATATTTTCCATAAGAAAATTACACACCACTTCCAAAGTAGCATGCTTAGTTGGGATAGATTCCACCCATTTGGTAAAGTAGTCAGTTGCTGTGAGAACATAATCATGCCCGACACTTGAAGTTGGGTTAATTGTGCTAATGAAGTTAATACCCCACTATTGAAAAGGCTCTTTGATTATTACTGGCTTGAGGGGTAACGCAACCAGTTTAGGCTTTCTGACGAACTGCTAGCATAATTCACACCTACGCACCCATTTATAAGCATCTTGGAATAGCATAGGCCAATAATACCTTGCTCATAGGATTTTATGGGCTATTGCCGGTGTGGAAAAATGTCTTCCATAGGCTAATTATGGAAGGACTCAAAAAGTTTATCTTGTTGCACCTTATCAATGCAATAAAGAAATACCCCATCAAGGCTTCTTTTATACAAACCATTATCCCACAAAACATAGCTAGCAGCCTTTAGTTTAATATTCCATTTTTCCTTGTAAGAGAGATGAGTGAGACACTCACCATAGGTTAAAAAATGGGCAATGTCGAAATACCACTCATCAATAGTGGTAATGAAGAGGACCATAGGCACGTCTCTGATATCCATTTCTTCATTTCCTGCTTCTTTGGGGATATTATTAGTAATCAACTGGCAAAGGCCCTTTCCTTGCACAATTTTGGTAGGTTTGATGTCGAGATCAAACTCTTGAATCTTGGAAATCTAATTACCCATTTTTGTACCAAACTCATGTTGAGTCAGAATGTACTTCACCATCGTATCAGGCACCAAAACCATAGTATGTGAATTCAGGATATAAAACTTGAAATGCTTAACTACTTTAACCACCACATAAGCATGCTTCTCCATGTTTGAATATTTCAGCTCATGAGATTTAAGAGGATAGCTCATGAAGGAAATAGGAGATTCCACACCTTGGTTCTATTGAACCAAAATAGCTAAAAGTGTATGTTCAAAATCATAACTATATATTTTGAAGTCTTTGGTGTAGTCTGGATAAACCAAAATTGGTGTGTGAGTGATTGCTTCTTTGATGTCTTTGAATGCTGATTTTCCCTTTGTAGTCCACTTGAAAGTGGCTTTGCCTTTCATCATATTGACAATATGGCAAGTTTTCTCAGTGAACTCAGGGATGAACCTTCGTAGAAAATTCACTTTTTTTTAAAGAAAGAGTGAACCACAGTCTTACTGGCAGGCAGAGTAAGCTCTTGGATGGACTTGACTCTTTTTGGGTCAATTTTTATACCTTCTCAAGACACAATATGTCTGAGAAGTTTCCCTTCTGCCACCCCAAAAATATATTTTTTGGGATTTAGATAAATACCATTTTGATGACAGCGTTCTAACACTTGTTGTAAATGGTGCACATGGTCAGAATGATGCTTAGAAAAAACTGTTAAGTCATCTAGGTATACTACAATGAACTTACCCATTTCATCCTTTAAATTGAGGTCCATCATTCTCTAAAATGTGATGCCTACATTTATTAGACCAAAAGGCATTCTTTGATAAGTGAAGGTGCCCCAAAGTGTGGTGAAGGTAGTCTTATGTTGATTTGCTTTTCCAACTTCAACCTGATTGTACCTCGAGAAACCATCTAGCATTGATAACATCTCTGAACCTGTCACCATCTGCAGAACTTGATCCATGATAGGGAGAGGGTAGTTATCTTTTAAAGATGACTGATTCAAGTTTTTGAAATCCACATAGATGCAAATTTCACCATTCTTCTTTCTTATAGGCACTATATTGGCAATTCATGTGGAGTGATGGATTGGAAAAATTATCTTGGCATCTAGCATTTTTTGTATCTTAGATAAAATGGTACCTAATATTTTTGGATTATATTGCCTAGACTTCTACTTATAAGGCACTGAGTTAGCCTTAAGAAGAATGTCATGGCAGATTTCATCAAGCCTGAGTGATTTTAGGTCATCATAGGAGTATGTTAAGATATCTATATATTGGCAGAGTAGAGTAGTGAACTTGAATTTCTCCTTGGGAGTGCAACATTTTTTAATGTTCACCATCTTAGGATCTCCCTTGGTTCCCAGATTTACTTGATCAAACTTCTGAGAAAAGCTTGAATCTGTTCACTATTATTTGATGAATCTGTCATGGTTATCAAATAGCTTCTCAAGGGAAACCAAGGCTTTGGAAATATTATTCCCTTTATGTTGTAGGAAATCCTCACCTGCATCTGTATTTGATTCAGAAGCTATCTCACACTTCTGAGGTTCACTGCCTTCAAAATGTGGCCATTCAAAGCTATCCTTTTACTCTAGGAAGGCAAATATTTGATTGTCATTGTTGAATACTTGCCAATGACTGGTATTATCAGGTACACTTGGTCAAAAGACCATTTCAATAGTGTACTTGTTTTCTTTAAAGTCTGGGTAGGGGACTAAGAGAGTAGCTGAAATAGCCAATGCATCAGCCCAGTCATTGAATTCTCTCAGAATGGTAGAGATGTTAAAAGCATTAAAGTTTTTAATTTGGTCCCAGACTAGATTATAGTAGTGGCACAATTTTTTATTCTTGGTTTGATATAGGTTTATTACCTGGAAAACCACCATTCAACATCACCTTTAGCATGGAGGAGTTTGACACCTTTTTCTCTAGCAGCCTGCAATCCAAGCAATAGGGACTCATACTCAGCTATGTTGTTGGTGTTGCTAAACTACAACTTGTAGGATGAAGGAAAAATATCTCCTTGAGGAGATACCAACAAAATCCCAGCTCCTGAATTGGTAGAGGAGCAACTGCCATCAAATTCTAGAATCCATACCCCATTTGATACTAATTCTTCTTTGGATCATTTTTCATTTGGAGGAAAAGATTCTTCCACACTTGCATTGCACTTCACCAATTCTCCTGCTATTCCAGCTGAATACATTTCCAAGTTGTTACCTATAGGAGCTTCATCAGATGCCTCATGAACTTTGTCTGTAGATAGGAAGTAGTTACCCATGCCTGAAGACTCGAATAAAATTTGATATTTTAGTGCTGATGATTGGGTGACCACATATTTTACTTCTTTTTTAGGAAGCAATCTCTTCATAACACCTTTGACTGAGATCCTCACCTCAAACAAGTCCATACTTAGCTCACCACCAACATCCTTGTAGAAATTCTGCCCAAGAAAGATGTTGTAAGAGGTCAAAACATCAGCCACTAGAACCATCATTTTTATCCTCTTTTTTAGAAAAGCTGCGAACTCAAATTGGGAATCTTTTATTTGACCAAGGAGTGGGACTTGCTTGTTTTCCATAGAAAAACACCTCCCAAAATTTTTAGTCAAAGTTAGACCAAGGGAATCTACCACCTTAGTGGGCATAACATTATTAGAAGCTCTAGAGTCTATTATGCAATTACTCAATTTATAACCATTTATCAATAGGGAAACATAAAAAGGTTCTATTTTCCCAAGAGCAATAGGAGGAGTCACAAAAAGATTATTTTGGGTGGATTTATCCTTGGAGGAATCATGAGTTACCTTTGAAGAATATTGTCCTATGGGAATGGCTTTATTTTTTACATATTCTGCCAACCTATCAAACTATTCAGGATTGGCTCACAAATACTCAATCTCAGTCATTTAAATCTTAGTCTTTTTGGCATGATCAATTATATCAAATAATTGAAATGAATTTGAGACAGAGGAAGAGGGCCCATCATCTTGATCTTTAGTGGGTGTGGCACTAGTTTGAGATATGGAGGTGGAAGATATGAGATGGTTTGAGGTACTTACTTTTTTGTTAGTTACCTGATCCTTTGATTGGAAAGGCAATGGAGTCCCTCATTTAGCAACAGTGACCACCGGCTGAGGTTCTTTTCTTACTTTTCCTTTGTCAGCTTGTTGAGCTGACTGGTTTTGAGATCTGGTAAAAATAGCATAGGATCCATCAAACACTTCTCCTTTACTTCCAGCTTCATCTTGATAATCTAAGAAACTGATATTGGAGTCACCAGCTAATTCTTCTTATTATTATTCAAAGAGATTAGCATCATCTTGTTGGTCTAACTCAAGTTGGAGTGAGAAATCATGTCTAGCTTCTAGGTAACTGACTACTGAATTAACAGGTGCTGCTTCAATGGCAAGTTCCCCATGTGGAGGAGGCAGGCAATTTGGTTGCCCTTGATTTTTGGCAGTATTACCCTAATATGGTTGATTCTAAAATGTTCTTCTTGGCATATCCTGATAAGTGGGAGTAGACATACCTTGGGCCATTTATCATTTCAAAGCTAACAGTTCATTTATCAATTTTTACACCATAAGATCTATGGTGCTTATAAAAGAAATATCAGTACATGAAAGAAATTTATTTTTACTAGAGTCTTTTGTGATCTTACCTACCAGGATAAGATCATCCTCAATCTCAGTAGCCAAATTTTGAGCCAAAGTGAGATGCATAGGGCCAGCCTGCCTCAATAGAAAACTTACTTCAGGAAGTTGCAAGTTGATGAAAAAGCACTTGAGATTTTTTAGTGTTGGCTGAGCGATGGTAGGAATCTAGTTCCTAAGCTTGTTGAATTTTGCTATGAAATCCCTCATGGGCTCATGGGGTTCCTTCTTCATCTGTGTAAGCTGAGCCAACAAGGCATGTGTGTCTTTAGTAGGTTTAAACCTAGCTTCAAACTTGGATTTGAGTGTATTCTAGTTAGTGATAGTTCAAGCTTGAAGGTGGTAAAACCAATCTGCGACAGCACCTTGCAGAATTTCTACAAAAAGTCTCACTGCCACTTCTTCAAATTCCACACCTATTACACCACATGCTATAGAGAAGGAAATAATATGTTCATCAAGGTGAACCTTTCCATCGCCATAAAATTTGGGAAAATTCTTTCTCGAACTATGAGGTAGTTTGTGTAAAGGTGGGGTAAGATTGAGAGGACCAAAAGAATTTCCCCACATACCTTGGGCCATTATGATAGAATGATTAAATGATGGGATAACAAATCTTGGTGGAGTTAATATAGACAAAACCTTACTAGTACTAAGACTAGAAGCTTCACCAAGTATGGGAGATCTGGCATTGGTAGAAGGAAAACTCTTGGTTTGCTGAAGGTGAGACAGTGGAAGATAAATCTCAAATTAGTTTGTCACACCAATTTGAATGCTGGATCAACAATACCTTCAGCTCTTTGGCCTCGCATGTACAGTGGATCTGCAAGAGTGTAAAATGAGAAAGGAACTAGAGCTACTTTAAGTTGAATTTTGAGGCTTCAAAATGCGCTTTCGTAATCCCCAATGGAGTCACCAAAAATTGTTGGGTGAATATTTTGTCATCAACTAACTGATGACAAAAAGGGTATATCAACCACAGTACAAGGAGATTTATACAATAGAAAGTGTGGATTTACCACATCTTAATGAGATAAATCTCTCCTCTCATCAAGGGAAGGTTCCCTATGGATCACTAATATGCTATATATGTATATAAATAAGTAGAAAATAATACTCAGGGTAGGATAACAACATCCGTCTCTCTTTTTTCAGAGATGATGTTCATAGGACAAAAGAGAGATCTGGTTTGATGACTAAAAACATTCATCTTTCAAAAATTGTATTCAACAAATAGTAAAAAATATCTTGGAGTAGTAACCAGGTCTACAAGAAAACCCATGAAAGCACAAAGTCTTTCATTGCCTCCTTCACTGATATGGATCACAAGTAATAGTAGAGTAAAGTAAAGTTCAAAGTCTTCACCTAAAACTATAGCAGATAAAAAGATCACAAAGATAAAAGCAACCCAAAGTCTTTCTTTTATCCTTTAGAATGGTCTTTAGATAATCCCATGCACACACTTTGCTTATTAAATCAAATAGATGAGAGATTATCAGGAAAGAGAACAAAGAACTATTTCTTAAGTAACACAAATTATTTCAACACAAAGTTTGAAATTAACCTATTTCTCATTCATTCAATAAAATATGATTTAAAAACTAAGCACAAAGTCTCAAGAAGTGTCTCAATTTTATCAGAGTTTTTGCTAGTAATTATCCATCGATCCTTTTTACAAAAGAGGTTCCCTCTATATAGGGAAAAACCTTCAAAATTAGAAAAAAATTAAAATATTGAAAACCTAGTCAAAGATGAGTTAGCGTTGACTTTGGGACATTTTCTAGATTTTTATATGTAATTACATATTACAAAAGTGCATGTATTTACACATGACAAAAGTACATGTGTGAATGTCCTAAGTCAATTACAAAGTACATGAGAAGAATGAAGAAGAGAAAATGGAGGAATAATTCAACTCTTGCCACCAGACTTCTTTAGGTGAGCATCATACATGGCGATAGATGCCTGTATTCCTATACTGTCTAGTGCAATGGTATTCTTAAATATTACTTTAGCTCTGATTGTAACATCTTTCACTATTGTGATGGCTTTTGCATGACTAATTAACCTGGCTCTTAGGTTATCTAGAGTTAGCTGAGTATTTAAAATGTTATCCACAAAAGTCATTGAAAATGCCTTCTCTTTGAATTCCCTTTAGATCATACGTTTGAATTCCTGAATCATTTTCTCTACTAAAAGAAAATGACTGTCTTGAGAGGTGAGTCCATAAGGCAATTCTTCCTATCTGTTCAATAGGTCGGTGTCACTTTTTTCACTAGTGTCTTTGGAAGATTTGAGGTCATCGATCAGCTCCTTAAGTACCTTGATTATGTATATTAGTGATTCTTTGATTTCAACATAGGAATCTTTGTTGGCAATGACACTGATTGATACTAAGGTGCATTTCTTTAGAGCTTTCATCTCTACCCACTTGCTAAGATATTTGTTTGTGCTATCAATATCTTGAGAAATAAGAGAGATGAAGTCTTCCAACTCTATCCTCATCTTCTTCATTTTACCTATTTTCTCAACAACCTCTATAAGCAAGGAAATTCCTTGAATATGTATCTTTCTATGTAATCTTCAAGTACTTTCCCTTTTAGGTAGGTCTTTTCTTCTTTTTAGATAATAAGATCATCTATCGAAAAGGCTTTCGAAGCCACCACCTCTAGTGCAAAAGTGAATCTCCTGACTACTGGGGTCAATTGTTCTACCTTTACCTTGTAATAATCTTTCATCTCTCTCTCCCTGTCAAATTTTTGGATAATGATATCCATTACAGACTGCAGATCACTCTTTGCACCCTCATGAGTTACTTTCCCGAACTCAATGCGAGAAATGGAGTAGCTACGCATATCAAAATTCTCTAGGGTTGCATCCTGCGGAGGTTTTGCTATCTCCAAAAATTTGTGCCCCTTTTCCTCAACTATTTTCAAATGGATCCTTGGCTTCTTGGGGGTCTTAAATTTTACTGACACTATTTTGCCAAAATCAAAGTCATCTATAGAAATGGCTTACTTCTTCCTTTTAGGTGTGAAAGTTGATAACCAAGGTGGGAAAGTAGAAGCACTTACTATAGTAATATTCCCTATAGTTGGTGTTACTGTGGTAACATCTACACTATGAGTGGGAACAATGGATGCAATGAATGTAGCAGGTGAAATTGTATCGGCTACTGGCTGGTCAATGGTGGAACTATCTCTGATATTGAAAGAAGGAGATGAGAGACTAGGGATAGATCTTGATGATTGAAGAACATCTCCAAAAGTGCCTTGAGGGTCACCAAAAATAAATCCAGAAGGAGAGGTAGCTCTAGAGGAAGGAATGCTGATGGGAGAAAGAGGCAAAGGAGCTGCCACAGGGGATTAGGGTGGAGAAGAAGAAACCCCTACAAGTGGTTGTGTCCCCTCTTGGGGAGATAGAGTTTATGTTTCCTTTTACTCTAAAGGCCTGTCATCTGTTTCCATCTGTTTCACCACTTGTTCTTGAGTGCTTTGTTCTCTAACCCCCATAGTTGTTGATTTTGGTTCTTTCTCAACAACCTTTGATTTCTTTGACACAAAGATGATCCTCAGCTTGTGAGGCCTAGAAGGAGAAGGAACATCGCCTTTATTTTGGTTATATTCTCTGCTCTTTTCCTTGTTTCCTCTTGGAATTTAGCCTCTGATCTTGTGATGAATTTCTTCAATGTGATTCCTTTGGTCACTAGCCAATCATTGGTGTTAGCCAATATTGGTTCAAATCTCATCTTTAAAGAGGTCAACTCCTTTTGGGACCATTGAATTGGAGGAAGAGGGGAGTTAGCAAACTTTTTAGCCAAGTATATGTTGTTAATTAGCTCTTTGTCATCTACCAAATTTGGAGGAATATCAGTGAGCCCTAGATATTCAATTTGCTTTAGAGATAGTCTACTATAGTCCATTCTTTTGATCTCTTCCACTGTTCTCAAATATATCCAGATGTCTTCAATCATGGGCTCATGAAATTGAGTCTTCCTTCTGATCATGTCTTGAACACCCCTATAGTCAAACTTGGGCCTTCTTTTAAACTGCTTCATGGTGACCAATTGCATTTTTGTCTCCATTACCCTTGCTTTGGCAGCAGTCAAAATTGAGTATCTGCCAATTTGTATTGGGAACTTGAAACCTGGCTTCTTAAGTTCCATTTGTTTAGTGTGCATGACAATAATCTATCTACACAACTCCATTGGGACTAATTTGTCAAAATAAAATTTGGGGAGCATGTAGGGATAGCCTTAGAAAAAGCCAACTCGTAGATAGTAAAAGGTAGGGAATTGTAAAAACATGGAGCCAAAATCATTGACGATAGTCTAAGTTTTATCTGATACTCTATTTTGCTCTAGTTGAGGATCGAAAAGGCAAAAAAATACCATGAAGAAGGCGTCATTTACCCTCCTAAAGTGATGGATTGATCCTTTTAGTGTTAGCTGAGGGTAATATGAATAAATAAGGGTGGTTCTTCTATCTCCTTCTATTGTCAAACCTGGAAAGGTTCACATTGAAGCCGTGATGTATAATAAGTATGAAGTCATATAGAACTTCAAAGTTGTAGACACCTTTGTCAATTGCTCATGAAGAGCATTACTGATCTGCTCACCCCAGAAGATGACTTGTTTCCCCTGTAGAATTATCTTGATAAAGGGATATATTCATTCATGGAATTGAGAAGAAGATGGTAGACCTCATACTCTACTGAGAAGAGTAATTAAGTCACCAACTTCTTCTATAAAATCACTTCTTGAAAAATTCTATGGCCATCTAGACAAGTTGTCTCTAGGAGTCTTGAGCCATCTATTGTTCATCACCTTCTTCACCTTCTCAATATCTTTGTCATATTCCTTCTGTGCCTCAATGAAGTCAATTTTCAACACTTCAGTAGCAGGAGGGCACATGAAAACTTTATCGATAAATTTGGGGTCCAATTAAATTATCACGTTGCCACTGGCATCTGACATTGCCTTGGTCTCTTTGTTATAGAATTGGGTGCACTGGAGGATGAAATCGGTGTGATGCACTGCCATAGGGAAAGAGGAGACTAGGTGGATGTTACTTTCAATTATTCTTTTCATCTCTAAGCTCAAGTTTGTCACCTTGGTTCTCTCCATGAACTCAGCCATATCCACGTGGCCGATCTCTGTGTCTCTAATGTCGTGAACATTAGAAGTGACCGAGGTGATTGGGAAAATACCTTAATACTGATACTTCATTACCTTTGACTTCTTTGAAGAAGCTTTAGTCATTAGGATGAGCCTTTGTTGAAAGCACATTGATGAATGAAGATCTCTAGGAGGAATTGTGATAAGAGTCATGATCTCACAATTAGGGAAAAATTGGCAATCTGGAGAATTTGCACATGAGGTGATCATGACTAGGGAAGTGCGCTTGAAAGGGTCGAGGTGCAAGCAGGTTGGAAAGTGAGAGGAACGGGGAGTAGACATGAAAAATGGAAGGAATGAAAATTCTCTAGAGTTAGATAAAAATGGAGAAAAGGGATGCATGGGTGGAAAAAAATGCCGCCCTTGCATGAGGGATAGGTCTACATGCATAGGCAGCAAAAAATGCCACCCCTGCATGCCAAGGTGAGAAAAAATGCATCAGTGGCAATTTTCACCACCAACGCATATTGGAAAGAAAGAACGTGTAAGGGCAAAAAAAATTGTCACCCTTGCACTTGTTAGGAAACTTGGGTGTAACGACAGTAATTTTTTCCACCCTTACACCTAAATCAGGTCGAGTTTGCATCAACGATAAATATCACCACCGATGCATGAAATAAAATGCAATGTGTCAGGTGGTAAAAATCACTGCCCTTACATGGGTAGAAAAATGGGTAGGAAAAGAGAGGGCGGTGAAATTCGCCACCGTAACGTAGGGAAAAATGAAAAGGCCAAATGGGAAAAAGAGAAAAGGAGGGTCGAGGTGCGGCAGGGGGAGAAGAGAAATGCCTTGGTCAATCGAGAAAGAAGAGAAAAACAAAATATAAACTAAACAAGGAGAGAGAACAAGAAAAAAAAATAAAAGCAAAAACAAAGACCTACCTAGAAAATAACATGTGATGAGGGCTTGAATTCGATGAAAACACGCTTCTTCCTGCTTGCTAGATCATTCAGAGGCAGAGGGCAAGAGGAGGATTGGAAGAAATGAATCAAAAATGATCAAAAAGAGATTAAATGGGGCAAAAATCACCCCCAACCACTTGATGTGTGTGGCCATAAATGCCACACATGAAAATTGAGGTAGTGTAGGGGTGGCAAAAATCACCGCTCCTACACTGGAGTTTAAAAGATATGCAGGTGCAACAAATTTTGTTGCTCCTACATGGGAAGGAGGAAAATGCAAGGGTGGAAAATTTCACCACTCTTACATGCCAGAGGCAAGGGTGGCAAAAAATGCCGTCTTTGCATGGAAAGAAATAAAAGATGCATTGGCGGCAAAAAATGTCGCCTTTGCATGAAAATGCAAGAAAAAGCTAACTCTAGGAAACGAAACATTTGTCCCCTGGTCGCATCGAGACTATAACAATTTTTGAGTTTTGGGGAAAATGTAATAAAGAGATGTTATGAACTTTGAATGATTCCAGTTGAGCAAATGTGATAACAAGAAAAACTTGTCTCAAAAATTGAACTTAGAGAGAAAAACATGAAACGAACAACTTTCATAGGGGTTGTTCCAAAAATGAGCATAGCTAATTTTGGGAACAACAAGAAGTACTCCCAAAAAAAATCATTTGGTGTGTACCAGGTGGTACAAATTCAAATGTTCAACATAATAATGTTGGTTGGTACAGTCAAAAAGGACTAGACAAGCTCATCATAAATGTGTGATAGTTTAGGCCAAAATGGCTAATGTCAAGGTGGATGGGGTGATTGGTATGATAGACAAATAATATAATATTCAAAGTGTAGAACTAAGGTATGTGTGCCAACATTTAAAAATTGGACATCCTAATTATTGATGGTAAGGGATCTCAAAATCAACCATGATGATGATGACCATGATGCTAATGGTAGTCTCATATTTTGTGGTTTTAGATTCAAGGAGTGGGAGGTATCCCTATTTTTTGTTAGGAGTTTTGGTGAAGATGTTTCTAGGTTGCACAGTGTTTGATTGGTAACCTATGCTATTGGTTCCTATATATAAGGAGTTATGGGGGTTCAGAGCTCATAAGAGGTATGGGATTAGTGTGGGGTTCATGTTACACTATCAGACCTATGAGCACATCTTGGTTCTAAGGCTGATGGGTCTACCATGGGAGGGATATACCCATATAAAATTTATGGTGGGTTATATGTGGTGGTGGAATGATTACACACTCATAGGACCTAAAGGGGGTGTATGAAATATTGATTGGTTTAGAGGAGCATTGGATGCCTTGGTGGTTGGAGATGTGGTTTGGAGGCCATATGTTGGATTTACAAGGTGGGCCCACTATACTTGACACATTTTATCATTGTAAAGATATAGGTGGATATTTGAGATGAGATAGGGTGATACTGAGCTCATCCCTTTTGATAGGGTTCATAGGTAGTTTGACTTGATACAGGGGATTATGGGTCTGTTCTCAAGGTATAGGTAGGAGGATGATGAGTTTTTGCTTCTAGAGCCATAAATGATGGAGATGGTTCTTCATTATGAGGAGTTTCCTACTAGAGTAGAGATTGATGATGTAGGTTTTATTGATGTCTACATGGCATGGTATCAAGCCCTTTATGCAGTGACATATTTTGGATGGGATGATGGGGGATGTCACCCTAAGAAGCCTTGATGGGGTGAGTATAGAGATAGTTTGGTAGGTGGTGTAGGTATAATGACTCCAAGTTAGTGGGTTGCTTATGTGGATGGATAGGTAGTCACCTTAGGGGGCAGGCACTAGGTGGTAGTAGTGCCCCAAGGGCATATGTCATGTTGTGATATGTATAAGTGTAAATGATTTTGATACCAACCTACGCGCCAATGTGGCAAGATGTATATGTTTTGAGAGAGAGGTGTACATTATTACATGTACTATTTTATTTTGATGATGCATGATGTATATGTTGTGCTAATGATATATAGATGTGATTTTATGGTTCATAGATATGATTTTATATATCTTGGTTCATGGTTTTGATGTTTATAGTTTATTATGATTATGCTTATGAGATGTAGACTCACTAGTTTAGGCATGTGATGATTATGGATGATGTTTGGAATGGTTATACATGATTATGATGATGTGATGATTTGTTTTATATATGGTCATGATGTTATGATTATGGTTATGATGTTTTGATTATAGATGTGGTATGATTTATGATCATGGATATGTGATGTGGTTTATGATCTATAGTTATTCTGTTGATGATAGCACATAAAGTAAGTTAGATAAAAAAAATATTTGTGGGAAAAGAGATGAAAATCATGAGATATACATCTAAGGGAATACATGAACCAATTATAAGATGATAATAAAAAGGCATGATGCTTCTTCATTGGCAAAGACAAAACAAAACTGAAGTTAGATTATCCTAAGGAACATAAGCCCTTCGAATCCTTTACAATAGCATGCATTGGCTGGTAAAAGGGTGTCTTGATCACGTCATGTCAAGTAAGCTCTGAATCCCTTGATTTTTAGATGGTACAAAGGGGAGATAGGTGATAGGTGGTGTGAAGGGTAGTGTAACCTCTTGAGGGTTGGTTTGTTCCTTTTATAGGTGACCTAAGAACCATAATGGATAATTCCATGTTTTAATGCAAAGTGTAGATTTATTGATGTAGGAAGTCTACTAATGCTATGTATGAAAGTTGAATGTAGTTTTCTTTAGATAGATTGTTCTTGATTTTGATATAGGGTCCTTTTATTGATTTGTTTTGATAAGTTTGTGAAGTTAATCGATACGGGAAGCTTCAAATGATTGCTTTTGAAAAAAATTGGCATAGCCATCCTTCAAGGCAATGCTCTAAGTTTGAATTTGTTAATTTTGATAGTTATCCTTCAAGGGAGTAGTCTATATTTTTAAGCAATTTTAGATATTGGGAAGCTATCCTTTAAGGGAACATTTTGCATGCTAGAGATATTTGACCCAAGACATATTTTTGTATCCCAAATTATGTTTATGCTAGGATAGACATGAAAAAGTCTATATAGGCTTGGAGGTTTACATTTATGAGGGCAAAACCTAGATCTTAATATGGTTAATGATAGGTGAAAGAGGTGGTTTTGAGAGAAATTGACCATGGGATTCCATTTGATTAGGGATGAAAAGTATCCTTGAGAACCATGCCATGGGTAGAGCTATGGTACCCATATTTAGGATTAGGCTATGATTGTGATGGTTAATCACATGGTTATATGTTGTAATCAATTGTCCTCAAAGGGATGTGATGAAGGTGTGAGGAAGGTGAAAATCTCATAAATCAAGGGACAAGCTTTGGACAAAAAATGAGTTTGATCCTTTTTTAACAAAAGAAAGGATGTAGGTGCAAAGCATTGAGAGGCTCAAGTTCTGGTTTACATTCAAGAGAGTACAAATGATAATCTCCTAATTTGTACTTATGGCTAATGATGTAGCATCCAATCCAATTTAAATCAAACTTGCCTCACTTACTTTTCTCCATATTGGTCACATGTTGATTTTCCTTTATGATGAGTTATCCAATGTTGAATTCTTGTTCTTTTAGGTACTTGTTATAGGTATACTTAACTCATTCTTGATAGACACAAGGATGGGTAAGCATAGCTAGGTAGATCTCATCAAGTAGCTCAAGTTGTACTAGATACTTTTGATGATAGTCACTCTCAAAAATTATGTCTTGAAAGGATATGCAAAGAGAGGTAATTTGGACTTTGAGAGGCAAGATCACCTCTACTTCAAAGATCAGAGAGAAAGGGGCAACCCCCATATAGGTTTGAATTCTAGTGTGATAGGCACGCAAAGCAAAAGGGATGTGAAAATTCTAATCTCGACTAGAAGCGTTGACTATTTTGGTTAACATTTTTTTGAGGGTTTTGTTAGAGGCTTCCACCTATCCATTTTATTGTGGATGATAAGGCAAGGAAATGATTAAATCGATGCCAAATGCATCACAAAGGCCTTGGAATTTTTTTTTGAAAGATATTCCATTATCAATTATGATCTTATAGGGAACACCAAAATGACAGATGATATGATGATTGATGAATTCAACTATGTTGTTGGCTTTGGTTTGGATGAAAGCAATAGCCTCCACCCACTTGGTGAAATACTCAGTGGCGGTGTTGATGGAGTGGTGCCATTATGAATAATGAGGACTAATTTCCCCAATAAGATCTATCCCCTATTATGAGAAGGGACAAAAGTCCTTGGATACTTGAAGGCCATGGGCCAGTGTGTGATGTAAATTGGTGTACTATTGACATTTAATACACTTTTTCACATAATCATAGTAGTCTTGGTTGAGGGTGGGCCAATAGTAATTGAGGTGAAGGATACATTTAGTGATAGCTAGACCATTACAGTGTCCCTAATAGAACCCATCATGCATTTCCTTGATAGCATGGGAAGCTTCATGATTGTATAGGCAATGGAGAAGGAGGCTGTCAAAACCACATTTTTAAAGGATTCCCACTAATATGGTATAGCGAGAAGTAATCTAAACAAAGGCTCTTTGGGTATTCCTAGAGAGGTTGGGAGGAATGATGTCGAGGTTGAATTATTCAAAGGTTTGTTCATACTAAATGTTTGGTAGAGATTCCTCCACACTAAAAATGGTAGGGAGGTTAGATTGTATATAAGAAGGTGTGATAAAATGATGAATGGTGATAAAGAGCTTAGAAATAGAAGGCGGAAATGGGATTTGGGAAGCAAGGGGATCTATTGTATCTACAAACTTATTGGTAGATCATGGAATAGATTGGATAAGGTAATAATCAAATGATTCTAAGAGTATATCTACGAGATGTTTGTACTATTTCAAGTCATCATTATTACATTAGTAGGATCCATTGATCTGTTTGACCACAAATTAGGAATCACCAAAGACACTAATCATCTTAACTCCCAAGGCTAGAGTGGGTTGGAGACCTATTACTAGGGCTTTATACTTATCCATATTTTTGGTACAATCAAAATCAAGTTTGAAAGAAAGAGGAAGAGGTTCGCTATCGAAGGGGATGAGAATAACTCTAGTACCCCCACCATGCTAGCCCTTTTAGCCATAAAAAAACATGCTCATTTGGTAGGTGACATCTTCTTGAGAAAGAGTCAAAATGGACTCATCCATAAGTGCAAGAGGAAGTGGTTGTTTATTCGAAAAAGGAGCTTCAACTAATTGATCAATAATGACTTGTCTTTTAATCAATTTTTTCTAGAGGAACTCAAGGTCAAAATTAGCTAGGAGCATGATACCCTTGGCCATATGCTAGTTTTGGTATGTTTAGAGTTGTTAGGTTACGGAGCTAAAAGCTTCAACTATGCAAATGAAGAGGAGGTTGCTGAAGTTCCAGAGACACCAGCATCAGCAGTATAACCGATGTCAGTCATGATGAATGCAGAAGGCAACCAGCATCGGCAGGGAGTTAGCTGACATTGGTTAGCACCAGTCAGATAGGGATTGACGTCGGTCACCTGTGGCGGTTCCAGTTGAACCGAGTGTTTGCATGTAAAGGCTATTTTGAGTCTTGAGCTACATGTCTATTATTAGTAAACTAAGAGTCTAAGTTATTGTTTAAGTCTGGGATCTATTTATAGACCCATTGGCATGTATTGTAATTATGAGCTAAAAAAGGAAGGCAAGGAAGATCCTTCCATTGTAAGATCATTGAGTTGCAGGTTGTTGCAAGCTCATAGGAGATCTACATGGGTAAGTATGGTATGTTGAATTGCAGGTTGCAGGTTCATGGGAGATCTACTTGAAGTACTTTGAGTACTTGGTGTACTGGCAGGGTTATTACTGACTGGTTGGAGAGGCGAACACCAATTATGTGTGTGAGTTGTGTGTTGGGACCATTTTTGGTAGGAGAGTGAACTCTTGATTGAGAATTACTGGGAGCCCTTGAGGTGTGGGAAGCCTCTGAGAGGTGGAAGAAGAAGTGGCATCTTCTTTATTGTATTTTCTTTCTGAATGAGTATTGAATACAAGATAGTGTATTGTCTCTCATATTCTGTGTCACTTGTCAATTCTAGTTACTTGTACTTCTAGTTAATTCCGCATGTTTAATTACTTGTATTTGGTAATCATATTGTGATTTTTCTAAGGAGCAAGATCCTAACAAGTGGGATCAAAACATGTGTGTTGTTCCTGATTCCCTAATAACTGGTATTAGAGCTTTTGGTTGGGATACTAACAGGTTGGATTAGATCTGGTTAGTGTGTGATGATTATAGGTTACTCACAGGGGTTTCTGTTTAAGTGGAAGTAGAGCAATGGTAGAAGAAAGTAAGCTATGAATGGAGAAGTTTAATGGCAAGAACTATCAATTATGGAGGATGCAGATTGAATATTATCTGTATCAGAAAGATTTGTACTTACCATTGGGTGGGGTTGATTGCAAGCCCCGAGATATGAAGGATGAAGAATGGAAGGTTCTTGATCGAAAGGCTCTAGGATCTATAAGGTTGAGTCTTGCATCGTCTGTGATTTCCAACTTATCACACGCTAAGACAATGGTAGAGTTGATAGAATCTTTAGCAAATTTATATGAAAAACCCTCAGCTTCAAATAAGGTATTTCTTATGAAGCAATTATTTAATTTGCAAATGTTGGAAGGTGGATCTGTACATAGTCATCTTAGTGATTTCTATGGTCTGGTAAACCAATTAAATTCAATCAATATTGTTTTTGATGATGAAATTAAGGCTCTCTTAATCTTATGTTCATTACCTAAAAGTTGAGAGAGTTTGGTAATGGCAGTTAGTAATACTGTGTCTGCTTCAAAAATCTTAAAAGTGGATGATGTTGTGAGTGTAATCTTGAATGAAGAGATTCACAAGAAAAGCACAGGTGAATCATCAGGGAATGCTTTGAGTGTTGAAAACAGGGGAAGCCAAAGAGAGAAGATCGAGCGTGTGAGATCAAGGTCAAAGATAGGTAGGAGATCCAAGTCCAAGTATGGTAGAATAACCTGCTAGAAATGTGGAAAGCAAGGGCATTTAAAGAGCGATTGCAAGTCAGTTGAAGATCAGCATGAAGGACATGAAGAAGAAGCAGATGTTGTGGATTTTGTTACACAAGATGCTCTGGTATGTTCCTTGGATAAAGTAGAATATTGGGTTTTAGATTTTGGTGCCTCTTTCCATGCATCCCCAAATAGGGAATTTTTTCATGAGTACATCCAGGGAGACTTTGGAGAAATTTGTTTATGGGATGGTAAGCCTTGTCAGATGGTTGGCAAAGGAAAAGTGAAGATGAAATTGCAGATAGGTAACACATGGGTGTTGAAGGAGGTCATGCATGTCCCAGTTCTGGAGTGGAATTTGATTTCTATTAGAAGTTTGGGTGATGAGGGTTGCATAGTAACTCTCATAGCGGACTCTTGGAAGGTTACCAAGGGTGCACTTCTTGTAACAAGAGGTAAGAAAGTAGGTACGCTTTATCTATCTACTTGTATTACTGATTCTCTTTTTGGGTTATCTACTTCAACTATAGATTTGAAGATGTGGCTTAATAGGCTTGGTCACATGAATAAGAAGGAGATGCATGTTCTTGAGTCAAAGGGTATGCTTTCGGATTTGAAAGGCATGAATCGAGATTTATATATGGAGAAGAAGAAGGTAACATTTCTTGAGGAATTCGATGTTTGTGACAAGAGCAGGAAAGCCTTGGTTTTCAAGGAGAAGGTGACGGACAGAGTTCAACACAATGGGCTAAATAATTTTGAGCAGAGCAAGGGTGATTTGGACAAGGGTTTGATCCAAAAGGAGCTCATGGGTAAAAGTCATTTCTCATAAGAAAAACATAAAGACCGACGTTGGCTAGAAAACTGACGTCGGTGACCAGATAGGGACCGATGTCAGCTATGTGAAGCCCAACATCGATGACTTAGAGATAGATAAACACTGGCATCAGCTAGGGGGAACATACATCGGTGATGAGGTAGTCGCATGGAACTGACATCAGTCGGGTGCAAACTGAGATGTGACCAACATCAATCACTAAGACAAATTTTGGGTGGACAGCAAGCTGTCAAGGAGTCTCAAGCATCCATATGGAGGAATTAAAGGGTAAGTACACCTCAAAGTCATCATTTCCCTTCTTTACACTACTTTTTTCTCACTGATGGTAAAGAACTAGGAAGTTATTAAAGAAGTAGAGCAGGTAGATCTAGGAAACAGTGGGAGCTTGGCATGGATGAAGGATGTGATTTCTTGGAGGAGAACCAAACGGGAGTTTTTGGTGGAGTTGCCAGCTGGAAGGAAGCACTGAAAGATGAATGGATTTTTAGGATAAAGAAGAGCATAAATGGACATGTGAGACAGAAGGCCAAGGTATATGGTCTTGAGTAAGCTGTAGGATAATGGAGGTTTGATCATTGTGTTTCTCTTTACCAGGTTGGATAATATTAGCTACATTATCCTATTACTGTATGATATGCTTGTTGCAGGGTTACATATACAGGGAGTTGCTAAACTAAAGGTAAAGCTAGTTCAGAGGTGTGTCATGAGGAATTTGGGAGCAACAAGGTTCTTTGGCATGAGTGTGTTCTAAGGACATGGAAGGTCACATGTTGACTTTATTTTAGGATGATTATGTGAGACCGGTTAGCACGTCGATGGTTGGATAGTTCACAGAATAGTGTCTTGATTCACATAATGAGGTTAAGTGCATGGTATGTACTAGACGTGAGTTTTCCCAAGTAGTGGGAGTTGTCACAAGTTTGGAGCCAATCCAAGAAAGAAGCATTGGAGGGCAGTTCAATGGATTCTTAGAGGGACCAACAGTAGGTGCACATGTTATGCAAGGTTAAGTTATTTTCTACATGGTTTGTAGATGCAGATGTGGTAGGTGATTTAGATGATAGGAGGTGCACCACAGGATTTGTGGTGGTTGGTCTTCAAGAGTGATCTTGAAGAGGGATACAAAGCTAAGGGAACAAACTAGATGATGTACAAGTATAGGTACAGTTGTAGTTGTTTATCTCCAAGTGGAAGATTATTAGGTTGTGGAGCTAAAAGCTTCAACTATGCAGATGAAGAGGAGGTTGCTAAAGTTCCAGAGACACCGATGTTGGTAGTATAACTGATGTCAGTCATGATGAATGCAGAAGGCAACTGGCATCGATAGGGAGTTGGCCGACGTCAGTCAACACCAGTCAGACAGGGACCGATGTCAGTTGCCTATGGTGGTTCCAGAACTGTTCATTGCATGAACAGTTAGTTCATTGAACCAAGTGTTTGCATGTAAAGGCTATTTCAAGTCTTGAGCTACGTGTCTATTATTAGTAAACTAAGAGTCTAAGTTATTGTTTAAGTCTGGGATCTATTTATAGACCCATTGGCATGTAGTGTAATTATGAGCTAAAAAAGGAAGGCAAGGAAGATCCTTCCATTGTAAGATCATTGAGTTGCAGGTTGTTACAAGCTCATAGGAGATTTACATGTGTAAGTATGGTCTATTGAATTGCAAGTTGCAGGTTCATGGGAGATCTACTTGAAGTACTTTGAGTACTTGGTGTACTGGCAGGGTTATTACTAACTGGTTGGAGAGGTGAACACCAATTATGTGTGTGAGTTGTGTGTTGGGACCATTTTTGGTAGGAGAGTGAACACTTGATTGAGAATTACTGGGAGCCCTTGAGGTGTGGGAAGCCTCTGAGAGGTGGAAGAAGAAGTGGCATCTTCTTTATTGTATTTTCTTTCTAAATGAGTATTGAATACAAGATAGTGTATTGTCTCTCATATTCTGTGTCATTTGTGAATTCTAGTTACTTGTACTTCTGGTTAATTCCACATGTTTAATTTCTTGTATTTGGTAATCATATTGTGCTTTTTTTGAGGATCAAGATCCTAACAAGTGGGATCAGAATAGGTGTGTTGTTCCTGATTCCCCAACAAGAGTACATGTAGTTGAGTCATTCGGTGTTGGTGATGATAAAGGTTTTATGATAGAGCAAGCAATGATGAAGTTTGGAAGCCACAAAGACTAAGGTGAGGAAAATTTTCTTGATATGTGTGTACTAAGTCTCATACTCTATAAGTGTTTGACTTATATAATAGACAACTTACTCTTTATTTTATTCATCATGGAGAGTGAACATTGCCCCTAAGGAATGGTCAGTGGTAGAGATATAAAGGTAGAAGGTTTGGTCCTCTTTAGGAGGGGTAAGAATGGGTAGAGAAATAAGATACTCTTTGAGTGAATCAAAGGCTTGTTAACAAGCCTTATTCCACTTAAAATATGTATCTTTCTTGAGAAGATGGTGAAAGAGTTGCATCTATCTAATAAATGAGAGATGAAGTGATGGATGGATTAGAGCTTCACCTATAGAGTGTAGAGTTGTTTAATTTGGGTTGGAGGTGGCATGTTGAGGATCACTCTAACTTTGGTAGGGTCTACTTCACTTCCTCAAAGAGAGACAATAAAGCTAAGAAGATTTACAAATAGGATCCTAAAAAAACATTTCTTGGGGTTGAGTTAGACATGGAAATGGATTAGGTGCTAAAAGATAATTTTGAGAACTTCTAGATGATCCTTGCAATATTTGGATTTCTCAAAGAGATCATCTAAATAGTCCTCTATGATTTTTTGGATGAGATCATGGAAGATGTTGGTCACTGCATGCTAGTAGGTTGCTCCAATGTTATTCAAACCAAATGGCATGACCCTAAAGTAGAAGGTTCCCAATGGGGTAATGAAGGAAGTCCTATGCTAATCTTCAGGGGAAATCAAGATCTTATTATATCATAAGAAACTATCCATGAGAGATAACATCTTGTGGCTAGTTGTAAAATCAATAAGTTGGTCGATGTTAGGCAAAGGGATGTCTTTGGATAAGCAAGGTTGAGGTCATGATAGTAAACACAAAGATGAATTCCCCCTATTAGTTTGGTGATGGGAAAAATATTGGAAATCCATTGGGGATAGTCAATGGATTGGATGAAGTTGATAGATAAGAGGTTCTAAAGCTCTTCTTTGACTAGAAGGGTGATATGAGAGTGCATCCTACGAAGCTTTTGCCTAACCATATTAGCATTAGGATGGATGATGATGTTGTGGAGAGCTATGGAAGGGTTGATTCTAAGCATATCCTAATAGAAGAAATAAAATACTATGCTTTGGTATCTAAAGAAGGAAGGGTAATCCTATTGCTCTGAAGAATCTAAGGATTGACCAATCTTTACAATGTGAGGGTTATCTTGAGTACCCAAGCTGACATCGATAGTGGATTCATTCAACATGGTTTGGTTTTCAAGAGGAAGGGATTTATAGATATAAAAATCCCCTACACCAAGATAGGTGAGAATGGAATCATCATCTTGACGTTGGATGGTGTGGATGGTAGGAAAATCATTTTCTACATTTTATGATGAATCAAAGGAAAGGTTCTAGTTCAACCACACTTTTTATAGGTTAGGGGCCCAAACTAATGGTATAGACTAAAAAAATTTAGATGGGATGGTTTCAAAATCCTTAGACTTTGAAAGAGATGGGGTTGGTGAGGATGGAATGTCCTCATCAATCATAGTGTTGGGTTTGGGTGAATCGGTGGGTTCTTTTGGTGGGATGAACCCAAGGCCAAATAGCTCACATGGTTTCTAGGTTTTGATCAAAAGTAACTCATGGGGTAAATGTTCATAATGGTAAAGGACAAATCCATTATAGGCATACCTATGAAGGTACATTTTGGTAAGTTCTAGTTTGTCTAAATAAGAGAAATCCTAGGTAAATAGTTAGGTAGAAGAGGTGGTAGAGGAAGTGAGAAGCGGATGATCAAGTCCCCTATAAATGAAATTGGTTTGGTGGTTGGGAAGCTTGAAAATTTTGATGGTTCTAATATTAGGATCATAGCTAGGATTATGGTCAAGATTCCCATAATATTGAGGATTAGGGAAGGCATCCAAGGCCAAAAGATGATACTCTCCTAGTGAGAAATGTTGGAACATAGGTTTCAAGGGGTCCTCTATGGGGATTTGAGAAGAAGAGATAGATGAGTTAGTTGAAGCTTCATTGATGATAGGGGTGGATTTATTGTTCATTAGTGCTAAGATGGATGAGAAAGGAATAAGAATGTCATTGGGTTGATATGTCATGTTGCAAGATGCAAAATGACTAGGGTTAGATTGTATAGTGATGACTTGACGTTCATGTTCAAAATTAACACATCGATGTAATATAGATATGAAATAATTCATGGAACAAATCCAAGGGCATTTGAGTAAGACATTATACTCATATCCTATGATGTATAAGATCTCTAGAAGCATGTGAGGTCCAAAGTAGATGTGGAAGATGACAATCCCCAAGGTTGTGGCCATAGTATCATTAAAGGATTAGAGGACCATTATGGTTTTTGACATGATATTATTTGGCATCTAGAGTTGGTCATAAACATGAGAGGAGATAATATTGATACTAGCTCCCCCATCAATCATCACCCTTTTGATGTAGGTTTGATTGATGTATGTAGTGATGGAGATGGGAGGATTTGGATTTTTAGGATGAACAGAAGGTATTTCTAATTCCTTAAATGTGATAAGGGCAGAAAGTTGAAGAGCTCTAATAAAGGCTAGAAGAGGTTGAGGGTCTTTAGTTTGGACCTATATAGCTTTAAAAACCTCTATATATGCTTGGTAGTGATGGGGTGAGGTGTTGATCAGTTTGTATAGGCTCATCTTCATAGGTGTTAGATGAATATGTTTCAAAACTACTCCATAGATAGATTGAGAAGGGTTGGAGGGAGAGGCACTTAAAATGGATATTTTGGGTTTTGCTAAAGATAAAGGTTAGTATGATTGAGTTTGGTTGGAAGGTTTAGGGGTGAAAGGATATGTATGTGGAATGGACACTTTCTCCTTTCCCTTATCCTTTTGTTGGGCCTAAGATCAGGTGACCATATGGATAGTGTGTATGAGGGGAAGCATTGGGCTAAAAGACTGCTTCAGTTCCTCCTCACTCTTGGATGAGAGTACAGGAGTGGGTAAGTGTTGGATAGGTTAATTTAGTGGTTGGGTTGATAATGGGCTTAATAGAGGGTCATATGATAATAGATCATCCCCATCCCATAAGTTATGGATAAGTGATTTGAGAGCTTTGTAGTTCTCTATGTCATGTCTAGGTGTCCTGTGGTATGACAAAATTACACTTTCATTGAACCAAGATGGTTTAGGGCTCGAATAGTCAAATGATTTGATAGGTGGTAGTCTTACAAAATAAGTTTGTAATAACCTTTGTAAAATGATTGAATAATATTTGAGCAAAGGTGTTAAGGGTGATTGGATTTTGGTTTTTGGGGTGGCAGCTTTCTTGGAAGTAGGCTTCACCATGAAAGTTGTAGGTGGTAGAATGGTTTTGATAGGTGGGTTTGATTAGAATTGCTTGGTTTTGAGGTGGAAGGTTTAAATGTGAAAGATTTGTAGGTGTATGATTTAGATGATGAAGGTTTGGAGATAGGTGGGTAGGTATAGGTAGATAGTTTGGTTACAAATGATGGGGAGTTTGATGATTTGGATGGGGTAGGTAAAGGTATAATAAAAGGAGGAACTTTAGTTTGGGTAGTTTTTGGATGGTTCACATTATTTATATAAGGATGATCTCTTAGGATGGAAGAAGGATGGGGTCCCAAGTTAAAAGGTAAGAGGGAAGTGAGTGGTATGGTTTTGGTTCTAGGTGGGAGTTTGGGTGGTTCCATCTTCCTAGTTGGTTTGGTTAATGGTAAAATAGATGGGTTTAAATCTAACTTCAATGATGGATGGAAAAATATAGGATTATGAAGTAGCCCTAGGTTCTTGATGGGTTTTATTAAAGAGGTATAAGGTGATTCAATAATTTTGGATGAAGGTGGTTTGGATGGTTCTTCCATAGTTTTAGGGGGAGAGGTATTCGATGAAGGGGTTGAGGTGATGATAATATTAATGTTAGGTGTGATTGAATATGGGGTTGGTGAATGTTAGGTCTAAGGTTCATGATTTTTTTGATAGGGGAGCCCAAGATAATGCCAAAAGGTGGCTTGATCCATATTAGGTTGAGAACATAATTCTAGGCTTTGGGCCAGTCTAGAGAAGGGTTTGTAAATTGGTTTGGTTCCTTGGGAATTAGATTCAAAGATTAGGCCCATAAGTTTAGGTAATGGAATGGTGTATTCACCTTTATCCTTTGATGAAAGGTTTCAATATTCAAGAGGATGTTTCCTCCATCGAAGGAGTAGATAAGGTGATCTCTCCTTTTGGAATGGTTTCTAGAGAGAGACTAGGTGATTCCATGATGGGGGAGGAAGGTGTGATGGAAATTGTTACCTCCTTTTGTATTTATATCAAAGGAGAGGTGGGTAAGTTTTTTATCTCATCAAGTGAAGGAAAGGAGGTGGTTGCTTCCTTTGTTTGGATATCCAAAGGAATAGAGGGTGATGCCACCACATCAATAAGTGGAGTGGATGAAGAGGTAGTTGAGGCAATGGTTTCTTCAATGATGAGTTCACTGATAATTACATTGACTTTATGGACCTTATGAGCATGAGATGATTCCAATTTGTTTTCATCATGGTGGGTAGAAGGGGCATGATTGGGAAAAACTTATTGAAAGATGTTGAGTGATTGATTCAAGGGTGCATTGGGATTGTCTAATACAAGTTCTCCCTTATCAATAAAGTTTTGGATAATGGTTTTGAAGGTGGTACACATAATAACATCATGTTAAATGACATAGGGTAAAGCACATAGATCATTCTTGTTATACCAATCAGGTGTAGGGAAAGAAGCATAAAATTGTTGGGGAGGTTTGATAGGGGGAACTTGTATGATGTTAGCTTTGAGAAACTTATATAAAAATGAATCATATGACTCACCTAGTAGAGTTTATTATTTTAAGATGGCCTGGTTTGTATTTTGGGTTTGTTGATTGGAGGAGTTATAGGAGTTGGTTTGGTTGGGTTAGTTGACAATCAGAGGTAGAGTAGGTTTAATGACAACCATATTTGTGAATGCCTTTGGTTTGTTGTTAGGGTAGTTATATTGGTTGGTGGTTTTAGATGGGGAAGCGTCATCAAATTTGAAGCTAGATTTTTTTATTTCTTAGTTTTAACTTCCCCTCATCTATGGCTCTGATTTCTAGTTTACATGCCATGGTAAAAGCCTCATCAAAGGTTCTGAAGGTTTGAACCTGTAGAGTAGGGGTGATGTGTTTGGCACAAGCTTGAGAGAAAATTTCAATAAACTTAGGCTAGGGAAAAGAGAAAGAGAGCTGGTTGATAAGATCTCTCCATTGGGATATGAAGTTGGCAATTGATTCATTATTAAATTTCCTGATGGAATAAAAGTTGATGATGGAGATCTTCTTAGATATATTGATTGATAAGTGGTCTAAAAAGGTTTGGGTGAGTTGGGAAAAAGAGAATATGGAGTGCTTAGTGATATCACTATACCAATCTAATGTTTTTCTAGATAAAGACATAGGAAAGGTGTAAATGAGAAAAGCATCATTGTAGGAAATCAAGTAGAAAGAATGCCAAAATGATCTTAGGTGTTGTTAGGGGTCTTCCTTGCTTTGGAACTTAGAAAATTTGGGTAGTTCCCATTGAGGAGGGTAAGGTCAAATAGGGATGGATGGGTTAATAGTTTTGTTACATATTTTGTCATAAGAAAAGAGGTTATGAGGCCCAAATATAGATGACCCTAGGTTGGTCATTTTGTCCATCAACATTTTTCCCAAATTTCTTTGGGGTTGGGGAGTTCCATAATTGTATGTTAAGTTTTAGTAAGGTTGGGTGGATGCAATATAAGGATAACTAGTATAGGTTAAGAAGATGCCACATGTTGGTATGTGGTCATTGACAATTAGGATGATGCTACATAAGGGTTAATGGGCATAAGAGGTTGGGTAGAAGGTGCCACATATGGGTTAATAGGAATAAGAGGTTGGGTGGAAGATGGAACTATGTATCCTTGTGGATTAGGAGCATAATGTGGGTAAGTTGTCATAGGTATTTTTTGAGAAGTTGATGTTGATTGGTTCGGAGGTATGATCAGATTGATAGATTGGGGAATTGATATGCATTAGATTAGAGGTATGAATGGGTTAATTGGTTGGGGGTGAGTGGTAATTTTGGTACTGATAGGTAGAAGGGTAGAAGGTATAAAAATCACCATATTTGGAAGTGCGTTGGTAGTGATAAGGGGAATGGTGGAAATATGGGTTGAAGGTATCCCCATGGTGGGTGGAATATGGGTAATAAAAGGTGAGGCTGCCCCTATGTTAGAGGGGTTGTTGGTTGGTATAGGGGGTGTTTGGTTATTGGTTGGGTTGTTTGATTGAGTTTGGATGGGTTATCATGGAAGAAGATGTTTTAGTGATCATAGGTTGGGTAAATGTAGTGGAAATAAACATGTCTCCTATAATATGTGGAGGTATCCCATAAGGTGGATCACTAGGAGGGACCAAAGTAGGGGTGCAATAAGACAAGGTGTTGAGGTAATTTTGGAGGGCCATAGGGTTGTTATCAAGGTGAAAAAATCTGCATCACCTTAGACAACTATTTGAGGCATGGTAGGGATGTTAGAAGGATGGGGAGAACCTTCAATATCCAAGGTGTACTCCATGGAGGAAGAATAAGAGGAAGGTTGCTCCTGGTTGGTTTGGTTCCTCAAATTTTGTCTAGTAAAAACCATGTGAGGGATAGAAAAGAACAAATGAAAGCTCACAACTCAAAACACAAAGCAAACAAAATAAAAATATCTTAAGGCAATTAAAACATACACTACAGTGCATTTTAAAATCTTAGGGTACCTTTTATCTCACTTTTGGCTTATGCCTTAGTTGGAAAGTGTGAAGATGAACTTGGTTTGTAGAACAAGTAATAAAAAAGAAGTCTATGGTTGGTTTCAATTGATTAAAAACCTCAAAAATATTTGTGTTGGAAATCAATATGTGACTTGGTATTGGGGCCTTGCCCCTCAATTCACACATCATAGTGATAAAGGTGTTAGATGCTTAACTAGTATATACTGATTTCTAGAGTTTAGACTCCATCAGAGAGCTGAGTTTTGGTTTCTCTTCTTGGTAATGACCTCTAAGTAAGATAGCGAAAGGGTGAAGGTGAACTTGTAGGAGATGAAACCCTAGTTAAGCCTTATGTCAATTGTTGTGATGTTTATTTGATATAAGTGATTTGGTTTTGGTGTGTGAGAACAAAGGTGAAAATATGATTGATTTTACTTAGCCTTTAATTTTAACTACGTGAGCTAAACATGCAAATAATCAATGTATGCAAGGTTTATTTTATACCCAAAATAAATTTTGATTTCCTTATATGAACATAGAATAAGGAAGAAAAGGGCACTTAGATGCTACTAGGTCCCATTGAGTGTGCCAAAATGTTTCTCTCAATTTTAGTTTATTTTCTTGGAAAAGAAGAAATAAGAAACTAGATATGAGTCTGGAAGAAGAACCTTTATGTTTGGAAATGCATGATCTAGATGATTGTGGAGAGCTCCTCTTTATCTTAGGAAAAATGACCTACAAATAAGAAAATACTAAAACAAGGGGGTGTTTAGATGGATAACAAGGTGGATTTCCTAGTGTGAGCTAGATCCAAGAAGTGTGAGCTTACTAGGAGATTGTAAATCCACTCTCTTAGAATAGTTAAGTTGAAAGAAATAAAGATGAAGTACTTGCATCAAATGACAAAAAATATTGAAATGGAATGTAAGAAGAAATAAATGCTTTGTAAAGGAAATAAACTAATTATAACAATAAATGGTTCAATGCTAATGCTAAATAAGTCAGGTTGGGTTTAGAAAATAGGTGGGGATTTTGTGAATAGGTAGAAAAATAAAAGGTGGGATTTGTTTGAGGGTAAGCAAGTGGAAATAGCTTGTTGTTATTTCCTACCATAGTGATCATCAATGGTCAAGGTGACTGTCAGTGATTAGGGTAACCATTGGCATTTAAGGTGACCATGGATGATTAGGGTAACCATCGACAATTGTTGTAGGTTTTGAGGGTATTCAGAAAAGGGTTATAGAATAGGTCAATAAGTGTTTGGAGATATATTTAAGGTCAAGGGGGTTAGAAGATATGGTACAGAAGGGGTTTGGTTAAAATAATCAAAACTTGAAAAACCAAAAATATACTTAATTAGTTATTTGATATTGGTAGTTGATCCTAGGGTGATTTGGGTAGAGTAATGATACTTATCCTAAAGAATAGTTTTGGTAGAGGTTCGAGTCTTTATTATAGTTACTGACTTGATGGAGGAAAGACTTGTAAAGAAGTTCTTGATGTTAGAAGCTATTGATGACTACTGGTTGATAGCTTAATTGCCTAATTGCTAAAATTTTGGATCCTTTTTCACCTCCTACTCCCCTCCTATTATAGGTAAAGAGAGATGGAGGTGGAAGGTTCTATAGGAGGTTTGGTTGATGTTTTTCATGTTTCATGATGTGTTAAATTGTCATCTATATTAATTTTTGATGTGTTAGCTTACACACATTTTAGGTTGTTTTTTTTCATATGGGGAAGACCTATCTATTGATGGTTGGGTTTAACCATCAGTGGTTGGGTAACCATTGGTGGTCAAGGTGACTATTGGTGGTCAAGGGTTGAAGAAAGTTAAGTCAAAAGGGCAAGTTAGTGAGTTAGTTTAGCTAGTTAGTTAACTTGACTTAGGGTTCGATGGGTTAGTTAGTGGGTTTTTTGACTTACATTTATGGTCAAGAAAGGTTAGGTGGTCCCTAGGGGGTCTCAAGGAATTTTGATATATAGAACCATTTTGTGTAGTTTTCTAGTGTCTACAATCATCTCATTTGATTTCACTATATATAGAGAAATCATGAATATCAACTTTTAGGTCAACCATTACACTTGCCTTAACCTTTAATGATTCTCTCACATCAATACATGAATCAAAACAATCTTTATAGGTCATACATAGCATCTATGGGTCACCCTTAAGTATCTACACCTTTCAATAAGGACCTTATAGCTCTTATAGGTCTCTTGGAGACCTATTAACCCACTTAACACTATAATGTGTAAAATAGAGACTCAAAACCACTTAAAAAAGAATAGGTCCACTACACATAACCCATTAGTCACACCCACATGGTTCTAAGCCACCTGGAACACCAAATCCACACTTTCACCTACCAATTAGGTCACTTCACTATTCAGGTCTTCATACTCAGAAAACATAGTCACAAACTTCAGAATCAAACATTCAAGTTACTCAAGAAACCACATGGAAATGTAATATGGATAGAATCTAACATATATGTTCAATAATTTCATGTGCCTTAGACACTCCAACATAGGCCAAAACACCTCAAACTATCTTACTCAAGATGACTACTCAAACTGGTCATATAATGTCAAAATATAGTCTAGCTATTTTGAATTTCCACATCTGATTAGGAGCCAACTGTGACAATAAAATCCTTCTCATAAGTCTTTCATACTTATACAACATATACATGATCATTTGCTTCTTCAACTCTACTCAGAACACCTTTAACTTATCTCTACAAGATGTTCACTCAATCTACCAATAACCTTTAGGAACATGGTCAACTTCTTAGCAATTGTTCATATTTAATATGGATTGATCAATATTTCAAATACCACATATATCATCCTCATGGATTTTAAAACACTTTCCAATATCTAAGTCATCCATAAGCATCGAAACAACATCAACACAAGGTCAATTACTCTTTATGGGTTACTTATAGTATGTGCACGAACACATAGTCAACTATGAACCTTAATACATTTGAATATAAACACTTCCAAATCTTAAAATCAGGTTCATTAGATGTGCCATGGAGTCCTCTTCATATTTTATTTTTACAACATGAGTAAATTCTACCCGGATCAAAAGATATGGCACAAAAACTAGACCATGGTCTTTTCCTTTACAAAATTCAAATATTCAAATGAAAATGGCCATCGTTAAACCTCAGTTATCATCCTCACTACTCAAATTAAACATGTATCATTGATCAAATGTTAAACCTTTGATAGTTGACCTCATCTCATTTAATCTAGAAACTTTCACTCAATGTGCTCTATTGATCATCTGTACATAGCTTGATCTTTAACAATGCTGAATAACTATCACTTTGACCTTTTGACCTTAAAATGCACCATTAATCTCGATCAATACAAATACCCACTCATCATAGATCCTTGGAAGATGATTGATCTTTATCTCTGATTAGTGTTAAACACCATGTACTTGTATTCATTTCATTACTTCCTAACATCTTAAAGAAAATGCATTCCATCGATCTTGTTAAAACATTAATTTGTGGAGAAATGACTATGGGAACCTTTGAAATAGGCCTACAAAGCCAACTTTGCATAGTCATAACTTTTTCCCTACTCACCTGTATGTTCTCAAATTTGGATCATATGATCTCCTCACATAGAAGAATCTAACCACATGACAAACTACTCTTGAAACCTTCACACGTGTGAGATATATTTCCATTAAAATTCCTTCTCAAAATCTTCTATCACAGAGACAACTATGTCAAAAATTTTGTTTGGGAGACCAACTTTGAACATGCATAACTTTTGTTTCCCTTTAGCACATGATCTAAAATTAAGCACAAATAAACTAGGCTCAAAAATGAACAAACTCACATGATCATATTATTATAAAATATCCACACGTGAAAGTTATAACATCATGAAAATGCCTACTCAGCTTTTCTTTCCACATGCAAATTTGTCTAAGTATGGAAAAACATAGTCAATCTACTTGGGAGCCCAACTTTGCACATGCATATCTTTTGATGAGCTTAGTCACATGATCTAAGAATTAGCTCATAAAAACAAGGTACAAAAATGAATAAATCCAAATGATCATTTTGTCTTAACACATATACTCATGTGAATACTAACCTCATCAACATGCTTACTTATCTTTGCTTGAACCCTTTTTCAAATTTGGCTAAGTATGGGAACTTAGTGAATTCTGTCTGAGTAGCTAACTTTGCATCCTGATATCTTTGACCATGCTTCAATGCATGACTTAAAAATTGCTTCATAATAACTAGGTACTAATGTGATCACAACCATAAGACCAAATCCCCCATACTCATCTACATGTGGTAATAATGACATCAACAAACTGCCTTCTCAGATTTTATGCCACTAGACCCAAACTGTCTAGATGAAAACAATGGACTACAAGATGAGATCCACTCAATTACATAATCATTATAAGAAATCATTGACACCCTATAGGATATATACAACATGTCCATACCATCTTAATCATCCATCAAATGCTTTACTTAGGAAAACACTGAAGAACCATGCAGAAACATTGCGGATTATTTAGACACACTTTGTCATTGTCATTATATCACACATGACACCTCATCAACATCCTTAGTCACCTTGGAGACATCATTGACAAACCTCCAATAAAAATCATACCTCTTTCTCCTTAATGATGACTTCTTATGTTTGTTTCCCTTCATATTATTCACATGAAATCACACACTCATATAGACAATTAGATTGAAAAATTCAAGCTCATTTCCCCCTCTTGATGCCTCTAGGATTGGAATATTTCCTTCATTATTTACCAAGATTCTTAAATCTCCTATGATACACTTATATTATCTTTCATCCACCTCTTATTCATCAAAAATTTATCCTCTCTATATTTCACAAATGCAGATTTATTGCTCTACTTCTAAGGACTGGTTTTCATGCCCTTTTCCTACTTTCAACTCCTTATTTATTGATGCCTCTAGGGTTCTGAGATTCTTTCTTTCCTTCTTGACCAAGGAAAACAATCTATGCCTTATTCTCCTTTCAATAAATAACTCTACTAGCCATTTGACTTTCCTTTTCACATTCCAACCAAAACTTTGGTTTTTTTTCCTCTTATAGTAGCTCCATCATAAGACTCAACCTCTCCTTTAGCTTAGTTATTTCTTTCTCCATATCCAATTCCTTATTCTTGACATCCTCTTTCATTTCATGTGGTATTTTCTTATAGTAATCCCTTCATATTGATATTCATGTCTTTTCTCAACCTCTTCTTTCTTATTCTAAGCTTCAATGTGTTCACCTTCTTCTCTTTCCAAGCCTCAATGGTTTTAGGGATCCCTCTTTCCCACTAAACTCCTTTTATTCTTTAAGGTTTCTAAGAATATATCTTTGAATTATTGTCACAATTCACTTTTTAGTCTCTTCTTGCTACTACATATATTTACAAAAAAGTATTTTCTTTTCTAAGAGCTTAACCATGTTTTGATACCAAAATAATGTAGGGGTATCCTTTGAATTCTTTCTTAACTCAAACCAATGAAGACCACACTTAGTCAATGACCTTGTAGGTCTATACTAGGATTAATTGATAGATTTGAGGGGAATTGGATTCACTATAAAAATTTGAGATTCTTACCAAAAAATTTAGACACTCATTTCCATCTTAAAAAAAACAAACAATAGGCAACAATACTCAAGTCAAATAAAGAGTGAAAGAAAACACATTTTTTTAAGCCTTCACTAGTCGTATATAGTAGGCTTATTAAGACTATTTAGAACAATTAGGACTAATCCAACTCTTGAACCTCTAATAATGAATTATAATACTCACTCTTAATTTCCATAAGGTGTTTCACCTATTGATAAATTTTTTAGACTCTAGATCATCTAGAAAATGAATCAAAGCTCTAAAATTGACCCTTTTTTGCCTATTTTTAAACATGTTTCCAAACAGTCCTTAATATATTATGATATAGATATTATATATACCTTAAATCAATTTTATATGAATATAGGCATGAAAATAGACCTACCCTCTAATTTTCATCAATTTTGCATGGTTAAAACTCAAAAATATTCAAATTTCTCTATTAAAACCCTAGATATGATTTTATAGGGGCAATGAGCTAATAAAATGCTTATCTCGAGTTTCAAAAATGGTCAAAAATTTAAACCACCTCTATAAGGTATTTCTATACCCCGTTAAACTATACCAACTAGTTTATAACTCTAACTAAGTCTTTAAGAATAAAAACAAACCTTTATTTTGATGATTCTAGGCTAAAAATACACTGTTTTCGGTCTATAGGCAAGAAAGTCTTCAAACACATACACCATAAAGACTAAAAGTATGTGTAATATTCATAAGATCATTATTAATAGTCTGAATCAACAACCCACACAACTTAAAACCTCCTTTATTTCATCAAATAAGAGAAAATACAATGTTTTTGTAGACTAACTTGCTTGATAATCCTTCAACAACCCAAACTTGGTCTTCTATACCTTATTTATACATTTTCTTGGCATTTGGAGCTTATGGTTCGATGAATATAATTTTTTTGGAGTATTATAAACTTATATTTAATTTTTTTCAAACCTTCTTGTATTCCTTACAACAACTTATGACTTGGCCAACTTTGCCAAATTTAGCATTTTATTACCTTATCCTCCTCTTGACTATATTTGGAGGAGATTAACATGAAATATAATATTTAAATACATCTAAATAATATATTTATATCCTAAATGTCCTATCCTAATGACAAAAACCATTGGTTATGAGCCTAAGGGATCCAAACCACACTTACAAATTCAAAAGTTCAAATAATCCATTTGGGTGGGAAAATGGATAAACCCCACAAACAAGCATGAAGCTATACATGGAGCCTAGAGAAGACTTATTATTAAAAAAAACCATATATATGACCTTTTAAAGGTATAAAACATGCTAATTATACTATGCACTTGCATCACCATGTCCCTTGTATTATATCCCCTTGGTGTACTTTACATGCCTCATGTGTTTGGATGTATGCATCATGTCCACGACACTTTTCAAATATAGTTCACAATTCCATGAGGGACCTCATGCATCTACCCTTCATTCTTGGGTGCCTTGATGGACATCATGCCCCATCCTCCCCAAGTAATTTACTCATATGATATTCAAATTTATTATTAATATACATGTTTACATTATTATATCTATCTTGACAACCTTGTGAGTTATAGATCTAACATACACCATACATTGCCAACTCATGCTCAATCTCTTTTACATTCTGATGTCATGTATAAAAATTATATTGGTTTATCACACATATATCATATATTTTTAATATAACACACATAATGCATAGCTTTTCCTATGAGGATGGTTATTTTAGAGGTTTAACAACTCCCTTCAAAAGATGGGGCATTCATAGGGGTTTTACATAGAGATCATGTCATCCTAGTGCACTTAAAACACATTTTTAGCATGTAAAAATAGATTACAAAGCCTAGATTCAAAAAAATATGGTGGAATATAGTTACACATAGATCAGTCTCAATTTTTCTCAGAAACAACACTTTTGGACAATAACACAATACACTAGGTTCAATAGTACAATGCACTATAGTCCACCCACCATGTTTTTATCCAGTAGCCTCAAAAATAGAAAAATATGGAATTTTTTGAAACATACAATAGGTACAGTTTAGATTTACATAGTCTTAGTGATATATTATCAAATATGCTTAGTATATACTTCATTTTTATAGATAATCACATAGGTTTGCTTAGATTAGGTGTATCATGCATGCCATGATCACTCTTATTTCAATTTCATATATGCATAGACAAATTACTATAACTTAGTATAGAATCCATATGCACACATATTAAAATTGGGGGCACGTGTATAATACATTATTCCCATATGGTTAGTTTTACACCAGCTCTCTTAGATGGAATATAAACCAATGCCATTTTCCATGTATACACCAAGCACCATATGAAATTTTTTTACACCATGATTACATTATATTGATGCCTTATTCTATTTACAGTGATTGGCATTTTTGAGTGACCTAAAGCCATTTTATTCCCAAATTTATGAGTGGATGTTGAGATGTTTTACATTTCAAAATTCTTGAGTGGCCTAGATCCATATATTATAGATTCATAACACCACATAATTTTAGTTTCATCTTCTTCTACTACACATGGGTAGGCAATTATAGATTCATAACATACTTGAGTTCCTAATCTATCTACATAATAGGATTGGAGAACTCCTCAGTCCAATCTAATTTATTCACAAGTTATGATCCACCAAACAGAGGTGGGAAATTATGGAGTCAAGTTTAGCTTGAGTTCTTGATCCACCCACACATGGGGATTGGGCAAGCCATCTGCCTAGTCCAATCTATTCATCATTCAATCATCATCTATATGTATACATAGGATTTCACTAGGTTTTTACATTGGCTTGTATACCTAATGAGGTTTATTTATTCCTTTCCTCTCTCTCCCATGTATTTACTTAGTTTTGTCTTTGCTTTTGATATTTATTAAGGACTAATTCACATATATTTCATTTTTAGGACACACAATAGAGCACAATATGTAGACTCAGACCCACATTTATAGCCTTCACCTCATAGGTAAGTCCAGGATTGTTTCTCTTTCTCTTATCTTGTTCATTTTAGTTTTCTACAGTTCTAGAATAAAGTGGGGGCAAACATAGTCATATAAAATTGCATTTTATGCAATAAGTGTCACTTGACAGCACTCTATCTATAAATTACACCTAGACCTATATCAGGGCCTCTTTTGATCCATTTGCATCTTATATGTGCATCTGTCCCTTGCTTAGATATAGTAAGATCCACATTGAGACCTCACTTAGGCACCTCTGATCCTTTGTCACACGTGTTAGCCACCTAGATAATAGTGTGACCCCATTAGTCTATAGATCAATGTGTTATGGTCAAAGGGGGAAACACTATTGAACCTTAGCTTCATTTTACTCTAACAAATATATTTATACTCCTTGAAGCATCTTAGGGTCATCCTAAACTCATTTCATGTCTTGATAAGCATGAAAACACTATATAAAGACATTTATCAGATAGATGGAAATTATCATGAACAGGCTTAGAAATAGTTGTAAAAATTAAGGTTATTGATCCCTATTTACCCATATTTTTGTACAAATCCATATACAATAACCCATATCTCAATTTTACTTAGGTTTAAAGTCTCAATTCACACTCAAATAATTTAAAATGGAATTCATACTCAAGCATACTAACATCATTCTCACTTGCACCAAAACTTAGATTTGAGTAACTACATCAAGCTTGATCCCATATCATAGTATTAATATGTAGGTAGCACTCAACACATGGGGCATTGTGGTCACACCCAACCTAACCTAATAATGCCACTCTTTTTCCATTTGTGTTAATCAAAACCCTAGAAAGTATGGAGACTTAGGGTCTAATAGTGAAATCAATCAAAAGTACAGAACAAAGGATGATCAAGGTCTAGGTCATATAGGCATAGGCTTATCAAAATAGAGTGAAGGTCTACATAAAATTTCACTACTTCACCTATACATGGTCATAACACAACACACAAGGTTAATAGTGTATTGCACTATGTGCTATTATTTGAAGAGGGTTATGACACTTGTTCTCTACTAATTCCACTTTGCACTACTCCTGCATCAATTCCTTATTTGTCACTTATCTGTCTAGTCAAATTTTCTAAGTAATCCTTTTCTAATTCATTATTTTTTATACAATATTCAAATAAATCAATTATTATGCAAATCAATGGTTATTGATATTGTAGTAATTTATTCCCTAATTTATTACTTAGATCTTTATCAACCTTAGGGTTACATTCCATAATCCTAAAAAGATAAATTAGTTATATTTTATTATTTTTAGTTAAAATCATCGATTCAAATGTCTCAATGAAATTCATAGTGTCTAGGCCTTGGGATTAGGAATCCAAGCATTTCTTGAGCCTAGAGGCATGTGTTTGAATTTATTTTAATAAAAATCATGTACTCTCTATAAATTGTACAAGTTAAGAATGTGTATGCACTATTACACTTACACATTCCTATGTGTATATAATATTAATAACATGTACGCATTCTTAAGAGTATGCTATATTAAAGACTTAAAAAATAAGAATGTTAACAACTAAAAGGCAAGGTGGCTTGTTTACTAAAACAAATGTTAAGTATAAGTTGATATTTTCATTATAAAATTTAAAATTAAAATATCAACTTATATTTTTTAATTTATTTTAGTAAATATAATAAATTAGGGTCACCTTGAATCTTCTATGTCTTACAGCTCCATGAGTTATGATCTAGAAGATAGTTTTAAAAAATCCAATTTGGTTAGTACTTAGTCACTTTCAGGATTTTAGTATTCAACCTAGAGATTTCAAGGTGTAAATTTTGAAAATTATGTTCATTTTGGGCAAACATATAGTCATATTTAGGTTTTAAGGCCTTTTAGATTGCTTGCTAACATTTATATGAGTTCTAGTTTTTTTAAAAATTTAAGTTTACAAACCAACACACACACAACCACTTATTTATGTTGATTTTACATATGATTAAGTCCCTTATATGCCAAAATAAACACAAAAATGTCATAATCATTTACAACTAGGGTAAATGGGGAAATTTGGGCACATTTGTGTATGGTCATCCCAATTTACTTTCTATTCATGCAAAAGTGGTGGGAAAAAAATAGGAAAAAATAGTGACCCATGCACACCCAACCACTCTTTTATGCCAATTTTAGTTGTTATTAGGTCCATCATATGCCAAAGGTTACTCACAAACACCATATCCACTTATGACCAAGCTAATTGTAAATAATCTTAGGCACATTTGTTAATGATTACCCCATTTCTCTCTAATTTAGGAAAAAAGGTGTGATTGTGGCAACATAAGTTGCATTATGACCCTTTCACATCCAACCACTAATTTATGTTAATTTTGATTGTGATTAGTTATGTATAGGATAAAATGATACAACAACACTATATTCACTTATGACCAGGTAAGCATAAATAATTTCAGGCACATTTATGCATGATCACCCTAATTCACTTTATATTCAAGCCAAAGTGGTGTGATTTTGGCAATGTAAGTTGCATTGGTGTCACGCATACACCCAAACACCCTTTTAAGTTTATCTCCCTTGTGATTAAATATCTCATATGCCAAAATCTAAACAAAAAAACCATATCTAATTGTGACCAAGACAAATGTAGATGATTTTGGGAACATATGTGTGTGGTCACCAAAATTCACTTTGAAATCAAGGCAACATGGTATGATTGGAGCAACATGCATCACATTGGTGATTTTTGCATATCCAACCACCCTTTTAAGTCATTTTTACTTAATATTATGGGATAGAAATAATAAAACACCATTTTTAAAGGGTGCACACCCTTTCAAAAAAATTAAATCAATGAGTGCATGGGCATAACCCTTCATGCAAAAGGTGAAAATGGTCATACACCCTTAATAGACACCCCCCCCCCAAACACACAAAATACAACTACATATTTTATTATTATTTGTCAATGTTTAATCTCAATTGAGGATAGGAAAAAAGGGTGTTTGTGATATCCTTATCCAAACATCCCTGCCTAGATTCCACACTTGTATCATGGTCCCATGTATGTTGTTTTTTCTCCTTAGGTTATATTTAGGGTTTCTTATGATATTTATTGTGATGTATTTTTTATAATAATCACAAGGAAAGGTATACTGAAATGAAAATTACATTTCTCTCATGAAATCATTCAACTACCTAGTATAAGTTTTTATTTTAATAATTTTAAATTCTTGATTTAATGGAACCATTTATTGAATATAACCTCTAAAAAATCCCTAATGAAAACCCATAACATTTTAAATTCATATAAAAAGAAGCAAAATTATATCGATAATATAAATCAAAACAACAATTGAAAATTATCACTAACAGTTCGTGCCACTCTTCAAAAAATAGTACACATAATTCATTTGATGATACATTGGATGCCATTTATAGTGTAGTGAGAAATTCCATTTCCCAAATTGATACAAAGCTACATCAAAGAGAGGTATTAAAACAATATTATTATGATAAATTATCATATGATGATATAAAAAAGAAACATATTAAAAAAAAATTATGTTTTTTGTTTCATATGTATAGAACTAGTGAACCACCAACAACGAGTGATAGAAACATTAACATTGATTGTGTATTGAAATAGATATTAAAAAAATTTGGGATAGGTTATGGATAGTGTTTAATCAGCCTCCATACAATGAAAATGAGGTTCCATTGTATTTTTTGAGAAATATTTATTGTGAATTTATTTTTTAGTAAATCCTAAATTATTTTGACATAAAAGCATCCCAAGGTAAGGGAGACAGTTCCTCATTTAATATACTTGGTGCCAAGTAGGAACAAAACTACCAAAACTATCCATAAATAAATACATGGAAAATAAAACATACTTTCATCCCAAAAATCATGTATGGTAGTACATATAAGGACAATGTTGATGTAGTTAATAGACTCACTCATGTCATAATTAACCATAGGATACATACACTAAGGAATTGTACATAGGTAATAAGTGGTGGCACATCTAGTAGTGTCTCTCTTATTATTGGTGTTTCACATGGTTGCACAACTAGTAGGCATACTATAATTCCTATGCATTATTGCACATCATGTGTAAGTGTCTTTAACAAACTATTTAGGTTAGACATATATGGGTTACATTTGTAAATCCAATAAACATACCCATAAAGACTATACACACATTTGTATATGACACTAGTACACAAATGTATATGCCATTTACAGTTGTTTCAACACCTAAGGACACTAGTAAAAAACAATATATTTCATATGTAGTTACTTTAGCACCTTTGGACACTAGTATGCAAAAATATATGACATCTAAAGTTGATTCATTACCCCATGTTAGCACACAACTAGATATCCTTGACTTATTTGTTTCAACATATGTATTCATAGAGGTAACTAATTATATTTTATTTATGTACATAAAGGTATATTAAATATATCTTTTAATGTGTTTACTTAATTTATTAATATTTGAATTATTTCATTTATTATTTATTTATATAATAACTGATATTTTAGGTATCCCACTTGGTTTGGATTTTGTTGTTAAGGTTATGATTAACACAGTAATATCCTACACTTAGGCTGGGAATGTAAATTGTCAAATTGCTATATTATTTTAATATTTTGTCTATAGTATAGTTTAAGTGTGTGTCCTTGTATGGTATTCCTCTCCTATTGCGATAGATAGAGACATAGGAAGAGAGAGGGAGAGAAAGATAGAGAACACACACACACACACACACACACACACACACACACACACACACACACACACACACACACACACACACACACACACACACACACACACACACACACACACACACACACACACACACACACACACACACACACACACACACACACACACACACACACGTGCGTGTCACTCTTTCTCTTCCTCTTACTCTCTCTCACTTCCACTTGTTATCACTATTTTATCTTTTTTTATCCCTCTTTTTCTCTCTCTTTATGTAGGAGTAATTTCAATTTAACTTAAATAGGTTATGCAATTTTTATTTTTCCTATTCCGTTTGTATATATGATGATATATTTTAATAGTACCCCATTTAGACCACACAAATATAATGATATAATTATAATTAACATTATAGTTCCCTTCTTTTTTCTCTCTTTTTATGTAAAAGGAATAATTTTAATTTATCTTAAAATAGTTTTATTTTTAATTGATTCATAATTGGCCTCTTTCATTTGCTGTTTATAAAGATGATGAAAGATGATATGGGTACCCCACTTGGATCATAATAACCTATGATTGATATTTTACTTGTGTCCCAAGATCTAGTATCTTTCTAGCGCCACCTGATTCACACACACAAATTGTTGAGAACACATAGCAAAATTGTATTTTTTAACTTCAAGTAATGATACTCTATGCCATATTTATCTTTGTATGTACATATATATAACCTTATATGTATGATCCATATAATTTTCCATCACTGATATATTCAAGGTCACACAACCCTAGGCACCTCTTAAGTGGTATGCAATGAGTCTATGATCACCTTGTTGCAATTTTTTTTGGCAACTCTATCATTTTATATATATCATTTTGATGAGTTATTTTCTAATTATTATATTATGAAACCACAATAGTTGTATGTGGTTGTGCCACATAAATTTGATCCTTTACATTATGAGCGGAGAGTCTCTCCCCGTAATGAGACATCCAACACCCTAGGTTCTACATCTATGGCAAAGATATGCAATTTATTTGAAGACACTGAGTGGTAGGAGAGTCAGTTATATTGCTAGGGGTAGTTGTATGTGTAGTTTATTTTATATGTTGATATGGACAATTTTGTACACTTAAATATGGTCCATATTGTATGCTTATATGGTCCACTTTGTATTCCTATATGTCTCATTTTGTATGTCTATATGGTATAAATTGTATGCTGATATAGCCCATGTTATATGTTATTATGGCATAATTTAGATACACTTACACACTATGTAACATATCTCTATGAATCATACAATGTTATAATTTATGTATACATATTTACTTTTTATATGTCATTATTATTTTTTATTGTTTTTATACATTATCCTTTCTAGAATTATTCAAAAATGAATAAGTTTACATAACATCGTTGTGTCATTGAAGGGATAACTAATGTTTATATTTCATGATTGTTGTTTAGAAACCATGCCTAGAAAAAAAAGTATAACATACTTCGATAAACATGAGAAGTTGTTTGTGAGGGTCTTTGTGACATGTATCTTGAAAACTAAATAACTTTGAAACATGATTTAAATCCATATAGATGAATCTTAAGCTCTTAAATTTCCATGTAGAATTCCTATAAGAGCCCACTATAGGTTTATCTTTTGTCAACCCCCTTTTACGTGCTCCATTGGCCCTTAGACTCAAAACTTGCAGGTATTAAAACATATCCTTGAAGAAGATCTTGTCATTCTTAAAGGGTAAAAATGGATCACAATTTGGGAAGTTGTTTTAGGTAAACCATGAGGGTAGATATGAGTTGTCAACTCTTGTTATTATATGGGGGAATCTTCTAAGTATCCATTAAAAAAATTTCTTCCACTCTAGATAAGGAAGAAATGATAAAAAAAAATCTCTCGTAGTAAAATCTTGCTTCATGGACCAAAAGTTGGTTAGTCTAATGCACAACCTTTGAATTGCGTGTCCAATCACTAAACCTTTTTTGTGGACACATCTAGATGGGTGTATAAACATAATAATGGCATTCATCTACTCTATGTCACCCCTACACCCAAAACTTGTAGGTAATTATATACATCCATTAAGATAACCTTATCGTTCTTAAGGGAAAAAATAAATCAAATTTTATGGAATCATTGCAGGGAAACTGTGAGGAATAGAGATGAACTGTCATATTTTTAGAATTTCGTGGGAGAGTTTTTTGATCACTTATTGGAGGATTATCCTAAATTCATACACTTTAATAGATAGTAAATCTAGAAGGAACATTTTTAAGTGCTTAGACTCAGGTGTAAGTTGTTCCTCGCTCCCTTTGCAACTTGTCTTATGTCGATTTTGTCCATAATATATAATAACCCTAATATAATCACCAGAAGCCAAATGAATATCAATAACTTTTATATCATCTAATTCCATTTTATGATATGAAGTGATTATTTTCAAGTTGATCTAAACAATGAAAAGACTAATGACAATATAAATAATATGATAAAATGAAAAATCTATGGTCAAATTATGCACCTATCTAACTTAATACTATGGTGTTTAATAGGGGACCGACTTAGGAGCATCGATATAAGGTTTTCCAAAATAAATAAATAATCACCGTAATAAAAGGTACAGTACCTCCTTTACTAAAACGAAATTAAATAAAGCATGAACAATATCACTACCAATGCTTGGCCGGGATGAAGAAGAACAAAAATACACAACTACATTTGCAAACATTGTTAATTGTGAGGAAAAAACACTTAGATCAATTCCCAACAAATTAACAAGATTCCCCACTTATCAGAAAAAAAAAAAAAAAAAAAGACTGTTCACAAATCAGATGCCATCAAAATCATGTTTCACATGTTAATTTCAATCCACAAATTTTACTTATATTGAATCCATATAAACTGTCTTTGAAGAAAGAAAAAAACGCTGGATAGCAGAGTCCCTACCACTCCTCGTGCGGTTGTAAGGGGCTATCATCCAAACGCAGGGACTTCCTGAATTCTTCCCTGAATTATATTGCATGTACAGATATCTGAGAGGATTTTTTTCTCCGCAAACTCCTAGAAAGTGTCTTGTTTATCCCCTGCATATTTGCATTCAATGGAGCAATAAAACATATTAAAGGAAGATGAACAAATCCAGAACGATGATGATGATGACTTTCAAAGAAGAAATAGAAATTAGGAAAAATCTGATAACTCTGTGTCACGTGATGCTGAATGTTTTGTTTTATATATAACTTTGTAGAAATTAGGAATAAATAGTCTATAAATATAAGTTGAACTTTGTTTTGTCTTATTTATTTATTTTTTAAAGTCAATGCTTCTTATAAATGGAAACGATAAGAAATATGTTTCTTTTATTATTGGAGTGTTTCAGTATCGTTATTATTAACTAAATAATAATATACAAAATGTTACATAATAAATGTTGAAATATGGAAATAAAATAATGAAGAACAAATTAATTTTGGGAATTTATAATAATTATACAATATACTAGTCTAACTTCTGAATGGTTAGGTAGATCCTCGACTTTATTAATATATATTTTTTAGATATTGAAACAAAAAGGAAAATATATATATTTTTATTTACGTACATTGAAAATTTTGAAATAATATTATTTACAATAAAATAGAATATTGTGTTTTATTTTAGAGTTAAAAAATATTTATAAAATGTATTATAAAAATTATTATTACATAGAATAAAGTATGTTTGTGTTTATTATGCAAAGTCATTACAACATATGGTGAGATTATCCTCACAAATATAATTAATACATTGTTAAGTTATCTGCAAATTTGATGTTATAAAAATAAAAAGGATACTTTATATATTTATATAAAGTAATATATAAATATATGATAACTTATTCAAATAATAATAATATATTTATACTAAATAATATTGATGTTTGTGAATATTTCATTTTATTTAGTAATTGGAAATTTTTAGGATCATTTGGAAGAAAATATTTAATTTATATATAATTTTGATGTGTGTGTGTGTCATTTGAATGAATTTTTAATGTATATTATTAGTATTATAAGTGTATATATAAACTATGCAAGACCTCAAATTGATAACATACATATAGTCATATTTAAGAATTATAAATATACAATTTAAATTTATAATTTAATTTATCTATTTCCAATTTTCCAAACTTTTGTCATGGATTCCCACGCTTAAACTCTTAATCCTTTACTATGAGTAGTTGTAAGATCGAAATTGGAAAAATTCGGTTTTAGGAAATTTTGTAGATAGGGTTAGTATATACCCTTCTAATTTATGATAGTCACTAAAGTGTACAAAGAAAATGTAAGTTGATAAACAACCATTACATAATTTTAGTTATGGTAAGAAAGTGTTCCAACAGTGATATTGATAAATGATTAATAAATAGTTGATGATTAAATGAGTTAAATAATTATTTATTTATAGATGAAAAAATTTAGACTATTTATAAATAATATATAGACAAATTTTTATAACATATGTAAATAAATATGAGATAAATTCAGTGTGACTTTTTTGAATATTTACATTTTGTTTCATTTTGAGATGCATGCTTAACCAAAACGTAGGTGGAATGAGCACACACTTCAAAGTAGAACATATAAAATCTAAAAATATTTATATAAATATGAGTTTCAACACTTTAGACCATTTTTTTAAAATACCTTATTTTTAAAATTTTTAAAAGAAAAGCACCCAAATCCCATGCAATTGATATAAAATCATAAATATGTAATTTTTACTTAAATTTAAATAAATAAAATAAAATAAATTGATATAGAATGTGTTGTCCAACATATCTCATTTATTCTCTAGAAACAGAGACCCCACTTATTTAAAATTCAAAAACAAATTTAAGAACTCAATATATACCTTTATTTGACATTACCAAATGTTGGTTATTATAATACATAACTTTTTACTTGCATGCCCAATCGACAAACCATCTTTGTGGACACAGTTATCCAATTTTGACCCCTCAAGTCAAAATAGGACCCCTATAGGCAAAAAATTGAACCTTAGTCAATCTAGGAGGTCCTAGTTGAGTCTGAAATACCTTATTAGCATTTATTAAGGTAAATTTGGAAAGATTAAGGTAAGTCTCTTTTATGTGTTTTAGTCTATTTGGGTCTCCTAAAGAAAAAAGGGTCAAAAGGATCATTTGTGGTACCTTTAAAAATGTGTCAAAGGTCAATAGGGGCCTTAAAATATGTCATGGTATGGACCAAAGAGTTTAAAGTCATAAAAAATTAGTTATGGGTAAGAAAAGTCAGTTTTAGGGGCTTCCCAAGTAAACACAATGTGGGAGGAGAGAGAATATGGAGATAAATTGGGTTGTTAGCATGCTCAGGTGTTTTTAGGTCTAAAACATTGATTATGTAGTATTTAAAAGGTTAGAGGTAGTAAAAAATGTCAAATCCCTCTTATCGGCTCCTTCACAAGCTCACATAGGCAAAATTGAAGTGGATGGTATGATGAGGAGAGGGAAGGTGGGAGCCTAAAAGATTGGGCATTGATTTTAGTCTTGGTTAGATTCATACCTTGGGTATTGGTTCTAAGATTAATCTTATTATCTTTATGAACAATCGCTAAAAAGTTAAGGGTCTAAAATCAACCAGTCAACCATGATAGGGGTCTTTCTTGAGCTTTTCAGGCAAAATGGTGGAATATTTTATAAAGGAGAAATTTTGTATGGATATTCAAAAATACTCTCAAGTCTTCTAAATTCTTTTTAAATCTTTCCATGAAGGTGAAAGATTAAAGAGACATTCATAGCTCCATTCACATTTATAGACTTTGTTCTACGTGTCTAAAAATTAAGGTGATTTGAATGGTTTGAATGTGTATCTCCAAGAGTTGAGAGATGTGTTTCCTAAAAAATTATGTTGATGCAAGAAAAGGCATGGTTTATAATCCTAACCATCATGTGTATTTCTTTCAAATGTTCCTACACAAGCTTGCAGACCTATAGGTCTACAAATTCAATAAAATTCATGGTTTTCAATGTCTAAGTGAATGTTTTACACATGAAAACACTATAATAAGTTCCAATCAAAGGTCATGGATATATGAAAGTCTTCAAATGTATTAAACCCATTAATGATTTGGGATAATAGACCTAAAAAGAGTTATATATAGGACTGTGACTAGGTTGGCAATGAATACAGGGGTTCTGAAGTGTTTTGAGAATCTAAATTAACTTGGAATACAATGAGGATAGACCCATGCTAACATGTTCAATCACTCCAAGATATCATGATATTGTAATATGCCAATTTAAAATTGATATAACATTGTAGACCTTTCCTTACGACCACCTACAATCAATTGAGGTTGTCTTAGATAGTAAGATGATGGAGCAGAGTCTTCAAGGCATTGGGAAGTTACTAACAATAACATGATATAGATCATTTTGAAGGTTTGGAAATAGGTTTGAAAGGCCAACTCAAGACTCACATACATAGTCAAACCTAGTGGAGAAGTATAGACATTAAAATACCATAGAGGCCTGAGACATTAAGAAAGTGGAAAGAGATTCAAAAAATGAGAATTCTAGGTCTAACCACAAGATGTATCTCATATCTAGTTGTTGAGATAGTGAGACATCTTCAGACCTCAACCTAGGATCAAACACCTAAGATCAATGTTCATAGATTAGAATTAAGGTGCAAGGTATAGATTTGAAGAAAGTTTCAAACTGGGAAGATTTACCTTAGTTTCTATAAAAAGGGAATATACTCCACAAAATGTCATCTCATGGTGAAAGTCCATGAGGTCTAGGTAAGCCTAATAGCTTCGTTCTTGTAGCTAGGCCTAGAGGTAACATCTTAACAAAAGAGGAGGATGTAAGGTCAAGAGAGAATGATGGTTTAATGGGATTTCAACTCAGCCAAGATCCTAATGGAAGTAGTTAAAGAATTAAAGTGTCAAGAAACCAAAATGAATGTATAAAATTTTAAGTAACACCTATAGTGTAATGATGGTAAAGGGATAATTACATGGCCTCAAGGCAGAAATGAGTCCATTCAGGTATAAGATGGAGATGACCATGTATAAATATCTCTCAAAATGATAATATCACCCTTCTGTGTGATCCTCAGAGGCAAGGATGAATAGAGTAAAGTTGGGCAAAAGTTCTTAAGCTCTATTAAATATAGGAAAGCACACACAAGCCTATGTATGGCTGGTATGTGTGATGTTTGTTTGAATGATTAAGTGGCTACCTCAAGCCCAATAAAGTATATAGAGATATAATGACAGGTGAATCAAGATCTCACATACCCATCCTATTACTTAGTGAATCTCATGTGAAGGAAGGTACATAGTTAATAATGCCATTAGGCCAACTGACCTAAGACACTTCATGAGCAATGCAACTTGTAGACCTAGTGTATTGAGAGAAAAGGATGAATGGCAGAGTCTTAAGGTATTATTATATGATGTGTATGATTTAATTAGAGGTGAATAAGTGTTGAGGAGGTCCTAAAGTCACTTTTACCACTCATATATGGTCACATACTTAGAAAACCTAGTCTATGCCAATGAGGCCTAGAACTAGGCATGAACCCCAGGTTTCTAACTTCACTCCTATGATCATGTGATCTTCCAAAGAAATGTGAGATATTTCATGGAATAATTTAGGGCTGATGAGACTCATTATTTTGTAGAGGACAACTTTGATTAGCCATTTTTTCCTCAATTTGTCTCAAGGTCTCCAAAATACATAGGTAGCTACCTGAGAGATAACTTCTTTCACTCCCACCTATACAAACGATATACATGGGGTATTGAGAACTTAAGGAGAGTTGAGGGATGTCATGTAATTTAAATGAGTGGATTTTTTTCAAATTTTAGGGGTCTAACCTTTATGAACCATTGCTAATAATATAAACTACCTAAAACCCTCCTAAAACCCTCATAGGAGCTCGATGAGAAATATATGAAGAGAAATGCATATAGAATGGGTAAATTGGATTGGAAAATGATTTGGATCTACTTGGCACTCTATAAGGCTCTTAATCACTCAATTATTTTGTACCATCACTTATACATATGGGTTGAATTCTATGTTTTCTACAATATTTGAGGTGATTTGAAGGTGAAAAAATGAATATATGGGTGAAAGCCATGGTGGAAGGCATGTGGAGATGTGTTATAACTTATTAGACCCTATTCTCACCTCAGTCATGTATGGAGACTCCTATGGTAAGATAATTATTAAAGACAATCTTAGATAGAATAGTAAGAAGCAAGGTAACTATCAAGTTGAATATGACAAGAATGGTTTTGAGTCTTATTAAGGTCTACATGATATACCAAAGGAAAACTAAGTTTTAAAGATGTGTCTCACATCTCTATAATGAACCATATTGAGTATGTGCAAGTCATCCTAGTGATAAGTGTTGGAAACTAGGGTTAGAGGGTTAGTTAGTTGCTACAAGGAAGTAAATACCAAGTGGTAAAGAGATGATTATCAGTTGGAGGGGTCTATAATGACTTGAACCAATCATGTATACACCTTGTTAAGTGAGTGAGTATGTGTCAATGACCTCCAAGGTAAGTCTAGATAGTTTATGGACTCTTCATCAAGAAGAGTAGTTTCAAGAAGGACAATGAAATACCCCTACACCAAATTTAGGAAAATGTTATATTTCAGATAGAGACTTCTCCATGAAAAAATCATGATCTATTTTATAACTCTTTATTTTGAATTGTAACTAGTCTTCAATACTTGACACTTGGTATTGTAACTCTCCATCATAACTCTTTTTCTTTCTTCTCCTATTGATCTATATATTGAATCCATTTTGGCATTATAAACAATCCAAAATTAGAATGACAAAGCCATAATATTTTGACATCTTGTTTTGCCTTTAAATAAAGTTATTAATATTGTTTAGTCTTTAAATTTCTTACCTAAGTATGTCAAGTAGACTACCTGGATGAAAAGTGATGATTGTTTCTCCTTACTTCCATTCTACTCTTGCATGTATTGTGTAAGTAATATTTATTCTAACAGGTCTAATGAAGTGTAAGTGATTGTTAGGTGTATTTGAAGTGTAAATAATGTTATTAGTGACTAATATTAGACCTTATATTCATCCACCTTTATAAATTCATGATAATTAGCCTTCATGTATAAACACTTTTGCTAGAAGAACCTTGAGTTGTGATTAGTTTTAATTATTTGCCTTTATAATGCAAGTTCAAGTATGTTTGTGGAGATATCCTTGGTGTATCACCTCCATTAATATAGTTTAATTTCATTTTTATTCCTAATTTTAACCCCAAAAAGTGATTACACTAGTGTAGTTGAGAACCTAAATAGATAGATCAAGGGAGCTAGCCCATAACCCATAGATTTATCTCTTGTAGTAATTTGCTTATATTCAAAGATAGTTCCATGTTATCACAAATTTTAAAATGTATAATTTAATTATCTAGGGTGAAAATTTGAGATATAATAATTATAGAATGTTCAGTGGGATATGTGTTCCAAGAAGGTTATTCAAGGTGGATATTGGTCTTGACAATAGGGGTGATGTAATAGTCTACTTCTTGCAATATCTAGTGACTCCAAAAATTGGATCTTGGTTGAAGACTAGTGAAATATTTGATGCCTAAGGTAAACACAATATCTTATACTAAAGGCATTCCTTATTACTCAGTCAAAGAAAATAGATTTGCTAGCACCCATCCTTACCCAAAGAGATCCTGCCTTGCTCATAGACATATAAGAAGGATTTTGATTGGCCTAATCTTGAAAAATCTTAAATCTATCATGGCAATGAAACTAAATTTTTTTTAATTTAAATGGATATAGTCCTAAAATACTTGCCCATTATGATGACATTCTCATATCAAACCTCAAAATTGTCCCTTCATACACAGGGGCGACTTCCATTACTCTTATTAAACATATTAGAAACATTTTCAAATTCTACAATATACATCATATCATTGAGGAGAATATAAGCATTAGGTTTTCGGTTAGTTATTTTAAGGGGAAGGATCTTGATTGGTATGGTAATTTGATTCTTAATTCTATCACTACATAGGATGAATTGGGTGATGCTTTGAGGAAAATGTTTAAGGATAAGAGTGACAACTTATCATTGGCTAAGAAACTAAATAAAATAAATATATCACCTCAAGAATCTATTCAAGACTTCAACATAAGGTTTCAAAAGACATGGGATAGGATCCCAGCCTTGGTAAGACCTATTGCATATGATGCTTTCCTTTATTATCTTAAGGCTTTTGATAGTGATATTCATATGATGGTATAATCTATGGGAGGGGATACATTTATTAATGCCTATAAAGTAGTTATTAGAGTTGATACCTATTTGATTCAGGCTAGGACTATTTTTACAAGACCCCTTATTCCTCTATTCCCTGATTTACAAACCTCTACACCTGTTGTTTCTCTCATACCTACACCAAAACATAAGCTGCCCTACTCAATCAACTAAATCTAATGAGATATAAAGAGTGAAGGATATTGAGTAAGAGATTTTAGGTCTCAAAAAGATCATACAACAAAAAATGGAGAACCTTCCAAATCCCTTATCAACACAATTAGTCCTATCTAGACTATCAAGGAAATAAACCACCTTTTCAAGGTCATATTCAAGGTCAAGGGGAGCTAGCTCAAGCAAAATCATATAATGCTTATAATTCAAATGCTCCCTCTACCTCAAAAGCATTACTACCTACTAAAAATATCCTTGTACAAGATAATGAGGGTCAGACTCCATGGGATAAACCTCATGATCTATCTACCTATGCCAATGAGTCATTCAATCAAGCTTTCATGACACATTTGGGAACAATGGTAGTCATGAGTCAAGATGAGGTACCTAGTGGAGGAGAGGATGATGGAGAGAGTGATCAAGTGGAGCCTACTTTATTCAATTATAAACAAGAAGACTCATGTGTTGTGAATGCTAAGATTTATTTCACACCTTAGAATTCTTAAGTTATAGGTAGCATTATTCTTATTAGTGAAAAATTTAAGGTTAGTGTCTCTTTCGCTAACATTGCAGAGCAGATGAAGAAGGCTCATTTAAGTGTATCAATGTGTAATACAATAAAAATACCTATAAAAGTATACCTAATAAAAGTAGATCTATCCAAACTTAGAATTGTAACCAAGTAGCCTAGTGGAAAAAGGGAAGCCTTGACAAACACATTGAAGCATAGTGAGGGATAGCCAAACAAAATTGAGAAAGTAGATAAACCTCCTCCATTTTATCTCTTTATCATCATTGGGGATGCTTTGGTTCATAATTATTTTATTGATAGTGGAGCAAGTACTTCAGTCAAGGCCCAAGAAATTAGTTGATAAGTTGAATTTGAAGTATGATCCTTATTCCAAGGGAGTGTTACAATTGGATGGGTCATCTGCCAAGATAATTGGCACAATAAAATGTTTGAAAATTATTATTCATGTTTATCATACTTTTACTATTTTTAAATATGTTGTGGTTGTGGATGTGCCACCTCACTTTGCCCTTTTTTTGTCAAGATATTTTATTACTAAGATTGGAGGATACTTGACTTCTAATTGGTCTTATATGGCATTAAGACTAGGTATGGTGATAAAGTATCAATAAAATGTGAACCTCTATCTAAATTTCATGTAGATCCATATGTACCTAATACATCAAACATGAATTGTAATATCAAAGATGAAGAAGATATTCCTAGTGATCAATAACCTCTAACACCTCTTGACGACATAACTAACTTATTCCCTGATGAATGGGGAGTTGAGTAGTAAGGATTTGATCCATATGAGAATATTTAAGAAATAGATCTTGGTACATACATTCTCCATGAAGAATGTGATGGGTCTCTTAAGGAAAATTATAATGATACTCTAAGATAGGCTACATGGGATAAATACCTTTTGCACATGGATTATGATGTTAATATTCCATCTATAAAAGAACATGATAGTCCTAGTGAGCATTTAGTTATTCTTGCCAAAGAAGAGAATATTCATGAGCATGAACCTCAAGAAAATGTAGATGATATGTAGCAAAAATTCAATGCTATAGTGTAGAAGTTTAAAGAGGTAAGTAGGTCTATAAATCCTCAAAAGGAATATAGACATGATGATGAGGTCAATCATGTACCTAATGATCACAAAGAAGAACATGGGGTCTATAATAACTATAAAACATGTTTGGTATACCATGAAGTGTTTGGAAAACTATAACATAGCCTTGATGACTCCAAACAACAAACATATCATAATTCAAATACATATGAAGTTGGGAAGGGTTTCATGACTCCCAATGATGAAATTGAGGAGTGCCAAGTGGACGTGATAAAGGTCAAACAAGCTATAAAGTCAAACAAACCTCTAGGAAAGATAGATGGAGTGTTCATGAGAGTTCCCAATGATACACTTGTAGTTAGTAGAAGATCCAAAAATGGTAATTCATTTGATTATCTTCATTAGCCAATTTTCATTAACATACATTCTTTATATGATGGTTTGTTATCATGGAGCATTAATGATTCTAGAAACATTGTCTTTGACCCTAGTTGAAGTAAAGAATAAGTTGTCCATCACCTCAAGTGTTTTTAGGTATTGTATATATTAGGATAGGTTTGTGTTTTCCATAAGTGTTGGGCACATTGTTTGGTGTGAGTTGTTTGTGTGTTTTCCCTAAGTACTTAGATAACACATGTGTGTGTCTTGTTTTATGTGTTTTTGTATTTTTTTGTGGTGGTGTGATTTTTGAGTATTTTTATATGGATATCATTTTCAATTGAAGCATATGATTTATTCCATTCCCAAAGGAAGGACAAGGCAACTTGTCCTTAACATATCATGCATGCTACCCCTATGAGTCACCAATTTGTTATTCAATTTTGACCTCCAAGGTCAAAATAGGACCCATATAGACAAAAAATTGAACCTTAGGCAATTTAGGAGGTCTAATTTAAGTCCAAATACCTTATTAACATTTATTAAGGTAAATTTGGAAAGATTAAGGTAAGTATTATTTATGTGTTTTGGTCTATTTGGGTCTCCTCAATAAAAAGGGGTCACAAGGGTCATTTTTTGTGCCTTGAAAAATGTGTAAAATTTAAATTTATGTCAATAAGGGACTTAAAATATGTCATGATATGGAATAAAGAGTTTCAAGTTATAAAAAGTCAGTCATGGGCAAGAAAACTCAGTTTTAGGGGCTTCCCAAACAAGTACAAAATTGGAGGAGAGAGAATATGTAGATAAATTAGGTTTTTAACTTCATCAAGTGTTGTCAAGTCCAACATAGTTATTATTTAGAATTCATAAGGTTATAGGAAGTAAAAAATGTCATATCTATCTTATCGACTCCATCACAAGCTCACATAGGAAAAATATAAGTGGATGGTATGGCCAAGAGAGGGAAGGCAGGAGCCCAAAAATTTGGGCATTGATTATATTATTGTCAAATTAAAATATTGGGAATTGGTTCTTAAATTAATATCCTTATATTTATGAATAATCCCTAAGAAGTTAAGGGTCTAAAATCAATGAGTCAACCATGACAGGGGTCTTTCTTGAGATTTCTAGGCAGAATGGTGGAATCTTTTCTAAAGGATAAATTTTGTATAGGTCTTCAACAATACTTTCAAATATATTGAAGTATTTTTCAATCTTCCCATAAAGGTGTAATTTTTAAGATACAGTCATAGCTCCATTCACATTTGTAGACTATGTTTTGTGGGTCTAGCAATTGACATGATTTGAATGGTTTGAATGTGTATCTCTAGGAGTTGAGAGATATTTTTCCTAACCAAGTATGTTGATGTAATGAAAGGCATGGTTTTTGAGACTAATAGTCATGTTTATTTATTTGAAATGATCCTACATAAGGTTGCAAACTTGTATGTATGAAAATCCAATAAAGCTCATGGTTGTTAGTGTCCAAGTGAATGTTTTACACATGAAAAAACTATAATAAGTTCCAATAAAATGTCATGGATATATGAAAGTCTTAAAGTGTCTTAAAGCCATTCACTACTAGGCTAACATACCTAACAAGAGCTATATACATGAATATGATTGGGTTAATAGTGAGTACAAGGGTTGGGAAGTGTTTTGAAAAGCTAAATGAACTTAGAATAAAATGAGGATAGAACCCTCCTAACATGTTCAATTAATGTAAGATATCATGCTACTGTAAGATGCATAATCAAAATTCATATAACATTGTCGACCTTTCCTTATGGCCACCTATAATAGGCTGAGGTTATCTTGGATAGTAAGATGATGGATAAGATTCTTCAAGGCATTTATAAGTGTCTTAAGATTTCAATAACAACATGATACATAGACTTTGGAAAGTTTAGAAATAGGTTTGAAAGGCCAAATCAAGACTCACATACATAGTCAAACCTAGATGGAGAGGTACAAAAAACATAATACTAGAGAGGCATGAGACATTGAGAAACTGGAAAGAGATTCAATAAATGATAATTCTGGGTCTAACCACAAGATGGATCTCATATCCACTTGGTGAGATGGTGAGACATCTTCAGTCCTCAACCTAGGATCAAACACTTGAGATCAATGTTCATAGCTTGGAATAAAGGTGCAAGGTAAAAAGTTCAATAAATTTGGATAATGGGAAGGTTTACCTTAGTTTATTTGAAAAGGTAATATTTTCCACATAGTGTCATCTCATGGTGAAAGTCTATGAGGTCTAGGTAAGCATAATAACTTCGTTCTTGTAGCCTAAGCCTAAAGGTATCATCTTAAAAAAAGAGGAGGTTGTAATTTCAAGAGAGAAGGATGGTTGAATGGGATTTAAACTTAGTAAATATCCTAATGGAAGTGCTTAGATAATTACAATGTAAAAAATATAAAATGAAAATGGAACATTGCAAGTAACACCTATAATACATTGATGGTAAAGGGATAATTGCATGGTCTCTAGGTAGAAATGAGTCCATTCAGGTGTAAGATGGATATGATCATGTATAAATCACTCTCAAAGTGATAATATCACACTTACATGTGATTATAATAGGCATGGATGAACAAAGTAAGTTTGGATAAAGGTTCTTAATCTTTATTTAAATATAGGAATGCACACATAGGTCTATGTATGGCTGGTATGTGAGATGCTTATTTGAATGATGAAGTATCTACCTAAATCCCAAGAAAGTATACACATATCTCTTGAAAGGTGATTAAATCACTCGCATAAGAATCCTATTACTCAGTGAATCTCATGTGAAGGTAGGTACACAATCAGTACAACCATCAGGGCAATTGACCTGAGACAACCCATGAGCAATGCAACTTGTAGACCTAGTGCATTGAGAGAAAATAATTAATTTAAGAGTATTAGGGTACTATGGGATGATTTTTAGGATTTAATTTGAGTTTAATAAGTTTCTATGAGATCCTATAGTCACTATGACCACTCATAGGTTGTCACATACTCATAAAACCTAGTTTATGCCTATGATGCCTAGAACTAGGCATGAACCCCAGACTTTTAAATTCACTCTAATGATAATGTGAACTTTAAAAAAAATGTGTGATATTCATGGGATAATGAAGGGTTTATGATACTCATTATTTTGTAGAGGATAACACAAATTAGCCATTTTTGGCCTCAATTTCTCTCAAGGTGTCTAGAATGCATAACTAACTAACTAACTAAAAGACAACTTATTTCACTCCCACCTATATTAATGAGATGAATGGGGTCTTGAGCACTTATGAAAAGTTTAGGGAGGTCATGTAATTGAAATCAATGGCATTTATCAAATGTTAGGGTCTTAACCTTTATGAACCATTCTTAAGAATCTAAACTACCTAAAACCCTCATAAGAGCCTGATGAGAAATATATGAAGAGTAATACATACATAAATGTTCGATTATCCTATAAAATCATTTGGATATAGTTGTAACTCTCTTAGGCTTCCAATCACTTAATTATTTTGTACCATCACTTGTATAGATGGGTCAATTTTTGTGTTTTCTACAAGATTTGAGGTGATTTAAAGGTACACAAAGGAATATATGGGTGAAATCCATGGTGGAATGTATGTGGAGGAATTTTATGACTCATAAAACCCCATTATCACCTCAATCATGTATGGATACTCCTCCGCCAGGATTATTGTTATAGGTAGTCTCGAATAGAATAATAAGAAGCAAGGTAACTACCAAGTTGAATATGGGAGGTATGGTTTTGAATCTTCTTGAGGTCTACATGATATACAAAAGGAAAAATAAGCTTTGAATAAGTGTCCCACATCTTTTCAAGTAACCTATTGTAGTATGTACAAGTCACCCCAGTGCCAAGTGTGGGAGCCTAAGCCTAGAGGGCTAGTGAGTTGTTGTAGAAAACTAAATAATAAGTGGCAAAGAGATGATTATTAGTTGGAAAGGTGCATAATGACCTTAAAAAATCATGTTTAGACCTTATCAAGTTATTTCACAAGTGTCAATGACCTCTAAGGTAGTTTTAGATAGTTAGTGGATTGCTTATCAAGAATAGTAGTTTCTAGAAGGACAATGAAGTACCCCTACACCAAATTTAGGAAGATGTTATATTTCAAATAGACACTATCCAAGAAAACCTCATGATATATTTTATAACTCCTTTTTCATTGTAACTAGTCTTAAATACTTGATACTTGGTATTGTAACTCTCCAACATCACTCTTTCTCTCTCTTCTTTTATTTCTATATATACTAAAGCCATTTTAGCATTGTAAACAATCCATAATTGGCATGGAAAAAAATAATAGTTTGACATATTTTTTTTCCTTTGAATAAAGTTCTTAAGCTGGTTTAGTCTCTAAAATTCTTTCCTAAGTATGTCAAGTACACTACTTGGATGATAAATGATGATTATTTCTCTTTGCTTCTATTTTTCTCTTACATGTATTATGTATGTAATATTTGTTCTAATAGGTCTCATGAAGTGTAAGTGATTGTTATGTGTATTTGAATTGTAAATAAGAATAGTAGTGACTAATATTAGACCTTCTATTCATCCACCTTTATAAATTCATGGCAATCTACCTTCATGTAAAAATAGTTTTTCTAGAAGAACCTTGAGTTGAGATCAATTTTAGTAATCTAATTTCATAGTGTAAGTTCAAGTATATTTGTGGAGATATCCTTGGTGTATCACATCTATTAGTATAGGTTAATTTAATGTTTATTCCTTCCTTTTCACACCAATAAGTGATTAGACTAGTGTAGTTGATAACCTAAATAGATAGATGTTGGGAGCTCTCCCATAATCTAGAGATCTATCTCTTATAGCAATATGCCTATATTTAGAGATAGTTCCATGTTATCCAAAATTTGAGGTTTGATTGACTTCTCTAGTGTGAAAATTTTGGATATAGAAAACATGTCGATATGGATGTATAAAATAAGCAATGACCTTTTTCTACCCTCTGACACTCCCTAGAATTGAAACTTGAAAGTTTTCATAGGCACCCTTGAAGATAATATTGTCATTATTAAGGGGAAAAATAGACCAAAATTTGTACAACCATTGTAAGCAAACCATGAGGGGTAGAGACAAACTATCAACTCATAAAATTTCATGAGGGATTCATATTATTAAACTTATAGAATTATCTTCCACTCTTGATGAAGAAGAAATGGCATCACATTTTATATCATAGTGAAATTTTGCTTTAGGGACCAAACGCTTATCAACATAACACACAAATTTTGACTTAAACACCCAATAGATAAAACATATTTGTAAACATGTTTGTATGGGCATATAAACCAATTAATTCATTTTTTACACCATCTTGTATCCCCCAGACCACAAATTTAGGAAGTCAGATGCATCCCTTAAAAAAATATTATCATTCTTAAGGGAAACAAATAAAATTTTTGGTAGTTATTTCAAGAAAATCATGAGGAGTAGATACATAATATTAGCTCCTAATATTGAATGGATGATTAGTTTATAATCCATTTGATGATTCTATTACACTCTTGTGTAGGAATAAATGGAAACATGTTTTCTCTTGAAATAAAATATTACTTTAGGGACCAAAAGTTGGTATGCATAACATGTAAATTTTGAATTTCACACCTAATCAATAAACCATCTTCACAAACACAACCAGATGGCTATAAAAATATAGTAAAGGTCTTCATAATACCTCAATAAGAACCTATAATTTAAAAATTAAAGTAGTTGTATACATCCCTATAAAATAATATTGTTATTCTTAAGGGTAAAAATTAATCAAAATTTATGTAGTTATTACAGGCAAATTGTGAGGCAAATAGATAAACTGTCAACTCCTAAAATTATATGGGATTAATATGAGTACCCAATAGAGTTATATTCTAGTATTAATGAGGATTAAATGATAGTACATTTTCTCTTGAATTGAAATCTTGATTTAGGGACCAAAAGTTGGTAAGTATAAAGTATAATTTTAGACTCACATGCCCAATTGATGAACTATTTTTGAAAACACATCCATATGGATGTACAAAATTAGGAATGGTATTAATAATCCCTAAATTATCACCTATACCTAAAATTTTTAGGTATTCAAACTAATCCTCAAAGATAATCTTATTGTTCATAAGGGAAACAATTGATCAAATTTTATGCAACTTTTATGGGCAAACTATTAGGGGAAAATAAAAATAGTTAACTCATAAAATTACATATGATAGTACTATGGGAACCTTATGGAGTATTATATTATAATATCAACATGGAAGAAATAGTGGCACCTTTTATCTCACAGTGAAATCTTTCTACAAGGCCTAAAATTTGGTCAGTATAATTCGTAACTTTTGACTTACGAAGCCAATTGCCAAACCATATTTGTAGACACATTTGGATGATAGTATAAATTTATGAATTTATTTATTATTTAATCCATTGAAACTCAAACTAAAAAAGTTCAGGTAGTCAAACGCATCCCTTAAGATATTCTTGTGTTTTAAAGGGGAAAATATAATGAACTTTACACAATTATTGTATGCAAATGGTAAGAGATATAAATGAGTTGTCATCTCTTATAGTTGTATGAGGGAATAATATAAGCACCCCTATAGGATTATGTTCCACTATAGATGAGAAATAAATGGTGGAAATTTTTCTCTCACAATGAAAGCTTGATTTAGGGACCAAAATTTGGCTAATATAACACACAACTTTTGACTCATTTTTCCAATTGAGGAAACATATTCGTAAAAACATCTAGATGGCTATATAAATGTAGAAATGGACTTATTCCTACCTTATACATAATAGAAAATTTAAAATTTCATGTATTTTGTAGACATCCTTGAAGAGATTCTTGTCATTCTTAAGGGGAAAATGGATTGAACTTTTCACAATCGTTACAAGTAAACTATGAGGGGTAGAGAAGAAATATCAACTCCCACAACTATATGATGTATTACTTTCAACATGACATAGAGGATTATTTTACACTATCAACAAGGAATAAATTATGTCATATTTTATCTCACAATGAAATAGTTATTTTAAGACCAAATGTTGGCTTGAATAACACACAACTTTTAACTCACTCATCAAATCAATGAAACGTCCTCATATACACATGTGGATGGTCTATAAGTTAAAGAATGACATTCATCCATACTCCTTCATCCCCAAAAATCAAAGAATTAAATCATTCAAATACATACCTAAATATAATCTTGTCATTATTAAGAAAAAAAATAGAATGAACTTTGCATAGCTATTGCATACAAACCATAAGGGGTAGAGATGAACCTCAGCTCCTAAAGTTTCACAAGGGAATAATTTGATCACCCCCTAGAGTATTATCTTCCACTCTAAATTATGATGGATTATCTATGCTCAACATGTATTAATTTTTTATGCTTTTTTTTGTTTCAATAAGATAATATTCTCTATTTATGACACCAACTACATGAAAGTGGAAGCTGATCCAGTACCACTAACCTACATTAAATGTGTCAGTAATGATTTCAAACATAAATAAATACATAATGATAAAGTAATTATAAATCAAATACTCTAAATCAAATAAATTAACTTTTCTAATTCGAAAATTAAGTTTAATTCAATACTAACCTTAGCAAGTCAATCAAATGTACCTTCAAGATCAAATCTATTTTAAGTGTTTCAAGAATTGCTTCATGCTTAGATTTAAAAAAATCCATAATTTTTTTTTGTGAGGATTTAAATGAATTTTATCAATTGAATATTTTAAAAGATAACCAAATTTTAATAATGAAGTATCACCCCATTTGTTTCAAAGTTCTCAAACAACCATTGCTTTACTTTTTTAGGGAAGTATCTATAAACCCAAGTTCATGTAACCATCACAAATTAAGTGGGATAAACTTGGTATTCCCCATCTATGAAAGTTGTGGTTAATTTATTTTTTCCCCTACACAATAAGACAATTATTAGTATGTTCTCTCATTATTGTCCTTAGGTGTAATTACTATGAAAACATGCCCTAAATTTAAAGTGTAATCAAATTTTAAGGACATGTAGGGAAAAAAGTAAAATATCACTAATATTTAAGCCTATATTTTCATTGTAATAAACTTTACTTGGTTGCACAACATATGAGATGTGGTCATAGTTAATTATTGATGCTTTTTCATGATCCCCTAATGATTTTAATGAATGAATAGTCCCCTTAGGAACTAGGGGTCTAAAATACCATTGTTTAACCAATTTTTTTTGACTCTATAGATGAAATTTATGGATTATATAACACTTTAATATTTTAAACTTGGAAAACTCAGACCTTGGTTGTTCTTCTCAATTTTGGACCTTTCCCAATTCCATAAGTCTCACACATTCTCTATATTTTCCCCCTTGGTCTATATCTTAGTCTGATCAGTCTTATGTTGATGACCTAGGACTTTTATCTTGCTCAATATTCTCAAAATGTACTTATCTTCCACTTTTTCAAGTTTTTAGCTTGTACCTACTTTCCTACTCCCTAGACACTAACATATGGGACAAACACTAACATCGATACAAGTTTACTGACTCAACACAAGAATTTAGTTACTTAAAGTCATGTATTTTGAAAATGAAATGTATCTAATGGTCAACCTAAGTTCTTTAGTGCAAGTTACTTATCCAGAAGGATTGATATAAATATAAGATCAATCATCATTCATTCCTCACCTAGCAACACGAGAACAATACCTAGTATTCTTACTAAATATAATTTAAAAAGAACTCAATTGAGTGAATATTCCCTATTTATATACTAGTAATGGGAACAACACATCTATAGGTCTAAGTTACTAAAGAAACATCCCAAGAGCCCTATTTGCCAAGTTAAAATCTAGGTCACTATTTTAATTTGCACATATAACATGATTCACATAAAATATAATAGGTAGGGGAAAAATACATTAGTCTAAGGACCTCTTTAGAGTATTGGCTATATATGAAACACTCACTGGTAAAGGGATATTTGGGGTCTTCTTGACACTGTGTGCCCACTAACCAATTTTTCTCCAAAGTCATTATGAAGATAAAGAACTAGGGTTTTTACATTTCATGAGGAGTGATAGTCCATGACCTAGATTTAAATACACCATAGTAAAGGTGAATTCAAATCCATAAGAATCTAGGTGGTTTAATACTTTTCTATCAAGTTTTATGTATAGTACACTTACATCAAACCCAAAAAATAATGTTGATGCAAGCATCCCAAGATGATGTTAGTGTTCAGAGCTTTAAAAGCATCCAATCTAGAATCTGATGACTATTTTAGAATCTCCTTCCAACTTTGTTTCTACCTGTTCTAGATCCAATACAATGTTATCATTATAACGAAGCATAATACTTATATTTTAAATTTTCATGTATAACTTATTTTTATTTTTTATATTTATCTTATTCTTAGCATAATAAATTCAGTGTATGTTTATATATGAGTTTAGCACCCAATTGGCCTAAAATAAATTTGATTATCACCCTTTTGCATTATAATTTTAATATTCTAAAACCTATCTACACAAAATATTATCCTCATCCATTTTCATGTTAAACATTTGATGAATCTGATATTTGAACATAAAACCCTAGGTCAATTAGAGTTTTCTAATTTTTTTATTATTGTACTTTGTTGAAAATTTTAATATTTTCATTTGTGAAGCAATGGAAAATGTTAATGAAAAAAATGATTCCAAATGGAAGATAAATAAGCATTAATTACTCATCTCAATAAGAATAAGAGCTTAATGGATGCATTTTTATATGCTATAAGACATGAAATAACTAAACAAGATAAAACTAAAGATGCCTCACCTAGTGATGGTGAAACCTTAGAGGGTACTATAACTAAGTCCATACCTATATATCCACCAATATTTAATGGAGCCATAAATTATGTCTTCGAATATTTGTTTCTTGAAAACCAAAACACTCTTGCTACATCTACCATGGAATTACCAATTGTTTCAATGTAAATACCAGTTTTTATGCCTATTACTACTCAAACCATGTTTACATCCTCTTTGGAGACTATTCAAATTATTAATCTAAATCCCACTAGGTCTATAGTTCAAACACTCCTTCAAGTTATAAATACCTTAGAGGACAAGGTTATGAATATTGAAAAAAATGCTTTAAATTCCCCTCATGCTATTAATTCGTAAGATGTATTTCATAAGCCTCTTACACTTGAGATCTCTTTTTTCCCTTTTCAAACTAGTTTTATTACACCTAGGTATCCATTTTATGATGTCAAATGTGATCCTAAACAACGTCTTTGATATTTTTATTTAAAATGCCTTGATTATTCCTCTAATGATGAAATTTTGACCAGATTATTTACAATAAGCCTCAAGGAATATGATTTAAAGTGGTTCTATGATTTATCTCTCCAATTATGAAAGCATTTAAACCTTTTATAGACCAATTTTTAGCACAATTTTCCATTAATATTTTTGAAAAGGTTACCTATGCTCAAATTGTCAAAATCAAATAAGGAACCAATGAACCCTTCAATGAATATGGCTTAAGATATAAGATAATGTTAGCTAAAATGACCAATACTCTAGAAAATAAGGATTTTCAAGCTATATTCGAGTAAAGTTTGCTTGCTACTTTACTTGAGTCCATTATTTTTAAGAAGTTCATATATTTTGATGATTTATTCCATGTTATACAAGACCATGAAATGAAGCTTATTTCATTGAATAAGTTCAAGTATGTATCTAACACACTAGATGCATATACATCTAGTACTAAATTTGCAATAAAAACAAGTTATAAGGTAAAACCTCCTAAGCCTAAAAAGGAAAAACCAACCATAATTAACATAGTTTCACAATAGCCTAATTAACTTGTCTTATCCAATGCACCAAGGAGATAGTTATCTCATTTACCTAAGTCCCCAACTTTATTACTCCCTTAGCTATTAGATTGTTAACTTATATCTCTCCCTCACCCTATCGAGGTTGATATGTGTAGACCTCTACCCAAAAGATATGATGTAAATTCTTATTTTGATTATCATCACAGACTAGGTCATTCTATAAGAATGTTATTTACCTTGAAGCACAGTATCAAATATCTTATTGATGACCAAAATCTTGCATTTGAGGATCCTCCAAAGGAATAAAGCTCACAACCTAGTGATCACCACAAATAGCGAATACTTAACAATCCTTTCCAATACCATTCTATGAAGGAAAGAAAATTGAAAAAGGCATATAATGTACATCCTCCTGCATCACTTATGGACACCCACTAAATGAGATTATTGGTACTTACACATGACATATACCTCTTACGGTTCAAAGACAATCTATTACTTTTGATGACAATGAGATTAAGGATGATGACTCTAGTTTTAATTATTTATTCATTCAAGAATACCTTGATAAACACCATATATGTAGTGTTATTGTTGATAATGGTGCAAGTGATAATGTTTGTACCATGACATTAATTATTCATTTGGGTTATACTCATAATAATTTGCATTCTTATACTAGATTAGTTAGAATATTTGATGGGACCTCCCAAAAGGTTTTTGGTGAAATTAACCTACCTGTATAGGTCAGTGTCGTACATGTGGTTACTACCTTTTTAGTTATAACTTTCATGATCATCTTTGATATGTTATTGGGAAGACCTTGGATCCATACACTTTGAGTAGTACCTTATATAGTGTACGGGTTTGTAAAATACATTCATGCCAATTGGGTAATTATAGTTTATGGAATTCCATATGAACATCCTCTTAAACTAGAGAAACCTATACTGAGATAGTTAATTACCAAGTCTAAAAAGGCTCATTCACCTCAAAAGGGTAAGAAACATGAAATCTTATTTAATATGAAGATAATACTAGAGAGACCATTACATCAGAGACATATTATGGATTTCATATAATCCCCATCTACTACAGACCATGTTTAGATATCTAGAACACCTGCACATTCTCCTATTACAATTATTAAAAAGAAACCCCATATCACTCAATGATAGGTTCCATGAACCACTAATAATATTACTCCTCCTACTACTTCACAACCCGATATTCTTATTTTAAATACATAAAGCATCAAATATACTACTATGAATATTAAACCTATACATATTCCTTGATAATGTCACAAGATTATTACACAAGGTTCATAGTGTTATATCCTATTTTCCTCATTAAACTTGATTTTCTTATTAAATAGTTATTAATGGGGTTAATTTTAACTACTATTTACATTTGTGAGGTGGATGTAGGAGAAATTTATCTTTACAAATAGATATGGAGTGAATGTATCATTAGGGAGGGTGCTACAAATGAATACATTAAATGTGTAGAGATTTGATAAAGAACCCAACACACCTTGATTTATTTAATTTTTGTTGTGTTTGATTAATTTATGCTCAAACATGATTTATTTGGTTTAGATTTATGTTTAAATACTATTTTGGTTTTGATTGTAGCTATTACTATTTTCTAAGATTATGATGTGATGTCATTACAAAAGGTTTCAATTGTATACATTATTTAGATAAATTTACTTATAGTTGCTTGAACAACACTGTAGAGTAAAAAATATGCTAAGTTTCATTCTGATTTTTAGTTGCACATTGCACAATTTTTGTCCCCACATACTTTAGTTCGAGATGGAAAAGTTTTGACTCAGAGCTTGGGCTTGATTTTCTTTTTGCCTCATTTTCTTCTAAGTGTCGAAGTAAAGTGGAAGCTGCCAAGTGTCATTAGCTGAGGCACCTTTCATAATTTCTATAAGTTGGTTAGGATGTGCCACGTATCTCATAGTAACTCAGTGGAATGTGACAACTATCGACATCCATGTTTCATATCAACACCTGCGTTTCAAATCTCTTTTAAGTGGAAGGTTTCAACAAGCTAAGTATCAAGATCAGGTGGAGGGCGCCAAGTGACAATCGCAGAAGGTTTCAATTTTCTTTTCTAAAAGCAATGGAAGATGCCATGTATCTTAGTTAAAGAGAGTAGAAGCCACCACATGTCAACCTATAAATTTTATTCATTTTGTTTCACCGATATAGTAAAAACTGTGGTGGGTCTCAGGTTTTGTTTTTGAAGCAAGTGAAAGCCACCAAGTGTCATGGTCCATGTAAATATGAAATGAGGCCTGATTATTTCTATAATATAAATAGAGTGATGTGGATACCAGCATGTGTCACCTTCCACAAGTTTCTCAAAAGGTGGCTAAAAGCAGTGGAGATTGCCACATATCCCTAGTTAAGTAAAGTGGAGATTGCCATGTGTCCTTTGTTGAGGTAAGCAAAAATTGCCACCTGTCCCTATGCCCTTTTTAAAGTTTCTTAGGTGATAAATGTTGTGGGTCTTATTTTTTATAAGTTGTTAAAGTTTTGAAGAAGCGGATTGTGATAGGTGTCAAAGGTGGAACACTCCTGAGCAAAGACATAAAAAGAATATAAGTTATGTGGAAAGTACCGTGTGTCTTCGGTAAGTGCTGAGGAACACGCCAAGTTTCATTTTATAGTACATCCTAAATAAAGATAAGGTTTTCAAGAGGAAAAGGAGAATCAGCCAAGTATCTTCTCCCATTTGAAAGTAGGAAACATCATGAGTATCTACTTCATCCAATGAACTTGCAGAGAAACAAAACATTTCAGAATCTAAGAAATATCTTCTGTTAGACACTTCTAGTTTGGAGTTTTTAGTTGGGCCGTTAGATTGAGAACATGCAAAAAATCTGGAAATAATCCAAGGCTATAAATAAGGGAGTAGAGATCACCAAAAAAGATCATGAAGAGATACTTAGAGAGAATTTTATGAGAGATTATTGTCAAGAGTTATAGACTTTCTAGAGCTGTGATTAGGAATATCATTTGCCTTTGTTCTATTTTCTTAAGTTGGAATGTTTATGTAACTGTGCATGTTTTTATGCCTCTTATTTGACTAGAGAATTAATAAGAAGATTGAATCCTATGCCTTTGTTGATATTTTTTGTGTCATTGCAAAAGTAGTCTAACTTGTGTTGTTAAGAGTTTTAGACTTTCTGGAACTGTGATTAGGAATATCATTTGCCTTTGTTCTATTTTATTGAGTTGGAAAGTTTATGTAACTATGCATGTTTCTGTGCCTCTTATGTGATTGGAGAATTAATAAGAAGATTGAATCCTATGCCTTTGTTGATTTTTTTGTGTCACAAAAAAAGTAGTCTAAGCTGTGAGCCTCTATTTCTATTGTTTTCTTCTTTTACATTGATCATGCCTTTTTGGCTCTTAAATGTAATTGAATCTTACATATAGTTTCATCATGCTCAAAATTAAGGGTTGAATTACATTTAGGTGCATCACCATAGTTAGATTTTCTTTCTTGCATTTGTGTTTCTATTAAAATTCCTATCCTTTTTCCCAGTATATGCTTGATATAAAGAAGAGACTAGCTTCTTAAAAATCTAGAGGTTGTTTAAAGTCGCAAGTCCTACAACTTGAAACTTCCCATTGTTGGTGTTAGAAACAAGTGCAATTTTAACCATCAATAGTTTTTTGGCATGCCTGGTGGGACCATTTCTTGAAGTTTCTTTCAAGACCGTATGAACCATAGAGCTACAAGGAGTCAGAGTTGCTGACCAGTAACCAGATCTTAGTCTGCTGTAAATCTAGGTATTCTTTTGCCACCTTTGGTAACTAGTCCAAGAAGAAGAGTCAACTAGTTTATACCAATACCAAGAGCAAATACAGGAGCCCCTATAGCCCCAAAAAATTATGCAAGTTGGAACACTAGTAGTCATTTGATTCTCCCAATACCACTAGCCACTTGGGACCCTATCCCAGTGAATGCCCTGAAAGCTTTGCCCAAATTCAGTGGGCAAGACTTCAAAACACTTGAAGAACATCTGTAGGATGTATCAGATGTATGTGCTATACATGTTGTCACACAACAAAATGTGGCCATAAGATTATTAGCAGCTTCTTTTAAAGGGAAAGCTCTAGAATGGTACCGGTCCTTGATCCCAAATACCATATCTACATGGGATCAGCTCAGAGATATTTTCTTTGAAAGATTTGAAGAGAAGGGTGATAAGTCTTCTTTATTACAGCAATTGATTACCATCCAAAGGGCACCACAAGAAGCAATGTCTAACTTTAATTCCAAATTTCAAAAGACTTGGGAAAGAATCCTTTCTACAGCTAGACCATTACCAGATATGGCTATCGTGTTTTATCTTAAGGCTTTAAATTTAGACATATCTATTATGATTCAGTCACTTGGAGGTCAGACTCTGCCAGAGGCTTATGACTATGTAGTCAGAGCCAAAAATAATTTGATAGATGCTAGAAAGTTACCTCCAAGGCCTCCCATGCCCATGTTTCTAGAGATTTCCTTGCCATTACCTCAAGAAGCCCCTAAATCCATAGCCCCACCTATGTCTATGTGCACATATCCTCAACCATCTACTAAAGAAATTATCCCTGCCCAGTCATTTGAGCTGGATGATATCAAGAATATCTTAAGGACATTTTCTAATGAGCTGATTAATATAAAAAGACAATAGAATCTTTACCCTAAACCCCAATTTAAAGGCTATCAAGGAAATAGGTTTCCATCATAGCCAAACCAATATCAAGGTCCTTAAAGGCAAAATAACCCTCAGCTAGCAAACCAATTAGTTGTAGTCCCTACAGCTTCACAGGCTATTCCTCCCAATTTAAATAGGGAGATTGTTCCAAGGCAAAATAATTATGCATATGGTACCAATGCCTAGTGTTTCCCTTGAAATAATGCTCATACACCTAGATATTTTCCCATGGGTAATCTACAACAAAAAGTAGCAAAGCAAAGAAAAATGGATGGACAATTTGCAAGTACTAATGACAATCAAGCCTACCAATCTTCTGGTATGCAATATTCAGTCCTAATGGCTCAGATGCAAGGGATGTCTTTACAAAAACAAGAAGAAATAGCCCTAGAATATGATTTGTTCTCATGGGTTGAAGATGAATAAATAGTATTCTTGAATGAAGCTTCTACTTCCAAGAAACCAGTGGTGCAATCAGACTACTATACTAGATCAAAGAGAAGAATGTTGGAACAGCCTGAAGTTGTAAACAATGAAGTTATGGAGAATACTCCATTTCAAGGACATTAAAACATAACTGTTAGACAAGAAGTGCTTCAGCCAATACATAATCCAGTAGTTCCTAGACAAATTCAAGAAAAGGCAAGGTATCCTTATTTTCCAAGAATTCATACTTTGGGACCAATGAATGTGGTGGATCAACTGAAGATGACTCTAGCACAAGTATCAATTTGGGACATATTAGCTATTTCTAAACAAAGAACACTATTACAAGAAGATCTTCAAGGCCAAGCAATGGCCAAATGTACTGGTATCAAAGAAGGACCTGCTAAAAAAGAAAAGCTCAAAGACACAGTTCATCTACAGACAACAACCCTAGTGAACAATGCAATAGAAGTAAGTAAGTCCAAATCGGATCCCTTCTATTTAACTATGATAGTTGGCAAGAAACTTCTAGATAATGCAATGATAAATTTAGAGGCCAGTGCTACAATAATGCCAAAGCAAATAACAGATGATTTAAAGATAAAATATGAGCCACTCACTAAAGGAGTAATGCAACTAGATGGCAAATTAGTGCAAACAACAGGGAGAATTAAACAACTCCCATTACAATTATATACTTGTCCAAATATAATTTTAAATCAAGATGTAGTAGTTATATATATTCCTCCTATATTTGGCCTATGTTTATCAAGAGACTTTACAACCAAGATAGGAGGAGATATGTCTCTTGATTGGTCCCACTTAATTCTAAGAACTAAATATCGTTCAAAGATGAAAATTCTGTTAGGTGACCCCTTATCCAACAGAAGCACAATTGATTACTTTCTTATAAGCAATTAAACACGAAATTATACCAGAATGATTAAGTAACTAAAAACTTGAGACAACAAAGAATTTGAGAGACAATACACACTCTTGTATTAAATATTACTAGAAGAAAATACAATAAGGAAGATGCCACTTCTTCCTCCACCTCAAAGGCTTGCCACACCTCAAGACCTTCTTCCCTCTCTCTCTTGCTTAACACAACAACTCTATATCCTGAGTTATTATCCCTCCTTGAATGCTTCAGCTAATCTCCTTAACCTTACACCTGTAGATCTCCTTGACCTTGCTTGCTTCAATGCTTTTACTTGCCTTCTTGATGATTACAATACATGCCTCATGGGTCTTTAAATAGAATCCCATGGTTACAAAAATAGAAATCTAACTACAATAATTAGACACTCGCTTCACTTAACTGACTGTTCGTCAACAGGAGTTCTGGACCGCCACAGGTGATCGACATCGGTCCCTATCTGTCTGGTGGTACCGACGTCGGCCAACTCCCTATCATCATCGGTTTCCTTCTGCACTACATCTGACTGACATCGGTCATGCTACCGACACCGGTGCTTCTGGTTCTTCAGCAACCTTCCTCATGTCTACAACAGTTGAAGCTTTTAGCCCCACACCCTAACAATCTCCCACTTGGAGATAAACAGTTGCTACTGTACCTGTATCTATACACCATCTATTTTATTCCTTTGGCCTTGTAGCCATCTTCAAAGTCACTCTTGAAGACCAACCACCATGCAAACTTATGATGCAATACCTGTCACTTATGCCAAAAGAATTTTGTTGCTCCCAAATTCTCCATGACATACTTCTGAACCAACTCTACCCTTAGCTCAAAAAACTCCCTGTATATGAAACCCTGTAACAAGTAACACAATACAGTAACAGGATAATGTAGCTAATATTATCCAACCTGGTAAAGATAAAATACAATGGTCAAACCTCCATTGTCTGCAGCCTAATCAAGACCATATACCATAGCCTTCTATCTCACGTGTCCATCCACTCTCTTCTCTAATATGGGAATCCATCCCTCTATCTAGTGCTTTCTTCCAACTGACAACTCTACCAACAAATACCTATTTGGTTCTACTCCAAGGACTCACACTCCTCATCCATGCCAAGCTCCCACTATTTTTGGATTCTACCTGCATTGCTTCTTCCATCTTCCTAGTTCTTGACTATTAGTAAGCAATATAAAGAAGGTGAACAAGGAATATGAGGTTCACTTACCATTTCTAACCTCCATATGGGTGTTTGAGACTTATTGATCCACCCAACATCCGTTCTAGTGACCAATCTCAACCATCTCCCAGTCTGCTCCTGATCAATGTCAGTTCCCTGCACTGACCCTGACTGCCGACGTCATTTCCCTGGCCGACGCCGGTGTCCCCCCTGCCGATGTTGGTCGTGATGACCGATGTCAGACTTTTCCTACCTGACCTACCGACCCTATTGGTCTGCACATGACTGATGTCGGTATCTGGCTGATCGACGTCAGTCCCAAGTGATCAACATTAGCATCTGTGTGTTCCTATAAGTGATGAAATTTTCATCTGTGAGATTTTCTTGGATCAAACCTTTGTCCATATTGCCCTGCTCAGATTTATTCAGCCCCTGTGACTGATCTCTATCCTTCATCTCCTCCATAAACACCAAGGCTTCTTTATTCCTGTCAAAAGCATCAAATTTCCTTTTCCTACAATGAACTTTATCTATGCTTTTTGAATCTAAACACATACCTTTCAATTCAAGAACATCCATTCCCTTCTTATTCATGTGACCAAGCCTATTAGACCACATCTTTGAATCTACACCAGAAGTAGAATCAGTAATACAAGTAGATAGATAAAGAGTACCTACTTTCTTACCTCTTGCTAGAATAAGTGCTCCCTTGGTAACCTCCCAAGAGTCCGTTGTGAGGGTTATTGTGTATCCCTCATCTCCCAACCTTCCTACAGAAATCAAAATCTACTTCAGAATTAGAACATGCATGACCTCCTTCAACACCCATGTGTTGTCAATCTGCAATCTCAGCTGCACTTTCCCTTTGCCAACTATCTGACAAGGCATACCATCTGCTAAATAGAGCACTCCAAAGTCTCCCTGTTCATACTCATGAAACAAATCTCTATTTGGGGATGCATGAAAAGATGAACCATAATCTAAAATCCATGATCCTACCTGACTATCCAAAGAAAGTATGAGAGCATCCTGTACCACAATATTTGCATCCTTTGCTTCTTCAATACCTGCATGTTGATTCTCTTTATCTCTCAACCAACACTCCTTCTTTATATGTCCTTTCTTTCCACAAAACCAACAGGTAATACCTTTGGACTCAGATCTCCTTCTCGGCCTTGATTTCCCTTGCTCAATCTTCTCCCTTTGCCTTCCCTTGCTTTTTGCACTTAGAGCATTCCCTGATGATTCACATGTGCTTCTCCTACGTATTTCTTCATTCAAGATCACACTCACAACATCATCAACTTTTAAGATTTTAGAAGCAAATGTAGAATTACTTACTGCCATAACCAAACCATCCCAACTTTTAGGCAAAGAACATAAAATCAAGAGAGCCTTTACCTCATCATAAAAAACAATATTGACTAAAGCTAATTGGTTTACCAAACCATGGAAATCACTGAGATGAGTATGTACTGATTCACCTTCTTGCATTTGCAAAGTAAATAGCTACTTCATAAGATATACCTTATTAGAAGCTGAGGCTTTTCGTATAAATTTGCCAAGGACTTTATCAACTCTTTCGTTGTCTTGCACTGTGATAAGCTGGAAATCACATATGATGCAAGGCTCAACCTTATGGAACCAAGAGCCTTTCGATCAAGAACACTCCATTCTTCATCCTTCATATCTATGGGCTTGCATGCAACCCCACCCAATGGTAAGTACAAATCCTTCTGATACAGATAGTCCTCAATTTGCATCCTCTAATGTTGATAATTCTTGCCGTTAAACTTCTCCATTCGTAGCTTACTTTCTTCTGCCATTGCTGAACTCCCACTCAATCAGAAAACCCTGTGAATGACCTATAATAAAAAATAACCTACTTCCTGCAAATTGTAGCTCTGATACCAACTGTTAGGTGACCCCTTATCCAATGGAAGCATAATTGATTACTTTCTTATAAGCAATTAAACATGGAATTATACTAGAATGATTAAGTAACTAGAAACTTGAGACAACAAAGAATTTGAGAGACAATACACACTCTTGTATTAACTATTACTAGAAGAAAATACAATAAGGAAGATGCCACTTCTTCCTCCACCTCAAAGGCTTGCCAAAGCTCAAGACCTTCTTCCCTCTCTCTCTTGCTCAACACAACAACTCTATAGCCTGAGTTATTATCCCTCCTTGAATGCTTCAGCTGATCTCCTTGACCTTACACCTGTAGATCTCCTTGACCTTGCTTGCTTTAATGCTTTTACTTGCCTTCTTGATGATTACAATACATGCCTCATGGGTCTTTAAATAGAATCCCATGGTTACAAAAATAGAAATCTACTACAATAATTAGACACGCAGCTCGTGACTATAATTAGTCATTTGACATGCAAACACTCGCTTCACTTAACTGACTATTCATCAACAGCAGTTCTGGACTGCCACAGGTGACTGACGTTGGTCCCTGTCTGTCTGGTGTTGCCAACGTTGGCTGACTCCCTGCCGTTGCCAGTTTCCTTCTGCATTGCATCTGATTGACATCGGCCATGCTGCCAACGCCGGTGCTTCTGGTTCTTCAGCAACCTTTGTCATGTCTACAACAGTTGAAGCTTTTAGCTCCACACCCTAACAAATTCTATCTGAACCACTATCAAAGGATCACATCACAAATGAACCAACATCAAAATTAGAGGTAGATCATGCTATGATAAATAAGGAAGAAAGGGTTTTTTTTGAAGATTTAGGCAGTAAACAAAGCATGATCAAGAAAAAGAAAATAACCAGTTGTTAGCTATGATGCATAGTGACCCATATGGAAATTATGACTCTACTGGTCTAGGCACTTATGTTATTTTTGATGAGGACCATGAAATCCCTAATGTTTTAAGGGAAGAGACACCAACTACTCAATAATTTGAAAAAGATTCAGAAATCTGGACCTTAAATTTTGATGGGGCTAGAAGTACAAATGGTGCTAAAGCAGGAATTTGTCTTATTGTTCCAAATGGTGAAATTTTTTTAAGGGCTATCCATTTTCAATTTGCTTGTACTAATAATGATGCTGAGTACGAATCTTTAGTACATGGACTCTTGTTAGTCAAGAAAAAGGGAATAAAGAACCTAATAGTAAAAGGATATGCAGAACTAGTAGTAAAGCAAATTAGAGAAAAGGAAATAGCACAGAATGTAAGGATGAAATCCTATAGGCACATAATTTGGGACTTAATAGAAGATTTTGAAGCTTTCAATATTGAAGTAGTCCCTAAGATTCAAAATTTTGAAGTTGATAAGATGGCATAGATTGGCTCGCAGTTTGATCTAGCAACTAGCCTATTGGTTAACAATGAGTCAGTAAAGGTTATAATAAGGCCAACTATCCTAGATAATGATGAGAATTGGAAAGTATTTGAGACTGATTTGTAGGTACTCTCATTCTTGCAACAATCAAGGGAATTTGCTGATCAATTGTAACTAAAGATTGAAGAGGCATATGGGGATAAAATTATACAATTAAAGAATAATAAGCTTCCCAAAGGTTTAATCACTTTAGAGAACCTTTTTGATCCAGAAGATGTAAGCCTAGAGAAGAAAAGGTTCCAAGAAAACAAAGCAAATTATTCTGAAATAGAGGTGAGTGAAGGGAAAAAATTAAAAGTTGGAAATTCTACAACTCAAGTAGAAAAGGAAAGGCTAATTGAATTATGCAAAAAATATGATAGAGTCATAGCCTGGAGCTATGAAGACCTTCATGAATATAATAGAGACATTATTTAGCACACAATAGAACTGACTGAAGGATCTAAGCCCATCAGATAGAAATAAAGGCCAATGAATCCAAGGATTGAGCCTCTAATGGTGGATGAGCTATAGAAACTTTTAGATTATAAAATAATTTTTCCAATCAAACATTCAACCTGGGTATGAAATCTACTACCAGTTAGGAAAAAGAATGGTGATATAAGACTTTGTGTAGATTTTAGAGACCTAAATAGAGCATCTCTAAAAGATCACTATCCCTTGCCCTCCATGGAATAGATTTTATAGACTATGGCTTGATCTGAGAGGTTTTCTTTGCTAGATGGTTTCTCTGGATACAATCAGATTTTGTTGGCTAATGAAGACCAATACAAGAATGATTTTACTACCAAATGGGGAACATTTGCATATGCTAAGATACCATTTGGCCTGTCAAATGTTAGGGCCACTTTTCAAAGAGCTATGGATGTAGCATTTGGGGAACTTATAAATAAGATCATCTTGATTTATCTTGATGATCTTACTATTTTTTCAAATAATGTTGTTGATCGTTTTGATCATTTAGAACCTATGTTTAAAAAATGTCAAGAATTTGGAATATCCTTGAATCCTAAGAAATGTATCTTTATTGTCCCTTAAGGCAAATTATTGGGACATATAGTATCTAAAGAAGGAGTCTCCATAGACCTAGAAAGAGTGGAAGCTATAATGAACTTACCTCTTTTAGTAAATAAGAAAGCAATTCAATTTTTCTTGGGAAAGATTAATTTTGTTAGTCGGTTCATATCTGACTTTGCAGGCTTAGTAAGACTAGTGACACTCTTGTTGAAAAAAGACCTAATTTTTAAGTGGACTATGGAAGGAAGGCAAGCTTTTGAAGAGGTCAAGAAATCTATCTCAACAACTCCAATACTTAGAAACCTAGACTTTTCTAAGCCTTTTGTAATGTATGTATATGGAGGAGAGCACATTATTGCTGCTGTCCTAACACAGAAAGATGATAGACAGGAGGGAGAGCATCCAATAGCCTTTTTCTCAAGGACTCTTAGGGAATATGAAACTAGATATAACTTTGTGGAAAAATAAGCGTATGTTATGGTAAAAGCCCTCAAAAAGTTTAGGCATATAGTATCAGGAAGTAAAATTTTGATACTTGTAGCTCATCTAAGTGTTAGAGAATACATCATGGAGGGTGAAGTTACTAAAAAAAGAACAAAATGGATAACCAAGATCCTTGAATATGATGTAGAGGTCAAACCCACTAAATTAGTTAGAGGTAGAGGTTTGTGCCAATATATGATTCAATAGCTTGAAAAGATAATATCAGAAGAGACAAATTTAGAAACATAAGAGAAGATTGTATTGAGGATACAAGAAGTTGATCAAGAATCCTGGGTCACAAGCAGGATTCATTTTATGAAAAATGGGATTTACCCAAGAGAACTCCCTCAAAACAAAAGAAGATACTATAGGATGCAAGGAGTTCATTTTGTTTTAATTGAATAGGTTCTTTTCAGAAGAAATTTTGATGGCAAATTGTTAAGATGTGTAGAAAAGGCCGAGGCTAAGAAAATACTACATGAAATGCATCATGGAGTATCAGGTGGACATTTTTTTGCAAAGATGATGGCTATAAATATAAGTGAGGTAGGCTATTTATGGCCTACTTTATTTACAGATTGTTATCAATTGGTTAAAAAATGTCAATCTTGTCAATATTATGTGGGGATGAGAAGGAATGCAACAATGCCTCTTAGTCCTATAATTGTGGATGAACCTTTTGCTCAATGGGGTCTTGATTTCATTGGAATGATAAATACAGTGTTTAGTATGGGTCACAAATGGATCTTAATAGCCACAAATTATTTCACTAGATGGACCGAGGCAGTGTCACTCAAAGAAGTAATAAAAAATGTGATCCTAGATTTTCTAGGGAGTATCACTACTCATTTTGGGTCTCCTCACATCATAATTTCAGATAATGCTAAAGCATTTTTAGGGTCTAAAGTATCTGACTTTGCATTAAATCATGGAATATATCTGAAAACTTCATCTAACTATTACCCTCAAGGTAATGGTTTGGTAGAATCAACTAACAAGAACCTGATTAGACTCATCAAAAGAATAGGGGATGATCATCACAAAGAGTGGCATAAAGTGCTTAATTTAGCACTGTGGGCTGATAAAATCATGCCTAAATAGGTGATCAAAATTTCCCCATATGAATTGGTATATGGTAAATCTGTTGTAATTCCCCTAAGCTTGGAGATTCCTACCCTCTAGCTGATCAAATAGATTGAAATCAAAGAAAATGGCCCCATGCAAGTCAGACTTGCAAAACTTTTGGAAGTTCAAGAAAAGAGAGAGGCAGCCCATGATTCATTGGTAAAACATCAAAAATTAGTTAAAGACTCTTTTGATAAAAAACTTCCAATCCTCAGTTTGAAACAGGCTCAATTATTTTGAAATGGGATGCAAGAGCTGCCAAGCCGGGACAACACACTAAGGTTGAAGCATTATGGACTGGCCCTTATAAAATTTGTGTGTGTAAACAACAAAATTAATTTGAGCTAGAAAAAATGGAAGGTGAACCTAAAGAGATTCCTATGAATGGAATCTATTTGAAACATTTTAGTTAAATTGTGTTTTTTAGCAATTTTTGATCATGCGAGAGTTGTAGATTCTTTTTGAGCAGGTTCAAAAGTCCTTGAGGTCGCTAGTAACTATAGAGTAAAAATTACTCTAAGTTTCATTCTGATTTTCAATTGCATATTGCACAATTTTTTTCTCCACACACTTTGGTTCGAGACGGCAAAGTTTTGACTCAGATCTTAGGCTTGATTTTCTTTTTGCCTCATTTTCTTCTAAGTGTCGAAGTAAAGCAGAAGCTGCCAAGTGTCATCGACTGAGGCACCTTTCATAATTTCTATAAGTTGGTCAAGACATGCCATGTATCTCATTATAACTCAACAAAACATGATAAGTGTCAACATCCATGTTTCATATCAGCACTTACATTTCAAATCTCTTTTAAGCAGAAGGTTTCAACAAGCTAAGTATCAGGATCAGGCGGAGGGCACCAAGTGGCAATCACGGAAGGTTTCAATTTAATTTTCTAAAAGCAACAAAAGATGCCACATATCTTAGTTGAAGAGAGTAGAAGCCACCACATGTCAACCTCTAAATTTTCTTCATTTTGCTTCACCGATATAGTAAAGACTATGGTGGGTCTCAGGTTTTGTTTCTGAAGCAAGTGAAAGTTGCCAAGTGTCACAATCTATGTAAATATGAAATGAGGCCCAATTTTTTCTATAATATAAATAGAGTGACATGGATACCAGCACATGCCACCTTCCACAAGTTTCTCAAAAGGTGGCTAAAAGTAGTGAAGATCGCCACATATCCCTAGTTAAGTAAAATAGAGATTGCCATGTGTCCTTTGTTGAGGCAAGTGGAAATCACCACCTATCCCTATGCCCTTTTTAAATTTGCTTAGGTGAGAAATGTTGTGGGTCTTATTTTCTATAAGTTGTTAAAGTTTCAAGAAGTGGATTGTGACAGGTGTCAAAGGCAGAACACTCCTAAGTAAAGACAGAAAAAGAGTATAAGGTACGTGGAAAGTGCCTTGTGTCTTCGGTAAGTGCTGTGGAACATGTCAAGTGTCATTTTTTGGTGCATCCTAAATAAAGAGAAGGTTTTCAAGAGGAAAAGTAGAATCAGCCATGTATCTTCTCCCATTTGAAATTAGGAAGTGTCCCAAGTATCTAATTCATCCAATGAATTTGCAGAGAAATAGAACATTTTAGAATCTAAGAAATATCTTTTGTTAGACACTTCTAGTTCAAAGTTTTTAGTTGGGCCATTAGATTGAGAACATGCAAACAATCTAGAAGGAATCCAAGGCTATAAATAGGGGAACATAGATCACCAGAAAAGATCATGAAGAGATACTTAAAGAGAATTTTATGAGAGATTATTGTCAAGAGTTTTAGACTTTCTAGAGGTGTGATTAGGAATATCATTTGCCTATGTTCTATTTTTCTAAGTTGGAAAGTTTATGTAATTGTGCATGTTTTTGTGCCTCTTATGTGACTAGAGAATTAATAAGAAGATTGAATCCTGTGCCTTTGTTGATATTTTCTGTGTCATTGCAAAAGTAGTCTAAGATGTGTTGTCAAAAGTTTTAGACTTTCTAGAATTGTGATTATGAATATCATTTGACTTTGTTCTATTTTCTTGAGTTGGAAAGTTTATGTAACTGTGCATGTTTCTATACCTCTTATGTGATTGGAGAATTAATAAGAAGATTGATTCTTGTGCCTTTGTTGATATTTTCTGTGTCATGGCAAAAGTAGTCTAAGTTATGAGCCTCTGTTTCTATTTTTTTCATCTTTTACATTAATCATGCCTTGTTGGCTCTTAAATGTAATTGAATCTTACATATAGTTTCATTGTGCTTAGAATTAAGGGTCGAATTACATTAAGGTTCATCACCATAGTTATATTTTCTTTCTTGCATTTGTGTTTCTGTTAAAATTCCTATCCTTTTCCCAATATATGCTTGATATAAAGAAGAGACTAGCTTCTTAAAAATTTGGAGGTTGTTTCAAGTCGTAAGTCCCACATCTTAAAACTTCCCATTCTTGGTGTTAGAAATAAGCACAATTTTAACCATCAAAAAACACCATATAGTTGTGTACCTACAAGTATTCAACATAAAAGTATGTTTATAACATATATAGACACACACCCACACACACACATGTGTGTGTATGTCGCACATAAATAATTTACATTGTTGATAATATAAAAAAATGTTTTTAATAAACTATATCTAACCTAGACCTAAGTGGAAATAACTAAGGTGATACCTAAGGTGACATAGTTATAAACACCTAAAGTTTAACTAAGTATGATGATCTGATTGTTTGATGTTTAATGTTTGATTTAGGCATTTGAGTTTTTATAAAACATAATAATTATGTTTATCGATATAATACAATGTCAACCCAAAATTGGAAGGGATCATTTGGTTTGTCTTTGTTTTGTTCAAACCATGTAAAACTCAATATGGATAGGGTTTGATTGTGAGTTAGTGGAGATATAGGGATATCTATGTTGTTTGACGATTGAGATTTTAGTTATTAAAAAAATTCCAAGCATTTATGGTGTTATAGCGAGTCCTTATTGGATAAATTATGAGGGAGAAGGGTTTGCCATGAAATTAGGCATTTTTGAATGGCATGTAAATGAATGTAAAAATATTAAAGGAAAATGGAAATTTTGGAAAATAGATATAGGTTAGGGTCGATAGAGGAGAAAAAGAAGACATGAAATTTTATTGGTAGAAAAAAGGATAAAAATAAGTTAAGGGTATTAAGTGGTAGGGTTTATTCTTTGGTTCACTCTAAAATTTGGTACTCATCTTATAAAGTTAGTGGATACAACTATTTTGGGGTATTTTTAAATGGTTGTTTAGTGTTTTAAACCCTTGATAAAATCAAGGATTCGACCCTATAGGAGGAGGATTCCCACCATAAAATAAAATCAATGGGTCAATTGTATAACATGGGTATAAAGGTTTGGGTAACTATTAATAAGATATCTTTATGTGGTTTATTACACAACTGAGTGTTGTTTTGTGTAGTTTATTTATATGACTATGTGTTATTTTGTGTCAAAAATGTCTATGTTATTGAAATGGTTTGAGATACTGATTTGGATAAGGGTTCAAAATAAGGTTTTCTGATGATCAATAAATGACTATATTTCCTTAGTTCATTTGTAAATAGAAATGGTTGTGTATTCATCTAGATATATAGCTTAGTGATAATGTTTTAAATTATTACATTTGTATTTTGGAATATGTAAATTGGGTTTTGTTGGATTATATTTGGTTGTGTATTCACTTAATTTCAAATTAGAAATGATCGAGTGTTATTCTTATTATCATCCATGCACACATGTTTTTATGGGATGGTTGGAAGTTGCATTTTGACTTAACTTAGGTTATATATTTGATTGTGTATAAATGACTATGATCCAAATGTGTATAAATCTTATAGTAAGCTATGTGTAAATGATTTTTATTATTGACTAGTAATTAGATTAGTCAATTTCCATACCATAGGTTTAATATTATTTGGTATTGGATTTATACTAGTGTTATATTCACAGGGTTTCTATACATAACAAGACTAAGTTTATACATACATACATACATACATACATATACATACATATATATATATATATATATATATATACATGTATATGTAGATATATATGTATATATACATATATATACATATATACATATATACATATATACATATATATGTATATATATGTGTGTATATATATATATATGTAGATATATAGATATATATGTATATGTATGTATATATACATATATATATATATATATATAATATGCATATATATATATACATATATACATATATATATATATATATATATAATGTGTATATATATACATAGACATATACATATATATATATACATACACACACACACACACACACACACACACATATATATACATATATATATATATATATATATATATATATATGTCTATGTATGTATATATATATATATATATATATATATATATATATATATATATATACATAATGTGTGTATATATATATATATATATATATAAACTACAATTAGTAATAATTATATAATATTAATAACAATTATATTGAAGGAAATTATTACAAATAATAACCCAATAATTTCATATAACTAATTGTAGTTTATATATATATAAACTACAATTAGTTATATGAAATTATTGGGTTATTATTTGTAATAATTTCCTTCAATATTATTGTTACTAATATTATATGTTAAGTAACATAAATATCCATTCAATGGATTTGTTGAGTAGAATAAATTACTATAGGTCACTTCATCATAAGCATATACACACACAAAAGTGTGAATATAGGGATAAAAATTACCAGTTGATTTTTTTTATTTATCTGTTGGGCGTAATATGGTTTGATGTATGATTGATTTATGTTTGGTAAATTGTATTAAATTTATGGTCCAAGCTAAGTTTAAATATTTGTAAGATGGTGAAAGTTGAACTATTTTTGGGCCTTGGATGTTTAATCTAGGGGTTAAACTTGTGTTTAATGATTTTAATAAGTCAATGTCCCATATGGCACATAATATAATATTTCATATTTTGTGTTTGTGTTTAATGCATTTAACTAGGTTTTAGGTGTTGTATGGTGTTAATGTGATTTATATTTTAATTTTAAATTTGAGTTTATGATTCTTAAGTTGGGACCTTAGGATATGAGAATAAAATTGAAACATATATAAATATGTATAAATGTAATTATGGACTATACATAAAGGTATTATAATATTCTTTATGGATAGTTCATGAAAACACATAGACACACAAACACACACATAGATGTATGTGTGTGTGTGTGTGTGTGTGTGTGTGTGTGTGTGTGTGTGTGTGTGTGTGTGTGTGTGTGTGTGTGTGTGTGTGTGTGTGTGCGCACGCGCGCGCACGCACACACGTGCGTGTGTGTGCACGGATAATTTGGTATCTAAGTAGATGTTTATTTATAGTGAATAAATGTATTCATATACAAATTGGGACGTATATTATTAATTTATAACATGTTGATTCAGATATAAATTATGATAAAAATGACTAATTGTTGATTAGAATAAATAATGTGTGTTGATTATTATTTATTGGTTAGCTTTGGATTAATTGTGAAATTTATGAATTGTATTATTTTTATTATTATACCTCTAAAATTAAGTGTTTTAATATATAATTAGTAAATACATGAATATTATGAATAATGTTGTAAGAGTAATTTATTTGAAAAAATTACCTTATTGAATATGGACTTTAGTCTATATTGGAATTTAGGTAATATTTTAGTAGATAAGAAGTTGTTATTATGTAATTTTTTCAAGTTCATTCTTGTATTTAATTACTATAGTATTAATACTAAATATATTTGAGAAATCTATGGAAATATTGTATATGAATTATTTAGTAAATATGGTATTAATGACACTAAAGAATATTATTGTGAGAAGGTTCTCATGATTGAATGTGTGTGTGATTATGATTGATCTAGTGTATTATTAAACTATATGAAAATTTTGGCCAAAATAATGTTTATAGTTAAACATTATAATTTCACCTATTTTATTAATATGCATGCATGTATGATGTCATGTTAGAATGGATTTAATTATGATATGTTTTATGTAGTTAAAATATTCCAACACATGGTTTCTAGTTGATTTCTCAATACATGTACCATTATCATCTATTAATCCTTGAAGGGAGGCCATTCCTTATTTGGGAAATTGTGTGGTGGATCTATGGTATGTGGTTGGAGTGGAAAATCACTCTGATGATGCTCTCCCTCTTGTCTAGTAGTCAATTGATAGAGATTTTTACTCATAATTATAGTTTATATACATATGATGAGGTTGTGTATACTCGTTAGTTATATGGAACAATGCATTTATTTATATTCACTCTAATGTAATAAACTTTTATTATTGTACTTTCATAGACAATTGTTGGTTGATCTTATTGTATAAACTTTTAGCAATTATCTAAGTTATTATTCAGTAGATATAATTTTGTGATGGATTATATTTATTATTTAGTAGATCTAAATGAATCATAATTATTTTATTATTAAAATTTAAAGTTAGTTAAATATAAATTATCTTATTTAAAAATAATCTAGATTAGATTACAATGTAAAATTTAAAAAAATTAGCATTTTTGAGTTAAACCCAGTGGGGTTCTAACATTATGGTATCAAAGCTGAGGTTTAATCTCTAGGACTTAATGAGTATATTAACATATTCATATTTTACTATTAATCATAAAGGAGAATGGTGCATGGTAGACCTGGAGGTGAGGGTACTTCATACACCAACCTTTTAGTAGATCCAAACTAATTTCCATAGACCAAGTTGCAAAGTTGGATCAGATTCACATATACATGCAAAAAACTAGGGATTGAATCATGGCTTTAGAATAGGAAGTGCATGGGAATGTTCAGGAATTCAATTAGGAAGATCATGAAGAGAAACATTTTTAGAAATTATATGAACAAGAGGATAAAAAAGAGTGTAGGCATGATGAGGTGCCATAGGATATGAGGGCTTGTGTAGTTGTAGAACTTGCACAAGACATGAATAAAGTAAATCCTCCTAAGTTTGATGGAATTGTGTTAGGGGATGGTGATGAAGCTTGGTTGACAAAAATGGAAAATTAATTTAAGATCTAAATTAATTAAAAGTCACTAAGGTAGTTTGGGGAATATATCATCTTGATAGAGAAGCAAAAACATAGTGGGTAAATAATAAACTCGAGATGAACCTCAAATCCACTACCACCATATGGGAGAAATTCATGGTTTTTTCTAGATCAAGATGGTTATGAAAATTGAATTTTAACTAAAATATAATATATTTTTATAATTCTGAAGTAGGGATATATTTTAGTGAACAAATACTGGGAATAATTCACTAATATCTTAAAATATGTTCCTTAATATCAACTAGATGAAAGGTTTCATATTCAAAATTTCATTATGGGATTAGTGATGGAAGTATAGATAATGAGAAGGGTCAGGGGTGAATTAGTTTCCTTAAAAAAATCCTTCAATTCAACTTAACATCCATGAAGCCTTCATTCACATATATACATTAACCAATGCATATATAAGCACCTATGCAAGTAAATAATATAATAACACATGATATATGTGGGAAAAAATCTTAGGGAATAAAAAAAAATGATGTAAAACTTGGAATAAAATCTTATAATAAATATAAAAAATACTTATTGAGGCACTAAATGCTCAAGGAGTACCAACCCCTCAGTAGTCAAACACTAACTCAACTAGTCCTTTAACAAGCACCAACTTGTAAGGAGGCACCAAACCCCTAGTTAACTCAAAATAAATTAAAATACATTGATTATATGATCACCATTGGATACATTTTTCTCACTCAACTAAAGATGACCACCTTATTTTTCTCTTCTTTCTCTTCTATCTCTCTCAAACAACCTATAAGGCCTGCTCACTCAACTAGCCCTTTCCTTGGTAGAATTAGGTCATATGACCTTGTTCATACCTTTTAGAAACATAATTAGATATTCATTAAATATTAAAAACACCTATATAATGGTATTAAATCCATCTACTCAATTTCCAAAAATCTTTATCATTTTCTCATGTCTTCTATATTCTAACTAGTTAATTAGGCTTATAAGACCTTGTATTTATACTTGACTCTTGATCTTACCCATATTTGTCAAAAAATAACCTTTCCATACTTGGATAAAAATTTGAATATAAAAAAAAATTCACAAGTGAAATAACCTCTATATAGGTTGGTCATTAGCCTTAAGGATCGAAACCACCATTAGGCTTAATAGAGACCTAATGCAACTAGGCCTTCTCTAAGCACACATTTCACTTTGGCCACCTTAGAAAACCATGAGCCTCAAAAAACATATGAAAGCCTTAAAATATGACTAAATTATACCAATTATAATCTCATCTTGGGTATCCAACACCATTTATCTCATTTCACTCCTTGAACCACCCAATTAGATCTACCCACAATTAGGCCTTCTCACTACCAAAAATTCTATCTTGAAAATATAATACATAAACTCAAATTTGACACATGAAACAAACATAAAATAAAATAAATATAATATCCATGACATTATGTTAAACTTAAAATCCATTATATTTCACCATATATGGTAATAGACCTCAAACTGATCATCTTCATATGCTCACTCAGAACTGCACACAGGCTTTAAGAACCCAGTCAAAAGACTTTGAATTTTCACACCTTCATAGGAGTTTATAATTAAAAAAATGTGTTAAAATTAACCTATGATACCTATAAAACAACTTAATGTGTATTTTATTCTTCAACTCTATGAAAAAATACTCAGGATCATCATTCTCACTTACACACAAAAAACTGCCTATAGATACAAGAACAGTCCTAAAGATCAAGATTTATAAAATGTATGTGAAAAATTTTATGAAATTAAAATGGGTTTTAATAATAATTAAACATACCTATAAATTTTTTGAATAGATATATTACATGGATCAATATAAATATTGGTCTTCTGGACCAATCTCATGCCTTCACCCTAGACAGACTTCATTGTGTTAAATAGGTCACTTTGATAACACATTTTTTATTACTTGTGTGCATAAAAAAAATTATATTAAAATTTGAAAGGTTATATAGGTATTTAAAATTTACCCCATTCATTTGGATCCATCCTTAATTGACTACAACCAATCTCAAATCTCATTCTCATTTCTACCTAGTTTTTTCAGTTTCTTCACCAATAGCCCAGTTTAGCAATAGGTCAATTTGAGTGACAAAAATAATTTAAATATTGGATACAACTTGTAAAAATAAAACAATTTACACCAAAAAATTATCAAGCTTAAACCTCCATCCATTTTCATGATTTGACCTAGTCAACCTTGCTTGCTACATCTAAATTCTGAGAAATAAGGGTTTTCCTTTAGCTTCCACTCACTCTTCTGATAGAAAATGACACTTAAATAAAACTATACAAGTAATATACATTTTATAATCATAAAAATATGTCACCATATCCATTCTAATCCATTTACAATAAGATCTTTCTTATCACATCAATATTAGGGTTTTAGGAGGGTTTTTGATTGGTTTCCCTTCTTAACAATCATTCATAAAAGATTTACCCTCAAATACAAAAATAATGTCAATAAATTAAATATATTACCCTTACCAAACTTACATTAACTTCTCAATATCTCATTAAAAATTTTCATGTTCTAATGAGCATAAGAAAACCCTCCCTGAGTCTACAACAACCTATTATATGCACACATAAGAACTCAACTCCAATTTTCATGATTTATCCATTAGGATATGAAATAAAACTTGGTAAATAAACTTATAAAAACCTTTCACACCATGATAATGTTATTATTATTTTTTTCACCTTGGCAAATGAAATTAACCCCTCATTAGGTCACACTAGGTCTTTTTACACACTAGGCCTTGAATTATCAATCATATTTAGACCTTGAACACACCTTGAAACCTCTTATGCTATCCTAAAAAAATTATCCTCATGTCATAAAACTTCATAACTTGCTTTTACACTACCAATTTCTTTTTCACAAGTCTCATATTTCTCACCTCAACATGCTACTATGCTTATGCCTTCTCATTAGGTCTCTCAACACAAAGAGTAAGAATCAACACTTACCTTGGAACTATTCTAAAGGCTTATTTGCCTCTTTAATATGTTTACATAACTTTATACACTCTCTCATTCTTGTACTAACAAAATTCACTAAGATTCACTATGCTCTATGATATACCTTCTCACAGGACTAGACCAGGCTTCTTAAGACACCTAATATTAAATAGTATCTTACCTTATGTCATGATATTGAGTTTCAAATTCCATAAAAATTAGAATAATTTACAATTTGACTTAAAATTATCCCTCAATATAGGAACAAAAATTTTGCTTTTAAATTTTCTCTTTTCATACCATAAGACTCTTACCACTCCACTAAGCATGGCCTCAACTCTTGACCTTGACACCCATTTTGACTTTGACATCAATTACTCAACATCAAAAATAAGAACATGACTAAAAAATATATCCCTTTATCATTTATGGAAAAAAAATTAAACAATGTTGATTGTTCACATCTCCCCAAGTTGGATCTTCTTCAAACTGACCTCTCTTCTAAACTATAACTTTCTCCCCCTTTGATATTAATGATAAAGGGTCATCTTCTTAACAACTATCTGGTCCTTGGACCTATAAAAACTTACCTTTTCTCTTCAAATAAACTCATTATCTCTCTTTGATAAAAACTCAACATAGATTAAGCTCACATACCTACTCTTGATGCTAGATTGGATCCCCTTATCTTCATGAGATATTCAGACACTTATCATGACTGTGAATTGGTTTGATCAAGTCAACATAAAAAATCTTTATGACCCATCTCTTGAGATCACACATCTAGTAGAATTTTGACTAAACCTTGGATCTGAATGTCAACAATGAACATAAAGCTCCCCCTAAGACCAAACACCCTTCATGTTTTTGATTACTGACTAAGTGCCTCCATGAATCCTAATGGAGTCACCTCTTCTCTTATATATCTAAAACAACATAAACATAGGACATTCCTAGATCTCTATCTCCTTACTAGATTGAACTTACTTCATGATCCTTTTAGGATTGGATATCCCTTTTGGCTTGACCTCTTCAATGTCCATTTGAACAATATTCTAACTTAGTGTATTAGTCTTGACTCCTTTATCCATAATCTAAGATGATAGAGATAATTCTTGGCACTCCTTTACATTTGGAATATACTCCACCATGACAAATAGTTCTCTTCAACATGCAGACTAGGCATTAACCTTAACTACCTTGGGTTTCCACTCATTGTTTTTAATTATTTCTTTTACTCTAGGAGCCTCAAATTTCTTGTTTTGATTTGAGAATACATTCTTACAGAACTTTTTAATATGACAAACCTTTGGACAATTGAAATAAACTATTCCTCTTGATGGAAACACACCATGACCCATACCTCTTGACTGATGAATTACTCAAAGTTCCATGGATATTCATTCTTAGAGGGCCTTCTACAATGCCTTACTCTATGACTAAATTAGTTACATGAAAAATAATATCCATTAAAAGGATTAGCATACCTTATACCATTAGGCTACCTGATAGAATTAGTATTTATTCTACCAACATCATCATTTCTTGACTGAACATTGAACTTCTTGATCTCATTAGTGTTTTTCTATTGGTCTCCATTGAAACCAAGAACTATTTTATCATTAACAATATTTTGAATACTTAGGATGCTATATATATCATTGGCACTCTTTTTAAAATTCATAAAGGATGCAATCTTACTTGATGCCTAATTCAACTCATCTCAAAAGGAATCCATTTTAGTTACATACCTTGCACATTCTTCTTCTTTGGTATTTAGGCTTGCAACCACAATCTTAAGTTGAGTCTCCATCTATTTGACTATTTCCTCTTATTCCTTGGATTTATTGCTTAGTATAGTTTAAAAAAAGTTGATTTTATCCTAATAGTCTTTGATAAGAGACCTCATCACCCTATTCTTCTTCTTTACCATCTTTAATTCTTCTAGTGTATTCATCAACTAAGCCTTAATGTCCACCCCATCTTCTTCTTCATCTGAATCACCAATAACACCTCTAATCCATATGGAATCTTCTTGATTTGAACAAATTATTTCATTAGCCATGAAGATTACTTCATTGACATCAGGACCAACACCTTAATGGTCACTCTCATCAAATGAGATGCAATCTTCCTTGGTGTAAAATCTTCTTTTGTTCTTGAAATTTTTGTCTTGTCATCATACCTTCTAAATTTTTTATTTCTCTTATCAGACCTATAAAAAAATTTATCATTATCATGACCTTTATCATGCTCTTCATCATATTTTTCCTTATGATTATGAGGGCACTTGTAATCAAAGTGTCCAATCTCACCATAATTATAACATTTAAAGGGTAGCTTACCCTTGTATTTACCTGCATCAGTTTTCAACTTTATTAAAAATATATATATCAACTCATCATCATCAATATTAGATTCATCATTATCTTTAGCTTTATTACCTTGTGTCCTCTTCTCTTTTGATTTTTTTTCTACATTGAATGTAGCTTCGTTCTTTGCAAGTCCTCATTCACTTATCCTCATCTCATAGGATATTAGGCTACCATGAAGTCCATCCATTTCTAGCTTGTCTAGATATTGCATGTCTTCAATAGTAGATAATTTAGAATCAAATTTAGGATTTAGAGATCTTAAAAACTTTTGAAAGATAGTAGATTCTTTCAATTCTTCACCTAGGCCTCTTATGATTTTAATCAATTCATCAACCCTCAACAAGTATGTTGTATTTGTCTCTTCTCTATTCATCTTTAGGCTTTCAAAATTTTTGCTATGTGTTTGTAACTTATCCAAATTGACCTTAGATTATTCCTCATGAATGTTCTTCAATTTATCCAACATTTATTTAGTAGACATATAGTGCATCACCTTCACAACTTCTACCTCTAATAACCCACATATAATACCATTCATTAATTTTGAATTATTATCACTAGACTTTTTGTCCATTGCATTTGAGAGGAATAGGGGTTGTAGTATATCCATCCAAGACTAATTTTCAAAAATCATTACCTTGAGACATCAAATATGTCCTCATACTAACACTCCAAAAATCATAATTAGATCCATTAAATAATGAAGCCTTGCTTGTAGAAAAACCACCTTGGTCTTGACTAGCCATCTTATCTTACTTAGGATCTCCTTTAGGCTATTAAGCCTCCTTAAAAGGACCTACTCTCATAAAAAATGTTATAAGTATAGATAATAAGAGGGGGGAGGGTGAATTAGTTTCCTCAAAACAATCTTTCGATTTTACTTAACATTCATGAAGCATTCATTCACATATATGCATTAACCAATGCATACATAATCACTTATGAAAGCAAAGAATATAAGAACACATGATATATGTGGGAAACCATATTGGGGAATAAAACCCACTAATGAAAATATTATACTATAGTCCTATAAGTTATGGATCAAAAATTTAATGAGGAACCAAAACCACAAGGAACACCAACCCCTCATTAGTCAAGCACCAACTCAACTAGTCCTTTAGAAAGCACCAACTTGCAAGGAGGTACCTACCCCGTAAGAAACTCAACACTAACTCAAATACATTGAATATATGATAACCCTTAGACACCTATTTATCACTAAGCTAAATATTAGCACCTTCTTTTTCTCTTCTTTTTTATCTCTCTCAAACATCTTATTAGGCCTTCTCATGCAACTAGCCCTTTCCTTGGCATAATTAGGTCATATGACCTTTCTCATCACCTATAGAAACATAGTTAGATATTCATGACATATTAATCAAAACTATTTTATGGTATTCAATCACTCTACCTAGTTTCTGAAACTCTATATCATTCACTCATGTCCTCTATATTCTAACCAATCAATTAGGCCTATTAGACCTTCTCCTTATACTTGACTCTTGATCTTACCCATATTGGTCAAATAATAAACTTTAAATAAATGTATAACACTTAGAATAGATCAAAAAACACTTTTAATAAGTGAAATAACCATTAGATAAGTTTTTCATTACCCTTAAGCGCCAAAACCACCATTAGGCCTAATAGAGACCTAATTCAATTAGGCCTTTTCTAAGCACACGTTTCACTTTGGCCACTTTGGAACACTATTATCCTAAAAAATGGATTAAAAAATTCAAATATCACTCATTAGATCCATTATAATCTCACCTTAGGTCCCCAACACCCTTTAGCTCATTTCACTCCTTGAATCACAAAACTATGTCTACTCGCAATTAGGCCTTCTCACTACCATAAAGTCTATCTTGAAAATATGAAGCATAAAATAAATTTTTACACATAAAAAAAATAATATTAATAGAATATAAATTAAATTATTCTTAACATAAAATCCATTATATTTCACAATTTTAGTCAAAATACCTCAAACTAGTCATCTTCATATGTTCACTCATAATTGTACATAGGCCTTAAGAACCCAATCAAAAGCCTTTGACTTTTCATAACTTAATATGAGTTTATAATGCATAAAAAGTGTGTAAAAATTAACATATGATACCTATATAACAAATTAATTTGCATTGTATTCTTCAACTCTATGTAAAAAGACTCAGGATCATCATTCTCACTTACACATAGAAAATTGCCTATAGCTCCAAGAGCATAGTCATGAAGATCAAGATTTATAACACCTATCTGAACACTTTTAGAAATTATAATGGGTTTTAATGATCCTTAATAATACTTATAACATATATATATATATATATATACATATATATATATACATATATATATTTATATATATATACATATATATATTTATATATATATACATATATATATATATATATATATATACATATATATATATATATATATATATATATATATATATATATATATATATTACATTTTTCAATATCAATATTGGTCTTATACACCAATCTCATGCCTTCACTCTACATAGACTTCATTATGTTAACATGTCACTTTGAGAACAAATTTTTGATATATTATGTGCATAAAAAAAGCTTATATTCAAGGGGGAAAGATGATAAATTTATTTAAAAATTACCCCATGAATTTTTAACAATCCCTAATCTACTACAACTAATACCTAATTTCATTCTCACTTCTACCTAGTTTTCTCATTGTCTTCACTAATAGCCTAGTTTAGCAATAAGTCAACTTGAGTGACAAAAATAGTTTAAAATAATATATAAAACATAAAAATAACATTATATATTAAAAAAAAAGTATCAATCTTCAACCTCCATCCATTTATATCTTTGAATTAGTTAACCCTACCTGCTACATCAAAACTTTGAGAAATAAGGGTTTTTTTGTAGCTTCTACTCACTCTTATGACAAAATAATCCATCATGAATAAAAATTTAAGAGTCCTATACATTTTATAACCATAAAAATATGTCACCCAATCCATTTTTATCCATTTATGATAAGATCTTTCTTATCAGGTCATTATGAGAGTTTTAGGAGGGTTTTGATTGGTTTCCGTTCTTAGCAATCATTCATAAAGAATTGCCCTTAAACTCCAAAAATAATGACAATAAATTCAGTATAGGAACCTTAACCCACTTACATGAACTAATCAGTATCTCATGTAAAGGTGTCACATTCCAACGAGCATAATAAAATATTTCTTGGGTCTGCAACACCCCATTTTATACACACATAATACCTCATCACCAATTTTCATGATTTCTCCTTCAATTTATGACCTAAAACTTGTTAAATACACTTAACACAACATTTTAATCATCTAAAAATGTTATTATGAGATTTGGTACCTTAGGAAATGAATTTGACCCCTCATTAGGTCATATTAGATCTCTTTACACTCCAGGCCTTGAATTGCCAGTCATACTTAGACCTTAAACACACCTTGAAACCTATTGTACTATCCTAAAAACATCATACTCATGTTTTAATACTTCATAAATTTCTCAAAAACTACCAAATTTATTTGTACAAGTCTCATACTACTCATATCAATATGCTACCAAGCCTATGCCTTTTCACTAGGTCTCTCAATGCAAGGACAAAGCATCAACACTGACCTTGGAAATATTTTTAAGGATTATTCTACTTTTTTACATGTTTACACAAATTTATACATTCTCTCATACCTAAAATTACAAAACTCATCAAGCTTCACTATGCTCTATTCATACACCTTCTCATAGGACTAGCCTTGGCTTTTAAAAACACCTAATACTAAATAGTAGCGTACCTTGCATCATGATCTTGAATTTAACATGATATAAACTTTATAATAATTTATATGCTTCCTTTAAATTATCTCTCAACATAAAAACAAAAAGGTTTCCTTAAAATTTTCTCTTTTCATACCATAGGACTTTTATACTACTCCACTAAGCATGGCCTCAACTCTTGACCTTGATATCCATCTTGAATTTGACATCAATGATAACATAAATGATTCAACACAAAAAATAGGAACATAACTCAATATTTAAAACCAAAAATTGGGTGTGAGTTAGATGTGTATGGTCCATCTATGATGGATTAGGTCTTTGAGAAGGTAGTAAAGTAGGAGTCAAAACTAAAGTCTCTTGCTCAGGTTAGAGAGAAGTTCAAGAAGAATTTTTAAGGTTCCAAACCAACTCTTAATAAGAAGAACTATAAAAGGAATGAAAATTACAATAATCAATTCATGAATTATAATGCTAAGTTTAGTAACTTCTTAGGCAGTAAGAAAGTGGAAGTTGGATTTAAACTTAGTTTCAAGGAGAACCAACTATCAAAAAGGAAAGGACCACCTAGCAGATGTTTCATTTATGGAGGTGATCATTATGATATGGAATGTACTCAAGGAAATATTGAGGGTAAAGATAAGGGTACTATGCAATAAGGAAACTTTCAATAGAGAATCCATGTAGCTATTAAAAATCATCAAGCTAATTTTCAAGTCTCACATATTGAGGTTATAGGTAATTTTTTTTGTCAACCCATTTTAATATTGATTGATACTAGAGATACATATGTTTTATTTCTCCAAGAATGCTTTCTAAGTTGTCTAGGAAAGATGGTTTGATGGAAAATGCATGGTCATTACAATATGGGAATGAAGCCAAGGTTAAAGCTAATAGGTGATTAGTGAAAGCTGAGATTGAATTAGATAAATACACTATAATAGTAGATCTTTATGCAGCTTCACTAAGGCCATACGATGTAATCTTAGGGATGAATTGGCTTGCTAATCATAAAGGTGAAATATATTTATATCTTAATAAGGTAGTTTTATTAGTCTAGATTGCACCCTTGAGGTAGGGCTTTCAAACTTGCCTCATCCAATTGATACAATTGAATGTAATCTAGGTTTGGGTAGCTTAATGAATGAGGTGAGTCTAGATTTAGGGCTATCTCCCTTGATGCATCATCTATGGTAAAATCACTAAGCCTATCTATCTTGTCAAGGAAAAGGGATAGAAAAGGCTTGAAAACTAATTCTAAACTATAAAAGGTGATACACCAATGTATTAAGTCTCCTTACTTGATCCTTCAACAAAAATTATGGATAAAACAAGGGCTAATCACTAACATTATCTCTCTTAAAATAATCTTATACATCAATATTTCACATGGAGGCCATACTAAATGCTTATAACTTGAGGGTAATGAATAAAAGTTTTGATAGAAGATGCTACAATTTAATTTCCACTATAAGTGTAAACATGAGCATCGTCACACACCATTTGACCTACATAAGACCAATCCACTAGCATCTAGGTGAGATACAAGGACCTATAAAGGGAAAAAAGACTCAACCACTAATTCAAATCAAACAAGCACTGAACACACTACAAAATAATATAAGAAGGATAACACAATCCTTGTATTATCTCAAGACTTCAAGATATGAATGGGTAGAGTTTTTTTGTACATAGCAGATGGATCTATATAATGGATTTATCATCTTAGTTTATAGAAAATGAAAGAGAGAGAGAGAGGGCGAATATGACATAGATATGGAGTGGAGAGGCCATAATGACCATCGCCCATAAAACAAAATAATTAAAAATATGAATGAGGGGTATAAAATAGTCTCATAACTCTCGCCATGAGTTGACTTAGTGTCATAATGGCCTTCATACAAAGTGTCATAGTGGTTTAATGAGGAGTTACAAGGTCATCTCTTGAAGAGCAATTGTAAAGAGATTCCTTTGACATATTGACCTTCATGATACCATCATTAATCATCATAATCCATTACCTCTTTACTATTATAATCCCATGATTTCTTGGCAAATTTACATGTTATGATTGACTTATTCAATGCTTCTCTCATGCTAGACCAGAGTGAAAATCAAATTCATACTCCTTCACACTCATTTTTGCCATCAAAGACCTACAATATTTTTATCAAACTTGAAACTTCCATAGATTTTTTGCTTGATAATCTATAAACCTAAAAATTACATTTTATTCACTTGGAGAAACATTAAATGCTACCATAAAATTACCTCAATGGTCTTATGGAAGTTTATATACTATTGATGGCCTATATAAGGTCTACAACCTTGATTTTGTTGTGCAAATGAAAATATAGTCTTCATGTAAGATTTGTTTCTTGGTTTGAAATCTATTATTAGCACCATGGGAGTCTCTTGAAAGACTTGTAGGATATCATTATACATTTACCTAGGTCTAAGAGGTCTATTCAATTGGTTAAGGATCTCAAACTACTCAAACATCATGAGAACATCTAAAAATATGCACTTTTAGGGATTTTTATGCTTTTTCCCTCATGCATGCCAAGTTACTACTTCAGAAGGTGTCTATAAGGTTTTATAATGTCATCCAATGGTATTTTAGGCCATTAATGTCCATTTTGAGTGCTTTGTGGGCTCATATTCTCTATTGGGTTGTATTCTGGGTTTTAGACGGTTTGGAATGGCTTACTATCTTAGAAATGGTTCATAAAGCACAAGATTTGGATTAGAGAATTAATACCATGAATATTGAATGAAAATACCCCCTCAAATTTCCATAATATCCTTTTCCCCCATGTATCTTGTATGATGAGATCTGAGAAAAAGGTAGTTCCTCTTATGCTTTTTCTAGGCAATTTGGGTGTACTTGTAGTCTTAAGGATTATTCATAACTTTCTCTTCCTAAATCCAATGATCTCTACCATGGATGGTAAGTGCATAGGGGTACTCAAATTTCTATCATATCACTAGGCCACATGCACTTCTTTATGTAATATATGAGTATCTTAATCTGTAACTTGATTTGGCAAACTATGATGAGATAGTTCAATGAGGTATTGAAACTAAATTACGATTGCCTAAGACACGTTTATTAAGACCTATATTATCACTATGAAACCTCATATATCTTGAGATATTTTTGAGGAACACATCTTGTCACAAGAGTGGAGTGGAGGTCTAAGGGCCTATAAAAGGTCTTAGGCCTTATAGGTTTAATTTATTTAAGGCATAAGACCACTTGTAGTTGATTATGGTGGTCTTAAATCCTTCTTAGAATATCTTATATTAAAATTAAACCATCTACATAGTATCATAGTGTCTTATATATCTATCTTTTTCATTCTTCCTCTTTAGACTTGCTATGACCATCATTAGTTTATGTTAGGGTTCTCAAACCAATTGATGTAAATGACCTTGGTAAGCTATGTTTTCCCATTTTCTAACTCTATCTCACCTCTGTGTAGGTCTTAAAACTCTTAGAAAAAATTTCATCCTCACTCAACACTAGACCTACTTATCAAGAAGGTCATGAGCTTGACTAGTAGCCTTATAATGGGTCATAGACCTACAACCTCAGAGAGTGACTTAAAGCATAGTTGGGACATGTTCATAAAGGTTTAAAACATTCCTAAACTTATTAAAAATATTTTAACCCTAATTTAATATATAATTTATCTATATATATGGAGGATTTATGTGACTCTTGAACTCTACCCTTAGCCTTGGGATAACCTCTAAGGTTGAACCAAAACTACATGTTGACTGTCCTAATCACATTTAGCCCATTCTACCTCTATAGATTAAGGTATTATTGTACACTTATTCATTTTTAATTAATTATACCATGTTGGGTACTTATTACTTCACCTATACTATCCTACCTCCATGAAGGCCTTACAACTATAAGCACCAAGGATTCTGAACATCTTTCCACCACAACTTAGAATTACCATGCCTCTCAATAATACTGGTAGTCCTATAAATCTTATCATGGAACCTCATTTTGAGTACTTATAGTATTATTAAACATTATATAACCCTATAAACCATGTATAAATAAATAATATTCCTTTATAAGCATCGAGATGTAAGGTAAACCATTTAGAATCTCTCATTTATTTGTAGACCTTTTCATAATTCATAGTTTACTCCTTTGACATGGAACTTGAATTGATAGTGTTAGGGTGTATGAATGATATAATAACTGATTTTTCCTTTCATTATCTCATGGAAAAATTATAGACATATATCACACTATCCAAAAACATGTTAATACATCCTTCCCAGCTCAAACCCTTTGAAAATCTTATATATTGAAACTTTGTGAAGTTCCTCTAATACATTAAAGTTTAAACAATGATAAATAATCTTAAATTATACTAAAAAAATTAAATATTATTAAAATACATTGAAATAAAATCCAAACTATTTTAGACATTAAGTGAAGGGCCTTAGGCCCTTTATACCCTTGAGACAATCTTAGAAAGTTTGAGAGTTCATATTAGGCTTGTGTTGGTAAGTTTGTAAGTGTCCTTATCAGATATGATAGCAATCAAAATATTTTTGACTCTCATATATATTATATGTCTCAAAAAATCCTTTTGATATACCTTATATATCTCAAAAATCCCTATGATCCTCTCACATTGGCTAATTAAGCCTACTAAATAGTTAAGCTCATTGTTCTTACTACTAGCCATTTTAATAACTATGAAAATATGAAAACTTATTAAGATATATATATATATATATATATATATAATTTTTAACCTATTTTCATATTTTCTTCTGAACATATGAAAACTCATTGAAGCACTATTCACTTATAAGGAAAACTCATTGAAGACTATTCATATTTTCTTCTGAACATATGAAAACTCATTGTAAGGGATTATTAATACTTATATTCTAATATTGTATATACATACTTATATTCTAAGATTGTATATACCATAAACCTATTTTCATGGATGAACCTATTTTCATAGTTTTAATAAGGTCTCATGTCAAAAGACTATACATATGCTTTATGTATAGTCTTTTGACATGAGACCTTATTAAAACTATGAAAATAGGTTTATGAACATGATTTATGATCTCCAATTGATGTTATTCTATTGTTAACACCAAATAAGATAGTTTCATCCTTCTTTAATGAGTACATTCCATAAATCATTTATTTGTTATCCCTTCTTTAACTACTTCATATAATTATATATAAAGTTCAAATATATGGGAATATGAGCCTATATTCATTCTACATACAAACATCTTGAACATATCTAATAGTGACATGAGGCATATGGATATTGATGATTTTTTGGAAACATAGACATATCAAAGATATGCTATAATGTTAATACATATAAGATAGCATTTACACCAAGTATAGTAGTTGAATCCTATGTGAATCTAAACTATATCAATAACTAACGAAGCCAAAGAACCTATTAACTTGATGTAAATGTTGCTTTGTACTCAACCTTTGTAGGTGAAAGTGCAATAGCCTATTGTTTCTTGCACAACCAGGCAATATATGAAGAACTAAGACAAAATATGTAGCCAAAAGTGGAACATATGTCATCAAGAGAGCCTACCCAATCTGAATCATTGTACCTAACCAACTAAGTATAACCCCTGGTATAGTGTAATACAAAATGAGTAATAATATATCATAAATTAATGAATATGCAATACATTAATAGTGTAATTCAAAATGAGTAATAATTTATACATTCTCCATAATCTTGTCTTGTGGAGAAGTCTTTTGGATTTATTGATAGGTTTTGTATCAAGAATAATCATGTAATAACCCTAACTAGGTCCTACGTTTTCATATTCACTAAACTAATAACAAGTAAAGTCTCATATAGTGCTCAACAAATCTTTTTTCACAAAGTGGGTGTAATAAAAAAAAAATTAAATATGCATAGAATACATATACTCATGTCAATGTATATGGTATCCTAATGCATGGAAGATAAGTAAAAATGCATATCTATCTACTCTTACAAAGGAGAAAATAAGTTAAGAATACTTACCTTTGAAGATAGACCCACTGAGCCTCAATCTCTCCCTTGGCCAAGGTGCTTCACAAGAGGTTGTTATGGTATGTAAGGATGACAAGGATAAATTATATCTGTCTTAATTTATCTTCTAATGTAGATGTGTTGAGTTAACACATCTACATTGAATTTTGTCATCCCTAGGAATAACTACTATATTGAATTCCTCAAATGACTCAATTAAATCCTAAACCCAGTGTTTGTATCTCTTTATATATGACAATTTACACTAGTTTCTATTTATGACCCAATTAATCACCAAGTATAAATATCTATATATTAGTAGTTATTTTACATTATTATTGAGAGTGAATTATAGCCCCAAAATTAGTTCCTCATATTCATCTCTATTATTGGTACATGAAAATTTTAACTTGTATGTTACTAAGTACTTATTATCTAGTAGGTCAACTAGTTTGATACCAATGGCTATGAATACTTGGCATGATATATAATATATTCAACAAGTCCATTTGATTAGTGACATACTAAACCTGATGCTGATGTATATATGTATGTATGTATATATGTATATACATATATATATAATACTTATATTCTAAGATTGTATATACATACTTATATTCTAAGATTGTATATACCATAAACCTATTTTCATGGATGAACCTATTTTCATAGTTTTAATAAGGTCTCATGTCAAAAGACTATACATATGCTTTATGTATAGTCTTTTGACATGAGACCTTATTAAAACTATGAAAATAGGTTTATGAACATGATTTATGATCTCCAATTGATGTTATTCTATTGTTAACACCAAATAAGATAGTTTCATCCTTCTTTAACGACCATACTACCTTTCTTCTCACAACACCTTATGACTATCTTGCAATAGGATTTATAGAACCATAGAAGATGAGTGGAGTTTTAGACCTAAAGGGTTGTGAAACAATCAAAAAGACATTATTCTATGATATTTAATATTTCACATACTTAAAACCCTACTTCTTTGCTTGAAACCTCTATAAAACCCAACATTTATCATATCTATACAGGTGATCATACCATAAAACTATGGTTAGAGACCCTTCATGGAGTATAAAACATAACTCAAGTGTTTTAATGGAAACCTAATGAATTTGGATTAATTACCTTTAATTTTACTCCCATCAAGTTGATGATAGGGTGTAAGAAGGGTTTAAGACCTCTTGGGGGTCTTAATGATTATTCATAAAGCCCAAGGATTTGATCTACAAACTAATTCCACTAATTACAAGCCCACTAGGGACTCTACCTCTAACCAAGATCTTGGGATATTAATCTCCCTATATGGAGCATACCACCCACTTAAAATTGGTCCCTATGAGCTTTACAAGAGTTTAATGGAGGCATTACTACATTTTCTACATTTATTTTCGCTTTGTGAGCATGGATTTTCCTCTATGATGCCTGCAAGGAATCCCCCATGAAATATCTACCCTATTCTAACCCTGGCCTGACCATACCTATCCATACATGTCCTAAAATCACTTGGAAAACATCTTTTTTTCATTTTTTTTCATTTTTGAGATCTTGGGAACTCATTAGAGGCCAAAAGGAGGGAAATGAGAAGTCAAATACACATTTAAACCAAAGGGTATGGATGGAGGGAAGTTGAGAAATCACTTTAAAAATGTGTGGGGACCTTTTATGATGAGTGAAGGATGTTTGAATCTAAAAAATAAACCCTTTTATACATATAAGGATAACCTATAATGACTTTTTAATGGTTATGAGACTTTTTTGGAGCATTTTACCCTTGGTGGTGAATTTGGTGGTTGAGTGATGTCTTAGGGGCTTATTAACACTGTTCACATGGTTTGAACATCCCTCTAAGCCAATACACTCATGATATCAAATGTAATAACAATTGAAGTATTTACCTTAATATTAGCTAAAAAACCTTAAAATATGCTAAAGGATACAAACAACATTACCATTCTTCCTTCATATTAGCTCCATTCCTTATGATTTTAGCACATTCTATGTCTTTGGCATGCTTAAATGAACACATGAATGATCATGGACTGCAACATCATATCTCATTCTGTCTATGTGATTTTAGATAATGAAAAACACACTAAGACTTGGTGTAGGCTCTTAGACATAGTCAACATAAGATGGAACCTTGACATAAGTCCAAATAAGGTGAGATGGTGACTACCACATCACTCTTTGACATTAGCACACCATATAAACATGTTTCCTTTGAAGCTAATGACAACTAACTCTCTCATAGACTATCATAACATTCCAAAGACTCATGAAGATGACAAAGACATTGTTCAAGTGCTTATAAGCATAAGTTGATTATTTTGAGTCCAAGGGAAGAAAGACTTTAACAGGTAAAATATTGGGATTATTTTTGGAATCAACTCAAATTTTAGGTGAGAAAAGGGAGTTGAAACTTAGGTATATTTTAGTAATTTAGATTAAGAAGGCTCATTTGAAAGGATGTAAAACATTTATTATTAAAATAAATTAAATAGAAGAAATAAAAGAACCATCTATTGAGTATTACCCTTTTGTTAGGGAATTTTAGGTTGTGTTTCTAAAGGAATTACTAGGATTACCACCCAAGCAAGAGTTTTATTTCTTAATTGACATAATATCTAGATCAAAACTGCAATCTAAGTCACCATATAGGATGATGACTATAGAGTTGTTTGAGTTGAAATCTAAATTATAGGAGTTGTTATATAAAGGGTTGATTCAACCTAATGTGTCACTATGGGGTGAACCATTTATGTTTTTCAAGAAGAAGGATGTTACTCTTCACATGTGTATTGATTACATGATGTTAAATAAAGAAACAATCAATAACTAGTATCTATTGCATTGCATTGATTGATAAAATGTGTGGGGTGATAATTTTATCTAAGATAGAATTCTGAGTAGGTTATAATCTACTATGAATTTGAGAAGAAGATATTCCCAAAATAGTGTTTATAACTTGGTATGGGCACTATGAATTTATAATGTTACCTTTTAGGTTAACAAATGCATGAACAACATTCATGAATCTCATTCATAGTGTGTTTAGGGATTATTAGGAATACTTTGTGTTAGTTTTTCTGCATGATATCCTCATTTATTCTAAGAATGAGGAATAAAATCTACATCATTTGGACCTAGTTTTATAGTGTTTACAATTGCACAAACTATATGGTAAGTTGTTTAAATATGCCTTTTTCTAGAGGAAAGTGCAATATTTGGGACAAATTATTTTTGCAAATAGAATTTTATCTAATTTTGTGAAGATAAAAGCTATAATGGATTGATCAACACATAAAAATGTTCATGAGGTAAGAAATTTTATGGGACTGGTAGGGTATTATAGGAAATTTGTTTTAAAATTCTCAAAAATAGCTAACCCAATTAACTCTCTTGAATAGAAGAATAAGAGTTTTATTTGGTTGGACAAGTACGAGAAAGCCTTTTAGGAGTTAAAAAAGGAGGCTTATGTTAGCACCTGTGCTAAGATTTTTGGATCCTAATGGTCATTTATCATTAATCACTAATTCATTTCAAGGCAATCTTGGAGGAGTTCTTATGCAATATGCTTCATTTATAGCATATGAGTCTAGGAAAGATAAACCATATGATGCAAATTATACCCCACATGATATAGAACTTGTTATAATAGTTCATGCTTTACAATTTTGGAGGCATTATCCATTGGGGAAACCATTTCACCTTAAGACTAACAACTTGGGGCTCAAATATACCTTCACCCAACCAGACTTGAATGCTCATTAGAGACGTTAGTTAGAGTTCTTAACTAACTAAGATTCTGATATTAGATACATCAAGGGAAAGTAAAATAGAGTTAATAACAGCCTAAGTTATATAAGGTATATAATAAATTTAGTTATTATCAAGAGTACTTTTTATGATCAAATCATTAAATTCTACCTTAGAAATGAATTCTATGAGCAAGTTAAGAAATCTTTGCTAGAGAATGCTCAAAACCCTAAGTTTAAAGGATTTAAGTTGGAGAATGATGATCTTTTGAGGTACAATAGAATAATGTATGTACCCGATAGAAATAATTTTAGGAACATAGTGCTATTATAATTACACAATAATCCTTATTCAGGTCACCCTAGAATGACTAAATTCATGGAGCTTAGACCTCTTTATTTATAGAAAGGAATTAAAAGGGGTGTAATATATTTTGTGTCTCATTATTTGGAGCATCAACATGTGAAGGATGATCATGTGCACCTAATAGGGTTTTTGTATATTCATGATATACCATAATGGAAGTGGTAGGTAATTATTATGGACTTTGTCCAAGGTTTTTTGTTATCATGGAACTGCCATGACATGATCTTGGTATTAGTTGACAAAAAAACCAAGGTATCTTACTTCATACTAGGTAATTTAACTGATGATTCACCAATACTTGAAAAAATATTCATAAAATATGTGTACTAACGACATGAGTTTTGAGATAAGATCATTTCTGATTGAGATTCAAGGATGACATCTAGGTTTTGGTTGGCTCTAAATTTAACTTTGGGCACATAGTTGAATTTTAGTATTGCATATCATTTGGAAATAAATGGACAAAAAGAGAGAGTAAACCAAGTTCTATAATATATTATTCAAATTTATTGCATGGAATAGTAATATAAGTGATAAGAGTATATTCCATTAGTAGAGTTTGCTTATAATAAATATTACCAATCAAATTTAAAGATGGATCCATTTAAATCATTATATGGAAAGAGGTGTCAAACACCAATTAGTTGAGACAAGATTGAAAATAAGGAATTCTTTGGTCTTGAAATTCTTATAGAAATAGAGGAATAGGTCAAATCAACTAGACAAAGGTTGGTTGATTCTAATGATAGACATAAAATCTATGCTAATCTGAAAAGGATAGCAAGATAGTCTTTTGTTGGTGATAAAGTATTTATATGGGTTAAGCCTAAAAAAAGCTTGATTAAGTTTGGTAAATTAGTGAAGCTTTCACCAAGATATGTGGGACCCTTCAAGGTCTTAGAAGTGATCAATCATGTTGTGTATAGACATCCCTTGCCACCATCTCTAGCTCTCTTACTTAATGTTTTTCATGTGTCCTATCTTAAAAAGTATATAGCTGATCCTTCTCATGTATTAGATTGGAATGCTTTACAGGTTCTATATCTCAAGGTGGTCACCATAAAACCAATCAAAATAATTGACACTCTCAAACTTAGTTTGAATAATAGGGAAGTGTCATAGTGAAAGGTCTAGTGGGACCAATATTATGATGATAGTGCCACTTGGGAGGACTATTATGAATTCTATACATTGTTTCCACATTTAGTTTTTAGAGCATTTACTATTGTTTTTTGATTTGATACTATGTTTTATTTGATTTCAAAACTTTGGTTTTAAATAAGTGACATGGAGATGATGACCAAATTTAGGGAGAAGGTTGTTACATCCCAATTTACTCACTAAACTTGGTTTGCTTATTAAACATATATTAATGGAGTTAATGTTGTTAAATTACTATTATAATAAAATATTTTTTCATTTATGTTAAAGTATAGATAGACATATAATGATTATTATGTGTGACTCATTGCTTAATTTTTTAGTTGTACATGAGTTTCATATACATGTGGATTATGCTCATTTAATATTATTGTTCTTTAGCAACATTTTTATTGATTCTCATTGATATAGGCTAACTAAGGTTTGCATTTGTGATGTGGATGTAGGAGAAATTCCACTCCCTAGAAAAATATTGAGGGAGAGTATCATTAGGGAGGTTATGTAGATAAATATGTTGGAGGTGAATAGATTCGATAAAGAACCCAACATAGGCCACATAATACAAATAAATGCTTGATTTATTTAATTTTGGTTATGTTTGATTACTCCGTGTTTGGACATGATTGATTTAATTTATATTCATGTTTATATACTATTTTGTTCTTGATTGTAGCTATTAATATTTTCTAATATTATGATGTGATGTCATTATGGAATGCTTTATTTTTATATGTTCTTTATATATCTTTAATTATAGTTGACTCCATAACCCTATATAGGCATGTACCTATAGGCATTAAATAGAAAGGTATTGTTATAACATGTGTGTGTGTGTGTGTGTGTGTGTCTGTGTGTGTGTGGGTGGCATGGAAAAAAAATCCCATTGTTGATCATATAAAAAATTGGTTTGAATAAACTACATCTAACTTAGACCTAAGTGGAAGTAACTAATGTGATACCTAGGGTGACATAGTTCTAAATACCTAAAGGTTAACTAGGTATGAGGCTTTGATTATTTAATGTTTAAAATTTGATATAGGAATTCAAGTTTTTATAAAACATAATAATCATGTTTATTGACATAATACAATTGCAACACTAAACTGTGAGTGATCATTTGGTTTATCTTTATTTTATTCAAACCATGTAAAACTTGAGTTGGCTTGGATTTGATTGTGAGTTTGAGGAGATATAAGGGTGATTGTGTTGTTTGGTGGTCAAGCTATGAGTTGTTAGAAGCATGACAGAAAATGTTAGGTATATGGTGAGTCATTCTTGGATAAATTATGGGTTTTTGAATAGCATGTAGATGACTACAAGATCATTAATAGAGAAAGAAATTTTTGGAAAATAGATAGAGGCCATGATTGAGAGAGGAAAACATGACGAAAGAAAGAAAATTTTACTAGTAAACAAAAGGATAAAGACTACTTTGAGGGTAGTAAGAGGCAGGGTTTATTCTTTGGTTCACTCTAAAATTTGGTATTCATATTATATAATTAGTAGATAAAATTATTTTGGAGTTTTTAGAAATGGTTGTTTAGTGTTTTAAACCCTTGAGAGAATCAAGGATTCAACCCTATGGGAGGAGGAGAACCTCCACATAATCAAATCAATTATTCAATTGTATAACATGGGTATAAAAGGTTAGGGTAACTCTTAAATATGAGATCTTTATGTGGTTTATTACACTGCTAAGTGTTTATTTATGTAGTTTATTTACATAGCTATGTGTTATTTCATGTGTGTCAAAAATGGCTATGTTATTGAGATGGTTTTTTATATTGTTTTGGATAGCAGTTCAAAAGAGGGTTTTTTGATGTTCAATATTTGATTATGTTTTCTTAGTTTGTTTATAAATGGAAATGATTGTGTATACATTTACATATATGGATTAGTGATAATGTTTTAAATTATTATCTTTGGATTTTGGAATATGTAAAATGGGTTTTATTGGATGATATTTGGTAGTGTATTTACTTAATTTTGATTTGGAAATGGGTGAGTGTTATTACTTGTTCTTACCTATGCATTACTATTTTAATGGGATGGTTGGAAGTTGTATTTTAACTTAACCTAGGTGATATAGTTGATTGTGTATAAATAACTATGAGTTGACTATGTATAAAGCTTATAGTCAATTGTGTGAATGTTTTTCTTGTTGACTAGTAATTAGATTAGTTAATTTCCATACCACAAGTTTAATATTATTTGATATTGGATTTATGCTAGTGTTATATTCATGGGTTTGGCATACATAATAGGACTGAGTCAATATATGTGTGTGTGTGTGTGTGTGTGTGTGTGTGTGTGTGTGTGTGTGTGTGTGTGTGTGTGTGTGTGTGTGTGTGTGTGTGTGTGTGTGTGTGTGTGTGTGTGTGTGTGTGTGTGTGTGTGTGTGTGTGTGTGTGTGTGTGCGTGCGTGCGCGCGCGCGCCTAAGACAATGTGACCTATAGTAATTTATTCCACTCAACAAATCCATTGAATGGATATTTATGTTACTTAACATATAATATTAATAAAAAATTTATTCAAAGAACTTATTTTAAATAATAACTCAATCATTTCATATAACTGTGGTATATATATATATATATATATTTATTTATATATACCACAGTTATATGAAATGATTGAGTTATTATTTAAAATAAGTTCTTTGAATAAATTTTTTATTAATATTATATGTTAAGTAACATAAATATCCATTCAATGGATTTGTTGAGTGGAATAAATTACTATAGGTCACATTGTCTTAGGCATATATACATAAACCAGTGTGAAGGTAGGGATAAACATTATGTGTTAAGAATGGGATATACTGAGAGGGGGGTGAATCAATATATCATATATCTTATAAATATTTTATTTAATCAAACTCCACTTAACCATACATTCAAGATATGCAATAAAACTAAAATAATATGTACCACACAAGAGAGAGAGAAAGAGAGACACTAGATTTTTATGTAGAAACCCAAAGTGGGAAAAACCATAGAGAACAATCTCAAGTATATGAAAGAGCACCAACTCAAATTACAAAGTTCACAAGCACCAACTTACAGGAGCACCAATCACTTTGTCAAGCAGCAACACAACAACTATTTGTGAGCACCAACCCATATGAGAACCAACCCCTCTTATGTATAAAACACAACTATCTCTCAATGTTTTTTTCTCAACAAATGATAGAGATCTATAATATCTCTTTCTATTCTCTCCTCTTTTCTTATATAAAATAATTAGAAACCATGCATTCTCTTGCATATTTCAAATGGCTTCTCAAGCCTTTATTTATAGCTTTCCAAATGACCTTTGGCATTCACCCTTTGTGACTCTTCACTTCTCATGAAAAATGGCACCAAACTTGCATGACGCTTCTAATCCTTGTATTTAAAAAGTCATATGGTGACCCTTCATAAGCAAATTTGTGATTTCCTCTTTTATCTTTATCTTGATGACCTTTCAAATTCCTTAAGGTGACTCTTCATGGAAAAATGTGCCATACCCTCTTTTGTCTTCACTTGGTGACTCTTGAAATTCCTCAAGATGACTTTTCATGGGAAAATGCATCCCATTCCTCTTTTATCTTTACCCCATGCCTCTTTAACTTCTCCATGGGCCCTCTTTTGACTTTTATGCAACAAAAAATATATTCAATAATATTAAATAAATATCAACACATTTTGGCCAAAATATGAACATTAAAAACACCTTTAGACAATATATGTTATTGGGCCTTTATCACCAATGCTAGAACTTTAACATCAATGACATTATTTCCAACAATCTCCCCCTTTGTCATTGATGGCAACCTCAAACTAAAACTGTAACATCTTAAAACCTGTACTGCACATGCCAACCTACATATATTACCATCTAAAAAACACACAATAACTCCCCCTTACTATATCATCTTGTACTTATTCCATGTAACTATTTCTTGTACTTATTTTTGTACCTATTTTTGTTCTTCTCCCCCTTTGATATTAATGGCAAAGGGCCCATCCTAGAGCTAAGACTTAGCTCCACCTCAACTGATGTTGATCCTCAATGGTAGGAAGTAAATAAAATTACTCCCAACTTCTCCTATAAATAGTCAAATGTTTCTTTTGGTAGTCCCTTTGTGAAAATATCTACAATCTATTCTGTAGTACTGATCTATTCCATCTTAACCTACTAATCTGTAACTTGCTCTCTCAAGAAGTGATATCTGATGGGAATATATTTTGTTCTTGAATGCATCACTGGATTCTTATAAATATTAAAAACACTTGTGTTGTCACAGAAAATAGAATTAGGTTCATCATATTTTACCTTGATATATTCCAAAGTTTGATTCATCCAAATAACTTAAGTACAACATAATACCACTACAATATATTCTACTTCAGCTATAAAAAGTGATCTTAAGTTCTGATTTTTGCTTAGCCATGATACTAAGCTATCATCGAGAAAGAAAGATCATCCACTTGTACTCTTTTTATAATCCAAGAAACTTTCCTAATCTAAATATGTATAAGCAACCAAAGTGAAATCCTTTTCTTTGGGATACCACAATCAATAATCCAATGTCCCCTTGACATATCTAAATAGTTTTTTCACCAACTAAACATGGCTCTCCTTCAGGGCTATGTGATATCTCATAACCATGCCTACTATATGTATGATGTATGTCCTTGATACTATCAAATATAAAAGACTACCAATCATAGATCTATACAAATATTAATCTACAACATGTGAATCTTCATACTTACTCACCTTTTTCCTTATACCCTTTGGTGTTCCAACTAGTGGATAATCCTCAAAACCAATTTTTTTCAACATTTACATGGCATATTTACTTTGAGATATGAAAATTCCTTTATCTGATTGAAATATTTGTAACCCTAAGAAAAATGACAATTCTCCAAGCATAGACATCTCAAATTATTTTTGCATACTATCCAAGAATTCTTTTTTCATCTTTTCAATGTTTCCTCCAAAAATTATATCATCAACATATACCACAACAATAAATTGATTCTCACCTTCTATTTTGATGTAGAGATTATTGTCAGCAAAACCTCTCTTAAAGCCTTGATCTTGTAAGTACTTATCAATTCTTGCATACCAAGCTTTGGGAGCTTGTTTAAATCCATATAGTGATTTTTTCAATTTAAATACATGCCTAATATCATTTGAGAGAACAAATCCCTTAAGCTACTCAATGTAGACCTCCTCTTTTAGATTCTCATTGAGAAAGGCAGAATTGACATTCATCTAAAACACTTTGAAATTTTTTAACACTACATATGCAAGAAACATTCTAATAGCCTCTAGCCTTACTACTGGTGTAAAAGTTTCTTCAAAATCTATACCTTTAATCTGAGCATATCCTCTACATACCAACTTGGGATTATTCTTGGTAACTTCACCATCTTCATTCAACTTATTTATATATACCCATCTTGTTCCTATCACATTTTGATCCTTTGGTCTAGTCACTAATTCCCAAGTATATTTTCTATCTGATTTAATTCATCATCCATTGCCTTAACTCAATTCTCATCATGTCTAACTTCTAACAAAATTTCTGGACTAAATTTTGGATAACAAAGAAAAATTTACTTGCTCAAATTCACTTACCTTCATCCTTCTAGTGTGAACTCCTTCATTTATGTTTCTAATGGTGTGAACATATTTGGATGGGGTCTTGGTTTTTTACTTTTCCTTCTCATCTTCATCTGAATCTTCAAAATATTTTTCTTCAATGACTTCAAGAGCATCCACTGGATCACTGACTCTTTGTGCAACATCTTCTTCTATCCTAACACTTACAATATCAATAATCTTCTTGGTTCTTTTGTTATAACATTTATAAGCTTTACTTTTGCAAGAATATTCAAGAAATATACCTTCATATATTATACATTCAAACTTACCTAATTTGTCATCCATTCTCTTTATGAAGCATGTGCTACCAAAAACTTTGAAATAATTGACTATAGCTTGGTTGTCTTTCCATAGCTCATAGGGAGTCTTGTCACTATTGAGTCTTAACAACTCTCTTTTCTATATATGCACTACTATACTTACTACCTCTTTCCAATATTTATCTAGTATCTTGGATTCATTTAACATTGTCTTTTCCATCTCTTTATTTTTTCTATTTTTCTACTCAACTACTCCATTTTGCTATAGAGTTCTAGCTGTTGAATATTATCTTTTTATCCCATGGTCTTCACAATACTCAATAAACTCATCTGACATGAATTTTCCTCCATGATATGATCTTAGACACTTGATCTTAAATTTAGTTTCATTCTCAACAAGAGCCTTGAATACTTCAAAGTGGCTAAAGGCTTTTTATTTTTTCTTCAAAAACATTACCCAAGTCATACATGAAAAATTATCAATGAGTAACATAAAATATTTCTCACCTTGAGTACTTTGAGTTCTCATTTGTCCATACAATTTAGTGTAAGCAAGCTCTAACATCTGAGTGGTGAAGTATTATTTTGTCTTAAACCATCTTCTGACCTACTTCCCATGTTGATAAGGTTCACAAAGCATGTTGGAGGGCTTTGTAATCTTAGGGATATTTTTGACTACTTACTTTTTACTAATGTTGACAAGATTGTCAAAATTTATATGTCCCATTCTCCTATGCCATATCCAAATTTCCTTAATTTGACTCAAACAACATCTTTGACCTTTGATATTTGATAACATATACAAATTGTTACATGTTCTCTAAGCATTTACAATCAACACATATGAGTCTTTTCTCCTAATTTCATAAACCTTTTACATGAAAATTTAATGTATGTCCTTAATAACACATTTTACTTACACTTAAAATATTATGTTTAAGACCTTCTACATATAAAACATTTTTAGTCTTAGTTCTACCATTATCCAGACTTAGTGTACATTTTCTAGTAATTCTAGTAGTATTATTGTCTCCAAATTTGACTATGCCACCATTGATCATCTTTAGGGTTATGATATTGATCTTATCTCCTATCATGTTCCTTGAACATCCACTATCAATGAACTGTGGATTTTCTTCATTTCTTGCATGGAAAGTTCTGTAGACTAACATAGACTTTTTAGGTTGTTTCTTCTACCATGAACCTATTTGAACTTTCTTCTTGATGAATGGAGCCTTAAAACTTTGGTCCTTCTTAATTGAATTGAACATGCTCCTATATTACCAAGTTATGTGTCTAAAATTATTTCACATATAACATATTATAGCCTCTTCATTAAACCTTGATAGAGGAGCAAAAGAGTTGTGGTTTCTACTTGACTCTACATGAGTTTCCTTCTTGTTTTTGAAATTGTTAGCCCTTTCTCAACATTCTATTTTCTTATGACCATATCCATTATAATAAAACTAGTAACCATAAAAATATAACCTATTTGTGTATCTCTAACCTGATTGGCTTTTGTAACTCTACTCCTTCCAACATTCTTTGTTTGAGATGTCCTATGTATTCTTAACTTCTTCCTTTTTCATTTCCTCTTTGCAAGAGCTTCAACATAGCTCTTTATTTTTTCTATGTTAACCTTGTCTATGAAAGTAGTGTCCTTCCATTTCTCTTTTTCAAATCTGATACCTTTCTTATTTGACATTGATCTTTGACTTTCTAATATCTTATTCAACATATTATTTCTATTCTCAAATTTTGAATCATTGGTTGTTCTATCCTTGATTGCTTTATTTGTTTTCTCAAGATTTTCTTTTAAAGAAGTAATTTCAACAACATACCTTCCACATTCTCCACTTAATTTTTGTAACTAAGCTATTAGATCTTCTTCAGTCTTTTTAGCTTCTTCAATGTGTGCTTATAGATCTTCAATTATTTCTTTTGATTACTTTTCATTTTTATTGATTTGTCACTTCAATATTTGATTCTTCTTCTCAAGAGCTTTTAATTCTTCTAAGGCACAAATAATTTCTCCTTCTAGATTCACCTCAACTTCATCCTATTCTTCTTTTTAATCATCTATACTTTTGCTTATAGAGGCATCTTCATGTATGGCCATGAATATAATCTCTTCTTCTTCTAAATCACTGACTCTACTATCTTCAGTTGAGCTAAGATCTTTAGAATATAAACTCTTCTTCCTGAATCTCTTCTTGAATTTTCCTTTGAAATTATTCTTGTATGTAGACTTTCCTTCTTCACTATCACCATTACACTTATCTAGGTACTTAGCTGAAAAATGTCCAATATTTCCATAATTAAAACATTTGAAAGGCAATTTTTTTTCATATTTACTTGTGCCCTTTTTGGCTTAAAAATGAAAAGAGCTCCGTTGTCATCTTCATCATCGCTAGAGTTGTCACTTAATTCTTGAATCTTATCCTTGTCTTTATTTAATGTCTTAAAAGTATCTTCCCTTTTTGAAGATTTCCCTTGTTAGGTCTGCATCTCATATGTTGTGAGAATACCATGTAGTTCATCCATCTTTATCTTGGCTAGATCCTTCATTTCCTTAATTGTTGAAACCTTTGCATCATATCTCATTGGTAGGGATATCACAACTTTTTAAACCACCATTTTCTCTAAGACCTTGAATATGATTAACTAGTTGATCAACCCACAAAAGATAAATTGTTGTATTTTCTTCCTCTTCCATTTTCAAACTCTCAAACTGTCTTCTAAAAGTCTAGAGCTTAGCTTGTTGAACTTTTCCATCATCTTTGTAAATATTTTCAATTTTTACCCCTGTCTGATGTGTAGATTTGCATTGCATAAATTTAACAAATTCTAATTCACATAAACCACATAAAATAGAATTTAAATCTTTAGCATAATTTTCACTTGCCTTCTTTTCTACTGGAGTAATCACAAGTGTATGTGGCTCTTCGTATTCCTTTACAACTGCTTGCTAAATGTTGAATCCAAGAGACATCAAATAAGTCCTCATCCTTATGATCAAAAAATAATAATTTGTCCCATCAAACAAAGGTGCCTTATTTGTAGAAAAACCTTCATGTGATCTAGCCATCGTGCTTTCCCTAATCTACCTTCAAGCTGTAAAATGTTTTCAAAAGGAACCCACTCTGATGCCAATTGTTAATCATAGAATATACTGAGAGGAGGGGGGTGAATTAGTATATCATATCTCTTATAAATATTTTACTTAATCATACATTCAATATATGCAATAAAATTGAAATAATATGCACCACATGAGAGAGAGAGAGAGAGAGAGAGAGAGACCAAATTTTTACATGGAAACCCAAAGTAGGGAAAACCATAGAGAAAAATCTCAAATATATGAAAAATCACCGACTTACAGGAGCACCAATCCCTTTATCGAACACAAACACAACAACTATTTGTGAGAGCCAACCAACAAGATCACCAACCCCTTACAAATATTTTTGAGCACTAACCCATAGGAGCACCAACCCCTGTTGTGTATAAAACACAACTATGTCTCAATGTTGCTTTCTCAACAAATGATAGAGCTCTACAATATCTCTTTCTATTCTCTCCTCTTTTCTTATATAAAACAATTACAAAACATGCACTCTCTTGCATATTTTAAATGGCTTCTCAAGCCTTTATTTATAGCTTTCCAAATGACCTATGGAATTCACCATTTGTGACTCTTCACTTCTCATAGAAAATGGTGCCAAACTTGCATGACCCTTCGAATCCTTGTATTTGAAAAGTCATATGGTGACCATTCATAAGCAAATTCATTCTTTACTCTTTTATCTTTATCTTGATGACCATACAAATTCCTTAAGGTGACTCTTCATAGATAAATGTGCCATACCCACTTTTATCTTCACTTGGTGAATCTTGGAATTCCTCAAGATGACTCTTCATGGGAAAATGCATCCCATTCCTCTTTTATCTTTACACCATGACTCTTTGACTTATCCATGGGCCTTATTTTGACTTTTATGCAACCAAAAATATATTCATTAATATTAAATAAATATCAACACATTTTAGCCAAAATATGAACATTAAAAACACATTTAGACAATAAATTCTATGGGGCCTTTATCACTAATTCTAGACCTTTGACATCAATGACAATATTTCCAACATTATGAGTTGAATTGTTTTCTTTATCAGCTATGTGAAATATAGTTTGATGTATGATTTATTTATGTTTGGAAAATTGTATTAAATTTATGGTGCATGATACAATTAAACATTTTTAAAATGGTGGAAATTGAACTATTTGGGGTCTTGGATGTTTAATTTTGGGGTTAAACTTGTGTCGAATGATTTCAGTACATCACTATACCATATGGTACATAAAAGAATATTTCATATTTTATGTTTGTGTTTAAGCATTTAATTGGGTTTTAAGTGTTGTATGTTCTTAATGTGATTTATATGTTAGTTTTAAATTTAATTTTATGCTTAAGTTTTAAGCTTACGATATGAGAATAAACTCAAACTATCTATAAATATGTATAAATGTAATTATGGACTATGCATAAAGTCATTATACTATTATTTATGAATAGTACACACACACACACACACACACACACACACACACACACACACACACACACACACACACACACACACACACACACACACACACACACACACACACACTAGTTAAATTATTCTCTTTATTAGTTGTGTGTAATATGGTTTGATGTATGATTGATTTATGTTTGGCAAATTATATTAAATGTGTGATTCAGGCTAAGTTTAAACATTTGTAAAATGGTGGAAGTTGAACTATTTTGGGGTCTTGGATGTTTAATTTTAGGGTAAAACTTATGTCAAATGATTTTAATAAGTTTATGTACCATATGGTACATAAAAGAATATTTCATATTTTGTGTTTGTGTTTAAGCAATCAATTGGGTTTTAAGTGTTGTATGGTGTTAATGTGATTTATATGTTATCTTTATATTTGAGTTTATGCTTCATAAGTTGTGAGATTAGGATATGAGAATAAACTCAAAACGTATATAAATATTTATAAATGTAATTATGTACTATAAATAAAGGTATTATAATATTATTTATGAATAGATCATAAACACACACACACACACACAAAGATGTATGTATGTATGCATGCATGCATGCATATATATATATATATATATATATATATATATATATATATATATATATATAAGTTGTGAGATTAGGATATGAGAATAAACTCAAAATGTATATAAATATTTATAAATGTAATTATGTACTGTAAATAAAGGTATTATAATATTATTTATGAATAGATCATAAACACACACACACACACAAAGATGTATGTATGTATGTATGTATGTATATGTATGCATGTATGTATGTATGTATGTATGTATATATATATATATATATACATATATACATATATATATATATACATACATACATACATACATGCATACATATACATACATACATACATACATACATACATCTTTGTGTGTGTGTGTGTGTTTATGATCTGTTCATAAATAATATTATAATACCTATATATATATATATATATATATATATATATATATATATATATATATATATATATATATATATATATATATATATATATATATATATATATATATATATATATGCCATTAAAAAATCACTACCTAAGGGTTTTAAATATATATAAATATAAGTGGACATATATATATACACACACACACACACACACATATATATATATATATATATATATATATATATATATATATATATATATATATATATATGCCATTAAAAAATCACTACCTAAGGGTTTTAAATATATATAAATATAAGTGGACATACATAATATAAATATATGGGCAAATAATTTTTTATGTAAGTAGATGTTTATCTATAGGGAATAAATGTATTCATATGAAAATTGGGATTCGTATTATTAATTTATAACATGTTGATTTAGTTATAAATTATGAGTAAAATGATTAATTACTGATTAGAACAAATAATGTTGTGTTTATTATTTTTTGTTGGTTAGCTTTGCATTAATTATGAAATTTATGAATTGTATTATTTTTATTATTATACCTGTGAAAAGAGATGTTTTAATATAGAATTGGTAAATTCATGAATATTATGAATAATTTTTTAAAATAATATATTTTAAAAAATTGCCTTATTGAATATGGACTTTCGGCTATATTTGAACTTAGGTAATATTTTAGTAGATAATAAGTTGTTATTATGTAATTATTTCAAGTTGATTTTTTATTTAATTACTATGGTATTAATACTAAATATGTATATGAAAAATATGTGTAAACCTTGTATATTAATTATTTAATAAATCTAGTATTAATGACACTAAGGAATATTATTGAGATAAGGTTCTCATGAATATGTTTAAAGTCATTAATATAGATATTAAATGAAATATGATTATGTGTGTGTGTGTGATTATGATTGATCTATTAGATCATTAAACTATATGAAAACTTTGGCCAAAGTAATGTTTATAGTTAAATGTTATCATTTCACCTATTTGATTAATATTCATATATACACGATGTCATTTTAGAATAAAATTCTCTATGATATTATGAATGTAGTTAAGATTTTACAACACATAGGTTCTAGTTGATTTCTTGATACCTGTCATTATCATCTTCTCATCCATGAAGGGAGGGATATTCCATAGTTGGGAAATTTTGTGAGGGATCTATGGTTAGTGGTTGGTGTGGAAACTCATTATGATGATGCTCTTCCTCTCCTCCAATAGTTAACTGATAGAGACTTTTACTCATGAATAAAATTTATATACATATGATGAGGTTGTGGATAATCATTACTTCCATGAAATAATGCATTTATTTATATTCACTCTAATGTAATAAATTTATATTATTTTACTTTGATATATATTAGTTGGCTACTCTTATTGTATAATATTATTATATAAAATTTCAACAGTTGGTTGAGTTATTATTCAATAGATATACTTTTGTGATGGATTGAATTTGTAATTCTATTGATTATGTTAATTTGATAATTATCTAAATGAACCATAATTAATTTATTATTACAAGATACATTTAGTTAAATATCAATTGGCTTATCTTACTTATGAATAATATGGATTGGATTACAATGTAAAATTGAAAAAAAAATTACCTTTTTTGAGTTAAACCATGTGGGGTTCTAACACATAGTATATATATATATATATATATATATATATATATATATATATATATATATATATATATATATATATATATATATATATATATATATGACCATCCATTGGATGGAATCATAGGATGATATTTAATTTTCAAATATTCCAAAATATCAAAAAAATCAAATAATTTCAAAAATTTAAATATATTTGAAGCACCTACATGTTTTATTTGCTCCTTGGCATCTGTGTATTAGTTCGATGTTGATGATGGAATATTTAGTTACTTCTACATACACACGTGTGTCACACTTATATTTAAATGTGATAGATGTATACACATATACATGATATATTCTTATTTTAAATGTTGGGCCTTCCATCTACTCATGTTGTGTAGATAATGGCGGAATTTGCTTCTTTGATCTAGATACACACATGTTATATATATTGATGATCACATTTAATTATCATGTTTAAACTTACATATGTATTTACATATGACTTTATACATGATTTAATCTTACACAAGGTACTTGATATGATATATACTTAACATTCTTTCCTAACACATTGGATCCATGGGCTAATATGACATGTTTATATTTGTTTTTCAATATTTACTTTATGCAATTCCTTGAGTGTCTTGCCTTACTATTGTCTTCTTTGTTCGAGAATTTAAATATGCTCTTTTAGTTGTAACCCCCATGCCTTTATATCATTTATTAGATATTTACATATGTTATTATTTTTTATATGTACATTTTAATATATTATCCTTGATTTTGTGTACATTTGACTAAGTCATTTCCCTTTGATTGTACAATATTTGAACATGCCCCTTATTTGTGGTTTCCTTAGACCATTACCTTTTGACTTGCTTTTGAGTGTTTTTATGTGTGTGTTTGATTTTCTTATTGATATTGTATTATTACTATATATATATATATGTTTCTATGATACTTATAATTTATATTATCACTTCATGTGATCATATTGGCTCTATGTGCTTCAATTGTATATTTACCTAGACATGTTCCTTCTATATGATACATGTTTCCATTTACAGATTATACAATTATCTTATCCTTTTGAGGTGAGGTAAGTAATACCTATTATATTTACATCACCTAAAAGATGGGGAATAATAGTGGGGGCATGTCATAGAGTCTTGTTCTCCACACTTAACAATTTTTAGATTCAATGGGGGCATGCTTTGAAAGCATATTCTTCACATTTATTCAGTATTCAACATCTCCAAATTAAAGTGGGGGCATGTTTTGGAAACATGTTCTCCACATTAGTTATTATATGAATTTTTATATTTCTCCATATATATTGGGTGAATGATTTGGAAGCATGTTCTTTGCATTTACATAGGTTTTTAAATTGGCCAAAGCACATAGTTATATGATTCAAATTCACGGTTGTGGTAGAATCATATACATTGGTACAATTGTTATACATAATTTCACCATGAGACATATCTAAGTTGCATATGATATGTAATTTTTGGCTAATATTAAAAAATATGAATTAGTTTTAGATTCTAAAACCCTTTTATGGATTGTTACAACATCACTAATGTTTGCATAATGATACCCTAGTCATATTTTTATGGGGCAGGATGTCCATCAAGGCACCAAAGATATTCAAATTGAATGTTAATATACATGTTTACATTATTATATGATATTCAAATTTACTCATATGATATTCAAATTTACTCATAAGATACAATAGTTGGTTAAATTTTTATTATTTTTGAGGTGATTAATGTTAGGAATTAATTGAATGTAAATCAAATTTATTAACCACCATAAAATCACAAAACTAGATTTTAAATGTGTGAAAATCATATTTAATTATGCAAAAACAATTTCTTCAAACCACAATTTAATTAAAGCATAAAAAAAGAGAATAAAAACAAAAATCAGACATAACACAAATATACCTTGGTTCACTAAATGTGGGATACATCCACAAATAAAGTCCTCAAATAAATCAATAATCTGAAACAATATTATAATGAACTCTCACAGAGATAGAAAAATCTCTTATAGAAAATGTTGCATAAATAGATGCACTTTCACGTGCACCTACACAATACTATATATCACAAGATGCTAAACCACACTCTATAAATGAACACCTACACTTTTCAAAACACCTACACTTTTGACTCTATCTCCCAAAAGCCACACCTACAAATAAAAATATCAACAACCTCTAAAAGATCACTCCACACCTTGTCTAAGGAAAAAATGATGTAGAAATCATCCTTCCAAGGATAAAATCACCATCCTCATCCAAGGAGGCCTTACCCACAAGGTGACACATCAATTTTACACCTTCTAATGCATTTAAAAAGGCCCTTCTAAAATGAACATGCCATTCTCCACCAAATGGAATAGCTTCCCATGTGGATGTCCGACACACTTACATAATGCATCAAGGAATTATTAAATGAACCATTTAATAATTTTTCTCCCACTAATGCATCGTAAAAATAATTAAATACATCATTTAAAAAAATTTCCTAATGCATCATGAAAATTATTAAATACATCATTTAATAATTTTCTCCTAATGCATTATATAAATATTAAATAAATAAATTAATTCCCTAGAACAAGGAAATCAATCCCACTTCCAAAAAACATGGAAGTATACATTAAAATTATTCAGTAAAAATTTAATAACATTCACTACATGAGGAGTGGATAAAAAATTCACTCCCCACATTCTTGGATCTCTCTAGGCCCCAAAAGTACACTCAACAATCTCCCACTTGGAGACCTTTTATCTTGAACATAATCTATCACTGCTCCATGACCGTTAATGCCAACCAAATCTAAACATAGTCTGAACTTATCCAATGTGATCACCTTAGTCACCATATCTATAGGATTCTTTCTAGTATGAATCTTCTCCAACTTCACCAAGTTCTCCTCCAAAGGTGTTCTGATGAAGTGATAACATAACTGAATATGTTTCATCCTCATGTGGAAAGTGGAGTTCTTTGCCAAATGAATATCACTCTAACTATTATTGTGTAGTCTCCCAACTTCCTACTCATGCCCCAACTCTTGAAATAACTCATGTAATCAAATCATCTCCTTGTTAGCCTCTATGGCATCGACATACTCTAGCTTTGTGGTTGATAAAGCCACAACCTTTTGTATCCTAAAAATCCAACTAACCACTATATATCCAATAGTAAATATATGTCTTATCATATTCCTCCTACTATCAATATCCCCTACCATATTTGAGTCCACATAACCACACAAAGTGGTATTTGATCCACCATAACATAATTTGACATCAATGGTTCCTCTCAAATATTTAAGAATCCATTTCACTACCTGCCAATGCTCATAACCTAGATCACTCATATACCTGCTCACAACTCCCACTACTTGGGAAATATTTGGCCTAGTAAAAACCATGACATACATCAAGCTACCAACTACTGAAGAATAAGGTACCTTAGACATCTTAATATTTTTATATTCTATCATGGGACACTACTCCTTTGATAATCTAAAGTGGCCTACCAAAGGAGTGCTAATAGATTTAGCATCCAACATACTAAACCTTTCCAAGACATTCTTCACATAATCTGATTGGGATAAAACTAGCTTCCTCTCCTTCCTATCATGAGTAATCCTCATACCAAGGATTTGCTTTGCAACACCTAAATCCTTCATAGCAAAGGAGTCACTAAGCTATTTCTTGAGCATACGAATATGCTATATATTATTTCCTACAACTAACATGTCATCCACATACAAGCATAAAATAATAAAGGAACTATCATCAAAATGTTTGATCTACATGTAATGGTAATAATTACACCTTTGATATTATTATTCCAACATAAAACAATCAAATTTATTATACCATTACCATGGAGATTGTTTAAGGCCATACAAGCTCTTCTTTAATCTACACACATAGTTATTCTTCCCTTTGACCTCATATCCCTATGGCTATTTCATATACATATGTTCATCTATATCACCATGAAGAAAATTAGTTTTCACATCTAACTGTTCTAAGTGTGAATCTACAACTATAAATAAACTAATAATAGTCCTAATACAAGTCATTTTTACAATAAGAAAGAAAATCTCATCAAAATCAATACCTAATTTTTGTGTAAACCCCTTGACCACCAGTCTAGCCTTATACCTTTTTCTCCCTTGATCCTCTTCTTTTATTTTGAAGATCCACCTATTTGGAAATTCACTCTTGCCCTTGGGTAGCCTTTCCAAATCCCAAGTTTTGTTCTCCATGAAAGATCTATGCTCTTCATCCATGGATTCTTCCCATTTCAACCTGACATCAACCTGCATTACCTCCTCATAACATTTTGGTTCTCCATTGTTAGTGAGTAACAAATAATTCAAAGAAGGAGAAAAATGTTTAGGTGCTTTTCTTACCCTAAAAGATCTTCTTACCATAGGATTTTGGGGTCCTTGTGTAGAGTATTTTTGAATTGATTCATTAGATACTTTTACATTTACAATGTCATCCAATACTATGTACTCTTTTAGTTCCTATTCCTGTTCTTACAACTAATCCTTATACATGACTTTTTCATTAAAGACTACATCTCTAGACTGAAATATTTTCTTATCTTTAATACTCCATAAATGGAAACCAAAGTCATCCTCACCATATCCAATAAAGGTGAATTTTTCTGATTTAGCCTATAACTTCATCCTATTCTCTTTTTTGATGAGGGTAAAAGACTCACATCCAAAGACTCTAAGAAAAGAATAATTAACATTCTTACTAGACCAAGCTTGTTCAGGAATGCCTTTATCCCAAGGCATATAAGGTCCTCTATTAATTAGATATACTATTATGTTAATTGCTTCTACCCAAAACTATAAAGGCAACCCAACATGTAACCTCATTTTCCTAACACATTCCATTATTGTTCTATTCATCCTTTTAGACACCCCATTCTACTATGGAGTTCCTAAAACCATCCTTTGCCTATAGATTCTATTATTAGAAAAATAATCAAATAAACCATTAATACAATACTCACCTCCATTATCTAATCTGAGACATTTCAATTTGAGACCTATTTCATTCTCAACCAAGGCTTTCCACTTTTTAAAAGTGTCAAGTACATCATATTTATTTTTAATACAATAAACCCAAACTTTCTTAGTTGCATCATCAATAGAAGTGACAAAAATTGGAACCACTAATAGAAGATATTTCAGATGGTCCCCATACATCTGAATGTACCAACTCTAACTTGTACTCTTTCTTTATGGGTCAAAATTTTAGGAACTTATCCTGCTTCTATTTCCCATACACACAATCCTCACAAAAGTCTAGACCTACATCTTTCAATCTATGCAACTTATCTTTTAAGATCTCCATGCCCTTATGGCTCATATGACCAAGCCTGTAGTGTCACATAGTTACATTTCCATCTGTAATAACTAAATCATAAGAATCAACACTACTAATTAAATATAAAGTACCAACTTTCTTACATATCAAAATCACAAGAGATCATTGTTAACTTTCCAAGAATCTATAGTAAAACTAATTAAACATCTTTTACTACCCAATTGCCCCACTAAAACCAAATTCTATCTCAACATAGGCACATGTATAAAATCCTTAAGTAGCCACCAGTTCCCGTTCTACATTTTCACTTGAATAAAACCTTTCCCTACTATCTCACATGGTTCATCATCACCAAGATATACATGTCCTAGATTATCTTGAATAGAATCAAAAAAATAATGCCTATGTAAGGTGTCATGAAAAGAAGCCCCTAAATCTAATACCGAAGAATCATTAAAATTATCCAAAGAAAGAATTAAGGCATCTTGACTAGTTTTACATGATGTCATATTTACCTCATTCATTTCCTCCTTGTTTCCCTTCTTGTCCTAAAGTGACCAACAATCCTTCTTTGAGTGTCCACTCTTCCCACAATGCCAACATATCATCTTAGCTTTAGATCTTGATTTAGATCTACCTTTTGACTTTCCACGGTTGCCTTTGCTCTTTTCCTTTTGCCTTCCTCTAGTATCAATATACAAATCATTACCTAAAGATGATTCACTAGTGCTTTTTATTCACATTTTCTTGCTAAGAATCACACCTACAACATCCTCAAAATTCAATCTTCCCTTGGTAGGGATTGTATTACTCACATCCATAACCAAACTATCCCAACTATCTGGCAAAGAACATAAAATTAGCAAAGTTCTAACTTTATCATCAAAATTAATTCCAATTGAAGTGAGCATACTTAAAATCATATTAAAATCATTTAAATTATTAGCAATAGAACCATTCTCATACATTTTCATATTAAAAAATCTTTTCGTAAGAAAAAAATTATTTGAAGCTGAGGGTTTATCATACAACTTTCCATGTTTATCCATGAGATCCTTTATAGATGTCTGATCTACAATGTTAAATGCAATAGAAGATACAAGGCATAAATAAATGGATCATAATTCCTTCCTATCAAGTAATGTCCAATCTGCATCACTCATACTTATAGGTTGTCATCCTTTTCCCTCCAAAGGAAGTTGAAGTTCCTTCTGATACAAGTAATCTTCCATCTACATTTTCCACAAACCAAAATTCTTACCATAAAACTTCAAAACTCTAAATCTAATTTCTTATCCCATAGACCCCACTCAAGCTAATAACCTTTCATTTCATTTACCACTTCAGCTAAAACACCACCAAAACTCTGATACCATTGTTAAGAATTAAGTGAATGTAAATTAGATTTCTTAACCACTATAAAATCACAAAATGAGATTTTAAATGTGTGAAAATCAGATGTAATTATGTGAAAACAATTCCTTCAAACCATAGTTTAATGAAATCATAAAAGGAGAGAACAAAACTAGAAATAACACATAACACAAATATTCCATGGTTCACCCAATGTGGGCTACATCCACCAAGAAAGTCTTCAAATAAATTAATAATCTGAAACAAGATTACAATGAACTCTCATAGAGATAGAAAAATCTCTTACAAAAAATACTACACTTTCACATGCACTTTCACAATATTGTATCTCAAAAGATTCTAAACCACACCCTGTAAATGAACACTTGCACTTTTGACTCTATCTCCCAGAAGCTACACTTGCAAATAAAAATATCAACAACCTTTAAAAGTTCACTCCACACCTTGTATAAGTAACAAAAGATGTAGAAATCATCATGTCAAGGAGAAACTCACCATCCTCATCTAAGGAGGCCTTTCCCATAAGATGACACATCAAGTTTCCACATTCCAATGCATATCAAAAGGCCCCTCCAAGAGGAACATGCCATTCTCAACCAAATGGCACAACTTCCCACGTGGAAGCACAACACACTTTCATAATGTATCAAGGAATTATTAAATACACCATTTAATAATTTTTTCCCCCTAATGCATCATAGAAATAGGAAAATACATCATTTAATCAGTTATCTTAATGAATCATGAAAATTATTAAATATATCATTTAATAATCTTCTCCTAATGCATTACAAAACTATTAAATAAATGATTAATTCCATATAACAAGGAAATTATTCCCACTTCTAAAAAACATGTAAGTATACATGAAAATTATTAAATAAACATTTAATAACATTCACTACATGATAAGTGGAGGAAAAATTCACTTCTCACATTCTTGGAGTTCTCTAGGCCCCCAAAACACACCAAAATGGTCATGTAAAGCCCCAAAGGGCTCCACACTCAATAATTAAACCATTCAATCTTATCAAATTTTTAGGTTGGACTTGATTGTATCATCAAACCTTACTAGGTTATAAGTATCATTGGGTTATACAATTGAGTTAATATCAATTACTAGGTGGTAATTCATCTTTTCTCCAAGGTTGGGGCATGCCGCGCCCCCCCCGCCCCCCCCCCCCCCCCCCCCCACACCCTCTCTCTCTCTCTCTCTCTCTCTCTCTCTCTCTCTATATTGCCTTGGATATAAAACTTTCAATATTTATCTATATTTTTCATAATTTTAGCTTTAGATCCTTATAATAGTAAATACTTTTTAAATCAACTTTATAATAAGCAAGGGGGTTACATGGAAACATATATGTACTCCTAAACCTTGATTTTTCAATTTAAATATATTTCAATTACTTTTAATTCTAGATTATATGCACTAATAATATATAGTAATATGCTCTTACTTGTAGGTTAGTCATTAATAAATAACTTAACTTGGGCACACACATATACAGGGTGTGATATACACACCTAGGTACACATTCCTTTCCTTTAAACTACAAATTTCATTACTATATTAAAGAGAGGGAAATGTAGATGATATTTATGGATTATATAGCACCTTAATATTGTACACTAAGAAAACTCAAACCTCAAATGTTACTCTTAGTTTTGGACCTTTCCCATTTCCACAAGTCTTGCATGTCATCTATCTTTTACCTTTTGGACTATCTCTTAGTCTAACCAGTCTTATGTTGATGACCCAAGTCTTCTATCTTTCCCAAAATACTTAAAATTTACTTATCTTCCATTTATACAAGTTTTGAGCCCATACGTACTTTCCTACTCCTTGGACACTAACATCTAGGATAGATACAAGAATCGATACTAATGTCCTAACTTGATGCAAGTGTCAAGTGACCTAAAGTCATCTCTTTTTAAAATGAAACATATATTTATGATCAACTTAAGTGTTTTAATTCAAGTTACTTATCTCAAGGGATTAATATAAATATAATATTAACCCTCATTTATTCCTCACCTAGAAACATAAGAATAATACCTAATATTTTTACAAAAGAGAATTTAAAGAGAACTCAATTAAACAAAGCTTATTTATTTATATACTAGTAATAGAAATAACACATCTACATGTATTAATTACTAAGGGAGCAACCTAATAGCCCAATTTTCCAAATTAAAACCTAGATCACTATTGTACTTGATTTTCACATATTGCATGATTTACACATAATCTAATATATAGGAGAGAACTACATTAGTCTAAGTCCTAGTTTAGATTATTACCTATGTTGGTATCACTCAATGAAAGAGGGGTGTCTGGAGCCATATTGACAGTATTAGCCCACTAACCCATTTTCTCCCATAGTCACTATAAAGATGAATAATGAGAGTTTTAACATTTCATAAGGAGTGATAGTCCATGACCTAGATCTAAATACACTAGAGTGAAAGTGAATTCAAACCTAAAATCATTCAATGGTTTCATCCTTTTCTAGCAGGTATTCCATAGAGGACACTTTCATTGAACCCAAATAGTATCATCAATACAACCATCCTAGGATAATGTTAGTGTTTAGAGCTCCAAAATCATCCAATATAGAATTTGATGATTGTTCTAGAATCTCCTTCTAGTATAATTTCTACTTGTTCTAGATCTAACAGTATATTATCATCAAAACTAACTATGTTACTTTTTTGTCATTTCCATGCATAACTTGGTTATAATTTATGTATTTAGCCTATTCTCAGCATAATAAATTTAGTTTATGTTTATATCTGAATTTAACACCCAATTAACTTACTGTAAATTTGATTATCATGTTTGTGCATTGTCATTTCTATATTCTTAATTTTATATACCCAAAATATGATCCTCATATATTTTAGGGTTAAACTGTCTCACATTCATTCTAATCAAATTCCATTTAACCCAAATAAAAAATTTCCATATCCCTAGCATGTTAGACTATTTTATGATCCAAGGTCCTTTTATTTTTAAATTTGTACATGTCTTAGATAGTATTTACTTAATGTTATGTTTTGTTTGTAATAACTAGTTGGTTCACAAGTATGTCAATTGTATTTTGTAACCACCTCATGAAAAGATTTTAAATCTTTTCACCTCTCTGTGTAAAGTTTATTTGACAATAATACTTTACTATTTTCATGGAAAAATATATATTTTTTAATATAATTTATTCATAGTGCCTCCATTTTCCTAAGTTGACAATGGTACCATAGCATGGTAAAAGGAAGCAAAGGTGAAAGACACATTTAAGTGAAATAAAATTTGGAATAATTAATAAGGTATAACATTTGGTCAATATTTGATGTTAAATAAATATTTTACATTTATTTTAATCATAATCACTAAGGGGGGGGGGTGGTGAATCAGTGTCTTCAAAATAATCATTTAATTTCATTAAGTGTACATGAATCATTCATACAAACATGAACATCTAGCAACACATATGCAACCATACAAGATCATGAAACAAGATAACACATTACATATGTGGGATAACCTCAAGGGGAAGAAAACCCACTAATATATACAAATGAAATATAATCCTATAAGACAAAAAAAAATTAGTGAAGCACCTACTCTACATGGAGCACCAACCCTAACTAGTCAAGCACCCACTCAACTAAGCTTTAACAAGCACCAATTTGCAAGGAGTTACCAACCCCCTAAATTATTTAGCACCAACTCAGCCACATGAAAATTTTGATAACCATAATAATACTTTGTTGCTCAAATAATAGATTATTATCACCTTCTTTAGCTCTTCTCACTCCTCTATCCCTCTCAAACTACCTTCTAGCCTTCTTTGCTCAACTAGGTCTCTTCAAGATTGATTAGGTCAGATGAGATTGATATTCATACTCATACCTAATATTAGATATTCATGAATATCCCTATACACTATTATTATGGTCTGTAATATCTCCTTTTTCTCAATATTGTGTTATTTCATTTGCATATACTCATCATCCACAAATAGGCCTAAAACTTCCTTGTATATATATTATTCTTTGTTCACATGCCACTTAGTCAGCTACTCACCCTTAAAATATTAGTTTAGAGATGGAATAGGTCTTATGAAATATCATAAACATGATTTAAAATAATATTGAGTCCCTTTTGGTCTATCATAACTCTATTACACCTCATATCACTTTAAGGTCTCATGGAGACATAATTCCATGAGGTCTACTTTAAGACACATTACACTTTGCCTTTATTAGGAACATATCATATAAAAATAAAATATACCCTCAATAATGTCTTTTAATCTCAACAAGACATTTTAAAACAAATCACTTGTTGAACCCTCTCATTAGTACTTAGTCCTATTAGGCTTGTGTATACCATAAATTTGCCTTTCAATACTTAAGATCAAAATCACTTAAGACACTAAAAAATGATCAAAAAATTCCATATAAAACGTTTATATGACATCAAGGTCATAACCATATGCTTAAAATACTTCAAGTTAGCTTAAAATGCTTAAACTCATCTATTTAGTATGCTCATTCAGGACAGTCAGGAGTTTCAAAAGCCAATCAATAAAATAATTTACATCCAAAACCTCAAAGTACAATTAAAATGATTAAAAATACATTAAAAATCTTGTAATATATATTAAGAACAACCTCAATCATAAAATCCATAAGCTCTAATATCAAATATTGGTATTGTAGATCAATTTTCTGACCTTATCTCACATAGTCTTACATGAACTAGACAAGCCATTTGACTTCAAATTTTCAACCTCTTACACTAAATTAAAATATTTCAAAAAACAATAACAATACTTTAAATTCAAAAAATACAAAACCATAATTTAACTCAAGGCATAGAGCCTCAAACTCATTACTGTAACTTGCTTACCTAGAACTACCAATTTACCTTAAAGCATAGTCATGGTAACATTGACATTAAAATTATTATGAAATTATATGATGATATGAGATCATTAGACCATCATTAGATATAAATATCATATCATATGGTTAAATTACAAATCTTATTCTTGAAAACTAAACTAATGACCTCACTGTACATAGACCTCACTAAGCTATACAAGCCAATTTGGATTCATTAGCTTCACAACTATACCTAAATTTTAATATTAATACAAAGAATTAATAGGACATACCAGTCCCAAAAACCATCTCAATGCACTTGGTTTCATAATTCTATTATGATAACACATTCCTAGTCACCTTTTCACTATTTCTTGGGTTTTTCATTATTTACACCATTAGGTCTATTAGTGACTGACTAACTTGGATGACTGGTTTAGAAAACTTGAAGACTATAAATTGTACATAATCATTTTATGGACATAAATAATGAATCTCTACCTTATTTATCTTTCTATTTGCTTACTATGTCTAATGCAACTTTTGACTTCTACAACAACTTCTTTATAAATAAGCCTATAACTCAACATTTTATCTCTCCTCTCTCTAACTAATACCATGTAGAGGTTTCTTGGAGAGTCCATTATAGGTTCCAATAGATTACCTAAGCATACCAATCCATTCTAGGCTCTTTTATCAACATCTTAAACATCGGGTCTTTACTAGGGTTCTAAGAGGGTTTAAATTTGTTTTCATTCTTAAAAATCATTCATAAAACATATCCCCTCAATTAAATAACAAATGCATATAATTTTGAGATAAGATCCTTCCCCATTTACCATGAATATCTTAGGTTCCCATGGAATTAATTTAAAATCTAATGAGCATAATAAAATCATTCTTGGGTTGAGAACTCTTTATTTTGAGCACTCAAGAGACTCAAAAACCACTTTTCATGCCTTGTCCTTCAAATTATGACCTCAAACTACATGAAAAAACTTGAAACAACATGCCTTACATATGATAATTCTTATATAAGCTTATATGCCTTGAAATTTGATCATGACCCGTCATTAGGCCACACTCTAAGAGGATCTTTCCTGAACAAGTTAGCAAATAATTGTAAATACATAAAATAAACTATGAAAATCAATACTATATTAACTCAAATAACTAAATTATAATATCTAAATTATAGAATATTGGCCTCTACAAGTGGGAAACCTCCTTTGATCAAGCTCAATTCAATATAATTTATGGATTCCTTTATTGGTCTCAACACTTACTTATATACTAAGTCTAATCTAAACAACTACTACTTTGCATGAATGTGGGATAAAACAAAATGTTCACAGGATGAATTACAAAGCATAGAAGGGGTAGCATAGGTTCTTAACATCCCTTCCCTCTTAGCAAAATCTTTGTCCTCAAATTTTTATTTGTGGGAATTGGTGTTGAATCTAAAATAGGGGTTCCCCTATTGCATCCTCTATTTGCATTTCACAAAACTAAATTAATACCTTTGTGATGGATCAAGAGTGAATTTGGCATGTGCACTTATCTAATATGGACTTTGTCTCAATAATAATGGTTCCTTGATTATCAAGTTATGGTAAAATAGTATGTATTCTAATGTTTGTGCTAAGAAATTTCTTTCAGACAAGAGACATGAATTACTAGGTGAACTTGGGAAGAAGGTGGGAGCTCCAACTTATAAACAATTGACCCAATCTTTTGGAGAATCTTATATTACCCATAGAAATTTTAAGTTATCTTATGATGCCCTTTAGGTTTTAGGGAAGATTACTTGTATGGTTGTATATGAAGAAAAATAGTATCGCCTACTTTAAAAGTGTGCTCAAAATGATTTTGATGAACCTAATGATTCATTCTATTTTGTGCCATACAAAGATTATCCCACAAGATGTTGATGATCTGATCCTAGGTTTGAATAAATATGTCAACCACTTCAATTGGTGAACTATTGGGGGTGTATGGAAGGAGCACTGGTGGTTCTTGACCATAGAATAATTCATATGGAGTCATTTTAGTTGAAGTATGGTATGAGTTATTATGCCACCATTCTGTGAGAGGGAACCACTTTTCCCACTAATGTTGTTAGTCTAAGGTGAAGTAATGAAGGAATGTTTCCAAGCATTTATTGACAATTTCAATTTATACATGCATCTATGGATGATATCCATAACTCATATTTAGTTATATGCCTTTTCATTGAAATATTTCTATCCAAAAATGGCTGGTGAAGGTTGCATCATGATCTAAGACAATGGAAGAAGGAATGCCATGAAGATGAAAATCTAGTCCAAGAAAATTTGTGTGACTATGGAGGTGGTATAGGTATGGATGAGGGTAAAAAATGATTATATTTGGAGAGGTGATCAACTACATCCAAGATCACTATTTTCACTCTAGGTTTAGGGAGCCCATAAATTAAATCCATATAAATATCTATCCAAATCCTAGTAAGGATGGGCAATGGATCAAACAACCCAATAATGAGTATTGTTTCATCCTTTTTACATTGGTAGGTATCACATTCATCCACCATCTGGTGAATTACCTTTTTCAATCCCTTCTAAAAGAAGTTGCATCATGCCCATTCATAAGTTTTGAGAAACCCTAAGTGCCTTGTCTATGGAGAAGCATAGATATCACAGAATATAACCCACTAAAGATCTATACTATAGGGAAGTACTAGATGACCCTTATATCGTAAAGAAACACCATCCCAAGAATAATATAATATAGAAGAGGGGTTAGTGGCCAACTATTGAATGATTTGAGATAATGAGGAGTCATTGACATAAACCTATTATACAACATCCAACCAATTTGGAATAGGCATAGAAATAGATGAAAGGTAAGCTTAGTCTGGAAATGTGTGAGATAGAGCATTAGCTACAATATTTCCCTTACCCTTCTTGTAATTGATCTCATAGTCATAACCCATGATTTTGTTGACCCATTTCTATTGTGATGGCAAAAATAACCATTTTTCCTAGAAATATTTTAGACTCTAGTGATCTGTTTTGACGTAAAAATGATTCCCCAATAGGTATGGATACTATTTTTATACTACATGTAAAATAGCCATCATTTCATTATCATAAGTAAGGAACACTAAATTATTTCTAGAAATGTCTTTGTTGGTTAATGTAATTGGGCATATGTCTTGGAGGAGAACATCACCAAGTCTATTTCCACAAGCATTACTCTCGATTGTGAAGGTCTTGGCAAAATATAGCATAGCTAGAATAGGAGTAGTGTACATAGCTTGTTTCAATTATTCAAATACACACTCAATAGCTTGTGTCCATGTAAAAGCATCCTTTTTCAACATATCTATTAATAGAGCTACAATATTCCCATAGTCATTGACAAAATTATGATAGTATCTACTCAACCCAAAAAAACCACAGAGGATCTTGAGTGTCTAAAGATGAGGCTAATTTGTCATGGCAGCTATTTTTTGGGATCCACCTAAACCCCTTGGGATAAAATAATATGACTAAGATACTCCACTTCATCCTGACCAAAAGAATATTTGGACTATTTTTCATAGAGATGATGATAAGAAATAAGTTGCAGTGCAAGGTCTAGATGTTGGAGATGCTCAAACCATGTTTTACTATAGATGAGGATATCATCAAAGAAGACCAGACCTTTTTTCCACAAGTAGGGTTGGAATATTTTATTCATCAATGCCTATAATTTTGAATGAGATTTAGAAAGGCAAAAGGGCATGACCATAAACTCATAGTGGCCATCATGCATGCAAAAAGTTGTCTTAGGGATATCATCTTCATGGGGCTAAATGTGGTGATATCTAGAGTAGAGATCCAACTTGGAGAAAAAATGAGCACCATGAAGCTGATCAAGAAGTTCATCAATAATAGGGATGAAGAATTTATCCTTGATTATGATATGATTAAATTTATAAAATTTAATGCAAAGGTTCCATGGCCCATCTTTTTTTAGAGAAGGAGAATGAGGGAAGAATATGGGTTGGTACTAGGGTGAATAATGCCTTTCTTCAATAAGTCTCGAATGAGCATCTTGATCTTAGTCTTTTTATGAAATGGGTAGTGGTAGGGCTTGATGTTGGGAGGAATAATTCTTAGAAAGAGCTAAATATGGTGGTCATCTGGCCATGAAGGAGACAATCCCATTAGTTTGAAAAATATACCTTCATACCTATGTATAATTATTTGTAGATTAGAATGAGTATTGGAGACTGTTGATGGTTGCATTAGAATGGAATGGAGTTGGGTAATGATTCTATGTGAATTATTCTTAATAATAATTTTTATATGATGTAAACTTATGATCTTTAGAGACCTTAGGTGTAAGACTTTCAATGTGTGTTTTTTCCTATTATCTAAAAACTACATCCAAAGTTTAGGAAAATCCCATAAGATGGGTCCAAGTGTTTATAACCATTGGGCTCCCAAAAAAACATTAAATTCACCTAAGGGCAAGGAAAACATGTCAGAGTGAAAGTTATAATATCCAATAGAGATACACATATTGTGACACTACCCTTTATAAAGTAATGTTCCCCCATTATCAATCATGACTTCAATGTTGGAACAAGGATGGACAGAACAATCATCTTGTTTGGAAATTTTAGGCTCAATGACGTTATGAGTGCTACTTGAATGAATGGGTATTGTGAGAGGGATCTTCTTAAATTAATCCCTGATCTACATGGTTTGTGGAGTGGTGAATCCTACTAAGGTATGGAGAGAGATATCTAGCTAGTATTCCTACTAAGCAGGTTTCATAATCAATGGAGCTTCTTTTAGATCATGTAATGTATCTTGAACATCTTCCAAAACTTTATTTTTGGGTGGAGAGTCCACATCTAGTAGGTATATATTCTGCTCAACACATCAATGTCCCTAAGTGAATTTATCATCAAAATTATAACATAGTAATTTTTCTCTACATGCTCACATCTCTAATTTAGTTTAATGATTGATAGGAGTGGTTCTAGGGGCTAGAATTATTTGAGATCATTATGAAGTTGTATTTATGAATGGAGCAAAATTGGATTTGAATCATTGCTAATTTATGATCTTGTCTTCTACCAACTTAGCCAACCTTAGGGATTCCATCATCATATTGGATCAAAAAATTTGGCATCAAATCAAATTACATCCTTCAATCCACTAACAAAGTAAATCCTAAAGAATTCATCGAACAATCCCTTTGTGTGATTGGATAGTTTTTCAAATTGTGTTTGATATTATTTCATGGTTCCTATTTGATGGAGTTTAGTGAGTGCTCTAGTGAAGTCATCAAAAACACTTAAGCAAAAGCATTACAAAATGAGGGTGTAAAAATTGGTCCATATGGGCTCATCATGACCCTTGGTATACTAATGATATCATTAAATGTCTTCATGTTCAAAGTGAAAGAAGATAATTCAATGACACGAGAGGATGGAGAGGCTGAGCGAGTTTTGCAGCTCACATCCCAGCTAGGGCAGCCGTGCCCTGGCTATTGGTAGGCATTTTTTTTGCTTCTGTGCAGCTGTTGGAGGGCGTTTGGTGAGTGGGCGTAGGGTAGAGTTAAAAAGGAGGAAGATAGGGGGTGCTGGGGGGCAGCTATGAAGCGACAAGGCCAGGAAGTTTTAACAGGGGACAGGAGTTTTAGTGAAGTGGTAGGCAAAAGCATCCAGGGGCAGGTTGAGAAGTTGAAGGGGACAGTCGGTCTAGAGCAGACTGCAGGAATGCAAGGATCTGGAGCAGATGGAGGGTCACGAATTACCAAGGTTAATGGCTGCCTGGAAAGGTGTAGTGAGAGACCGAAATTGGTTATTTCGTATGAATTGATATCGGAGGATGTGGAGTACTATTCCAAGCACTCCCTGTACTATAAATTCTTGGGATTAAAAGTTTCTTTACCTTTTCTGGAAAGCTGGGCTCGCAGGGTGTGGGAGCCAGCAGGGGAAATGGAATTAATTTTGTTGGCTAACAGCTTCTTTATGGTCACCTTCAACTGTCTGGAAGACAGAGACCATGTTTTTGAAGGAGGACCGTACTTCTACAATCAGGCTGGGCTTTTTTTGAAACCATGGCATGCTAGCTTTAACCACACTGAGGAGCTTCCGAACAGGGTTCCTGTGTGGGTCCGTCTCCCACGAATGCCGATTGAGTGTTGTTGGGAGGATGTACTGCTGATGATAGCATCGATGATAGGGAAACCGGTTGGATCATCATCTCAAACTATAGGAAAGAAGATTATGACATATGCTAGAATATGTGTTGAGATTGACTTAAGCAGGCCTTTACCAGATGCTTTGGACATGTGTGCAGGTTTGTACGCTTGGGTGCAGCAACTAGATTACGAAACCTTGCCATTTCGATGTCGGTTATGCCACGAATATGGACATCTGGTAAGAAGATGCCCCAAAAGTAGAAGGGAGGAGCAGCAGCCCTCATCTTTGCCATACAGGAATAGAACTTTAGCTGAGGAGAAAGGCAAGAAGCCCGGCTCGGAGGGGGGGAAAGACCCTGAAGGGTTTGTGCAGGTGAAATCTAGGAGCAGAAATAAGGGTCATAAGAGAACTCTGTTGGAGAGGCAAGAGGCGGACTCCTTTAACAGATTTGATATCTTGGATGATTTGGGACAGCAGGAGATTAACCCAGGTACTGTTGTGAGGGAGGAACTAATGGAAGAGGATGGCATGGCATTTCAGGAGGACCTTCCCCTTCTGGCAATTGCAGATGGAACACCCTTGCCAAAGGATCTGGAGGGACAAGGGAGAGTGCAGAGTTTGGCAGTTTTTATAGAAGAAAAGTACCAAGCAGCGGCTAAGGGTAAGGAGTCTACGCCCGGGGGGAAAGAAGAGGAAAAGAAGGGGAAGACTCCACCTGGTCTGGGTATTCTTCAAAAGGACAACAAGAAAGGAAGTGCAAAAAAGAGTGGGAGAGTGGGGAGGAGGAAGGATACGGACCTTCTCAAGATGATTGGGGAGAATTTGGTCGAATCGGGGTCGATTAAGACCTTGGATGCACACTTCTTGCCCCCTTCGAAATGATCATGGTCTCATGGAATGTGCGGGGCCTGAATAGCGGCCCCAGACAAAAAGCTATTCGTGAGTTAATCCGGAACCAGCATCCAGACATTATTTTTTTGCAGGAGATAAAAGTGTCTGTGGATTACATGATGGGTATTGCCACAGGTATTTGGGGCCAAGGGGCGTGTCAGTGCATTGGAGCTAACGGGACGGCTGGAGGATTGGCTTATTTTTGGAACCCAAGGAAGGTCACTCCGGTGATTTGGCTGGCTTCTAGATCGCTGCTATCTATGGTTGCCTTGTGCACGGATTTTGGTGAGTATGTACTTTTGTCAAATGTTTATGCTCCCACGGATTTGCAGGGAAAAATCCAAGTTTGGAATAATATTAAGGGGATTCGTCAGGAATATCCTTACCTACCTTGGATCCTAGCTGGAGATTTTAACGCGATTCTAGACATATCGGAAAAGAGGGGTGGTAATAGCAGGCTTGAACCATCCTCTGCTCTTCTCAACCAAAAATTAGTGGAACACAACTTGGTGGACATTAAGCCAAGTAATGGCTATTTTACATGGAACAACAGAAGACCGGATAACACTTTTGTAGCGGAGCGGATTGACAGATTTTTGGCTTCCTGTTTTTGGATGGGTAGCAGATGGACGCTCAACTTTGAGATATTAGATTGGCATGGCTCTGACCATTGGCCAATTAAGCTGAACATCACTTTGGCTTTCAAGGCGCAAAAGCCACCCTTCAAATTTCAGCTTATATGGTTGCGGGACCAGGAGTTGTTTGGTTGTATGGATGGATGGTGGAGAGATGGGAGGCCGGAGACTGGAACAGCCATGTATGTTTTTGCTAAGAAGCTCTAATTTGTCAAATACAGGCTTCAAAGATGGAATAGACAGTGATTTGGCAACATCTTCCAGGAGAAATCTAAGGCACAGGAGGAACTAAATGTTGTCACTAGAAGGATAAGAGAGGATGGTTTAACCCGAGCATTGTTGGAGGAGGAGGGTAAGGCACTGAGGTCCCTGGAGGAGTGGGAGCTGCGTGAGGAAATCTTCTAGAAACAAAAAGCCAAGATCGATTGGTTGCAGGAGGGAGATAGGAATATGGCCTTCTTCTTCAACTCAGTCAAAGCCAGAAATCACAGTAATGGGATAACTTCTCTGCTCACAGAGAGAGGTGAGGTGGTTTCCTCCACGAGAGACATTTGCATTGAGACTGAGCACTATTTCAGCACCCTCTTCAGGGAAGATGGACAACGGGATGCGGTGAAGGAGAACTTGATTCTGTCTTGCATTCTGTCTCTAGTTTCAGAAGACATGAAGTTTTAGCTTAGGCGCTTGGTTTCGATGGAGGAGTTGAGGAAGGTTGTTTTTCTGATGAAAAAAGGTAAGGCGCCTGGACCGGATGGGTTTCCAGTTGAGTTTTATCAGGAGTTTTGGGAGATCATTAAGGAGGATTTACTTGCTGTGGTCCAGGAGTCACAAGCTAACAAACAGATGTTGAGGGCTTTGAATTCTACCTTTTTGGCTCTCATTTCGAAGGGGGAGGGAGTGGATCATCTCAGCCAGTTTCGGCCCATCTCCTTGTGTAATGTTATTTATAAAATAATTTTGAAGGTGATTGCCGAAAGACTTAAGAGATGCCTGAAGGTGTTGGTTGCAGAGGAGCAGAGTGGCTTTGTGGAGGGTAGGCAGATTTTGGATGGTATTGTGATGGCGATGGAGGCGGTCCATTCGATGTCCAGATCCAGAGAGAAGGCTATGTTCATTAAGCTGGACATGTCAAAGGCATATGACAGGGTGAGATGGTCCTTTTTATAGAAAGTTTTACAGGCTTTTGGCTTTGAGAGAGATTGGATCGAGTGGATTATGAGTTGCGTTACTTCGACCTCGTTCTCAGTCTTGGTCAGGGGTGAGCATACAAGTTTGTTTGGGGCTACTAGGGGCTTGAGGCAAGGTGACCCCCTTTCCCCATATCTATTTCTTCTCTTGGCTGAGGGTTTAGGACGCAGGATCAGAGAGTATATGAGAAATGGGGAGATTCAGGGGTGGTGATGGGATGGCGAGCTTCCAGTTCTCTCTCACCTCTAGTTCGTGGATGATGTAGCCATGATGGGAGTAGCCACCATTAGAGAGGCTACTAATATTCAGAGGTGCTTGGATGACTTTCTCATGGCCTCAGGGTAGGCTATTAATGAGGTAAAATCATCCATCTTTTTCTTCAATACGCCTCTAGCGATTCAATAGAGAGTGGCTGGAATTCTTTGATTTTAAATTGGCAGCTTGCCGGTTACCTATCTTGGCATCCCTGTCACCACGGGTAGACAATCCAAAGAGTCTTGGCAGGGTATTCTGAATGAATTCAGGACCAAGGTGAATCATTGGACTCATAGATGGTTATCTTTTGTGGGTAGAATCCAGCTGATCCAATCGGTGGTCCAGGCACTACCCCTGTACAGATGCATGTTATAAGTGGCACCGGTTAGCTTTGTGAAGGATTTGGACTCTCTTGCGAGACAGTTTTTGTGGGCTGGGAATTTGTCTTCGACCAAATGGAGCCTCATCCGTTGGGATATTGTCTGTAGCCCGAAAAGATTGGGAGGCTTGGGGCTCAGACAATCCCTTCTGGCTGGTTCGGCACTTGCGGCCAAGCTCTACTGGAGATGGTGCACTGAGCAGGATTGCATATGGGCCAAAGTTTTGGCACATAAGTACTTTCTGGGATGTTCGCACAAGGATATACCAAGATATCATATGTCAGGGAAGGGGTCGGTTATTTGGGATACTCTTAAGAAAGGGGCGGCACTGATAAAAAGAGGGCTATTCTGGATTTGCAAAAGCGGGACTGAGGTGGAGTTCTGGCATGACTCGTGGGATGGTTGTCCCCCTATAACTCAGCAGTACCCTCATCTTCAATCTCTCTCTCAGAGATTTTGTGCAGCGGGCTGGTATAAGGTGAGTGATTTTAAGTTGTTTTCTCGTCAGGATCAACTTATGGAAGCAAGATGGAAATGCCCAGAGGATTGGCCAGTCAGAGATATGGAGGTGGAATGTGAAGAATTGAAGGGGATTTTAGCTAGGCGTAGCTGTTGCGCCCTCAGAGGGACCGACGAACTTGCCTGGTCACCTCACCCAAAAGGAAAATATTTGGTTTCTGCTGGGTACCAGGAGCTGGTTGCGCAGAAATTTGGAGAAGAAAGGGAGGTTACTTGGTGGAAACGGACTTGGAGCAAGTTTTCGTGGCCAAAATGTAACTGCTTCGTCTGGACGCTGGCATGGAACCGTTGTCTGACCTGGGATAATCTGCTAAAAAGAGGATTTGTGGGGCCATCTCGGTGTGTCCTATGTGGCACAGAGGAGGAGAATGCATCCCATTTATTTTTCTCTTGTTGTTTTACTGCTCAGCTTTGGGACGCCTGGTGGAAAGCGTGGAAATGCAAGGGAATTCGCGCCCTCTCTCTGCCTGATTTTTGGCAGCAGCTGGACTGGCCGCCACCTGGAGCTCAATTTTTGCAGGATGTCTGGTACGCAGGGCCCATATTTTTGTTGTGGCAGGTTTGGTTGGAACGTAACAGAAGGATCTTTAATGATTCCAAGCTGGAGATTGCGCAGGTCTGGAGCAGGATTAGTAGAATGGTTCAGGAGTCTATGGAAGCCAAGTGTGAAGTCGCTCTGCCCATGGCAAGGAGCGATGCTGAAGTGATTGGCAGCTTGGGGGTGCGTGGATTGACACCAAGCTCAGTGTGTGTCAGAAGAAGTGGGGGTGGGTCACAGAAAATGGAGAGAAGTGGAAGGTGGACGCCCCCCCAGGGGGATTTTTTAAAAATTAATACGGACGGGTCGTCCCGAGGCAATCCGGGTCCGGCTGGTATTGGAGGAATCGCGCGTGATGCATCGAGTGATGTTATCTTCATCTTCTCGGAGTTTAGGGGAGAACAGACGATTAATCAGATGGAAGGCCAAGCTATCTTGGTCGCTCTGAAAAGAGCTTACGAGATGGGTTGGTGAAGAGTAATTTGTGAGGCCGACTCGCTGGTTTTGATCAATATGATCCAGGAATGGCAAATTACTAATGTGAATTGGTAGCTTTCTTTGGTGGTTCAGCAAATTTTACAAATTAGTTCTCTTTTGGAGACGGTCATTTTTAATCACATTCCGCGTGAATGGAACAAGGCTACGGATTGTTTGGCTAGATGGGCCTCAGAGGAGATGATGGAGCGGAATGTGGTTGAGATAACTCAGTTGCCGAATGATATTCATAACGTATTGGATAGAATTCTTTCTGAGGATAAGAAAGGTATGAGTGAGTAATGTGTATGTGGTTTCTGGTTCTTTTCTGCCGGTTTGGCTAGTTTTCTGATTGTTTTTTTCGTTGTTGATTGAATAAAAGTTTTTACCCCCGGTTTTATTTAAAAGTGAAAGGATGCAACTGGAACCTTGTTGGCATCAAAATTATTATACATACTAAAATATCATTCTACATGATATATCCGTCCAGTGGGATTTACACCATTGAATCAAGGAAAAAAAAGCTTTAGTCCATGAAAATTGTCAAAAGGAAGAAACACTAGTGTTGGGAGAGGAATCTGGATGTTGTTTATTGTTTAAGGTTGTATGTTGAAGATTTAGGGCAAGAATTTTTTCATCAAAATCTTTGATTTGGGTCTTGAGGGTGGCATTTTCATCCTCCATGTTTTAAAATCTTGTTTAGGTTACTACCATGACTAGAATAATAGATTTTTTTGAAATGGGTAGGAAAATTAGAGTTAAGACATATTTCGTAAGTAATTTTTTTTATTTGGAAGAAATCATAAAGGGTAAAGGTACTTTTGATAAATTTTTTGCATAGTAGGAGTATGATTGATGAAGGCAAGGGCAATTTTAGAAGTGAAAATGGATAAACTAGAAAATTTATCAAAGAGGGAAAAAGGAGCAGAAAAAGGAGATGAATACTATGGAATTTTTTTGAGGCAAATAGACAAAAATAGAAGATATGGCAAAACCCAAAAAAAGGGAAAATTGAGATTTATAGAAATTAAGAGTGGAATTAGGATATGGGACCTCAAGGAATAAAATGTGGAGAATGGAATTTTAGGTGTTCAGATAAAGTTTGAGGATCAATAGGGTTATATATGGAGAGACATGGCAAAAAAATGAAAAATAATTCTGGTTTCTAGTTTCTGTCAAATGACTAGCCGTAAGTCCTATAAAAGTATTCCGATACTCTAGTGATAGTTTTTTAAATTAATAGGATGAAGATTTTTTGGTATCTAGTTTTTGTCAACTATCTAAATTCAAGTTCTTTGAGAGTATTCTGATACTTTGCTAATTTATTTTTTGATAGTCTACTAAAAATATTATGAAACTGATAGAAATGGGCCCCAAGTTTCAATGGTTACCTAAAGTTTTAAAGATATCTCTTTGGCCACCAATGCCATCTAAGCAAGTACCACTCTCTAAAAAAAAATTAGCCATGGATTTACCCTTGACATCTCTTGGTTTTCGTCATGGGTGGGAACTACTAAATTAGGAAGGGGCCTTTACCCATTTCACTGGTAGGTCCTCCCAATGGGCCAACTACTTTAAGATTTCTTTGGTACTCTTCATAATGAGTTTTAGGTATTTCACCCAAGCACTTCCCATAGTTATATGGATAGGTTTTTTCCATGATCTAAAATATATTATTATAATAAAGAAAAATACTTAAATTAATTATGTAGTATAATAAAGTTAAGACTATCTAAGAAAAATACTTAAGTGAATTATGAAGTATAATAGAGTTTAGTCTTTATGGAAACAAATTAGTGCTCTAAAACTAGATGAGAGGATTCTTCCTAAACAAGTTGCAGATAATTACAAATATAGGAAACAAACTATGAAAACCAGCAAGATATTAACTCAAATAAGTAGAACTAAATTATATTAGCTAAATTATAGTCATTGGCCTCTTCATGGGGGAAACCTCTTTTGAGAAATATGAATTAAATATAATTCATGGATTCCTTCATTGGACTAAGAAATTATATACTAAATCTACTCTAAGCAACTAATACTTCTCATGAATGTGGGATAAAACAAAATGCTCATAAGATGACTTAAAAATCATATGCATCCATAGCAACTAATATAATAAAAAATTAAATAGAAGGGGTAGCACACTCTCTCTCTCTCTCTCTCTCTCTCTCTCTCTCTCTCTCTGTGTGTGTGTGTGTGTGTGTGTGTGTGTGTGTGTGTGTGTGTGTGTGTGTGTGTGTGTGTGTGTGTGTGTGTGTGTGTGTGTTCTCTAGACCTTGATCTTCAAACCATATTAGGCATTAAAGCTAACCATCATGCATCTTTAAATGTTATCTCCACCTCACTCACATACTCAAGCAACCTCTCTCATTATTAAATAGTGTCGTATATCCTTCATATGCCTTAAAAATAGATCATGATGCCTCATTAGGCCAAGCAAGGTCTAGGAGTGGTCTAGTTACATACTTGATATGAAGGTCTTACCCCTATAATCTCACCTTAAGATTCTTATGAGTGATCTAATGCCTCACATGCATGCTCAAACAACCTCATACATTCATTCATGCCTTGGTCCACTCATCTCACCAAGACACTAAGCTCATATCTTCTCACAAGGACTTTACATTCCATGACTAGTGCCATGAATAGGCTTCTTAAGCAATTAAATCTTCACAACTAACCTTGAAACACTTATGTAAGTATCTATACTTTACTTACATGATCAAAAAATGACAAAAAACTTCTCACAATCTTGTGCTTACATAATTCACCAAATTTTAATATGCACACCTTCTCACAAGGTCTAGACTAAGCTCCTTAAGACACCTTGTACTCAAGAATCAACACAAAACATGCTTACCTTAATGATACACTCTCACACCACTGCAATAATATATTTTTGATAAACATTCTCTCATGACCTCATGTAGAACTAGAAGTTCATAACCATGCTTCAATGCTCACTTGACCATCATACCTCTTTGTGACAACACTAGCAACTTCAAGCTAACCTGAACCTTGGTATAAACCAACAAAAGAGATATTAGTTACTTTTAATTCTCTCTTGCCTTCAAATTCTCTCTTACCATATGGCTTCCTATCACATCAATGACATCAACCTTGACACCAATGACAAGAATTCTCAACAAACTCCCCCTTTGTCATTGATGGCAAAACATTCTTCAATTTGATCACTCTCATCTCCCCGATTCTAGTATTTATCCCTTATTTAAATTTCTTCCCATTTAAAGATAATGACTAAGGTTCATACAAATTGAATAGCTCCATCTCAAACCAAGCATCCACCATGCTTCTAATAATTGAAGAGTGTCTCCATCAAGCCTAATAGAGTTACCCCTTTCATAGGAAACTAAAACAACAACAAATCATGATATTCCCAAATATCCATGCTCTCAAAAGATTGAATATATTTTAGGATCCTATTATGATTTATTGGCACCTTAGGCTTTACCTGTTCATCAACTATTTGATAAAAAAATATAAGCTGATATCAGACATTTTTGACATGATTTCAAATTTGAAGTATGCTCTACCATATCAAATAGTCCACTTAGGCTTGTAGACTGATCATGACTTACCTTTATTATCTTTGGTTTCCACACATTCATTTACCTTCTATATTACACTCTAGGAGATTCAAACCTCTTGTTTTGACGTGATGGCCTTCTAGATCTATTAAGGTATAATCTTGAAATGTGTCTCCCATTATGAAAATTATATAAAATAACCTCATTCATACCTCTTTACTAATTATTACTTTGATAATCCCATACATATTAATTTTTAGAGGGTATTCTACACTCTCTTGATCTATGACCAAATAGTTTGCATGAAAAATGATAACCATTGAATGAATAACCATACCTTGTAGCATTAGGTTGTCTGATTGGTCTTTTTATGTTGAAATTCTTATCTTCATTAGCCTTTTCATTGAATTGAGTTACCTCCTCTTGGTATTATTTAAAAATAAGATATTTCTTATCACTTTTAGACTTATTACTACTCAAGATGTTATCTAGAGCATCAATACCATTTTAAAACTTCATAAAGGTCTTTAACTTGCTAGATGCTTAATACAACTCAGATTTCAAGGAATCCATTTCAATTCCATATCTAGTGCATTCTTCCTCTTTAGATTTTAAGCTATCAGTGACTATCACCATCTATGCTTCAATTTGATTGATGATCTCATCATAATCCTTAGATGTGTTACTCAGTCTCTCCTCAAACAAACCAATCTACTCTTCATAGTCCTTAACTAGTGACTTCAATTTATGATTCTTCAAATCCTCTAAATCACTCACCAGTTCTACCTCAAGGTTCACTTCAACGTCTTCTTCATTTTATTCTTCATCATCTATAAGGCCTTTCCCTTTTGAGAATCTTCGTGGTCTATTTCTATATCCATGAATAAGGTTTCATTATTGTCATTCCCATGTTCATTACTATAATCAACCCTATCAGATGTAGTTGTGTCACTTACATCAGATGAGTTATTATTTTCTTTGGTATAAAAACTTCTTTTATTCTTGAATGACCCTTTCTTACCTTCATAACTCTTGAAATATTTCCTATTTTTTTCAAGATTATGTACCTTCTTATCATCACCATGATGTTCATCATGTTCATTCCTATCCTTGTTAGGACAGGTAGATGCAAAGTGACCAATCTTATCATAGTTGAAACATCTAAAAGGCAACTTAACCTTGTAATAACTAGATCCAAATATCAATTTATTAGCAAACATGGTTATTAGTTCATCATCATCAATATATAAAAATACCTTATCCTTTACCTTCTTGGATTTTGACTTCTTCTTGGCTTTGAAATTTGCTTCCTTATTAAGAGGTCTTCCTTCATTTGTTCTCATTTGATGCCATGAATCCCATCCATCTCCAGCTTATCCAAATATTTCATCTCTTATACTAAAGACACCTTAGAATCAAACATAAGAGTTAGTGATTTCAATAAATTTTGAAAGACTATTGACTCTTTCAGTTCTTCCCCTAATATTATAAATAAATTGACAACTTTATCAACCCTTAACACGTAAGATGTAATGCTCTCATCTTTCTTCATACTCAAACTTTCAAAATGCCTTCTATTGGTGTATAATTTAGCCATATTCAATTTGGTGTCTCATTTATAAATAATATTTAACTTGTACCATATTACCTTGGCTAACTCACACTACATCACCTTCACAAACTCTACCTCTGATACACCAAATAGAATGACATTTATTGCCTTATAATTGTTCTCACTTTCCTTCTTGCCTTGGTGGTATAGGATGTGGAGTGTATCCATCCAAAACTAACTTACATATGTCATGGCCCATTTAAATCAGATATTTCCTAATTTTTATGCTCTAAAAGTCATAATTAGTCCTATTAAATACGATAACCTTATTAGTAGAGAAACCACCTTGAGTTTGCTGACTAGCCATCCTCGCTTCTAGGATCTCCTTTAAGATATTAGGCCTAATTCAAATGACCTAATATGATACCAAATTTTGGAAGTAAAATAAATTATATGAGATGATTGTGAATCATTTTCCTCAAAATAATCATTCAATTCTACTTAAATCTACATGAACCATTCATACAAACACGAACATCTAGCAAAACATATGCAACCATAGAAAATCATGAAACAAGATAACACATTACATATATGAGAAACCATAAAGGGGAATAAAATATAGTCATATATTCAAATATAATAAAATATTATAATATAAAAACCAATCTTTAGTGAAGCACCTAATCCATATAGAGCACCAACCCCAACTAGTCAAGCACCCACTCAACTAGGCTTTAACAAGCACTAAATTGTAAGGAGTCACCAACCCCCTAGATGAATTAGCAAAAAATTATCCACCTTAAACTTTTAATAAAATTATTAAAACCTTATTTCTCACACAATATATGATTATCACCTTCTTTATCTCTTCTCACTCTTCTATCCCTCTCAAACTACCTTCCAGGGTTCCTCGTTGAACTAGGTCTATTAAAGATTGATTGGGTCATATGATCTTGATATTCATAATAAAACCTCTTTTAATATATTTATGACATTACATCTACATTATTTTTATGGTCTACAAGAAATAATTTTTCTCAATAATGTCTTATTTCATTTTTATACACTCATCATCAACAAATAGGCCTAAAACTTCTTTGTATATATACCATTTCTTGTTCATATGTCATTTAGTTGGTTACTCACCATTAAACTCTTAGATATATCATGTAATAGGTCAAATGAATTATAATATACATTATTCAAACTAAATTTAGTCCATTTTGGTCTATCATAACTCTATTAGACCTCATTTGATTTTTAGGTTTCATGGAGACCTAATTCTATTAGGTCTAGTTTAAGACACGTTATAGTTTACCTTCCTTGGAACATTTTAAAAATAAAAAATCAGAAGGAAAATATCATATAACAATAAAATATACCCTCAATAATGTATTATAAAATCAAAAAGACATTTTATAACAAATCACTTCTTCGAACCTCTCATTAGTACTTAGTCTTATTAGGCCTATGTACACCAAAAATATGCCTTTTAATATTGAATCTCAAAATCACTTAATACAATAAAACATTATCAAAAAAGATCATATAAAAATTATATATGACCTTAGGTACATTAACATATTCTTGAAACACTTCAAATTAAGGCAAAAAGGTTTAAACTCATCTCTTCAATATGTTGACTTAGAACTACTAGGACTATCAAAAGCCAGTCATGAAACTACTTGATATAAAAACATGAAAGGACACTTTAAATGATTATAAATTTATTAAAAATATTATATAACATCTTAAAAATAACCTCAATCATAAAATCCATAATCTCTAATATCAAATATTAGTATTACAAACCAATCTTATGACCTTAACTCACACAGTCTTACATGAACTAGATAAGCCATTTTGACTTAAACTTTTAAACATCTTAAAATAATTTAAAATATTTAAAAAAACAATAAATTTAATTTAAATTCACAAATAAAAACACCATATGCATTAGATACTTCAATTCAAGGCATAGAGCCTCAATCTCATCACTACAACTTACCCTAAACTACTAGTTTACCTTAAAGCACTGTCATGGTGACATTAACCTTAAACACATGTAAGACCATTTTAAAATATTTATTATTTAATTAGATTATCCTATGATATAATTATTCCATTATTAGATAGAAAAATAATATGTTCAAAATAAAAATATTGGTCTTGTAGACAAATCTTATGACCTCACTGTACATAGACCTCATTGAGCCAGACAAGCCATTTTGGCTTCATCATTTTAACCATTGTACTTGAATTTAAATATTTATAAAAATAATTAATTGGAAATTAAATCCTAAATAAAATATCCATGCACTTGGTTTCATCATTATATCATGATAACACATTCGTAATCTTTTTCTCACTACTACCTAGGTTTTTCACTGTTTACACCATTAGGTCTGTTAGCGACTGACTAACCTGGATGACTAGTTTAGAAAATTTGAGGAATATAACCTATACAAAAACCTTCATGGATATAAATCATGAGTCTTTACCTTATTTATCTATCCATTTTCTTACTATGTCCAATGCAAATTTTGACTTCTACAATAACTTCTTTAGAAATAAGCCTATAACCCAACATTTTATATCTCTTCTCTTTAACTAATACCACCTAGACGTACATGGGAGAGCATAATATAGGATAAAATATATTAAATAAGAATATAAATAAATTATAGGCACTTTTTATAATTTTAAACATCAAGTCCTTATTAGGTTTTGAAGAGGGTATAAACTTATTTCCATTCTTAACATTTGTTCATAAATCATAGCCCATCAATCCAAATTTTTTTTTCTAGAATTTTGAGATAGTACCTCTCCATATATATCATGAATATATTATTTTCATATAAAAGGTTTTGACGAGAGAGTACAAGAAAATCCTTTACGAGTTGAGAACCCTTCATTCTGAACACTTGAGAGACCTAAAAACCACTTTTCATGCCTTGTCCTTCAAACTATGACCTCAAAATACATGAAAAAACTTGAAAAAACATACATTACCTATGAATATGCTTATATGATCTCAAACACCTTGAAATCTGACCATGACCCATCATTAGGCCACACTCTCTATTTTCTCTCTAGATCATGATCTTCAAACCATATTAGACCTTAAAACTAATCTTCATGCCTCTTTAAATGTGACATTTACCTAAATCACATAATCAATAAACCTCTCTCATGATTAAAAGTTTCCATACATCCTTCAAATTATTTGACAATATATCATAAAGCCTCACTAGGCTAAGTAGGGTTTAGGAGTGGTTTAGTTACAGACTTGATCTGAAGGTCCTACCCATATAGGCTCATCCTAAGATTACTATGAGTGATCCAATGCATAAAATTCATGATCAATAAACCTAATACATTAATTCATGCCTATGTGCACTTATCTCACCATGCCACCAAGCTCATACCTTCTCACAAGGACTTTACATGTCATGACTAGTGTCATGACTACGTTCCTTAAGAACTTGAAACTTGAAAACTGACCTTAAAACACTTATGAGAGTATATATACTTTACTTACATGATCATACAATTCCAAAAACCTATCACAAGCTCGTGCTTACTTAATTTACCAAACTTCACTATGTACACCTTCTCACAAGGTCTAGACTACGCTACTCAAGACACCTTGTACTCAAGAATTATTAAAAACCATGTATACCTCAATGATACCAAACAATAACACTCTTCAAATATCACTCTCTCACCACTACATCAATCTTTTTATGGTCAACATTCTCTCATTACCTCATGTATAGCTAGAGCCTCTTAACCATGCTTCAATGCTCACTAGACCATCATACCTCTTTATGAAAATAATTACATCTTCAAGTTGACCTAAACCTTGACATCAACAGACATAAGAGACATTAGTTTCCTTAAAATTATCTATTACCTTCAAATTATCTCTTTCCACATGGATTCCTTATCACATCAATGATATCAACCTTGACATCAATGACAACACTTCTCAGCAACATTATATTTATTAAATCATGTGAATGCATATTTGATTAAATAACCTTGGGAATTGGTTTTATACAACCATTTATTGAAGAAACACAAAAAAAAATCCAAAGTATCCATTTAAATCATTGTATAAGCTCGTTATTTGATGAAAAAAATTGAATTTCCTTGATAAGCTTTTAAATCCATTTTTCTATGTTGTACAACACAAATTATGATATATATTGTAATATCTTGAATGGGATATTTATGCAAACATACGAAAATACTAAAAAATCCCAATTCAAATTTTTTTGGAATGAATACATTGAAATTAAAATGAAGACACTTATGGAATGAAATCCTTGCAACATATATTAGAAATAACATAAATATGATATATTGATTGCTTATGAAAGGAATAAAACAATATATAAATAACAAGCTCTCACACACACATATAGATATTACTACAAACCACACTAAAATTTGAAAACTCTTTGAAGATAAATTGCATTCTCTAGATGAGATCACCTCCATGAACCATAGGGTTTTCATCCTTTCATTCAACAAGCACCCTAGGGGTTTCATCTTTGAATCATCTTCTTCAATGGGTTTTCATCCAAGGAAGAATATGAATGAACATAAGTTCATAAAATCTCATAAATACATGAATTTGAGTTATAAATTGGCAATAGATGATTTTTAAACTGGAGATCATGCTAATATATAACATTTACTAGAAAAAGAGAGGAGAGAGGGAATGTGTCACCATAGAATAGTAATCCATGTGAAGAGGCACTACTGGGCATGTGACCCCATATGCAAGGGTCAAAAGATAATCACAGGATCACTTCTTTTCTTTATCTTGACCTCCCAGTATCCATGGTATTCTAAAATTGTGCCCCCAATCACACATGTGAGGGAATCAAATATTGGGGACTCAATTATTATTGACCATGTGATCACATATGTCAAACATCTTCTCAACAACCAAATTTTAACTTCCTCACAAGCTTCTAACATGTACCCACCAAGAAATATTCCAACTTATCCACTTTTGACTTCTTCACATGCTTCCAACATAAACCCATAAAGAAATATGCCAACCTTTCCCTTTCCTACTAAGGAAAACCCATGTGAAGGAATAAAGCAAATCTAATTTGTCTCCCAAGTGGAGTGGTACACCTAACTCTAATAACATGCTCTTGATCCATGAAATATTATCCTATGATCCATGCCACCTCACTCATAATCCACCTCACTACTACATCACTTCCTACATCACTTGCCATGTCACCATCAATAGTGATTTAGTAAATAGTGCTAGTGAATAGTAATAGGTGAATAATAAACCCACACTACTGTTCCCTTACATTACCTGATATAGCCTATGGTAATGAGATAGGATAACATTATCCTACATGTGTCTCATTCAAGAGAATGGGACATGACAGTCCTCCCCTCTTAAAATTGCTTACCCACAAGCAATTTAAAGTTCAGATGCTCTATACTTTCAGGGCCTTTCAAAGTAGCATCCTCATCTCTAAGAATTTTCTATTAGTTGGGACATTTTTTTATGCCTCTATTTCTAATATTATTTACCCATGTATCAAGCATAACTTTTTAAATCAAAATTATCTTCCCTTCCTCATCAATGGAAGGTAGTATATACAATTCAACTTCTTTTATGATAATCCTATATGGAATATATAATTTGGTTTTCAGTTTCTCCTTCCCATTAATTTTGATAGAACATTGATTTTATGGATAAAATATCAAGATACCATATCACCCAAATTAGATGTCCTTTATGTCCATTTCTTATCTGCATATATATTCTATTGATTTTATGCTTACTATAACTTTTCATTCAAAAACTATTATGATATCTTGGCTTTGGTTAACCCAATCACTTGTTATAGGTACTTTACTCTCTAATAATATCAAATCAAGAAATGTTAATGCATCATAACCATATAATGCTTTCAATGGAGACATACCAATAGACATTTTGTAAAAATATTCTCCCATTTGAAGCCACTTAATCCAAGTTACCTATTGAACTGAGAAATTATTTATCAAATATCCTTCCACCCTCTTATCTACAATTTCTATTAGCCCATGTAATCTGAAGACTTCTTTAAGAAATAAATCAGTAACTTGAAGTGTATTTTAATTATTAGAGATAGAAAATAAATGTGCATATTTATTACATCTATCTATTACAATAAAAATACATTCTTTCACTTATACCTTGGGTAATCCCATAATGTGTTCCATGGAGATTTCCAATTTTTATCCCAGAATGGGAAGTCATTATAGCAAACCTGCCAAAAAAATCTTTTCTCCCTTATTCTATTGGCAAGTTAAACATTCATTGGTATGCACAAGAATATTATCCTTGAGATCCTTCCAATAGAGTCTCTATTTATTATATTTGTATGTTTCAAAGAAACCTGGATATCTTACCAATGGTGCATCATGACATCATCCTAGTGTTTTCCTTCTCAACCTTGATTTTGGAATAATAAACACTCTACTCTTGAATGAGATCAACCCATCTTCTACTACATACCTATCATCCTTATCTAACCCATAAATAATGTTATTAGTAAATTCATTCTTAGCATACTTAACTAAGATAAAAATCTTCCAATCTATAGAAATAGTAGAAATATTGTAGAGAATGGGAAATCTAGAGAGTTCATTAGCTACTACATTCTTGTTACCCTTAGCATATTCAATATCAAAATCATATGCTTAAAAATTACTTACCCACTTGTATTGTCTATCATTAAAACCTTGTTGGCTTAGAAATAATTCCAAGCTATTGTGAACTATTTTAATAACAAACCTTCCACATACCAGATATTGCCTAAATGTTTGCAAATTGAACATTTATTTATCATATATATGTATCCCTCTCTCATGATACTTTACATTTATTATCTTATATGCTATGGGATATCCTATTTAAGATAGGACATCCCCAACTCCAACACCTAAAGCACCATTTTCTAAAACAAAAGGAATTGAGAAATTTATAATAGCTAAAACTAGAGAGGAACTTATTACCTACTTTGATTTCTCAAAACTAGTTCATGGTTATGCTATCCACTCAAGTGATCCCTTATTTTAAAACTCAATAGGATCAACTTCAAGCTGAGAAAACCCCTTAACAAACTTCCTATCATAAATTCACAACCCCATGAAATATTGAAGTTATGTTAGACTTGTAGGAGGTGGCCAATTTAGAATGGCTTGGATCTTCTATTGATCCACTTGAACTCATTTATATATAATCACATGGCCCAAGTTAAGTATTTTCAGCCAATCCAAAGTCACATTTAGACATCTTAACAAGGAATGACTTTTCTTCAAGAATACTCAAAATTAAATCTATATGCTTAGGATGTTTTCCCCAACTTTTACTGTAAATCAAGATATCATCAAAGAAGATTAAAAAAAACTTCCTTAAATGCTTAATAAACACCTTATTCATACCATATTAGAATGCGGCTAGTGTATTGCTAAGTTGTAATGGCATGCCAAAATTTTAAAGTGTCTATAGTGACACCAGGACAACTTCCAAAAATATTATTTTCTCATGTATATCCAAACACTTGCACTTTAAATAATCTTCTTGGTTATTTTTTTATAAAATTTATTAGATTTAGTTTTTCAATAATATCCAAGAAATATACCTTCATCTATTCTAGATTCAAACTTACCTAATTTGTCATCCATTCTCTTTATGAAGTATGTGCTACCAAAACTCTAAAATAATTGACTATAGCTGGTTTATCTTTCCATAGCTCATAGGGAGTCTTGTCACTGTTGACTCTTAACAACTCTCTTTTTTGGATATGCATTACTATACTTACTTTTTCTTTCCAATATCTATCAAGTATCTTGGATTCATTTAACATTGTCCTTGCCATCTCTTGAATTGTTCTATTTTTCTACTCAACTACTCCATTTTGCTATAGATTTCTAGCTATTGAATACTATCTTTTTATCCCATGGTCTTCACAATACTCAATAAAATAATCTAAATTAAATTCTCCTCCATGATCTGATCTTGGACACTTGATCTTCAATTCATTTTCATTCTCAACAAGACCCTTGAATGCTTTAAAGTGGTTGAAGGCTTTTGAATTTTTCTTCAAAAACATTACCCAAGTCATACGTGAAAAATCATCAATGAGTAACATAAAATATTTCTCACCTTGAATACATTGAGTTCTCATTAGTCCACACAATTCGATGTGAACAAGCTTTAACATTTTAGTGGTTGAGTATTCTTTTGTCTTAAACCATCTTCTTACCTACTTCCCGTGTTGATAAGATTCACAAAGCATGTTGGAGGGCTTTGTAATCTTAGGGAGATTTATGACTACTTGATTTTTGTTGATGTTGACAAGATTGCCAAAATTTATATGTCCCATTATCTTGTGCCATATCCAACTTTCCTCAGTTTGACTCAAACAACATCTTTGATCTTTGATATCTGATAACATATATAAATTATTACATGTTCTCTGAGAATCTACAATCAACACATTTCAATGTTTTCTCCTATTTTCACAAACCTTTTACATAAAAATTTAATGTCTATCCTTGATCACACATTTGACTTACACTCAAAATATTATGTTTAAGACATTATACATATAAAAAAATTTAGTCTTAATTTTACCATTATCCAAACTTTGTGTACATTTTCTAGTAATTCTGGTAGTAGTATTGTCTCCAAATTTGACTGTGCTACCATTAATCATCTTTAGTGTTATGAACTTGATCTTGTCTCCTATCATGTTTCTTGAACATCCAATATCAATGAACCATGGTTTTTATTCATTGATTACATGGAAAGTTATCTGGACTAACATAGACTTTTCAAGTTGTTTCTTCTACCATGAACCTGTTTGAACTTTATTTTTGATGAATGGAGCCTTAAAACTTTGGTCCTTCTTGACTGACTTAAACACGCTCCTATAGTACCAAGTTATGTGTCTAAATTTATTTCACTTCTAACATATTATGGCATCTTCATTAAAACTTGATAGAAAAGCAAAATAGTTGTGGCTTCTACTTGACTCTACATGAGTTTCCTTCTTGTTTTTAAAATTGTTAGCCCTTTTTTGACATTCTATTTTCTTATGACCATATCTATTATAATAAAAATAGTAACCATAAAAAAAGAACCTATTTGTGTATCTCTAACCTAATTTCCTTTTGTATCTCTACTCCTTCCAACCTTCTATGTTTGAGATGTCCTATGTATTCTTAACTTCTTCCTTTTTCATTTCCTCTTTGTAAGAGCTTCAACATAGCTCTTTCCTTTTTCTATGTTAACCTTGTCTATGAAAGTAGTGTCCTTCCCTTTCTCTTTTTAAAATCTAATACCTTTCTTATCTGACATTGATCTTTGAATTTCTAATATCTTATTCAACATATTAGTGCTATTCTCAAATTGTGAATCATTAGTTGTTCTATCATTGACTGCTTTATTTGTTTTCTCAAGATTTTCTTTTAAAGAGATAATTTCAACAACATAGTTTTCACATTCTTCACTTCATTTTTATAACTAAGCTATTATATCTTCTTCAATACTTTTAGCTTATTCAATGTGTGCTTGTAGATATTCAATTATTTATTTTGATTCTTTTTTCATTTTTATTGAATTGGCACTTCAATATTTGATTCTTCTTCTCAAGAGCTTTTAATTCTTCTAAGGCACAAATGAGTTCTCCTTCTAGATTCACCTCAACTTCATCATGTTCTTATTCTTGATCATCTATCTTTTGCTTACAAAGGCATCTTCATGTATGGTCATGAATAGAATCTCTTCTTCTAAATCACTAATTCCACTATCTTCAGTTGAGCTAGGATCTTTAGAATATAAACTCTTCTTTTCGAATCCCTTCTTGAATTTTCCTTTGAAATTCTTCTTGTATGTAGACTTTCCTTCTTCATTGTCACTGTTACCCTTATCTAGGTACTTATCTGTAAAATGTCCAATATTTTCATAATTAAAACATTTGAAAGGCATTTTTCTTTCATATTTACCTGTGCCCTTTTTGGCTTAAAAATAAAAAGAGCTCCGTTGTCATCTTCATCATCGCTAGAGCTGTCACTTAATTCTTGAATCTTATCCTTGTCTTTATTTAATGTCTTAAAAGTATCTTCCCTTTTTGAAGATTTCCCTTGTTAGGTCTGCATCTCATATGTTGTGAGAATACCATGTAGTTCATCCATCTTTATCTTGGCTAGATCCTTCATTTCCTAAATTGTTGAAACCTTTGCATCATATCTCATTGGTAGGGATCTAAAAACTTTTTTCACCACCATTTTGTCCAAGGCCTTGAATATTATTAACTATTTGATCAACCCAGAAAATATAACTTGTTATGTTTTCTTTCTCTTCCATTTTCAAACTCTCAAACTATCTTCTGAAAGTCTGGAGCTTAGCTTGTTTAACCTTTCCATCACCTTTATAAATATTTTCAAGATTTAACCAAGTATGGTGAGTAGATTTGCATTGCATAAATTTAACAAATTCTAATTCACATAAACCATATAAAATAACATTTAAATCCTTAGCACTATTTTCACTTGCCTACTTTTTTGTTGGAGTAATCACAAGTGTCTGTGGCTCTTTATATTCCTCCACAACTGCTTGCCAAATGTTTAATCCAAGAGACATCAAAGAAGTCCTCATCCTTATGCTCTAAAAAGAATAATTTGTCCCATCAAAAAAAGGTTACTTATTTGTATAAAAACCTTCATGTGATCCAGCCATCATGTTTTCCCTAATCTACCTTCAAGCCGTAAAACTTTTTCAAAAGGAACCTACTCTGATACCAATTGTTAAGCACAAAATATACTAAGAGGGGGGTGAATCAGTATATCATATCTCTTATAAATATTTTACTATATCAAACTCCACTAAATCATACATTTAAGATATGAAATAAAAATAAAATAATATGCACCACACAAGAGAGAGAGAGAGACACCATATTTCTACATGGAAACCCAAAGTGGGAAAAAACATAGAGAAAAATCTCAAGTATATGAAAGATCACTAACCTAAAGGAGCACCAATCCCTTTGTCAAACACAAAAACAACAAATATTTGTGAGCATCAACCAACAAGAGAACCAACCCCTTACAAATATTTGTGAGCACCAATTCATATTATCACCAACCCCTCTTGTGTATAAAACATAACTATCTCTCAATGTTGCTTTCTCAACAAATGATAGAGCTCTACAATATCTCTTTCCATTCTTTCCTCTTTTATTATATAAAACAATTATAAACCATGCACTCTCTTGCATATTTCAAATGGATCCTCAAGCCTTTATTTATAGCTTTCCAAATGACCTATGACATTCACCATTTGTGACTCTTCACTTCTCATAGAAAATGGTGCCAAACTTGTATGATCCTTCGAATCCTTGTATTTGAAAATTCATATGGTGACCCTTCATAAGAAAATTTATTCTTTCCTCTTTTGTCTTTATCTTGATGACCTTTCAAATTACTTAAGGTGACTCTTTATTGAAAAATGTGCCATACCCACTTTTGTCTTCACTTGGTGACTCTTGGAATTCCTCAAGATGACTCTTCATGTGAAAATGCATCCCATTCCTCTTTTGTCTTTACATCATGACTCTTTGAATTCTCCATGGGCCTTATTTTGACATTTATGAAACCAAAAATATATTAATTAATATTAAATAAATATCAACACATTATAGCCAAAATATGAACATTAAAAACAGCTTTAGATAATAAATGCTATGGGGCCTTTTTCACCGATGCTAGACCTTTGACATCAATGACAATATTTCCAACATTATGAGTTTAATTTTTTTCTTTATCAGCTATGTGTAATCTGGTTTCATTTATGATTTATTTATGTTTGGCAAATTATATTAAATTTATGGTTCATGATAAATTTAAACATTTTTAAAATGGTGGAAGTTGAACTATTTGGGGTCTTGGATGTTTAATTCTGGGGTTAAACTTGTGTTGAATGATTTCAGTATGTCACTTTACCATATGTTACATAAAAGAATATTTCATATTTTATGTTTATGTTTAATCTTTTAATTGGGTTTTAAGTGTTGTATGTTCTTAATGTGATTTATATATTAGTTTTAAATTTAACTTTATGCTTATTAAGTTGTGAGCTTAGGATATGAGAATAAACTAAAAATGTATACAAATATGTATAAATGTAATTATGGAATATACATAAAGACATTATACTATTATTTATGAATAGTTCACACACACACACACACACACACACACACACACACACACACACACACACACACACACACACACACACACACAAGTTAAATAATTCTCTTTATCAATTGTGCATAATGTGTTTTGATGTATGATTGATTTATGTTTGGTAAAGTATATTAAATGTGTGATTTAGGCTAAGTTTAAACATTTGTAAAATGGTGGAAGTTGAACTATTTTGAGGTCTTGGAAGTTTAATTTGGGCATTAAACTTATGTCAAATGATTTTGATAAGTCGATGTACAATATGGTACATAAAATAATATTTCATATTTTATGTTTGTGTTTAAGCATTTAATTTGGTTTTAAGTATTGTATGGTGGTAATGTGATTTATATGTTGACTTTATATTTAAGTTTATGCTTCATAAGTTATGAGCTTAGGATATGAGAATAAACTCAAAAAGTATATAAATATTTATAAATGTAATTATGTACTATAAATGAATGTATTATAATATTATTTATGAATAGATCATAAACACACACACACAAAGATGTATGTGTGTGTGTCTGTCTGTGTACTTATATATATACATCTTAAGTATATATGTGTGTGTGTGTGTGTGTGTGTGTGTGTGTGTGTGTGTGTGTGTGTGTGTGTGTGTGTGTGTGTGTGTGTGTGTGTGTGATTATGATTGATCTATTAGATCATTAAATTATATGAAAACTTTTGCCAAAGTAATGTTTATAGTTAAATGTTATCATTTCACCTATTTGATTAATATTCATATATACACAATGTCATGTTAGAAAAAAATTCTATATGATATTATGAATGTAGTTAAAATCTTACAACACATAGGTTCTAGTTGATTTCTTGATTCATGTCATTATCATCTTGTCATCCATGAAGGGTGGGACATTCCATAGTTGGGAAATTTTGTGAGGGATCTATGATCAGTGGTTGGTGTGGAAAATCACTATGATGATGCTCTTCCTCTCCTCCAACAGTTAACTGATAGAGACTTTTACCCATGATTAAAATTTATATACATATGATGAGGTTGTGGATAATCATTAATTCCATGAAACAATGCATTTATTTATATTAACTCTAATGTAATAACTTTATATTATTGTACTTTGATAGATAGTAGTTGTCTACTCTTATTGTATAATATTATTGTATAAACTTTCAATAGTTGGTTGAGTTATTATTCAATATATATACTTTAATGATGGATTGAATTTGTAATTCTATTGAATATGTTAATTTGATCATTATCTAAATGAACCATAATTAATTTATTATTAAAAGATACGCTTAGTTAAATATCAATTGGCTTATCTTACTTATGAATAATTTGGATTGGATTACAATGTAAAATTGAAAAAAAAATTACATTTTTTGAGTTAAACCATGTGAGGTTCTAACACACAGTAGGGAGATATATACGACCATCCATTGGATGGAATCATAGGATGATATTTAATTTTCAAATATTCCAAAATATCAAAAAAATCAAATAATTTCAAAAATTTAAATATATTTGAAGCACCTACATGTTTTATTTGCTCCTTGGCATCTATGTATTAGTTTCATATTGATGATGGCATATTTAGTTACTTCTACATACACACATGTGTGTCACACTTATATTTTAATGTGATACATGTATACATATATACATGATCTATTCATATTTGAAATTTTGGACCTTCCCTCTACTCATGTTGTGTAGATAGTGGTGGTATTTGCTTCTTTGATCTAGATACACACATGTTATATATCTTGATGATCACATTTAATTATCATGTTTTAACTTAAATATGTATTTACACATGACTTTATCCATGATTTAATCTTACACAAGGTACTTGATATGATCTATACTTAACATTTTTTCCTAACACATTGGATCCATGGGCTAATTTGACATGTTTATATTTGTTTTTTAATATTTACTTTATGCACTTCCTTGAGTGCCTTACCTAGCTATTGTCTTCCTTGTTCGAGTATTTAAATATGTTCCTTTGATTGTAACCCCCATGCCTTTAGATGATTTATTAGACATTTACATATGTAATTATTTTTTATATGTATATTTTAATATGTTATCCTTGATTTTGTGTATATTTGACTAAGTCATTTCCCTTTGATTGTGCAACATTTGAACATGCCCCTTATTGTGGTCTCCTTGGACCATTACCTTTTGACTTGATTTTGAGTGTTGTTATGTGTGTGTTTTATTTTCTTGTTGATATTGTATTATTGCTATCTATATGTTTCTATGATCCTTATCATGTATATTATGACTTCATGTGATCATATTGGTTCTATGTTATTTAATTCTATATTTACCTAGACGTTCCTTCTATATGATACATGTTTCCATTTACAGATTATACAATTGTCTTACCCTTTTTAGGTGAGGTAAGTAATACCTATTATATTTACATCACCTCAAAGATGGGGAATAATACTGGGGGAATGTAATAGAGTCCTATTCTCCACACTTAACAATTTTTAGATTCAGTAGGGGCATGCTTTGAAAGCATATTCTTCATACTTATTAAGTATTCAACATCTCCAAATTATAGTGTGGGCATATTTTAGAAACATGTTCTCCACATTAGTTATTATATGAATTTTTATATTTCTCCATATATATATTGGGGGAATGATTTGGAAGAGTGTTATTCACATTTACATAGTTTTTTAAATTGGCCAAAGCACATAGTTATATGATTCAAGTTCACGGTTGTGGTAAAATCATGTACATTAGTACCATTGTTATAAACAATTTTAGCATGAGACATATCTAATTTTCATATGATATGTATTTTTTGGCTAATATTACAAAATATGAAAAGTTATTAGATTCTAAAACCCTTTTATGGAATGTTACAACATCAATAATGTTTGCATAATGATACCTTAGTCATTATTTTATGGACTTTATTAAGCTAATATAATAAAATAGTTGGTTAAATTTTTATTAGTGTTGAGGTGATTAATGTTATGAATTAAGTGAATGTAAATCAAATTTCTTAACCACCATAAAATCACAAAACTAGATTTTAAATGTGTGAAAATCATCTATAATTATGTTGAAAGAATTCTTTCAAACCACAATTTAATGAAAGCATAAAAGGAGAGAACAAAACCATCAATAACACATAAAAAAGATATATCTTGGTTCACTAAATGTGGGATACATCCACCAAGAAAGTCCTCAAATAAATTAGTAATTTGAAATAAAATTACAATGAACTCTCATAGAGATAGAAAAATCTCTAATAGAAAATGTTGCATAAATAACTACACTTTCACCTGCACCTCCACCATACTATATCTCACAAGATGATAAATGACACTCCATAAATGAACACCTGCACTTTGAAAAACACCTACACTTTTGAATCTATCTCCCAAAATCCACACCTATAAATAAATTATCAACAACCTCTAAAAGATCACTCCACACCCTATATAACTAACAAATGATGTATAAATCATCCTCCCAAGGATAAACTCACCATACTCATCCAAGGAGGCCTTACCCACAAGGTGACACATCAATTTTACACCTTCCAATGCATAGAAAAATTACCCTCTAAGAGGAACATGCCATTTTCCACCAAATTCCACAACTTCCCATGTGGAAGTTTGACACACTTCCATAATGCATCGAGGAATTATTAAATGCACTATTTAATAATTTTTCTCCCCCTAATGAATCATAAAAATAAGTAAATACATAATTTGAAAAATTTTCCTAATGCATCATGAAAATTATTAAATACACCATTTAATAATTTTCTCCTAATGCATTACAGAAATATTAAATAAATAATTAATTCCCTAGAACAAGGAAATCAATCCCACTTCCAACAAGCATGGAAGTATACATGAAAATTATTAAATAAACATTTAATAACATTCACTACATGAGGAGTGGAGGAAAAATTCACTCCCCACATTCTCTGATCTCTCTAGGTGCCCAAAGTACACCAAAATGGTCATGTGATAGCCCCAAAGGGCTCCACACTCAACAATCTCCCACTTAGAGACCTTTTCTCTTGGAAAAAATACATCACTGCTCCATGACCATTAAGGCCAACCAAATATAAACATAGTCTAAACTTGTCAAATGTGATCACCTTAGTCATCATATCCACATGATTATAGCTAGTATGAATCTTCTCCAACTTCACCAAGTTCTCTTCCAAAGCTATCCTGATGAGGTGATAACATAATTGAATATGTTTCATCCTCGAGTGGAAAGTGGAGTTCTTTGCCGAATGAATATCACTCTAACTATCATTGTGTATTCTCCCAACTTCATACTCATGCCCCAACTCTTGAAATAACTCATGTAACCAAATCATCTCCTTGCTAGCCTCTATGATAGCAACATACTCTACCTTTATGGTTGATAAAGCCACAACCTTTCGAATCCTAAAAATCCAACTAACCACTGTATCTCAAATAATAAATATATATCCTATCATACTCCTACTATCAATAGCCCCTACCATATTTGAGTCCACATAACCACAAAAAGTGGTATCTAATCCACCATAACATAATGCAACATCAATGATTTCTCTCAAATACTGAATAATCCATTTCACTACTTGCCAATGCTCATAACCTAGATCACTTATATACCTACTCACAACTCCCACTACTTGGGAAATATTTGGCCTAATACAAACCATGACATACATCAAGATGCCAAATATTGAAGAATAAGGTACCTTAGACATCTTAAGATTTTTATCTTCTATCTTGAGACATTACTCCTTTGATAATCTAAAGTGGCCTACCAAAGGAGTACCAATAAATTTAGCATCTAACATACTAAACCTTTCCAAGATGTTCTTCACATACTCTGATTGGGATAAAACCAACGTCCTCTCCTTCCTATCATGAGTAATCCTCATACCAAGGATTTACTTTGCAGCTCTTAAAACCTTCATAGCAAAGGAATCACTAAGTTTGTTCCTCAGCATATGAATATGCTATATATTCTTCCCTGCAACTAACATATCATCAACATACAAGCAAAAAATAATAAAGGAACTACCATCAAAATGTTTGATCTACATGTAATGGTCAGAATTACACCTTTGATATTATTATTCCAACATAAAATAATTAAATTTATTATACCACTACCATGGAACTTGTTTAAGGCCATACACACTCTTCTTAAATCTACACACATAGTTCTCCTTCCCTTTGACCTCATATCCCTGTGGTTGTTTCATATACATCTCTTCATCCAAATCACCATGAAGAAAAGTAGTTTTCACATCTAACTATTCTAACTGAAAATCCTCAACTATAAATAAACCAAGAACAATCCTAATAGAAGTCATTTTTACAATAGGAAAGAAAATCTCATCAAAATCAATACCTAATTTTTATGTAAACCCCTTAACCACCATCTTGGCCTTATACCTTTTTCTCCCTTGATCCTCTTGTTTTATTTTGAAGATCCACCTATTTGGAAATGCTCTCTTGCCCTTGGGTAGCCTTACCAAATCCCATGTTTGGTTCTTCATGAGAGATATATGATCTTCATGCATGGCTTGTTCCCATTTCAACTTGACATCAACCTGCATTGCTTCCTCATAACATTTTGGTTCTCCATTGTCAGTGAGTAACAAATAATTTAAAGAAGGAGAAAAATGTTTAGGTGCTTTTCTTACCCTAAAATATCTTCTTACCATAGGAGTTTAGGGTCCTTGTGTAGAAGATTCTTGAATTGATTCATTAGATACTTTACAATTTGCAATGTCATCCAATACTTTGTACTCTTTCAGTTCCTATTATTGTTCCTACAACTGATCCTTATACATGACTTTTTCATTAAAGACTACATCTCTAGACCAAAATATTTTCTTATCTTTCATGCTCCATAAATAGAAACCAAAGTCATCCTCATCATATCCAACAAAGGTGAATTTCTCTGATTTAGCCTATAACTTCATCCTATTCTCTTTTTTGATGAGGGCAAAATCCTCACATCCAAAGACTCTAAGAAAATAATAATCAGCATTCTTACCAAACCAAGCTTGTTTAGGAATGCCTCCATCCAAAGGCATATAAGGTCCTCTATTAATCAGATATACTATTATGCTAACTACTTCTACCTAAAATTGTAAAGGCAACCCAACATGTAACCTCATGCTCCTAGCATGTTACATTATTATTTTGTTCATCCTTTTAGACACCCCATTCTACTATGGAGTTCCTAGAACCATCCTTTGCCTGTAGATTCTATTATTAGAATAATAATGAAAGAAAACATTACTATAATACTCACTTCTATTATCTGATATGAGACATTTCAATTTGAGATCTATTTCATTCTCAAACAAGGCTTTCCACTTTTTAAAAGTGTCAAATACATCAGATTTATTTTTAATACAATAAACCCAAAATTTTTGAGTTGCATCATCAATAAAAGTGACATAATAATTGGAACCATTAATAAAAGATACCTGAGATGGGCCCCATACATCCGAATATACCAACTCTAACTTATACTCTTTCTTTATGGGTCCAACTTTTAAGAACTTAACCAGATTCTATTTCCCATACACAAAATCCTCACAAAAGTCTATACCTAGATCTTTAAATTTAGAGAACTTATGTTTTAAGATATCCATGACCTTATGGATCATATGACCAAGCTTGTAGTGTCACATAGTTGCGTTTCCATCTGCAATAACTAAATCATAAGAATCAACACTACTAGTCAAATATAAAGTACTAACTTTATTACATATCAAAATTACAAGAGATCTTTGGTAACTTTTCAAGAATCTATAGTAAAACTAATTAAACATCCTTTACTATCTAATTTCTCCACTAAAACCAAATTCTATCTTGACATAGGCACATGTCTAACATCCTTAAGTATCCACAAGTTCCCATTTTATATTTTCACTTGAATAGAACTTTTCCCTACTATCTCACATGGTTCATCATCACCAAGATATATATGTCCTAGATTGTCTTGAACATAATAAAAAAATAATGCCTATATGGGGTAGCATGAAAAGAATCCCCTAAATCTAATACCCAAGACTCAATAAAATTATCCAAAGAAAGAATTAAGGCATCTTAACTAGTTTTACCTGATGTCACATTTACCTCATTCATTTCCTCCTTATTGCCCTTCTTGTCTTGAAGTGACCAACAATCCTTCTTTGAGTGTCCACTCTTCCCATAATGCCAATATATCATCTTAGATTTATATCTTGATTTAGATCTACCTTTTAACTTTCCATGGTTGCCTTTGCTCCTTTCCTTTTACCTCTCTCTAGTATCAATAGATAAAGCATTACCTAAAGATGATTCACCAGTGCTTTTGCTTCACATTTTCTTGATAAGAATCACACCTAACACATCCTCAAAATTCAAGCTTCCCTTGGTAGGGACTGTATTACTCATAGCCATAACCAAATTGTGCCAACTATCTAGCAAAGAACATAAAATTAGTAAAGGTCTAACTTTATCATCAAACTTAATTCCAACTAAAGTGATCATACCTACAGTCATATTAATATCATTTAAATGATTATCAATAGAACCATTCTAAGACATTTTCATGTTAAACAATCTTTTCATTAGAAAAACTTTATTTGAAGCTGAGTGTTTCTCATACAACTTTCCATGTTTATCCATGAGATCTTTTATAGATGTCTGATATGCAATGTTAAATGCAATAGAAGATACAAGGCATAAATAAATGGCTCTCAATGCCTTCCTATCAAGTAATGTCCAGTTTGCATCACTCATACTTATAAGTTGTCCTCCTTTTCCCTCCAAGGGAAGTTGAAGTACCTTCTGATACAAGTAATCTTCCATCTACATTTTTTAAAAACCAAAATTCTTACCATCAAACTTCTCAACTCTGAATCTAATTTCTCCTCCCATAGCTCCCACTCAAGCTAATAACCTTTCCTGTGATTTACCACTTTAGCTAAAACACCAGCAAAGCTCTTATACCATTGTTAGGAATTAAGTGAATGTAAATTATATTTCTTAACCACCATAAAATCACAAAATGAGATTTTAAATGTGTGAAAATCAGATTTAATTATGTGAAAACAATTCCTTCAAACCATAGTTTAATGAAAGCATAAAAGGAGAGAATAAAACTAGAAATAACACATAATATAGATATACCATGGTTTACCCAATGTGGGCTACATCCACCAAGAAAGTCTTCAAATAAATCAATAATCTGAAACAAGATTACAATGAACTCTCATATAGATAGAAATGTTTTTTGCAGGAAATACTACACTTTCACCTACACTTGCACAATATTGTATCTCAAAAGATGTTAAACCACACCCTATAAATGAATACCTTCACTTTTGACTCTATCTCCCAAAATCTACACTTTCAAATAAAAACATCAACAACCTCTAAAAGGTCACTCCACACCCTGTATAAGTAATAAATGATGTATAAATCATCCTCCAAAAGAGAAACTCACCATCCTCATCTAAGGAGACCTTTCCCATAAGGTGAAACATCAAGTTTCCACATTCCAAATCATCACAAAATTCCCCTCCAAGAGTAACACACCATTCTCCACCAAATGGCATAACTTCCCATGTGGAAGTCCAACTCACTTTCATAATGCATCAAGGAATTATTAAATACACCATTTGATAAATTTTCTCCCCCTAGTGCATCATATAAATAATAAAATACATCATTTAATAAATTATCTTAATGAATCATGAAAATTAGTAAATATATCATTTAATAATTTTCTCCTAATGCATTACAGATATATTAAATAAATGATTAATTCCCAGAAACAAGGAAATCAATCCCACTTCCAAAAAACATATAAGTATACATGAAAATTATTAAATAAAAATTTAATAACATTCACTACATGATAAGTGGACAGATAATGCACTTCCCACATTCTTGGAGATCTTAAGGCCCCCAAAGCACACCAAAATGGTCATGTAAATCCCCAAAGTGCTCCACACTCAAAAATTAAACCACTCAATCTTATCAAATTTTTAGGTTGTACTTGATTGTATCATCAAACATTACTAGGTTATAAGTATCATTGGGTTGCATGATTGAGTTAATATCAATTGTTAGGTGGCAATTCATCAATTCTCCAAGGTTAGGGCATGGGCCTCTCTCTCTCTCTCTCTCTCTCTCTCTCTCTCTCTCTCTCTCGCTCTCTCTCTCTCTCTCTCTCTCTCTCTCTCTCTCTCTCTCTCTCTCTCTCTCTCTCTCTCTCTATTGCCTTAGATATAAAAATTTCAATATTTATCTATACTTTTCATAATCTCAGTTTTAGATCCTTATAATGATACATATTTTTTAAATCAACTTTCTAATAAGTAAGGAGGTTACATGGAAACATAGGTGTACTCCTAAACCTTGATATTAAAATTTAAATATATTTCAAGTAATTTTAATTATAGATTATATTCCCTAATAATATATAGTAATATGCTCTTGCTTGTAAGTCAATCATTAATAAATAACTTAAGTTGGGCACACACATATAGAGGGTGTGATATACACACCTAGGTACACATTCCTTTCCTTTAAACTAAAAATTTCTTTACTATATTAAAGGGAGCAAAATGTAGATGATATTTATGGATTATATACTACCTCAGTCTTGTACACTTAGCAAAATCAAACCTCAAATGTTACTCTTAGTTTTCGACCTTTCTTGTTTCCACAAGTCTTACATGTCCTCTATCTTTTACCTTTTGGACTATCTCTTAGTCTAATCAGTCTTATGTTGATGACCCAAGTCTTATATATTTCCCAAAATACTTAAAATTTAGTTACCTTCAATTTATACAAGTTTTGAACCCATACCTACTTTTCTACTCCTTAGACACTAACATTTAGGATAGACACAAGAATTGATACTAATGTCCTAACCTGATGCAAGTGTCAAGTGACCTAAAGTCATCTCTTTTTAAAATGAAACATATATTTATGATCAACTTAAGTGTTTTAATTTGAGTTACTTATCCAAAGGGATTAATATAAATATAATATCAACTCTCATTTATTCCTCACCTAGAAACATATGAATAACACCTAATATTTTTACAAAAGATAATTTAAAGAGAACTCAATTAAAAAAATCTTATTTATTTCTATTTTATTCATATAAATAACACATATACATGTATGAATTACTAAGGTAGCAACTTAATAGCCCAATTTTATAGGTTATAAACTAGATCACTATTGTACTTACTTTGCACATATTGCATGATTCACACATAATCAAATATATAGGGGAGAACTACATTAGTCTAAGGCCCTCTTTAGAGTATTACCTATGTTGGTAGCACTCACTGAAAGAGGGGTATCTAGAGCCATATTGACACTATGTGCCCACTAACCCATTTTCCCCCAAAGTCACTATAAAGATGAATGACAAGAGTATTGACTTTTCATGAGGAGTGATAGTCCATGACCCAAATTTAAATAACCTTGAGTGAAAGAGAAGTCAAACCTAAAATCATTCAATGGTTTTATCCTTTTCTAGTAGGTATTACATATAGGACACTTTCATTGAACCCAATTGGTATCATCAATACAACCATCCTAAGATAATGTTAGTGTCTAGAGCTCCAAAATCATTTAATATAGAATTTGATGACTATTATAAAATCTCCTTATAGTATAACTTCTACTTGTTCTATATCTAACACTATATTATCATCAAAACTAAGTATATTACTTATTTTTCATTTCCATACATAGATTGGTTGTAATTTATGTTTTTTGCCTATTCTCAGCATAAGAAATTTAGTTTATGTTTATATCTGAGTTTAACACCCAACTAACTTACTGTAAATTTGATTATCATATTTGTGCATTGTCATTTATATATTCTTAATTTTATATACCCTAAATAGGATCCTCATACATTTTAGGGTTAAACCATCTCACATTCATTCTAATCAAATTCCATTTAACCCAAATAAAAAAATTCCATATCCCTAACATGTTAGATTATTTTATGATCCAATGTCATTTTATTTTTAAATTTGTAAATTTCTTAGATAGTATTTACTTTAATATTATGTTTTGTTTGTAATAATTAGTTGGTTCATAGGAATGTCAATTGTATCTCGTAACCACCTCATGAAAATATTTTAAAGATTTTCACCTCTCTTTGTAAAGTTTATTTGAGAATAATACTTTACTATTTTTGTGAAATAATATTTGTTTGTTATGTAATTTATTTATAGTGCCTCAATTTTCCTGAGCTGACAATGGTACCATAGCATGGTAAAAGGAAGCAAAGGTGAAAGGCACATTCAAGTGAAAAAAAACTTGAAATAATTACAAAGGTATAACTTTTGGTCAATGTTTTATGTAAAATTGATATTTTACATTTATTTGAAGCATAATCATTGAGGGAGGGGTGAATAAGTGTCTTGAAAACAATCATTTTATTTCATTTAAGTTTACATGAATCATTCATACAAACATGAACATCTAGCAAAACGTATGCAACCATACAAGATCATGAAACAAGATAACACATTACATATGTGGAAAAAACTCAAGGGGAAGAAAACCCACTAATATCTAAAAATAAATACAATCCTATAAGAAAAAACAAATTTAGTGAAACACCTACTCTACATGGAGCACCAATTCCAACTAATCAAGTACCCACTCAACTAGGATTTAACAAGCACCAATTTGAAAGGATTTACCAACCCTCTAAATTATTTAGCACCAACTAAACCACATGAAACTTTTGATAACCATAATAAAACCTTGTTTCTCACACAATATATTATGGTCACCTTCTTTAGCTCTTCTCACTCTTATATCCCTCTCAAACTACCTTCTAGCCATTTTCTCTTAACTAGGTCTCTTCAAGATTGATTTGGTCATATGAGATTGATACTCATACTCATACCTCCTATTAGATATTCATGACTATCCCTATACACTATTATTATAGTCTATAAGATCTCCTTTTTCTCAATAATGTGTTATTTAATTTGCATACACTCATCATCCACAAATAGGCCTAAAACTTCTTTATATATATATATATATATATATATATATATATACTTCTTTGTTCACATGCCACTTAGTTAGCTACTCACCCTTAAACTCTTAGTTCAGCCATGGAATATGTCTTAGTAAGTATCATAAACATGATTCAAGAGAATATTGAGTCCCTTTTATTCTATCATAACTCTATTAGACCTCATTTCACTTTAAGGTCTCATGGAGACCTAATTCCATTAGGTCTACTTTTGGACACATTACACTTGGCCTTCCTTAGAACATTTCAACATTACACACTTGATAGGAACATATCATATAAAAATAAAATATACCCTCAATAATTCATTTTAATCTCAATAATACATTTTACAATAAATCACTTATTGAACCCTCTCATTAGTACTCAGTCCTATTATCCCTGTGTATACCAAAAATTTGCCTTTCAATACTTAAGATCAAACTCACTTAAAACACTTAAAAATGATATAAAAAGTGTATATAAAAAGTTTATATGACATAAGAGTCATAACCATATGATTAAAACACTTCAAGTTAGCTTAAAAATGCTTAAACTCGTCTCTTTAGTATGCTCACTCAGAACTGCTAGGAGTATCAAAAGCCAATCATGAAAATAATTGAAATCCAACAACTCAAAGGACACTTATAATGATTATAAATAGATTTAAAATATTATATTACATATTAATAATAACCTCAATCATAAAATCCATAAGCTCTAATATCAAATATTGGTATTTCAAATCAATTTTCTGACCTTATCTCACATAGTCTTGCATGAACTAGACAAGCCATTTGACTTCAAATTTTCAACCTCTTACACTAAATTTCAATATTTAAAAAATAAACAAAAATACTTTAAATTCAAAAAATACAAAACCATACTTAAACTCAGGTCATAGAGCCTCAAACTCATCATTGTAACTTGCTTACCTAGGACTACCAATTTACCTTAAAGCATAGTCATAGTGACATTGACCTTCAACACCTGTATGATCACTTTTAAAGACTTATTATGAAATTAAATAATGATATGAGATCATTATACCATAATTAGATATAAATATCATATCATATGGTCAAATGACAAATCTTAGTCTTGTAAACCAATCTAATGACCTCACTGTACACATACCTCACTAAGCTAGACAAGCCAATTTAGCTTCATTAATTTCACAACTATACCTAAATTTCAAGATTTATAGCAAGAATTAATAGGACATAATAGTCCCAAAAATCATCTCCATGCACTTTATTTCATCATTCTAACATGATAAGACATTCCTAATCATCTTTTCACTGTTTCTTGGGTTTTTCACTATTTACACCACTAGGTCTATTAGCGACTGACTAACTTGGATGATTGGTTTAGAAAAATTGAGGACTAGAACCTGTACATAATCCTTTTATGGACATAAATAATGAGTTTGTACCTTCTTTATCTATCTATTTTCTTACTATGTCTAATGCAAATTTTGAATTCTACAATAACTTCTTTATAAATAAGCCTATAACTCAACATTTTATCTCTCCTCTCTCTAACCAATACCACCTAGAGGTATCTAGGAGAGTCCATTATAGGTTATAATAGACTACCTAAGTATACCAATCCATTTTAGCCACTTTTTATCAACATCTTAAACATCATGTCTTTACTAGGGTTCCAAGAGGGTTTAAGTTTGTTTCCATTCTTAAAAATCATTCATAAAACATATCCCCTCAATTAAAAAACAAATGCCTATAATTTTAATATAAGACCCTTCGCCATTTACCATGAATATATTAGGTTCCCATGGAAAGGTTTTACAAGCTAATGAACATAATAAAATCATTCTTGGGTTGAGAAATCTTTATTCTGAGCACTCAAGAGACTTAAAAACCACCTTTCATGCCTTGTCCTTCCAATTATGACCTCAAAATACATGAAAAAACTTGAAACAACATGCCTTATATATGATAATTATTATATAATACTAGATGTCTTGAAATCTAATCATGACCCCTCATTAGGCCACACTCTAAGAGGATCCTTCCTAAACAAGTTAGTAAATAATTGCAAATACACAAAATAAAATATGAAAATCAAAAATATATTAACTCAAATAAGTAGAACTAAATTATAATAGCTAAATTATAGAGTTATTGGACTCTACAAGGGGGAATCCTCCTTTGAGCAAGATCAATTCAATATAATTTATGGATGCCTTTATTGACCTCAACACTTACTTATATACTAAGTCTAATCTAAGAAACTATTACTTTGCATGAATGTGGGATAAAATAAAATGTTCACAAGATGAATTACAAAGCATATGCATCCATAGAAACTAATATACTAAAAAATTAAATAGAATAGGTAACACAGGTTCCTAACATCCCCTCCCTCTTAGAAAAATCTTTGTCCTCAAAGTTTTAGATGTGGGAATTGGTGTTGAATCTGAAATAGTGGTTCCCCTATTGCATCCTCTATTTGCATTTTATGCTACTATCTTAATACCTTTGTGATGGATCAAGAGTGAAGTTGGCATGTGCACCTATCTAAGATGGTATTTGTCTCAATAAGGATGGGTCCTTGATTATCAAGTTATGGTAAAAATAGTCTATATTCTAATGTTTGTGCTAATAACTATCTTTTAGACAAGAGACATGAATTACTAGGTGAACTTGGGAAGAAGGTGGGAGATCCAACTTATAAACAACTGACCCAATATTTTGGAGAATCTTATATGACCCATATAAATTTTAAGCCATCTTATGATGCCCTTTGAGTTTTAGGGAAGATTACTTGTATGGCTATAGGTGAAGAAAAATTGTATCACCTACTTGCAAAGTGTGCTCAAAATGATTTTGATCAACTTGTTGATTTATTATATTTTGTGTCGTATGAAGATTGTCCCACAAGATGTTGATGATCTGATCCTAGGTTTGAATAAGTGTGTCAACTGCTTCAACTGGTGAACTATTAGGGGTGTATGGAAGGAGCACTGGTGGTTCTTAAACATAGACTAATTCATATGGAGTCATTTTAGTTGAATTATGGTATGAGGTATTGTGCCACCATTTTTTGAGAGGGAGCCACTTTTCCCACTAATGTTGTTATTCTAGGGTGAAGTAATGAAGGAATGTTTCCAAGCATATATTAACAATTTCAATCTAGACATCCGTCTATAGATGATACCTATAACTCATCTTTAGATACATGTTTGTGCATTGAAATAGTTCTATCCAAAAATGGCTAGTGAAGGTTGCATCATGATCTAAGACAATGGAAGAAGGAATGCCATGAATATGAAAATCTAGTCCAAAAAAATTTGTGTGATTGTGGAGGTGGTATAGGTATAGATGAGGGTAAAAAATGATTATATTTGGAAAGGCAATCAACTAAAACAAAGATCACTATTTTCCCTCTAGATTTAGGGATCCCCTAAATGAAATCCATACAAATATCTATCCAAATCTTGGTAGGGATAGGAAAGGGATCAAGCAACCCAAAAATGAGTGTTGTTTCACCCTTTTTGCATTAGTAGGTATCACATTCATCCACCATCTAGTGAATTAACTTTTTAATTCCATTATAAAATAAGTTACATCATGCCCATTCATAAGTTTTGAGAAACCCTAATTGCCTTGTATATGGAGAAGCATTGATCTCATAAAATATAACCCACTAAAGATCTATGCTCTAGGGAAACACCAAATGACCCTTATATCATAAAGAAACACCATCCCAATAATAATATGATATAGTAGAAGGGTTATTGGCCAACTATTTAATTATTTGGGATAATGAGGATTCATTGACATACCCCTATTATATAACATCTAACCAATTTGGAAGAGGCATAGTAATAGCTGAAGGGGAAGCTTATTCTAGAAATGTGTGAGATAGAGCATTAGCTACAATATTTCCCTTACCCTTCTTGTAAGTGATCTCATAGTCATAACCCATGATTTTGTTGACCCATTTCTATTATGATGGGGTAAATACCCATTGTTCCCAAAAATATTTGACTCTAGTGATCCATTTTGATGTAAAAATGATTCTGCAATAGGTATGGCTACTATTTCTATACTACATGTAAAATTGCCATCATTTCCTTGTCATAAGTAGGGAGTACCAAATTCTTTCTAGAAATGGCTTTGATGGTGAATGTAATTGGGCATACATCTTAGAGGAGAACATCACCAAGTCTATTTCCACAAGAATTACTCTTGATTGTGAAGGTCTTGGCAAAATCTAGCATAGCTGGAATAGGTGTAGTATACATAGCTTATTTTAATTACTCAAATACACACTCATTAGCTTGTATCAATGTAAAATCATCCTTTTTCAACATATATATCAATAGAGATACAATCTTTCCATAGTCCTTGAATTTTTTTTAATAGTATGTAATCAACCCCAAAAAACCATGGAGGCTCTTGAGTGTCTAAAGATGAGGCTAATTTGTCATGGCAGCTATTTTTTGGGATCCACCTGAACCCCTTGGGATAAAATAATATGCTTGAGATACTCCACTTCATCTTGGATAAAATAACATTTGGACTATTTTGCATAGAGTTGATGATAAGAAAGAAGCTACAGTGCGAGCTCTAGATGTTGGAGATGCTCAGACCATGTTTTATTATAGATGAGGATATTATGAAAGAAGACCAAATTGATTTTCCACAAGTAGGGTTGGAATATTTTATTCATCAATGCCTAGAATTTTGAAGGAAATTTAGTAATGCCAAAGGGCATGACCATAAACTCATAGTGGCCATCATGCATGCAAAAAGTTGTCTTAGGGATATCATCTTCATGAGGATAAATATGGTGATATTTAGAGTATAGATCCTACTTGGAGAAAAAATGAGCACCATGAAGGTCATCAAGAAGTTCATCAATAATCAGGATCAATAACGTATCCTTGATTGTGATGTGATTAAGTGTATGAAATTTAATGCAAAGGTTCCATAACCCATATTTTATTTAGAAAAGGAGAATTGGAGAATAATATGGGTTGGTACTGGGGTGAAAGTTAATGCAAAGGTTCCATGACTGTTGATGGTTGCATTTAAATGTAATGGATTTGGGTAATGATTCTATGTGAATTATTCTTAAGAATATTTTCTATATGATGTAAACTTATGATCTTGAGAGACCTTAGGTGTAATACTTTCAATGTGTGTTTTTGCCAATTTTATTTAAACTGCATCCAAAGTTTAACAAAATCCCATAAGATGGGTCCAAGTGTGTATAGCCATTAGGCTCTCAAAAAAGCATTAAATTCACCTAAGATCAAGGTAAACATGTCAGAGTGCAAGCTATAATATCCAATAGAGATACACATATTGTGACACTTCCCTTTATAAAGTAATGTTCCCCTATTAGCAATCCTGACTTCAATGTTGGAACAAGGATGGCCAAAACAATCATCTTGTTTGGAAATTTTAGGGTTGATGACATTATAAGTGCTACTTGAATCAATGGGTATTGTGAGAGAGATCTTCTTGAATTAATCCCTAATCTACATGGTTTGTGGGGTGGTGAATCCTACTAAGGAATGGAGAGATATCTTTGGTTGGTCTTCCTAATAAGTAGGTTCCATAATCAATGGATCTTCTTTTGGATCATGTACTATATATTGAACATCTTTCAAAACTTTAGTTTTGGGTGGAGAGTCCACATCTAGTAGGTATATATTTTTCTTGACACATCAATGTCCTTGAGTGAATTTATCATCATAATTATAACATTGTACTTTTTCTCTACATGCTCTCATATCTAATTTAATTTAATGATTGATAGGAGTGGTTCTAGGGGCTAGCATTATTTTAGACCATTGTGAAGTTATATTTCTAAATACAACAAAATTGGATTTAAATCATTGCTAAGTTATGATCTTTTCTTCGACCAACTTAGCCAACCCTAGGGCTTCCATCATCATATTGGGTCAAAAAAAATTGACATCAAATCAAATTGCATCCTTGAGTCCACTAACAAATCAAATCCTAAAGAATTCATCGAACAATCCCTTTGTGTGATTGACTAGTTCTTCAAATTTTGTTTAATATTCTTTCATGGTTCCTATTTGATGAAGTTTAGTGAGTGCTCTAGTGAAGTCATCAAAAACACTCATCCAAAACCATTACAAAATGAGGCTACAAAAATTGGTCCATATGGGCTCATCATGGGCCTTGGTATACCAATGATATCATTCAATGGCTTCATGTTCCAAGTGAAAGGATGCAAGTCGCACCTTGTTGGCATCAAAAGTATTATACAGATTAAAATATCATTCTACCTGATATATCCATCTAGTGGGATCTAAAGCAATGAATCAAGGAAAATCAAGGTTTAGTCCATGAAAATTGTTGGAAGAAGAAAAATTAGTGTTGGGAGAGGACTCTGGATGTCGTCTGTTGTTCAAGGTGGTATGTTGAAGATTTAGGCCAAGTATTTTTTGATCAAAATCTTTGATTTGGGTCTTGAGGGTGGCATTTTCATCCTCCATGTTTTTAACTCTTTTTTGGGTTACTACCATGACTAAAATAATAATTTTTTTTTGAAATGGGTAGGAAAACTAGAGTTAAGACATGTTTAGTAAGGAAATTTTTTTATTTGGAAGAAATCATAAGGGGTAAAGGTACTTTTGTTAAATTTTTTGCATAGTAGGAGTATGATTGATGAAGGCAAGGGAAATTTAAGAAGTGAAAATGGATAAAATAGAAAATTTATCAAAGAGGAACAAAGAAGCAAAAAAAGGAGATGAATATTGTGGAAATTTTTTGAGGCAAATAGACAAAAATAGAAGTTATGGCAAAACCCAAAGAAAGGGAAAATTGAGATTTTTGGAAATTAAGAGTGGAATTGGGATATGGGACCTCCAAGAATAAATGTGGAGAATGGAATTTCAAGTGTTTGGATAAATTTTGAGGATCAATAGGGTTATAGATGGAGAGATATGGCAAAAAAATGAAAAATAATTATGGTTTCTAGTTTCTGTCAAATGACTAGCCACAAGTCCTCTAAGAGTATTCTGAGACTCTAGTGAATGTTTTCTAAAATTGATAGTATGAATATTTTTTGGTGTCTAGTTTCTATCAACTATCTGAATTCAAGTTCTCTAAGAATATTATGATACTCTACTAATTTATTTTTTGATAGTCTACTAAAAATATTCTGAAACTGATAAAAATGGGCCCCAAGTTTTAATGGTTGCCTAAAGTTTTAAATATATCTCTCTGGCCACCAATGCCATCTAACTAAGTACCACTCTCTCTAAAAATTTTGGCCATAGATTTACCCTTGACATATCTTAGTTTTCCTCATGGGTGGGAACTACTCAATCGGGAAGGGGCCATTACCCATTTCACTGGTAGGTCCTCCCAATGGGCCAACTACTTTGGGGTTTCTATGGTACTCTTCATAATGAGTTTTAGGCATTTCAACCAAGAACTTCTCATAGTTATATGGATAAGTTTTTTCCATGATCTAAAGTAGATTATTGTAATAAATAAAAATACTTAAATTAATTATGTAGTATAAAAAAGTTAAGACTATCTGAGAAAAATACTTAAATTAATTACATAGTAGAATAGAGTTTAGACTTTATGGAAAAAATTGGTGCTCTGATACCAGATGAAAGGATTATTCCTAAAAAAGTTAGCAAATAATTACAAATACTTAAAATAAACTATGAAAATCAGTAATATATTAACTCAAATAAGTAGAACTAAATTATAATAGCTAAATTATAGAATCATTGGCCTCTTCATGAGGGAAATCTCCTTTAATCAATCTCAATTAAATACAATTCATGGATGCCTTCATTGGCCTCAACACTTATATACTAAATCTAATCTAAGCAACTAATACTTCTCATGAATATGGGATAAAACAAAATGATCAGAAGATGACTTACAAATCATATGCATCCATAGCAACTAATATACTAATAAAGTAAAGAGAAGGGGTAACATGGGTTCCTAACACACACTCTCTCTTTTTGTTCTCTAGACCTTGATATATAAACCATATTTGGCTTAAAAACTAACCATCATGCCTCTTTCAATGTTAGCTCCACCTCATTCACATACTCAAGCAACCTCTCTCATTATTAAATAGTGTAATATATCCTTCATATGCCTTAAAAATAGACCATGATGCCTCATTAGGCTAAGCAAGGTTAAGGAGTGGTCTAGTTACATACTTGATCTAAAGGTCTTACCCCTATAATCTCATCCTAAGATTCTTATGAGTGATCTAATGCCTCACATGCATGCTCAAACAACCTCATACATTCATTCATGCCTTGGTCCACTCATCTCACCAAGACACCAAATTCATACCTTCTCATAAGGACTTTACATGCCATGACTAAGCTTCTCAAGCAATTAAATCTTCACAACTAACCTTGAAACACTTATTTAAGTATCTATACTTTACTTACATGATCACAAAATGATATAAAACCTCTCACAATCGTATGCTTACTTAATTCACCAAATTTTAATATGCACACCTTCTCACAAGGTCTAGAGTAAGCTCCTTAAGACACCTTGTAATCACGAGCCAACACAAAACATGCTTACCTTAATGATATAAAATAATATCACTCTTTGAACATCACTCTCATGCCACTGCAACAATATCTTTCTAATAAACATTCTCTCATGACCTCATGTAGAAATATAACCTCATAACCATGCCTCAATGCTCACTTGACCATCATACCTCTTTGTGAAAACACTGACAACTTCAAGTTAACCTAAACTTTTGTATAAACCAACAAAAGAGATATTATTTATCTTTAAATTCTCTCTTACCTTCAAATTATTTCTTGCCACATGGCTTCCTATCACATCAATGACATTAACCTTGACATCAATGACAACACTTCTCAAAAAACTCCTCCTTTATCATTGATGGCAAGGCATTCTTCAATCTGATCAATCTCATCCTCCCCATTCTAGTATTTATCCATTATTTAACTTTATTCCCCTTTGAAGATAATGACTAAGGTTCATACACATTGAATAGCTCCATATCAAACCAAGCATCCACAATGCTTCTAATAATTGAAGAGTATCTCCATGAAGCCTAATGAAGTCACCCCTTTCATAGGGAACTAAAACAACACAAACTCAAGATATTCCTAAATATCCATGCTCTCACAAAATTAAATATCTTTCAACATCCTATTAGGCTTTATTGACACCTTAGGCTTGACCTGTTCATCAACTATTTAATAAAAGAGATGAGCTAATATCAGACATTCTTGACTTGATTTCAAATCTAAAATATGCTCTACCATATCAAATAGTCCACTTGGGCTTGTAGATTGATCATGACTCACCTTTATTGTCTTTGGTTTACACACATTCATTTTCCTTCTATATTTCACTCTAGGAGATTAAAACCTCTTATTTTAAAATGATGGCCTTCTATATCTATTAAGGGATAATATTGAAATGTGTCTCGCATTATGACAACTATATCAAATAACCTCATTCATACCTCTTGACTAATTATTACTTTGATAATCCCATGTATATTTATTTTTAGAGGGTCTTCTACATTCTCTTTATCTATGACCAAATTTATTACATGCAAAATGATAACCATTAAATGAATAACCATACCTTATAGCATTAGTTTGTCTGATTGGTCTTTTCATGTTGAACTTCTTGTCTTCATTAGCCTTTTTCTTGACTTGAGCTACCTCCTCTTAGTCTTATTTAAAACCAAGACCTTTCTTATCACTTTTATACTTTTGATTACTCAATATGTTATCTAGAGCATCAATACCATTTTAAAACTTCATAAAGGTCTTCAATTTGCTAGATGCTTAATACAACTCAAATTTTAAGGATTCCATTTCAATTCCATATCTGCTGCATTCTTCCTCTTTAGATTTTAAGCTATTAGTGAATATCACCATATATGATTCAATTTGATTGATGATCTCATCATACTCCTTAGATGTGTTATTCTGTCTCTCCTTAAACAAACCAATCTGCTCTTCATAGTCCTTAACTAGTGACTTCAATTTATGATTCTTCTTTCTTTAGAACTTCAAATCCTCTAAATCACTCACCAATTCTACGTCAAGGTTCACTTTAGCCTCTTCTTCATTTGATTCTTCATCATATATAAGGACTTTCCCTTTTGAGCAATCCTCATGGTCTATTTATATATCCATGAATAAGGTTTCATTATTGTCATGTTCATGTTCATTACTATAATCAACCCTATCAGATGTACTTGTGTCACTTACATCAAATGAGTTATTATTTTATTTGGTATATAAACTTCTTTTGTTCTTGAATTACCCTTTCTTACCTTAATACTTGTTAAAATATTTATTATTTTTTTCAATATTATATACCTTCTTATGATCACCATGATGTTCATCATATTCTTCATCATGTTTATTCCTATCCTTGTTAGGACACGTAGATGCAAAGTGACATAGTTGAAACATCTAAAAGGCAAGTTACCCTTGTACTTACTAGATCCAAATCTTAATTTCTTAGAAAACATGGTTATTATTTCAACATCACCAATATCTAAAAATACCATATCCTTGACCTTCTTTGATTTTGACTTTTTCTTAGCTTTGAAATTTGTTTCTTTATTAGGAGGTCTTCCTTCATTTGTTCACATTTAATGCCATGAATCCCATCCATCTCTAGCTTGTCTAAATATTTCACCTATTCTACTATAGACACCTTAAAATAAAAATTAAGAGTTAGTGATTTTAATAACTTATAAAAACTATAGACTCTTTCACTTCTTCCCCTAATCTTATAAAGACATTGACAACTTTATCAACCCTTAACATGTAGGATGCAATGATCTCATTTTCCTTCATACTCAGACTTTCAAAATGCCTTCTATTGGTCTATAATTTATCCATATTCACCTTGGTATCTCCTTTATATATAATATTTAAATTATACCATATTATCTTGGCTAACTCACACTACATCACCTTCACAAACTCTACCTCTCATAGGCCAAATACAATGACATTTATTGCCTTAGAATTATTCTCACTTTCCTTCTTTCCTTGGTGGTATAGGATGTGGAGTGTATCCATACAAAAATAAATTCCATATTTCATGGACCATTGATGTTAAATATGTCCTAATTTTGATGCTCCAAAAATCATAATTAGTCCCTCTAAATAAGATAACCTTATTAGTAGAGAAATGACCATGAGTTTGTTGACTAGCCATCCTCGCTTCTAGGATATCCTTTATGATATTAGGCCTAATTCAAAGGACCTAATTTGATACCAAATGTTGGAAGTACAATCGATGAGAGGAGAGGGGTTTGAATTAGTGTCCTAAAAATAATCATTCAATTCTACTTAATCCTACATGAACCATTCATACAAACATGAACATGTAGCAAAACATATACAACCATATAAAATCATGAAACAAGATAACACATTACATTTATGGGAAACACTCAAGGGGAAAAAATACACTTATATCTATAAATGGACTAAAATATTATAATACAAAAACCAATCTTTAGTGAAGCACCTAATCCATATAGATCACCAACCCCAACTAGTCAAACACCCACTCAACTAGGCTTTAACAAGCACTAAATTGTAAGGAGTCACCAATTCCTTAGATGACTTAGCACCAACTTAGCCACCTAAAAATTTAGATCACCTTAGAAAAACCTTGTTTCTCACACAATATATGATGATCATCTTCTTTATCTCTTCTTACTCTTTTATCGCTCTCAAACTACCTTTTAGGGTTCTTCATTGAACTAGGTCTATTAAAGATTGATTGGGTCATATAATATTGATATTCATACTCAAACCTATTTTTATATATTTAGGACAGTCCCTCTACACTCTTCTGATGGTCTATAAGACCTAGTTTTTCTCAATAATGTGCTATTTCATTTGCATACACTCATCATCAACAAATAGGCTTAAAAATTCCTTGTATATATACCATTCCTTGTTCATATGTCACTTAGTTGGTTACTCACCCTTAACATCTTATATATACCATGGAATAGGTCTTATGACATAAAATAAACATGATTAAAACTAAATTGAGTCCATTTTGGTCTATCATAACTCTATTAGACCTCATTTCATTTTTAGGTTTCATGGAGACCTAAGTCCATTAGGTCTACTTTAGGACACGTTATAGTTTGCCTTCCTTGGAACATTTTAAAAATAGAAAATCATAAGGAAAATATCATATAAAAATAAAATATACCCTCACTAATATATTATAAAATCAAGAAGACATTTTACAACAAATCACTTCTTGAAGCCTCTCATTAGTACTGTCTTATTAGGCCTATGTACACCAAAAATATGCCTTTTAATATTGAATCTCAAAATCACTTAATAAAAATTTAATATTATAAAAAATGGAAATATAAAAAGTTTATATGACCTCAGGGACATCACCATATGCTTGAAACACTTCAAATTAGGGAAAAAAGGTTTAAACTCATCTCTTCAATATGCTCACTTAAAACTACCAAGACTATCAAAAGCCAATCATGAAACTACTTGACATAAAACAACTAAAAATAAACTTTAAATGATTATAAATTCATTAAAAATATTATATAACATCTTCAAAATAACTTAAATCATAAAATCCATAATCTCTAAAATATCAAATATTGGTATTACAGACCAATCTTATGACCTTATCTCACACAGTCTTGCATGAACCAAACAAGCCATTTTGACTTCAAATTTTAAACGTATTAAACTAACTTAAAATATTTAAAAAATCATTAAATGTATTTTAAATTCACAAATAAAAACACCATATGCATTAGATACTTCAATTTAGGGCATAGAGCCTTAAACTCATCACTACAACTTGCTTACCCTAAACTACCAATTTACCTTAAAGCACTGTCATGGTGACATTAAACTTAAACACATGTACGACAATTTTAAAAGACTTGTTATTTAATTATATGATCCTATGAGATAATTAGTACATTATTAGATAGAAAAATCATATGTTCAAAAGAAAAATATTGGTATTATAGACAAATCTTATGACCTCACTATACACAGACCTCATTGAGCTAGACAAGTCATTTTGGCTTCATCATTTTAACCATTGTACTTGAATTTTAATATTTATACATAGAATGAATTGTAAATTAAATCCTAAACAAAATATCCATGCACTAGGTTTCATCATTCTATCATGATAACACATTCCTAATCTTTTTCTCACTATTGCCTAGGTTTTTCACTATTTACACCATTAGGTCTATTAGCGATTGACTAACTTGGATGACTAGTTTAGAAGATTTAAGGAACATAACCTATTCAAAAACCTTCATGTACATAAATCATGATTTTTTAATTTCTTTATATATCCATTTTATTACTATGTCCAACACAACTTTTGATTTCTACAATAACTTCTTTAGAAATAAGCCTATAACCCAACATTTGATATCTCCTCTTTAACTACTACCACCTAGAGGTACATGGGAGAGTATAATATAGGATCCAATATATTACCTAAGAATATCAATCCCTTATAGGCACTTTTTATCAACATTTTCAACATCAGGTCCTTATTAGGGTATAAGCTTATTTCCATTCTTAACAATTGTTCATAAATCATAGCCCATCAATCCAAAAAAAAAAATCTTGGAATTTTGAGATAGGACCTCTCCCTATCTACCATGAATATCTTATGTTCCTATGAAAAGGTTTTATGAGATAATGAGTACAATAAAATCCTTTGCGAGTTAGGAACCCTTCATTCTAAACACTTGAGAGTCCTAAAAACCACTGTTCATGCCTTGTCCTTCAAACTATGACCTTAAAATACATGAAAAAACTTGAAACAATAGACATTACCTATGACTATTCTTATATGAGCTAAAACACCTTAAAATTTGACCATGACCCCTTGTTAGGAAACACTCTCTATTTTCTCTCTAGACCATGATCTTCAAACCATATTAGACCTTAAAAATGATCGTCATGCCTCTTTCAATGTGATATTTACCTCAATCACATAATCAAGAAACCTCTCTCATGATTAAATATTTCCATACATCCTTCATATTCTTTGACAATAGATCATGATGCCTCATTAGGCTAAGTAGGGTTTAGGAGTGGTCTAGTTACAGACTTGATCTGAAGGTCCTACCCATGTAGGATCATCCTAAGATTATTATGAGTGATCCAATGCCTAAAATTCATGATCAATAAACCTAATAAATTAATTGATGCCTTTGTGTGCTTATCTCACTAAGCCACTAAGCTCATACCTTCTCATAAGGACTTTACATGTCATGACTAGTGCCATGACTAGGCTTCTTAAGCACTTTAAACTTCACAATTGACCTTAAAACACTTATTAAAGTATATATAATTTAATTACATGATCACACAATTCCAAAAACTTCTCACAAGCTTGTTCTTACATAATATATGAGACTTCACTATGTACACCTTCTCACAGGGTCTAGACTAAGTTTCTCAAGACACCTTCCACTCAAGAATTAGTACAAAACATGCATACCTAAATGATATCAAACAAGAACACTCTTCAAATATCACTCTCTCACCACTACATCAATCTCTTTATGATCAACATTCTCTTATGATCTGATGTAGAACTAAAGCCTCCTAACCATGCTTCAATGCTCACTTGACCATCATACCTCTTTATGAAAATAACAATAACTTCAAGTTGACCTAAACCTTGACATCAACCAACATAAGAGACATTAGTTTCCTTCAAATTATCTCTTGCCACATGGATTCCTTATCACATCAATGATATCAACATTGACATCAATGACAACACTTCTCAACAACATTATATTTATTAAATCATGTGAATGCATGTTTAGTTAAATAAGCTTGGGAATTGGTTTTATACAACCATTGATTGAAGAAGCACAAAAAACAATCCAAATTATCCATTTAAATCATTGTATAATCTTTTTATTTCATGAAAACAATTAAATTTCCTTGATAAGCTTCTAAATCCATTTTTCTATATTTTACGACAAAAATTATGATATATATATATATATATGCAAACATACTAAAATATTGAAAAATCCCAATTCAATTTTTTTTGGAATGAATACATTGAAATTAAAATGAAGACACTTATGGAATGAAATCCTTGAAACATATATGAGAAATAACACAAATATGATATATTGATTGCTTATGAAAGGAATAACACAATACATAAATAACAATCTCTATCACACACATATAGCTATTACTACAAACCACACTAATTTTTTTTAAAATCTCTTCTAAGATAGATTTCAATCTCTAGATGATATCACCTCCATGAACCATAGGTTTTTAATCCTTTCATTCAGCAAGCACCCAAGGGGTTTCATCTTTGGAACCTCTTCTTCAATGGGTTTTCATCCAAGGAAGAATATGAATGAACATAAGTTCATAAAATGTCATAAAGAAATGAATTTGAGTTATAAATTGGCAATAGATGATTTTTAAAATGGATATCATTCTAATATATAACATTTACTAGAAAAGAGAGGAGAGAGAGAATGTGTCACCATAGAATAGTAATCCATGTGAAGAGGCACTATTGGGAATGTGACCCCATATGCAAGGGTCAAGAGATAATCACATGATCACTTCTTTTCTTTATCTTGATCTCCCACTATCCATGTTCTTCTAAAATTGTGCCCCACTCACACATGTGAGGGAATCAAATGATGGGGACTCAATTACTATTCACCATGTGATCACATGTGTCAAATATATTCTCAACAAACAAACTTTAACTTCTTCACAAGCTTCCAACATGTACCCTCCAATAAATATTCCAACTTCTCCACTTTTAACTTCTTCACATGCTTCCAACATAAAGCCATAAAGAAATATGCCAGACTTTCCTTTTCCTACTAAGGGAAACCCATGTAAAGGAATAAAGCAAATCTAATTTGTCTCCCAAGTGGAGTGGTATATCCCACTCCAAGCACATGCTCTTGATCCATGAAATATTATCCTATGAGCCATGCCACCTCACTACTACATCACTTCCTCCATCACAAGCCTTGTCACCATCAATAGTGATTTAGTGAATAGTGCTAGTGAATAGTAATAGGTGAATAATGAACCCACACTACTATTCCTTTACTTTACCTAATATATCCTATGGTAATGAGATAGGCTAAGGTTAGCCTATGTGTCTCATTCAAGAGAAGGGGACATGACAGTCCTCCCCTCTCAAAATTGCTTACCCATAAGTAATTTCAAGTTTAGATGCTCTAAACTTTCAGGGCCTTTCCAATTAGCATCCTCATCTCAAAGAATTTTCTATTAGTTGGGACATTTTTTTATGTATCTATTTAATATATTATTTACCCATGTATCAAGCATAACTTTTGAAATAAAAATTATCTTCCCTTCCTCATCAATGGAAGGTAGTATATACAATTCAACTTCTTTTATGATAATCCTATATGGACTATATAATCTGGTCTTCAGTTTCTCCTTCCCATTAATTTTGATAGAATATTGATTTTATGGATAAAATATAAAGTACACCATATCACCCAAATCATATGTCATTTATGTCCATTTATTATCTAAATATATATTCTATTGATTTTATGCTTACTATAAAATTTCCTTCAAAAACTATTATGATATATTGGCTTTGGTTAACCCAATCACTTGTTATAGGTACTATACTCTCTAATAATATCAAATCAAAAAATGTTAAGGCATCATAAAAATATAATGATTTCAATGGAGACATATCAATAAACATGTTGTAATAATATTCTCCCATTTGAAGCCACTTAATCCAAGTTACCTATTGAACTGAGAAATAATTTCTTAAATATCCTTCCACCCTCTTATCTACAATTTTTTTATCCCATGTAATCTAAAGACTTATTTGAGTTGAAGTGATTTTCAATTATTAGAGATATCAAATAAATGTGCATATTTAGTACATATATCTATTACAATAAAAATACATTCTTTCCCTTATACCTTGGGTAATCCCACAATGTACTCCATGGAGATAATTTCCCATGTTTATCCCAGAATGGAAAGTCATTATATCAAACCTACCAAAAAATAGTTTTCTCCATTATTCTATTGGCAAGTTAAACATTCATCGGTATGTAAAAGAATATTCTCCTTTAGATCCTTCTAATATAGTCTCTATCTATTCTATTTGTATGTTTCAAAGAAACTTGGATGTCTTACCAATGGTGCATCATGACATGATCCTAGTATTTTCCTTCTCAACCTTGATTTTGGAATAATAAACACTCTACTCTTGAATGAGATCAACTCATATTATACTATGTGCCTATCATCCTTCTCCAACCCATCAAGAATGTTAGTAGTAAATGCATTCTTAGCATACTTAGCTAAGATAGAAATCTTCCAATCTGTAGAAATAGTAGAAATATTGTAGAGAATGGGAAATCTAGAGAGTTCATTAGCTACTACATTATTGTTACCCTTATCATATTCAATATCAAAATCATATGCTTACAGCTTACTTACCAACTTCTATTGTCTATCATTAAAACCTTATTGGGTTAGAAATAATTCTAAGCAATTGTCAACTATTTTAATAATAAACTTTCCACATACCAGATATTGCCTAAATTTTTACAAATTAAACATTTATTTATCATATATATGTATCCCTATCTCATGATACTTTAAATTTATGCTCTTAGATGCTATGGGATATCCTATTTAAGATAGGACATCCCCAAATCCAACACCTAAAGCACCATTTTCTAAAATAAAAGGAATTGAGAAATCTGTAATAGCTAGAACTAGAGAGGAACTTATTACCTACTTTGATTTCTCAAAATTTGTTAATCATTATGCTATCCACTCAAGTGATTCCTTATTTGAAAACTCAATAAGAGTAACTCCAAGCTGAGAAAACCCCTTAACAAACTTCCTATCATAAATTCACAACCCCATGAAATATTGAAGTTGTTTTAGACTTGTAGGAGGTGGCCAATTTAGAATGGCTTGGATCTTCTATTGATCCACTTAAACTCATTTGTATCTAATCACATGGCCCAAGTTAATTTTTTTTATCCAATCGAAAGTCACATTTAGACATCTTAACAAGGAATGAATTTTCTTCAAGAATACTCAAAATTAAATCTATATGCTTAGAATGTTTTCCCCAACTTTTACTGTAAATCAAGATATCATCAAAGAAAATTAAAAAAACTTCCTTAAATGCTTACCAAACACCTTATTCATACCATATTTTTAATGTTTTAGGTGTATTTATAATTTTTAATGGCATAACCAAAATTTTAAAGTGTCTATAGTGACACCAAAAGGACATCTTCAAAAAATCTTCTTTTCTCATGTATATCTGATGATACCTTGATCTCAAATCAATTTTGAGAAATATACAGCACCTTATATCCCATTAATCCTAGGTATGGGTTATCTCATATGCATTATTTCCTTCATTTCCTTATTCATTCATCTTTATTAACTCTTGGATGAAATTATGGTATAATCATGACATGCCTTGATCTTACTTTCATCTCTATGTTATGTTGGAATCCCCTCTTGGGAGGTAATCTTGGAGGCTTATCACTAAAAATCATAATATTTTTATTCAAATTTTTTTTTATATCAACATATATAAAAAAATTATTATCATTTGAAGGATCTTGTGCCATTTTCATTTAACTAATAGCCCATGAGACTTATCTTTATGAACTAGACTTTTCATTCTTCTAGTTGTAGCTTCTTGTGGGGGTCCATTAGTAATTACTTTCAAAACCACCTCCTTCCATTCAAATTTAAACTTGGACTCCATATTCCCATGATTTTTAGAGTATTCTCCTAGATAATATAGCCACTTCACACCCAAAACCATATCAATATCTCTAAAACATAAAAATCATTATGAACCTTATAGTCTCCAAAGGTTATATCAAGATTATGAATCTTGTTCTTGCATGGTATATTATACCCATCAACTACAATAATGATAGATCCTTCAAACTCTTCTAATTCAAAAATCCTTCTCTCTATCAAGCCTTCATCAATGGAATTATGGGTATCCCCATGATTAGTCAACATGGTCATTCTTTATCACTCTTTTAAATCTACAAGGTATGATCATCCTTCAGAATTCTCTACTATGAACTATTCAACATGTAGGTAGGGTATTTTTTTCTCTTACTCTATGATATCTTGTGGCTCTTATTTTGATACCAAAACACAATCAAGAATATTTTCATTACCTTCAATATCTTACAAATCATCCTTATGTAGTATTGTTTCAACCTTTTAAATATTGATGGGTGAGTTTTGAGCAAGAATAACTTTATCTCTTATGCATTTAGCTAGTGATACTTCATCCTTGGCTTCAATATGATTATATTTTTGATTTAAAAAAATAGAATCCAATAAAAAATTTTGGATTTATAAAGATTTTTTGCCTTCAACTTTTATGGCTTGAAAATTCTCTAGTTCCACTCTTTCCTTCTCTTTAAATTATATTTTCTCCTCTTTGTGTGCACTTACATAAACAACCTCTTGAGGTTTTGGTTCTAGCTCCATTATCATAATTTTATTCTTTTTCTATTTTCACTCAAAATCAATTTTTTAAATGTCTCCTACCAAACACAAATACTCAAAGAAAGATAATATTTCTTTATTTTTATTAGATTGACTTTGATATTATTTATACCTACTAACATATTTAGAGCTTATGGACTCTACTACTTTCTTTTTACTGTCTTGTTTTCCATCTACTAAAACATTAGGCTAAATAAATCAGCAAGTTTTTTTATGATTTTGATCAAGCACATTAGAAATATCTTTTTGACTTTGAATTATTTCATCTAGATTCCTTGCAGCTTCATCTCCTCTACTATATTCTCTATCACCCATTGTTTTTTTTTGGATACAATTTCTTCTACTTTCTTCTCTAATGCATAATTTCCTAGTCACTTAGAAGTGTTAAACACACAAGACCTACATGATATTAAGATCACTAGATTTGATACCACTATAATATCCCAAACTAAATATTTATGCAAACATACTAAAATATTAAAAATCCCAATTCAATAATTTTGGAATGATCACATTGAGATGAATATGAAGACACTTGTGGAATGAAACCCTTGTAACATATATGAGAAACAACACAAATATGATATATTGTTTGCTTATGAAATTAATAGCACATTACATAAACAACATCTCTCTCACACACATAAAGCTATTACTACAAACCATACTAAAATCTATAAAATCTTTGAAGATTAATTAGAATCTCTAAATGAGATCATAGTATGAACCATAAGGTTTTCATCCTTTGATTCAGCATGCACCCAAGGGGTTTCATCCTTGAATCCTCTTCTTCAATGAGTTTTTGTCTAAGAAAGAATTTGAATGAACACAAATTCATACAATGTCATAAAGACATGAATTTGATTTATAAATTAGTAATAGATGATTTTTACACATGTTAATATATAACATTACAAGAAGAAGAGAGCAAAGAGAGAATGTGACACCATAGAATAGTAACCCACGTGAAGAGGCACTATTGGGCATGTGACCCCATGTGAAAGGGTCAAGAAAGATTCACATGATCACCTCTATTCTTTGTCTTGGTCTCCCACTATCCATGTATTTCCAAAATTGTGTCCCAATCACACATGTGAGAGAATCAAATGATGGGGACTCAATTAATATTCACCATGTGCTCACATGTGTAAAATATCTTCTCAACAACCCACTTTTGAGTTATCCACAAGATTCCAACATGTACCCACAAATAAATGCACCAAGTTATCCACTTTTGACTTCTTCACATGATTCCAACATGAAGCCACAAATAAATACACCAACCTTTCATTTTTCCACTAAGGACAACCCATGTGAAGGAATAAAACAAATATAATTTGTCTCCCAAGTGGAGTGGTATGCCCCACTCCAAGAACATGCTCTTAATCCATGAAATATTCTCCTATGGGCCATACCACCTCATTATTGCATCACCTCCTACATCACTTTCCATGTCACCATGAATCATGATAGTGAATAATGATGGTGAATAGTAATAGGTGAATAGTGAACCCACACTACTATTCCCTTACATTACTTGATATATCCACAAGAATGATATAGGCTAAGGGTCTCCTACATGTATCTCATTTTAAAGAAGGGGACATGACATATAAAACCTCTAAAATGTCTAAGCTACTTCAAATATCATTTAAATGCATAAAAATCCCTTATGCACATCTAAAATTAATCCAAATATTACTTTGTATGGCCTTGTATGATCTTGTATGACCCTGTACAAAATAAATTTGATCTAAGAATTGTTCTGAGTAGCCATGGTATCCTTCTTCTGAGTATGGCATTGGAAATATTTAGGAAAATAAAAAGTTTCATTTGATAATGTTTTCATATAGTTTGATAAAAAATTAGGGTTTGGGAGTCCCAAAAACAAAGAAAATTTCATCTTTCAAAATATTTTTCATAGAATAAATAAGTTTTTAGAAGGAAAAAATATTTTTATCATATAGAGAAAAATCAAGTTTAAATGTAAAAATCTCTCTTCATATTTTGTAAATCCTCTTAGAGTACTTGGAAAGGCTTGTTTTGTGTAAACCTTTAAACATAGGAGGTCAAGGGTTTAAATATTCTATCTTGGACAAAATTTATATGGTATATGATTTTTTGGAGGAATATTATCTTTTATAAATCTTTTTGATATGTTACATGCATGATTTACAAGATTTAAAGGGCATACAAATTGTGAAAGTGTGAATTCTAGTGGGTGTAATTGGTGGAATAAGATTGAATTTTAACGAAATAAGGGTTTAAAAGGTGATATAAGGTGGTATTATTATCTCAAAAATATATTATATTTAGAAATATATTTGGAAGGTAAAGGAAAAAACTCAATAACATTCCCTTTTCTTTGAATTGATCAATTTTTTTAGCACCATGGCTAAAATTATTAGTTTGATCTCAGGAAGTGGAAGATGAACTCCTAAAAATTATAAGGAGTGTAGAATGAACATGGAAAATATGCTTGGTTTTAATTATTTGTGGAAAATAATAGAGAAATAAACCACACCACTCACTGAACCCATAAAGTTGGTTCAATACCCAAAATGCAATAAATTTGCACTCGCACTACTAAAACCATCCTAAAACTACAAAAGTGATTATTCACATTAAATATGTTAAATATATCACATGAAAATAATGGAAATCATTAAGGGATTTATATGACAAGTATTTTGTATACAAAAATATTACCCTTTTTATGTAGATTTTGAATAATAAATTAGCAGATGATGAAGATGTCTCTAAATATCTTTCACACATGAAAATTTTAAAACAAGAGTATTGCACCACATGGGGTAAAATTGATGATGAAATGTTTATTTACATCACATTAAATGACCTTAGGTCTATATTCACCAATTTTTTTGAAATTTTATAGCTTAGTGATAGGCTTAATGGCGATATATTTGACTCCATCTATGAGTTATTGGCTCAGCATGAGAGACACTTTGTAAAGAAGAAAAGTAAGCTTATTGAAGAGTTTAAATATGTAAAGAAAATTTCCCAACACAAATATCATCACCATGTATAGCAATAGTTTCAAAATCATTCTATGAAACACTCTTGCAAACATTATCCAAGACATTCTCCACATCTTTCCTGATAGTCTCCACAACATTTACATTAGCACTCTCAAGGGTCTTCCAAATGTAGACATCACCAAAAACACTCATCTCATAATTTTGGGTATTCTAATGATTTTGATTATTTTATATCTAATGGCCATAAAAAATATCCCACATGTTTTAAATGTGGTGGTATTGGACATCTTGTAGATGTGAGTCCTTGATCTAACATTCCAGTGATAGATCTTCTAGTTACTCTATTTATTCTAGTTATTCTAATACCTCCTTCGATTAGGATGCAACTTATATGGCCAATGTCTATGCTCTTGATAGACCTAACAACTTGTTTTGAGTGAGCAGTGATTCATTTTTCTTGTACAAGCTACTAGGATCAAGACTAAGATTTGTTATAGTATAAATTTTTTGGGTTATGTTCTTACTATTAGTTCTATTTTTGGATTTTCATACATGATATTCATATCATGGAGTATATATAATTTTTTTCTTTTTTTATTTTGATGTACAAATTCTTACCTCTCACCTGATAGAGGGATAATATATTGCATTTGTTGTTCTTAGATCAGTCATTATTGATTGTACAAGTTAATGGGGGTTGATATCACCTTTAGTTTTGAGAAAAGTTTGTCAGTGTTTATTAGACATTAGGGAGATGTGATAGACATAGTATAGGGTTTGTCACTTGGATAGGTTCCTATGTGGGACTTTATGTGGGTTGATTTAGTTGGACATGCTTGATTAAGCTCGACTGTAGTACATTATGATGATCACTAGGGATGATCAGGCTTTGATCATGTTCATCAACCATTTTTTCCATAACTCATAGGGGTGGGCTTATTATGAAGTGACATCAAGTTTTGGTTAGTGTTAGAGGTATAGTGCATTAATTGCAGTTGTGACATAATTCCTTTATTGAATTTAGAATCATTGATCCATATCTTTCATACCCCTTTGAATCAAGGGGAGTTTGGTGGATTATTTTATGATCTAAGGTCCTTTTATTTTTAATATTGTACATATTTTATATATTATTTACTTTAACATTATGTTTTGCTTGTAATAACTATTTGGTTCATAAGAATGTGTTAGAATTAGCTACAATATCTAATGAATCTAATAGAAAGCATAAATAAGAGATAAAATAATAATAATAAATAATAACTATATATCTAAGATAATAACTAAAATGAATAAATAACTCAAATATGATGCATTACTCTAATAATTCAATATTAATCTAATGTAGAATACACAAATAGCCAATGCTTATATAGAGCAAGGTGTGCATGATAAAGATCAGGGAACTCACATAGCACATGTAGTTTAACTGATATCTAACTACATGAATAGTGGAGTGAAAATCCACATCAAAAAGATATGTGTCCAACTTGTGTAAATGATCAAAATAAGCTGACTATTAGTTAAAAAATCTTATCCTATCTTACCCTAAATAGTGGAGTGGAAACTCCACTGTAACAAGATAAGTGTCTAGGTTAACTACTAGCTAGGTAAGCTTATCCTATCTAGTGTAAATTAATAATAAACATAATAAAATAATTATAATAAGTAATTAGTGCACCAAAATAATAAATAATAAATATAACTAAATGTAATAAAGCAAAGAAATGCACTAACACCCCCATAAAATAAGCTTAAATAGGACTATGCAGATAAGAGTCCTAAAAATGTGTATCCATATTAAGTACTCTATACAAAAAAATGAGGAAAGGAGAAAACCAAAAGGAAAAAAAATCCTCCTCAAAATGAAGGTCTAGGAGACCCCCCTCAAGTATTGATGTCCTCTAAAAAACTAATGTCTCACACCCCCAAAAGAGATCGTAAGTGAAGATACTTGCTATTAGTGAAAGGTTTGGTGAAAATATCTATAATCTACTCCTCTGTAGGACAATATTAAAGATCAATGATCTCCACTTGAATGATTTGCTTGATAAAGTGCATATGGATCTCTATGTGTTTGGTTCTCTGATGATGAACTAGATTCTTTGAGATCTAGATAGTGCTTTAGTTGTCATAATAGATGAATGACGGCTTCCAAAATAGAACACAAGCTCAGTGAAAATATTAAAAATCCGAATATCCTTAGTAGTCACATTAATATCACCATGATACTCAGCCTATGTAGATGAAAGAGCAATAACATTCTACTTCTTGATCTGCTAACAAATGGGCCCAGATCCAAAGTGAAAACTATAACCAAAAATGGACTTATGATCATCATAATTATCAGCCCAATTAGAATCTATGTATCCTACCAAGTATGAACCTGTACCTTCTATATAGTGGATCATGTATCTGATACTGCCCTGAATATAGCTCAAAATGTCATTGGTAGATCTCTAATGAAGCTCATGTGGTGTCTGCATAAATCATGAAACCATGTGAACTACATATGAAATGTTGGGTTGTATATGAGTCAAATAGATGAGGTTACCTAGAAGCTAGTGATATAATTTGGCATCAAACAAGGGAGTGGAATAATGAACTTCAATTCTGACTCTAGATAAGAAAGGATTCAGTACAGGAATACAATCAACCATGTGAAATAAAGGTACCAATTCCATGGCATACTTGGGCTATGAAAGTGTAATCCCAAAAAAGATTGTGATATCTAAATCCTAAGAAAATTGTGCAATAGGCCCATGTATGTCATAGAAAACCTATCATGAAGTGTGGTTTTAACACTACTGATGATGGATGTTGTGCTCCCTATAATAATGAGATTGTCAACATAGAGAACTAAGTACAATAGTAAATCCTCCTATCATAAAATGTAGACATTCAGATGTGAGTGATATCTCAAGAACCCAACTGAGAGAAGAAATGTGTCCATCTTGGAATACTACACCCTAGGGGATTGTTTTAGACCATAAAGAGACTTTTATAAGTGGTAAATTAATGAATAATCCTAAATGAACCCATATTCTTGCTCCATATATATCTCCTCAAGAAGATCCCCATGAAAAAATGTGCTCTTCACATCCATCTAATGTACAACCCAACTATGAGTTATACCAATATCTAATATCAAGTGAATGGAATTCATCTTAGCAATAGGCACAAATGTTTCTATACAGTTAATGCCTTCAACTTGGGGAAAACCTTTGGCCACTAAGCATGTTTTATACTTATCAATATTTTCATCTGCTACAAACTTAGTCCGATATATCCACCTACATCATACTAATTTTCTTCCCTTAGGAAGAGGAACAAGATCCCAAGTGTTGTTTCTAATCTATGAGTCATATTCTTATTACATTTTTGAATCCAAATCAACTATCCATGTGGTTTCTTGAAAATACTATGGATCAGAAGCTATGGCAATGTAAGAACATGGAAGATCATGCTGTGACCATGTTCTCCTTCTATCTGATGGATCCCTAACAGTAGGGTTTGCACCTACAAAATTCTATCTAGCCCACAAAGGCATCAATGGGTTTGGATCTAGAAGAAGAAGAGTAACATGACCTACTAAACCCTACTGGGGAGGTATTATCTCATCATATCTATGAGTAGATGAAGTAGGAGTATCATCATCATTTCTATCTAATTCTTCTAAGGAAGAATAATGAGAAATGTCAAAAGACAAGTCTGAAGGACTTTCTTTAAAATAAGCACTTATTACTATAATAAGCTCATGTCAATCTAGATTAATGAGCTGATATCCCTTAACACCATCAAGATATCCCATAAATATGCAAGTTCACATTTGTTGTTCTAAAGCATGACACTTATTTGAAGCTATGTGAGCCCATGCTAGACTATCAAAGACTTTAAAATAATGTACATCTAGCTTCTTATTACACCAAGATTTAAGAGGTGTTATCCCCTTTTAATATTTTTGAGGAACTCTATTCTATATATATGTAGCAAAATTAATTACTTATACCCAGTACTCAGGTACTAATGATTTTGCATGAATCATACAACTTGCCATCTATTTTAAGAAAATGTTTTTCCTCTCTACTATACCATTCTACGAAGGTGCGTATGAAACTGAATGTTGAAGATCAATTCCTTCAAGACCACATAATTATTCAAACTTATTACTCACATATTCCCTCCCATTATCTATGTGAATGATCTTGACATACTTCACAAATTATTTTTCTGCTAGAGCTTTGAACTATATAAATCTATCAAATACTTCAATCTTGAGTTTTAGAAAATAAACCCAAGTATATCTAGAATAGTCATCAATAAATTTGAGAACAAATGACTTTTAATAAAAGAAAAAGTATGTAATAGACCCACTAAATCACTATGAACACATTCAAGGACTTGTGTATCCCTCCAAGCCTTCCCTTTATCAAACTTATATTCTGGATGTTTACTTAAGGTACAAACATGACATACAACCCATGAAAAGTAAATCTATGGAAATCTTCTAACCATCTCCTATTGACTAAGCCATTATAAATAGCAGTAGTTCAGATGACCAAACCAGTCATGCCATAGCTTGTTCACTGAATCAGTGTATGAGAGCAAAGCTATAGAGGAAGACTGAGGCACAAAGTGGGAGAATGAATAAATCTAAGTATTGTTATCAACTTTTCCCATTACAAATAAAGCATTATCCTCTAATTTTTTGATTGATACAAAATTAGGTGTGAAATCAACTTTCCTACCAGTATCAAAGTGAGTCATTTGGTAGATAGAGATAAGGTTAGTTAATAACTCTGGCACATAGAGGACATCCTTAAATACACCACTATCAACATCAACTGTACCTTTTCCTGTAACATCTACCTTAGAATCATCACATGTGAGAATATGAGGTAATAATCTTGGTTCTAATCCAAAAAATTAATTTTGATCAAACCCCATATGGTGTGAAGCACCAAAGTCAATTACCCATGACTTGGGAGAATTTGCTAGTGTAACTAGTGCCATAGCTTTCCCTTTCCCTAAATTTTAAGGAGTCGAAGAATCATTTGATTGATTGATGTTATTTCTTTTGAGAAGACCCTTAAGTTCATCAATCTCTTTCTTCCAACAATTTTGTTCACTATGAAACACCTTTTTGCAATAAGGGCAAGGAGTGCTAGTCCTTTTTGGTGAATCACATTTATTATTACTGGATTTATAATCTCCTTGTGAGAAAGATTGTTGCCCTTTATTCTTATATTTTTGTGACTTATTCTAATTATTTTTCTTCTTTTTACTTGAACTTGTATTGGATGTTGATGTTGAAACTTGCTTATGTTGAGGTTGACTTGCAATTAGAGCTTGAGATTTGGATGACTTGATTAGACCCATAGCTATTAACTTTTCTTCTTTAACCATTATAATATCAGAGAATACCTACAAGATGGGCATTTGATAAGATGTGCCCAATGTGAGCTGATAAGTCTGAAAGCTAGAGACAAAGGATGATATTCATGACCTAATTTTTGTAAGGCACTGAAAATCAATTGAATATATTTTTTTATCAATTTTACATTTAGAAAGTTGTGCTCTAAGATATATGACTTTAGTGATGTAGTATTGTATTGTAGCAGAATTTTTAGGATCCAAACTAATCAGTTCATTGTCAATTTGGTAACCACAAACCTTATCTAGTTTGTTTTTCAATGATGATGATTTGTCTCAAGCCTCTTTTAGAGTTGTACATTTGTCAAGATGGAAATTCAAATCTAAAGACATGTAATACTAAATGTATCTAATTACTTTAGTAGTTTCAAAGAGAAAGAGTTGTAACTTTTTTGCATCAATAGGTGGAGTAAGAAGAGTTTTTATGTAAGGCATATATCCTAACATAATTAATACATTCTAAGCATTTTGTTTCCATGTGTTATAATTATAAGTTATTAATAGTGGGAAATTAGGAATCCTCATGATGCCTTTGGAAATAAATCATCATAAAGAAGAAATCAAAGTATATAACACACCATAAAACCCCTCTAAATCACCTATTTTTGTCCCACCCATTAAGTATTTTTTTGGCACTTTATAATTGAGTGTAATTACAAGGATGGATTATAATTTTTCCAATTTAAAAAAAGCTCAATTAGGCCCTTTAATCTAAAAGAAAAAAATATGCATTTTATTATAAAAATTTCTACATCAATGTGTTGTGCTAAAAAAAATATTAACTTTAAAAAATAAATGGGACCTCAATACGAGGTCATATGTGAAAGTTATAAGCCTTTGAAGTTAAAAAAATGAGGATGGGCAAGAGTAGGTGTAAACAAATCTAAATTCTATAAAAATTTGGGAAAAAATGAAAGTACAACAGTTAAGAGCATGAAATTTTAAAATATTTAAAAAAAATCACTCAAAAATACCTCTCAGTGTTCAAATGGCAGGCTCCCAAAGTTTCCCTTTTGAATCTGCCTGCTGATCCATAAGGCTTGCCAAAAAAAATGGTCTACACAGTCTATACGGTTGTACTTGAAAACAAAAAAATTGCCTTTTGGGGTGACTATGTCTAAATCAAACAAATTTTATATGGATCTGTAGGTTTTAACATCTTTCAAATGCAACTATGAGGTCCATTTTTCTTAGAAACACTTTGATTTTTAGGTACCCACTAGATTTGGGTGTGGTGCTTCTGGATCAAACCCTTGCCAATTTTGCCTCCTGTTCCCAATTTGGACAAAATTGTACACTATTTTGACTATCTTAGGCACTTTGAACTCAATCGTGAGCTTAAAAATTCTCCATAAATCTCTAATTTTTGCTATATATAAAATCAAAAAATTAATCCTATATCTAGATATTTTTCTCTTGAATATTTAGCAATCTATAGATTTAAGATAGTTCTAGTATCATGTTAGAATTAGCTATAGGATATAATGAATCTAATAGAAAGCATAAATAAGAGATAAAACAATAATAGTAATAATAAAAAATAATAAATGTATATCCAAGATAATAATTGAAATGAATAAAAAACTCAAATATGATGAATTACTCTAATAATTCATTATTAATCTAATGTAAAATACACAAATAGCCATTGCTTATATAGAGCAAGGCGTGCATGATAAATATTAGGGAACTCACACAACATGTGTAGTTCAACTAATATCTGACTACATGAATAGTGGAGTGCAACTCCACACTAACAAGATAGGTGTCTAACTTGTGTAAATGATCAACATAAGTTGACTACTAGTTAAGCAATCTTATCCTATCTTACCCTAAATAGTAGAGTGGAACTCCACTATAACAAGATAAGTGTCTAGGTTAACTACTAGATAATCAAGCTTATCATATCTAGTGTAAATTATTAATAAACATAATAAACTAATTACATTAAGTAACTAGTGCACCAAAATAATAAATAATAAATACAAGTAAATGCAATAGAGTAAATAAATAAACCAACACCCCCCATAAATGAAGATTAGGTAGGGATATGCATATAAGAGTCCTAACAATGTGTAACCATATTAGGTACTCTATACAAATAGATGAAGAAAGGAGAAAACTCAAAATGAAGGTCTAGAAGACCCCCCTGAAGAACTAATGTCTCTTGAAAAAATGATGTCCCACACCCCAAAAAGAGATCACAAGTGAAGATACTTATTATTAGTGAAAGGTTTGGTAAAGATATCTACAATCTACTTCTTCATAGGATAATATTGAAGATCAATGATCTCCACCTGAATCAACTCCCTGATAAAGTGCATATGGATCTCTATGTGTTTGGTTCTCTGATGATGAATAAAATTCTTTGAGATCTAAATAGTGCTTTAGTTATCACACCAGATGATTGATGGCTTCCAAAATGGAACACCAAGTTTAGTGAAAATATTCTGAATCCAAATATCCTCAGTAGTGGCATTAACAACACCATGATGCTTAGCCTCTGTAGGTGAAAGAGCAATATCATTTTACTTCTTGCTCTGAAAACAAATGGGGCCAGATCTGAAGTGAAAGTTATAACCAGAAATGGACTTATGATCATCATAATCACTAGCTTAATTAGAATCTATGTATCCTTGTTTCAATAAATTTTGAATCTATTTGATGTTTGAGGAGAAAAGGAGATGAAAGGTAGGGATTAGATATTAGAGAGAACCTGGATTGGTTGCACACCATACATAGACAATGTTGATCACTCTTATTTGGCTGGGGAGGATTACCTATGAATAAGAAAGTACTACCACCAATATATATATATATATATATATATATATATATATATATATATATATATATATATATATATATATATATATATATATATATATATATATGAGTGGGCTACCAAGCTATGTGCTTGTTCTTAGAAGTGTCAAACTTCCTTAGGGATGACAATCCACTTTTTGAAACAAAATTGGTAATGAATAACAAAATAAAAGAGAGATTAAGAGATATTTATGTACCATTCTTACAGTCTGAGTATAGTAGAGAGTGACACAATATAGGTAATGTGAGTTGTTTATGTTTTTTGAGGTGGTTAAGGTAGGCTCAGGGAGGTTAGTGGAACTCCATAGTCATTGACATCGATTAGGCTATGGATGTTGGTAAAGAGATATGGCTGATGTTGGTTATATAACTGACATCAGTTATGTGACCGATGTTAGTAGGGCAACATGTCCTCAGGGGGCTATAGGAGACCTTTTTGAGTTGGGAGGTGGATGTTGGTCAATTTTATGAGGTTTTGAAGAGTTTTAATGGAGTGTGTAAGGCTCATGTGAGTTTGGTCAGAAGGTTAGTATGTTTTGAGTAGAGAAAAATATTTAAAAGATTTTTACAACTCCTTCGCAAGGAGAGTCAGGACATTCATGAAATGATAAATAGTATAATGTAAAGTAATTGTATAATAATTATTTAAAGGAATTATCAAAACACAAAGATATACTTAGCTAATGAAATGGGTGAACTATGGGTGCCAGATAGATGGCTCTGGTAAGCCATATTGAAGTAATAGGTAAATAGAAAGACAAGTGTGTACTGTCAGTTTAGAAGAATTCAAGATCTATATAGTATATCAATTCCTAATCTAGACTGATTTATGTAGAGTAATAGTAAGCCTGAATATATAAAGTTGAATGCCCAAAATCTTGTATGTGAATAATTAAGTTTTCTTGATTTCTACTGGCTTCAACATCAGTTTGGAGTTTGGCTTAAGTAATTGATGTCAGTGATCCTACCGATGTCAACCATGGGTTGACTGATGTTGGTGGCATGAGAATAAGTAAAAGGGATATTTTTAGCCTATTTAATATTCTTTCTCAGGCCAAGTGTGGTATCTATTAGGAAATAGTATAAATATGAGGTTAAGAAGGATGTAGTTGGTTAGGAATTTATTTTCAAGGTGAGAACAAGTCATGGGTAGTTAGGATTAGGGGTCTAAGTCTTATTCAGAGGGTAAGAATTAGTCTTATGATGAGGTGGCTAGGTATGCTGGCATAAGTAGTGTTTAATTAACTTAATTAAATATTTTAAATTAATTAAAAGTGTGAGGGGTAAAATCATGGGTTAGGAAGGCTAATTATTAAAAAAGGACTCAAGTTGGGTTTCAACATAGGGAATTACACATGTGTGCGACGTAATTTTGGTGTCTATATTTTCCTCTTTTTGTCTTGTAATTTTTACTAGCAAGTTGTAAGACAAAAATAGGAGTTGGATGCTCTAGGTATTGGATGAGGTATCCCCCCCCTCAAAATGAGACTGATGGAGGAGAAACTTGAATTGAATACTGGTTTGATAAGAAGTGAATTGGGTAAGTGGATGTTGAGTGAGAACGTGGTATCATGGCTAGCATATATACTATTATGAGTAATAGTCTACAAAATCAAGAATAGGTAAAGTTGAGGAGGACTCAGATAGAAATAACCAAATCATAGCTTGTAAGTGATAGCTGATAAATGAAAAAAAAATCAAAGTTATAGCTCCAATGGTCTAGTGTGCTAAGTATCCAAGGTAGAAAGTGCCCCTAGTAAACACAAAAGGTTGTGGGTGATAGGACTAGCTTGGTCATGATCTAAAACAAGTAATATACATGCATATGTAAAATAACCAACTATAACAAGGTAACATAAGTGGTCAAGAGAGGTAATGCAAGGTTGGTTTAAAATGGTCAATGATCGAGGAGATATTCATGATCTCCAATCAAAGTCATTATGGGTGGGGATTTAAGTGATCTCCAAGGTTGGTTGTCATGGTTGGGGAGATATATGTGATCTCAAGGTTGGTTTCCATGGTTAGGGAGATATACGTGATCTCTAATTTACCCCAGATTAAGGGTAGAGTCTAAAAGGTTATGGTTGGTGTTAGAAACTCTAATTTAAGGGTGATGATGTCAATTATGTAACTGATGTTGGTAGGAAATATTGTTGATGTCTGTGGATTAGGTCAAGGATGTTGACATCAGTGGGTGACCAAACCTAACAAAAAGGGGTTTAGTGGCCTACCAGAACTAAATTTACAACATTTGATTGGAGATAAAAAGAGCTCTAAGTGCTAGTGAGATAGTCAAGCTAGGAGGGGACCTAGTGGGAGGTACACCACCACAAAGACTAGCTATTTTAGCCTAGATAAGATGGAGAGATGAGGTAAGATCCTCTATGAGTTAATTTTGAGTTTAATTTTATTAATTTGAGTTTTTGGGCTAAATTTAAAATGTTGGGTAGAAAAAATGTGTTGAGGTGGGTAGAAAATGGGGTGGGGTAGGTTTAGGTTAATTTGGGAGGGATTTGGGGGTAGTTTGTAAGAAAAAACTAAAAAGTGGGTGATGGGTTGTTCGGCCCTAGGGCTGAACCAATCACTAATGTCAATGGGGTTCACTGATGTCAGCTGATATGGTGCCAATATCAGTGGGGTCCACTGATGTTATCTGACACCAAGCATATATATCAGCATATAAAACTAACATTGATTACCTTAAAAAATGTAAAATAGGATAAAAGTCTAATTATGAATCCCTAATTGAAGTAGTCAACTAGCCTAATAGTTGAACTAACCTCAAAAGACCCTGTGTTGACTGAGTGTTACCTACATATCCTAGTTGAGGGCCTCAGGCCAATGTAATTCTCCCAATGCATAAGGAAAAAGATCAAAGGTATGGTTAAAAGTGTGTTAATGAAAATGGTTAGGACAAAGTAGGTTGAAATAGGTCATGGGACCTAGGGCTTAAAAGATAAGTCATAGGGTCGAGGGTTTGGGATATAAACCATGGGGCTTAGAGTTGTGAGCTCACCTTAGAAGACCCCATATTGACTAAGTGCTACCTACACAGCCTAGTTGAGGGCCTCAGGCCAATGTAGTTCTCCAAGAGAGAGGTAAAAAAGGTGGTAGGTTATATTAGAAAGTATATGAATTGAGGTTTGTGTGTATGGATGTAGGCTAAGTAGGAGTTGACACTACGAGATTGACTATCGATGCTACTAACATAGATGAAGAAGGATGTCACCCTAGATGAGTTGGAACATGTGACAGTCATAGGGTTATGAAGAGTGTGATGATATTTCATAGTTGCATGGGATGTTAGTTTGATGATAGGATTGATAGAGAGGTGGGATCACACCACTAACACCTTCCATTTGCCAACCTAAGAGTTGATAGTGACACAGGAGAATGTGTACAAGATTTTATGGTTTTCATTTTAGGGTGAGGATCTCTTCTCATGTTTGAGAGAGGAGCATGATATTCACATGGTTACATTATTTAGAGAGCATGTTAGCGAGGTGACCTATCACTTAGTAAGCTTTGGCTATGAGTTGATGTACACTATTGATGAGGAGAAACATCGGTTGAGCATCCTAATGATGATAATGATTATTGTATATGCACTATTAGACATAGATGGTGAGATTTTCTTATTGCATTGATAGGTGTTCTGGCATAGATGGTTGAATAGCAAATTATATTTGCATGGGGACCATCTTTTTAAGCATAGTTATATAGAGAGATGTGGGGGTTGAGGCTATGATGATGGTATATTTTATGTGCTAGGCACTTACTCCATTGTTGGGCATATGAACACATTATGGTGACATGACCATTGGGGTTACCCACCATGATTGTAGTTGGTTTTAGGGTTAGTTTTAGATAGTAGAGAGATGGGATGGCCCTAACATGAGTAGACAAGATAGTGAGATATTGATCATTATAAGTGCCTAATAGAGGGATTGATTCTCATATATATTATTTATAGGCCCTACTTGACTTAACCTATATTTGGAAGAAAGACAAAACAACTTATTGGTTTATAAAGAACATTATGGGTCAGAGGGAGATGAGTTGGAGAGCTAAAGACGATACCCATGACATGGGTCAAGAGATAGTTTGGCTTGTTACATGATGTACCTCCTACCTTTCCTTGATATAAGAGGGATGATATAGAGGCACCTCTACCCTTTCCCTAAGAGATAGATGGGCTATATTTTGAGGAGTTGCCAGCAGGCTCAGGTGTAGTAGATCCTAGATGCACAATGACATATCTTGCATGGTGGATAGGTTTTCATCCTATACTTTAGGTTAGGAGACCACCAATAGATGTATAAGGAGTGACAAGAGAGAGATATGTAGCTATATAGGCATGGGATGTAGTAATACAGGTATAAGATGTACTAGTATAGGCCTAAGATGTGGTAATGTAGGCACAAGATGTAATCTAGGCTTAGGTATTAGTTTAACAGGGATAGGTGGTGACATTACAAGGCCAAGTCAGGCCATTATAGGGCCAAGTCAGGGTATTATAGGGTTAGGTGACTACATTGACAATAGAGAGGGATAGTTTGAGGGCAGTAAGATAGGCTACTCCTCCTCTACCATAGGGACTCATATAGGGGCCATTAGTAGGTGTGATGGGACCATCGTAGACTATATCTCTAGTGAGGTACAACACTACTCTTGATGAGATTGATTATTATGAGAGGGCCATCAAGGAGTTTTCATAGATTCATAGGTATTTTAAGTTTAGAGAGCAAGAGAGATAAGTGACACGTGCCATGACTTCTAATTCACGTAGACATCGATAGCTAGAGCATGGTGATGACACTACTTCTTCATGACCATAATTATAGCTTCGAGGATTTTAAGTGACAAATTTTGTTATTATTATATATGTTGTATACACATCGACCTGTGAGCCGAAGATGAGAGATGTATAGTTTGAGGGAGAGAGGATACTATTATGATCTATTGATGTACCTTCATTTTTAACATATATATATATATATATATATATATATATATGAGATGTGTTATTTTGAGATGTGTTTATTGTGATGGTGATGATGTTGATGATGTGGATATTTATATTATGTTAATGTTGAGCATATTAGTTGAGTTAGACTAGTATTTTCCATATGTATGATGGTATACACATAGTTAATTTGTTAGCTTCATCCTAGCATTTTTCCATATTTTCGATGGTGTATGCTTAAAATAAATGAAGTAGGCTTGATAGTGTTTCTATGATTTTTTCATTTTAGTAGAGAAATTGACATGCGATTTGGATTGGAAATAAAGAGGTAGGATGTTCATGTATTAGCAAAGACTATAATCATAACATAAATAGGCTCAATAATATGAGCCTCTTTCATGCTTTCCATCATTTGACCATTTTTTTTGTTAGAGAAGCATCATACTTACCTTGTGTTAAGTGAGTTCAAAGTCCCTTGAAAGAGTATGAGGGGAAAAGGGTAAAATGGGTGAGAGTGTTTAAGTAGCATAACCTTCTAAGTGGGGATGGTATGCCCTTACTATGGGTGACCCAAGAGATACTATAGGCAAGTTTGTGACTTAATTTTTTTTCTTTTTTGTGTAAGATGATCAATGCGGGAAGCCAACAATGGGATTTTGTTTGTGTTGAGGCCTATGAAGCTGATCAATATGAGAAGCTTTTTGAAATCATTATTTCTCTTGATAACAAAGCTTGTCCTAACAATCATTTGAGGGATTGGTCGATGAATTTCTTTTTTATTTTTAATATTTGTCCTTCAAGGTAGTAGTTTATTTATAGTATCAAAGAGAAAGTATGTAACTATCCTTCAAGGGAACAGTCTACATTGAGATTCATGACCTGAGAGATTATAATTTGTCTACATATCCCATTTTTTTATTTTTTATTTATTTTGACTTTTAGTCATGGATAAGACTATAGAGGCTTAGGGTTTTTCCACTTTGAGAGAAAAACCATAGGACTTCATAGGTTAACTAAGTGTGTAGGAGGAAGGATTAAGAGGAAGGGAGATGAATGTAATAGGGTTTCCCAAGGGATGAGCCCAAGTTAAACATGAAGAGAAGCATCACTTGATTAACAAAAGAATTGTCATAGGTGAAAAGAATTTAAAGTTTCAGGTTCTGGCTTTCCTTCAAGAGAAGACAAGTGATAAGTTATTGAGACATACTTGTGTGTTATGATGTAGGGTCCAAGCCAATTAGGAACAAACTTACCTCGTTTGCTTTTCTAAATGTTCATTACATGTTGATTTTCCTTTAAGATGAGATCTTTGATATTAAAATCTAACTTCTTGAGGTTTTTGTTGTAAGCACATTTGATATGCTCCTGATAGATTTGGAGGTGGTTGAGGGCTATGAGACAGTGTTCATCAAACAACTCGAGTTGAGCCAAATATTCTTGATGAAATTCATCGTTAGTAAGTATGTCTTGTAGAGAGATGTGAAGAGAAGGAATCTAGACCTCAAGAAGTAAAATATCCTCTATTCCATAGACTAAATAAAAAGGCATAATTCTTGTAAGGGTTTGAATGCTAGTGCGGTAAGCCCATAAAGCAAAGGGAATGTGCATGTGTCAATCCTTACCAGTATCATTAACTACCTTCATGAGGACTTTGGTCAATGTTTTGTTAGAAGCTTCTACCTATCCATTTGATTATGGATAGTACAATGATGAGAAGCTTAATTTGATTCCAAAGTTGTCACAAAGATTTTAGATAGTCTTATTTTTGAAAGATTTTTTATTATCTATTATAATTTTATAGGGGACACGAAAATGATAGATGATGTGATGGTTGATAAAGTCAACAATTTTTTCAAGATTAGTAGAGATGAGAGGAATGGCCTCAATCCACTTGGTGAATTATTTAGTGGCAATAATGATAGAATGGTGACGGAGGGATGAATAAGGGTTAATCTCATGGATTAGATCCAAGCCCCATTAGGAGAAGGGATATAATTCTTTGGTAACTTGTAATGCATGACTTGGAATGTGAAGAAGGTTAGTGTGTTGTTAAAATTTGATGCAATGCTGAACATAATCACTATAGTCTTGATGGAGTGTTGGGCCAATAATAGCCAAGTTGAATGATATGCTTGACAACTACATGACCATTGAAATGTCCACCAAAACTTTTATCATGGACTTCTTTAATAGTGAAGGGGGTCTTAGTACTAGTGAGGGATCTAAGGAGGAGACCATCAAAACCTCACTTGTAGAGAAGTCCCCCTAGTATAGTGTAATGAGTGACATGTTTCATGAAGGCACGTATCCCATTATTAGAGAGATCAGAAGGGATAATAGAAAAGGAAAGGTAATCTATGAGTTACTTGAACCATAGGTCATGTGGGTTGTGTGTTACATTTTTGATAAAAATAATGTTAGTTGATACATAGGAGGGCAATGTTAAACGATGCACAGTGACATATATTTTCAAGGAAGAGGGTAAAGAGGGTATGTGTGAAGCAAATGAAGTCAGTATGTCAAAAAAATTATTTGTAGATTGAGGAATATTTTTTAAGAGGTAGGAGTCAAATCATCCTAATAGTGTATCTACATGATATTTACATCATTGTAGAATGTCATTTTTACATAGGTAGGAACCATTACCTGATTAATCACTAGCTGAGAGTCACTAAAAATGGTTATTGATTTGATACCCAAGAAAATAGCCATTTAAATCCCTAAGATCAAAGCTTTATATTCATACATATTGTTAGTACATTCAAATTCTAGTTTAAATGACAAACGCATAGGCTCACCATTCAGAGGAATAAGAATGACCCCCATACTCCCATCATGTTGACATTTAAACCCATCAAATAACATCATCATTTGATAGGAGATGTCATTGGTGGAGAGAATTGTGATGGATTAATTAGGGAACTCGAGGTTCAAAAGTTGGTTGTTAGGTAAAGGGGTGGTAGCTAATTGGTCAGTGATCATTTGTCCCTTAATAAAATTTTGTTGAATAAACTCTAAGTCAAATTCAGTAAGGAGCATGAGCCACTGAGCTACATGTTGGTTGTGATCTGGCTTGGAATGCATGCATTTTAGGGGATCAATATGGGTGACCACATAGGTTTTGTGATTTAAGAGGTAATGGTAGAGCTTGGAGGCTATAAATACCAATGCAAGGAAAATATTTTTAGTATAGATAAATTGAGTTCCATAATCAATAAGTGTGCGGATTATGTATTAAACCTCTTGTTCTTGATGGTGATCATATCGATGTGCAATCATAACACCTAGAGAATGGTCTATTGTAGAGATGTAAAGGTAAAAAGGTTAATTTTCCTAAGGTGAAATAAAAACCAGTGGAGAAAGAAGATACCATTTAAGTATGTCAAAGGCTTCTTGGCAATATATATTCCAATTGAAGGAGACATCTTTTTTTAGGAGATGGTGAAAGGGTTGGCAATGATCTAACAACTGAGAGATGAAGTGATGGATTGATTGAAGCTTGCCTTGTAGGCTGTGGAGTTATTTGATATTAGTAGGTGGAGACATCTATAGTATTTCTCAAACCTTAGCATGATCAACTTCAATACCATAGAGATAAATGATAAAGCCTAAGATCTTACTAGAAAGGATACCAAAAACACATTTCTTTAGGTTTAGTCAAATTTTATATTAAAGGAGATGACTGAATATGATTTTGAGAATCGTCAAGTGATCTTGGTGAAGTTTAGAATTTTCAAGTAAGTCATGGTATGTTGGTAGGTGGCACCAGTGTTCTTCAGACCAAAGGGCATGACCTGATAATAGAAAGTCCCCCATGGGGTAATGAAATTTTTCTTATTAGATTAAATAAAACACAGAGAGAAAATGAGATTGAGAATAGCAGAGCACTTATTCAATGTCTATTCAACCAAGCATGAAGGCCTATTAAATAGGCAAACAAATAAAATACCCATGAAGCATGAGACGGGTATAAGAAAACTAACCTATGTCGACTTGCATGAAATAGCAAATACTGAACAAACAACTAATCTCTTAACCAAAGTGGTTAAGGAAAATAACCAACATAAATTACCTTAGTAAATAACCTAAGGTAAATACAATAATATGATAACATCCTCCCTTAATGACTAAACCAGAAACAAGACCAAGTTTATCTCTAAATTTTATGAACTTGTCTGTACCAAGTGGTTTGGTCATTATATCAGCTGGTTGCTCTGCAATGGGGTAGTAGAAGAGACTGATGTCTTCATTTGTAAACAACTGTCAGATGTAATGATGGTGAACCTCAATGTGTTTGGTCCTGGCATGAAATACTGGATTCTTCACCATCTTCAAAAAACTTTGGTTGTCACAAAAAGTTGGAGTTGGCTTTGATGACTCAAACTGAAGATCCTCCAAAATTTTCTTTATCCATATGGTTTCACAACCTGCACTGACCATATCTTTATACTCTACTTCTACTGAAGATAATGCCACTATAGTTTGTAGTTTGCTCTACCATGAGAAAACTCATGAACCAAAAGTGAAAACATACCCTATTGTAGATTTTCTTGAATCAACTGAACCATCCCAATCAGAATTAGAATATCCTAAAAGTTCAAAATCTACAGACTTCTTATATAGTATGCCAAAGTCAAGAGTACCTTTGACATTTCTTAATACTTGTTTTGCAGTTAACCAGTGGACTTCCTATGGTTTAGACATGAAGTGAGATAGAAAACTCACTACAAAAAAATATCCAGTCTAGTGGTAGTGAGGTAAATGAGACTACCAACTAGCTACTGATATACTATTTCATTGACTAGAGGTGAATCAGTGTCTATTAAAATTTTAGCTCCTACTTCCATAGGTGTGTGAGTTGGATTACAATCCATCATTCTGAACCTTTCTAGTAATGAGTTGGCATACTTATTCTGTGACATGAATACAGTATTACCACTTTGCCAAAACTCAACACCTAAGTAGTATTTTAGTAGTCTTAAGTCTGTGATGTCAAAAGTACAACAAATATCAGCTTTTATTTATTGAATAAGACTAGTACTACTCCCAGTGATGGCTATATCATCAACATATATAATAAGAATCAAGATATCATCCCCAAACACCTTTACATAGAGAGTTGGTTCTGAGTTACACCTTTTAAAACCTGACTCCCTAGGATATGAGTCTATTTTTGTATACCAGGCTCGAGGGGCCTGCTTAAGTCCATACAAGGACTTGATCAACCTGCAAACAAGATGTTACTTACCAGGAACTTGAAAACCTTATGGCTAAACCATGTAGACTTCCTCCTCTAGATCTTCATTCAAGAAAGCACTCTTTACATCCATTTGGTGCACATGCCATCCAAACCGAGTAATAATAACAACAATCAAATGAAAAGTTACCATCTTGGTGGTTGGAGCAAAAGTCTCCTCATAATCATGCAAATCTGCATGTACCAGATCCAATACTCCCTTTGCTCTCAAAGCTTTACCAACATCAAATGAATGTCTAACTTGCTTCCCCAACTGACATCCAGTACATACATGATTAATATGCCAAATAGAAAGAATCCCCTTAACCATCTTAGTCTTACTCAATGTAGTCAAATACTAAAAATTCAAATGCCCATACCTTTCATGCCATAGTGAAATTGTGTTATCAACTGCTGCAAGTGCACTTTCCTTTGCTTTGATTAGATCTACAAGCTTATACAAGCCTTTCTCACTGATCCCAATAGCAATAATCTTGTTATCTTTAGTGGTGACTAAACATTGTTGTTCTTGAAATTTTACAACAAAATCAAATTTTGAGGTGATCTAACTGATTGAAAGAAGATTTTTGATCATATCCGGTACATACCTAACATTCTTGAATGTATAATTTACTGTATCATCAAAACTTATATGAACATTACCAAATCCTTTCACAAAATATGTTGTACCATCTCCCAAAGATATAGATTCATTACTACTATTATATTCAACAAAATCCACATACCAGTCCTTATGGCATGTATAATGGTGAGATGCCCTTGAATCAAAGTACCAAGCTCGATCCACCGTAGAATTACCACTAGAATCCATGAAAGAAAAATTTGGTGATTCCTCACCTTCACCTTCAGCTACATTCACATGATGAGATTTTTTTCTGGGGTTAGCCATATCTTGTTGTCTTTTCCTACAATCTTTCTTAAGGTGACCAAGTTTCTTATAGTAAAAACATTTCCATTTAGATCTCTTATTACCACTTACTTGTGAAGATTCTGATGGATAACTATTTTTACCAGACTACTTACCCTTTTCCTTGATAAAGAATGCACTTTTTGTGGAAGTGGATGTAGACAACACTGCTTGGTCTTGTCATCTATCCTTTTGCAATAACAATGTAGACAATGTTTCAAAATCTAAAGTCTGCATCTCAATAATCATGTGCAAGGACTCCACAAATGACTCAAATGATGGCGAAAGATTTTGCATAGTAAGAGAAATCAAATCTTGCTCATCAACAGGTTTCTGTACTGCTTCCAACTAGTCACTAATGTCCTTGATCTGCAACAAAAACTCAAAAATGGAGCCACCTTCCTGCATCTTAGTGGAAAACAACAAATTCTTCAAATACAACACTCTACCAGCTTTAGAAGCTTGATATTTTGAAGATAAAGTCTTCCATAAATCTGATGCTATAGTCACATTTTTTACCTCTGAGATTAGATTATCTACTACTGACAATTTTAACAACATGAGAGCCTCATGATGACATTTATCATATTCATTGGTATTAGTGGTAGGCCTTTGCTCTTTACTGAGCACTATTTGATCAATATTCATATATTCACATATTGTCAAATCCTTGTGACTCCACAAACTAAATTTCTTGCCAGTTAATTTATGAGAATCTGGTAGTAACAGGTGTTGAATACTAGCCATTTTATCTAGTTTTTCAAAAAAATGATAAAATCAAAAAAACTATAATGACTTTTAAAAAAAAGAAAAATTCCTTCTACACACTGATTCTATATTGACACTGAACAACCCTATCCATTTTCAGCAACAAACTCAATACCATTTGTAAGATCACAAAAATTCAACCACTAAAACAATTAAATTGGGAAAACTACAATTCCGATTTAAAAAATTCTTTCTCCATTGACATCCAAATAAAAAACCCAGAAAATGATGAAATTTTTAGCTTCACAAACGCTTTCATGATTATTAGTCAGCGGTAGGTCCCCAATAACCCTTATTGGCTAAAGTTTTGATTTATTTCAATTTAAAAAATCAAAAATAATTGAAATATTAAAACTTTAGGCTAAAAATTTTATATAAAATTCAGCCAAACAGAAAATTGGCCTACCTCTGAAACTTCAGGCGAAGATTCTGAGCTTGTTTCTCAACCAAATTGCAAACCATTTTCACCAATGTCTTAGTTTTTATTTAACTCATGATTTAGGCTTTTGTTTCAATAAAAAAGATGAAGAAATGATTTTTTCTATTTTTTCTAGGATCCGTACGGTGCCCTTGCATAGAAAAATTCAACAGAGGCTTCTGAGCCTCTAAAACAACCTGTTTTCACTTCTTTTTTATCTTATTTATCCCTTTGATGCTTCCTGGCAATTTTTAGACATTCTAGTTGAGTTTTTCAAATCCCATGATGCTTTCTCTCTCCTCAACTCTCCACTAGGTGCTTGAAGCTCCTCCCTGGCAAGACACTGACCTCTCTTTGGCTTCCACAGACCTCCAATTAGGTTCTACAAACCATGGGCTTTGATACCATATTAGATTAAACAAAATAGAGAGAAAATGAGATTGAGAATAACAGAGCACTCATTCAACATCTATTCAACCAAGCATGAAGGCCTATTAAATAGGCAAACAAATGAAATACCCGTGAAGAATGAGATAGGTATAAAAAAACTAACCTACATTGGCTTGCATGAAATAGCAAAGACTGAACAAACAACTAATCTCTTAACCAAAGTGGTTAAGGCAACTAACCAACATAAATTACCTTAGTAAATAACCTAAGGTAAATACAATAATATGCTAACAGTCTTACATTGATCTTTAGGAGCAATCAAGATTTGATTATATCTTAAGAATCCATCCATAAGTGATAGTATCTCATCGCCATCTATTAGATCAACAAGTTGGTTGATACTTAGCAAAGGGAAGTAATCTTTTGGACAAGTGAGGTTTAGGTCATGGTAGTTGGTGTAGATGTAGATTCCTTTGATCACTTTCATGATAGGAACAATATTAGAAACCCATTGCAAGTAGTCAATGGGTTAGATAAAATTAATAGAAATGAGGCATTGGAGCTCTTCTTTGACAAGGAGATCAATACGAGGATGCATTTTGTGAAGCTTCTACTTAATAGGTTTAGCATCTCCATTGGTGACAATGTTATGGGTGACAATAGAGGGGTCAATACTAGGCATGTCATTATAAGACAAAGTGAAGGCTTTGCTATGGTTATTAATAAATGTGGCATAATTAGCTTTCTCAGAGGAATCCAAAGATTAGCCAATCTTGAGGATGTGGGGGTTATCATGAGAGAGAAAATTGATGTCAATGGTTGATTCATTTAACATAGCTTATGTTTTAGATGGGAGTGATCATTAGATATAAGAATCATCTACACCTATGTACGTGAGAATAGTGTCATCATTTTGACATTAGATAGTGTTGATAGTGGGAGAGTCTTCATCAATCATATCAGAATGAATGAGAGGAAGGGACCTTTTTTCCTTACCCCAGTGATAGGTGAGAGGCCCTAAATGGATGGCATTTATTGAAAAAAAAAATTAGGAGATATAAATACCTCCGCTTTGGTAGGTGATGGTGGAAAAGAGGGTGGAGAAGTAGAGACTGGATATTTAACAATTGGTACATGGGAAATTTTGGTGAGTTTATTTGGTTCATCATAACCCACTCCATGCCTCTTTTTGGTATATTTAATGGTTTTGCTAATGGGATATTCAATGGGTGTATGAACACCCTACTCATCATGACCCAAACCAAATCATTTCCAAGCACACCTATAAAGGTAGGTGTGAAAAAAACTAGGCTTTCTTAGGAAATATAAATCATAGGTAAATGGTTGTGGTGAAGAGGATGGATTGTCAATAGTGGGATCTTGATCAATTCCCCCATATGTGAAATTAGTTTGAAGTTTAGGGGGTCCATAAGGGATGACCATCCAAATATGGGGATCATAATTTGGGATCATATGAAGCTTTCCATACTCTTGTGGAGTATGGAACATGTTGAGTGTCAACAAAGGATATTATCTAAGTGACAAATGCTTGAAAGTTTTCTCAATGGGATCTTTTTCAGGAATTTTTATCATTGATCTCTATGCAACTGGGGTAGTGGAGTTTGTGGAAGCTTTAAAAGTATCATGTGGAGAAGATGATGTCTTTATTGGGAATGAAAACATCATTTGGACTATAAGTCATGTTACATGTTTTAAATGGAGCTGGGCTGGTAGGTATAACATGAACTCACCCATTGTACTCAAAATTGATACAGTGATGCAAAGTTAAGGGCACACATGTTATAGAACATCTAAGGTCATATAAGTAGTATGTTGTATTGGAACTCTCTTTCTACAACATGTAAGATCTAAAAAATTATGTAGGGACCTACACAGGTATATAAGACAATAGTGCCCACTGTAGTAGTTGTGGCATCGTTAAAGGAGTGGAGCACCATGTTGGTTTGAGACATGCAATTGTCAGAAAGAGCTAGCTATTTTTAGGCATGGGTGGAGATAATGTTAATACTAGATCCACCATTGATCATGAATCTTTTGAAATTAGTTTCATCAATATATGTGGTAATAAAAATGGTGAAATCTTGATTTTTAAGGTGTCAAAGTGGAATTTCTAAATCACTAAAAGAAATCAAGGAGATGGAGTTAAGAGAGCTTACCAAAGTTGCAAGAGGTTGGGGATCATCTGGTTGTATCTCAATTACTTGTTAGGAATTAATCAAATATTGAAGGTGTTAGGGTGAGTTATGGATTAACTCATATACGGACATTTTCAAATGAGTTTGGTGAAGCTATTTCACCATCTAACTTTGAATAACTTATGAAGATATTGGTTTTAGGACACCCAAGATGGAAATCTTGGGATTCAAAGGAGGAGTGTCTTTGGAGAAGGGATGAGCCCAATGAGTAGTGACATTTTCCTTACCTTTATCCTTTTTATTTTGTGACTACATGACCACATTAACTATATTGATCTGAAACATAGGTGAAGGAGGTGGCAAAGGGGGTATGACAACATCTTTGGGTTTGAATTCAGGTGGAACATTATGAGGCATTATGGACACCAGAGGTGGAATAATAGGAAGGTTAATGGTAGTATCAACAAAGAGAGTATTAACATCAAAGTGTTGTTGAATGACTATTGTGAGAGCTTTATAACTCTCAATATCATGTCTAGGAGAATGATGATATAGACACACTTGTGTATCATTAAACCAAGATGGCTTCAGTCTAAGAGGGATAGAAGGCTTAATGGGAGGAAGAGTTATTATGAAATATTACAACAACTAACATAGGAAAAATCTCTAAGAGCCTATGAGTGGGCTAGCACTTATTTTAGTAATAGGAGTGGACACCTTCTTTTGTTTATGAGTCACAGGGGTGATTTTGCATGATGCCTTTTTAGGTGGTGGTGGAGTTACATGTTATTCTAACACTTTCTTGGTGTTGTATATCATGGTGTTAGATGTGAAAGGCATACTAGGTGGTAGAGGAAGTAGTTAAGGTAACTTAGCCTTTTATTTTGCTTAGATTGATGATACTCCAACTAAAGTAGAGTGGTGCGGTCCTAAAATTGATGATAAAGTTGAGGGTTGAAAAGGGAAGGATCAGTGAGATCTAAGAAACTTAACATAGTTTTTTAGTTCAAGCCATGAAACTCTAACTTGTGGTTAGATATTTAGATCTAATTTCACCTATGGATGAATTAGATTAGAGATTAGATGTATGCCTAAAGACCTGATCTACTTTAATGTGGCAAATGCCTATGAGGGTGAGGATTTTGACATAGATGGATGAGATTATAGTGATTTTGGTGAAGAATCTCTAACTTTGTCAAAGACCTTAGGGTAAAGGGTACTGAGATGGTTGGCAGTAAAGGTTGACACTCATTGTGTAGGATAAGGAGCCTTAATTCAGTCCCAAAATATCATGTGATCTAACTTTGTGGAGTCAAAAATATTCTATACTTTTCACTAACTATGAGAAGGGTTTAGATGAAGTTGATGTAAGCCTTATGGTTGCTTCTTTAGAAGGTTGAGGTTATTGAGAAAGAGGGAAATTATTGGTCTCTACTACCTCAAGCCAAAGATGAGAAAGAACCACAACATGGTCTTTTTGGATAGAGACATGAGAAGAGGCATGGTCTTCCATGGGTGGAGGAGAAGTAGATGAAGAGGGTTTTTTAAGGGGTTAGAGCATAGGTATAATTTGTCCCTCAACATGTGGGTGAGGAATAGGTAAATTATGATCCTCCATAGGTAAAATAAGTGGAAAAATTGGTGGAATTAGAGTAGGCACAATAGGTCTCTTATCTAATGTAGGAGTAGATACCAATGACTCTTCTAGGTGTAAAGGTAGAGTGGATGGGGTAATACTTTCTATCAATGGAGGAGAGGTAGGTGAAGAGGGTTCCTCAAGAGGTTATAACATAGGAATGATGTTGTCCTCAACATGTGGTTATAGAATGGGTAAGGCATGGTCCTCAAGTGGTAAGAGGATAGGTAACATTGGTGCAAAAGGAACTAGAAATATAGTCTTCTCTAGTGGTAAAATGAGTGGTAAAGGAGGCTCTTCCTCATGTAGGATTGTAACAAGTGAAATAGGCTCTTCTACTTGAGGAGGAAGAATGAGAAAAACAAATGCCATGGACTATGGGGGAGGAGTAGGTAAAATGGGTGCCTCCTTTTGTGGGAGAGGTTTAACTAGAGGTAAAGGAAAGACCATATTAACCATATGGATATTACGATCACATGAGTTATTAGTCATGGCCTGAATAATATTTTGATTGGGTGAATGGTTAAAAAAAGGCTATTTGAATACATCCATATTTTTATTAGTAGGTGAATTAGGTTTATCCAAGATGATATCACCCCTATCAAGCATGTCTTGAAAAATGTTCTTAAATGTTTTATAGTTATTATAATAATGGCCTTTGATTAGATGTTAGCTACAAAACTCATCCTTCTTGTACCAAGTTAGAATAGGATGAGAGGGGTCAAACTATATAAGAGGCTTGATTTGAGGAAGGGTTATGGCTCCTTGTTGTAATAGTTTTTCCAAAATAAAAGTATATGACTCCCTAATAAGAGTGTATTTTATTTGTTCATACCATTGTTGGAATTGCTTGGTCAGATTTTGGAAAGTTGCAGAATTAGGTTGGTTTGTGGTTTTAGAAGAAGCTAATTTAATGACCATGTATTAGTGGAGCCTTTAGATTTTTGGTTAGAAGGAGAAGTTTTATAAGAAGAAGAGTCATTCAATTTGGAATTGGAATTCTTATAAGCAACTTGACACTACCTTCGTCTATAGCCCTAATCTCAATTTTTGGTACCATTGTAAAGGCTTCATCAAATGTGTGGAAAGTTTGTAATTGGAGTGTTGATGAAATTTAGTTAGCACATGCCCTCAAGAAGAGATCAATAAGCTCAAGTTTAGGTAAGGAGAAGGAGATTTGATTGATTAAGCCTCTCAAATGAGTGATAAAATCTGTGATAGACTCATCATCAAATTTTCTAATAAAATAAAAGTCCATAATAGAAACATTTTTAAAAATGTTAGTAGAGAAATGGTCTAGGAATATTTGTGTGAGTTGGGTAAATGAGAAAAGGGAGTGTCAAGTTATATAACTATACGAACCCAAGGTAGGAGCCAAAAGAGACATAGGGAAAGTGTGAAGTAATAATGCATCATCATGTCCTATTAGATAAAAATTATGTCTAAATGCTCACAAATGCTATTGTGGGTCCTCTTTACTATGTAAATGAGTAAATTTTGGGAGTCCACATTGGATTGGATAATGGAAAATAGGCATAGAAGGATGGATGGGTTCATTACATATCTGATCATAAGATAACACATTCTTTGAATTCAAAATAGATGTTTCTAGATTAGACATCTCATCCATTAACATCTTAATGAGGTCTAGAGGGGGATTGGTTTGGGAGATACCCTCTAAGTTTTAGGGAACCTGATAGGAAGTAGGGGGAGCATATGACATAGATTGTTGAGGTTTTGTTGATGTAATATAGAGATAATGAGTCATAGTCTAGGGGGAAAAAAAAGGGGCTTGTCTCATTAGGTTATAAACTATGCTTTGGTTGGATGTTGTTATTATAGGTTGGGTTATTGGCATGGTTATACGAGGTGAAGGGTGAGTCATAACTCAGGGAATTATAGGTGTGAGAGTAGATGGAATAGGTACTAACAAATTTTGAAATGTGATGAGACTTGACTGAACTACATGTGGTTGTGAAAGCAAGGAAGTCATACCAGGATTTAGGTGGGATTGGATAGTCTGTGATGTTAAATGTTGGACATTGCTTGTGGTTGGGTTACATGTCAAAGTGGTGGTTTGAGTAACCAATGGGAAAATAGTATAAAAAACTAAAATTGAAGTTGTCTCCATTAGAGAAGTTGGCATACCATATAGTGGGTCTCTCAAAAAATTGCAGGTTCAGATGATGGCAAGGTAATGCTGAAGGGCTGCCATATTGTGATCAAGAAATTTAGAAAAATATTGATCTCCTTTAGGCACAATAAGAATTTGGTTGGGGCTAGGAGTATGCTCTATATCTAAAGTATTCTCCATGATAGAATCAATAAAAGAGGGTAAGGTGGAAGTGGTTATTAACTTACATAATCGGTAAGAATTTTGGCTTGGGCTCACATCAATACCATGCAAGAAGTATACATAGTTTTAATATTCTATATCAATCATAGAATAAGGAAAAACTAGATTCAGGTGTAGGTAAGTAGGTTATTTTAGCTTGCTATTTTGAGCAAATTGAAATTACATAGTCACCAATATCCGTCACATGATAGATGTTAGTAGTTAAAGTCTACCAATGTCAATGAGAATAACCAATGTCAGTAGGCTATAGTATGCCGATATCGGTGGGATTAATTGATGTCAATCACTATGATATCTTGGGAGATGGAAAATCTAATATTTTAAAAACCTAGAGATAGAATCTAGGTAAAATAGAGGATGTAAGAGGTCTATGTAAGGAGAATGAACACTCAAAAAACATGATATAATAGGTTATATAGCTTGAGTATTACAAATGGTGTTGATTTTATAAATCAATGGAAAAATGTCCTTACCAAATCTAAAATATAGAAGGCAATAGAAAAGTAGAAAAAGACCATACAACCAATAATTATTAACTCCTAGAGATTAATTTTAGTCTTATGTTGGCTTATGCCTTAATCAGATAGTGAGAAGAGAATTTGGTTACCAAAGGTACTAGAAAACAATATAGAGCTAGTTTCAAGTTAGTTTTAGTGCTCAAGAGGAAATCTATGTTAGACCAGATATGGAACTTGTTATAGGATCTTTCTCCCTACACTTCATGGAAAGCTAGGCCACTTAGCCAAAATATACCTTCTTCCTAGAGTTTATACTCTACTAGAGAATGGAGTGTGTTCTCCCCTTGGTGTTGAAATCCAAGTAGGATAGCTGGGTAGGGTAAGGTGATCCACCAGGTGATAAAATTCTGATGGGCCTTGTCTCATATGAGTTTAGATGTTTTTTTTTTGTGAGTGTGATCTACTTGTGTAACATATGTATACTACAATTCATTCATAATGCTTGTAATTAACTAGGTAAGCTAATATGTAGCAAGTAAACAATGAAGTGCAATAAGTTTTAATCCCAAATCTAAAGTGTTTAGATTTTAATTAAAAAAATGATGAAATAGGTGAAGAGAATTAAATTCACTATCATAAAATGCATGTAATAAAGAAATAAAGAAGAGATTTTTTTAACTTGTAATAAAAATAATAAGTTGATTTTAGAGGTAAAAGGAAGAGAAGAGTGGAAAGCAAGAAGAAATTTTAGTTTATTGCCCTTTAAATAGAAAATAAAATGTTGAATATTTTGCTTTGAGGGAGAAAAGAAGGAGAAAGTGAAAGGAATGAAATTTTCACTATAATTCACCTATATGAATGATTAAAATAAGTAATGAACCCAAAAAAATCTCCAGTGTCCCACTGAGCGTACCAAAAATGTTTCACTAAATTTTGAATGTATTTGATGTTTAAGGAGAAATAGAGATGAAGGGTAGGGATTAGAGATTAGAGAGAACTTGGATTGATTATGTGTTGTATCCAGATGATGTTGAGCACTCTTCTTTGATTGGGGAGGACTACTTGTGAACAAGAAAGTACTACCACCAAAAATATTTGTTAGTAGATATATGAGTGGGATACCAAGCTGCACACTTGTTCTTGGAAGTTTCAAAATTCCTTAGGGATGACAATCCACTTTTTGAAACAAATTTTTTAATGAATAACAAAATGAAAGAGAGAGTAAGAGAGAGATATTCATACCATTCTTGCAGTTTGAGTGTAGTAGAGAGTGACATAGTGCAGGTAATGTGAGTTGTTATTTTTATACGTGGTTAAGGTAGGCTCAAGGAGGTTAGTGGGAATCCATATTCATGAATGTCGGCTAGGCTACTGATGTCAATAAAGAGATATGGTTAATGTTAGTTATATGATTGATGTTGATTATGTGACTGATATCAGTAGGGGTATCATGTCTTTAGGGGGTTATAAGAGACTTTTCTAAGCTATGAGGTGGATGTTGATCAAGTTTATGAGGTTAGAAAGAATCGTAAGGGAGTGTGTAAGCCTTAGGTGGGTCTAGTTAGAAGGTTGGTATGTTTAGAGTAGAGTAAAATAGGCTAAGAAATTTTATAATTCATTTACAGGGAGAGTCAAGACATTCATGAAATGATAAATAGTAAAATGTAAAGTAATTGCAAAATGACTATTTAAAGGAATTACCAAAACATAGAGATACACTTAGCTGATGAAATGGGTGAACTATGGTGTAATGTCCCTTACTCAGGGACTCTTTTTCCCTACACAAAAGCTCTGATACCACTGTAATGTCCCTTACTTAGGGACTCCTTTTTCCTGCACAAAAGCTCTGATACCACTGTAATATCCCCTTTAAATAGGGAATATAGAAACACAAATAGTTTTGAACAAAGATACAATATTGCAGAATAAATTTAGATAAACAATAAACCACAGTAAATCTCTTATCTACCAATTAAATATCTTATCACATGTTCAAATAATTACAATTATAGTCTTCTCTCATACATATAAAATAATATTAAAATATGGTCTTAAAACCTTGATCTTTTACAAATCTGGAAGTTAAGCTTGAATTTGGAAGTCTCAGACTGTTGTGTCGAACACACAGTCACCAGCGTCAGTCGATATACTACCGACATCAGTCACTGTCAGTCTTTCTCTGTTGACATTGGTCTTTAGTCGGCCAATGTCGGTCACTAGGGATCTCTATCTACCGAGTTTGGTATCTGCGTGGATCTATACAGACCTGTACGGACTTCGTATGGCTGCTAATAAAGCACAACCTATCTATTTTCAACCCCTGATCTAAAGATATATGGCTCTAATATAGAAGATCTCTATTTGTATAATTTATTGAATCAAAAACCTAATAAAATAAATACTTGGAAAGCTCTGTGACAACTTTTATATGAAGTTACCTCTCAAATTTGTAAACCTCTGTGATAACTTTTGTATGAAGCTATCTCTCAAAATTGGCAATAGATCAGCTGATATCTCACAGCCTCTAAATTGCACACATTGAAGAATGAATGTTCTCCAATGCAAATGGAATCTTGAAACCCTTGGCTCAGTCTTCATAAAAGAATTCTTCAATATCAAAAATCAATAATCAATGCATAATCAATAATGACCTCCATGAGAAACCCTTATACCCTCAAAAAGATATGCTTGCCCTAATTAGGGTTTCCTAAATTAGAATTAGGGTTTCTATTTAAAAATAGGCTAAATAATTAATATTTGATTAAATCAATCAAATATTAATATCTCCCTCAATACATGTCGGATCCTCGAACCGTTCAAAGCTGGTGAACCAGGGAGTGATTCCACACATGACAATACCAAAATAAAGGCACTCTGCTACATGTCAAATATCCCTAGATAATAGGAGCTCAGGATAAATGTGTCTGAAATAGCTTGAATGAAAGCCAACTATAGGAATTCTACAAATCAAAGTTAAGCCAATCTCCATCATGACCCTCTATCCATCCTATCAGCCTACAAAGGTCACATAAAAGGCTAATCATCAAGTCTGTCAATGTCCATGAAAAAGGGGACATGACATATGGGTACTAGATAAGTGGCTCTCATGAGGCATGTTGAAGTAATAGGTGAATAAAAAGACAAGCGTGTGCTACTAGTTTAGAAGAATCCAAGATCTATGTAGCATATCAATTCCTAATATAGACTAATTTATGCAAAGCAACAATAAGCTTGAATGTATGAAGTTGAATGCCCAAAATCCTATATGTGAATAATTGAGTTTTCTTGATTTCTACTAGCCTCAACATCAATTTGGAGTTTGGCTTAAGTAATCGATGTTGGTGATCCCACTGATGTTGGCCATGGGTTGTTCGACGTCAGTGTCATGAGAATAGGTAAAAAGGCTATTTTTAGCTTGTTTTCTATTCTTTCTCATCCCAAGTCTTGTATCTTTTAATAAATAGTAGAAATGTGAGGTTAAGAAGGACATAGTTAGAAATTTATTTTTGGGGTGAGAACAAGTCATAGGTAGTTACGATTAGGGGACTATGTTTTGAGGTGACCCAGAGGGTAAGAATTAGTCTTATGATAAGGTGGCTAGGTATGGTGATATATGTAGTGTTTAATTAACTTAATTTAATATTTTAAATTAATTAAATGTGTGAGGGGTAAAAGTATGGGTTAGGAAGGCTAATTATTAAAAAGGGGCTCAAGGGAGGTTTTGACAGAGGGAGTTATGCATGTGTGTGATATACTTTTGGTGTCTACAATCCTACCAAGTATGAACCTATACCTACTATAAAGTGAATCTTGTATCTAATAGTTCCTTGAATATAGCTTAAAATGTTCTTGGTAGCTCTCCAATAAAGCTCATGTGGTGTCTACATAAAGCATGAAGCCATGCCAACTACATATGAAATGTCAAGCCATTTATGAGTCAGATAGATGAGGCTACCTACAAGCTAGTGATATAATGTGGCATCAACCAAGGGAGTGGAACAATGAACCTCATGTCTAAATCTAGATAAGAAAGAAGTGAGTGTATACCTACAATCATCCATGTGAAACAAAGCTAACAAGTCCATCGTATACTTGGGTTATGAAAGTGTAATCCAAAGAAAAGACAGTGATATTTGAATCCTAAGAAAATAGTGTAATAGGCCATGTCTATCATAAAAAACATATCATGAAGTGTAGTTTTAAAACTAATGATGATGGATGTTATGCTCCCTATAATAATGAGATCATCAACATAGATAAGTAAGTACAATAGTGAATCATCATGTCATAGAATGTAGACATTTAGATCTAAGTGATATCTCAAGAACCCAACTGAGAGAATAAATGTGTCCATCTTGGAGCACTAAGCCCTGGGGGCTTGTTTTAGACCGTAGTGAGACTTATGAAAGTGTTACACCAATGAAGAATCCTAAATGAACCCCTGTGGCTACTCCATATATATGTCCTCATGAAGAAATGCATTCTTCACATCCATCTGATGTATAGCCCAACCATGGCCTGCACCAATATCTAGTATCAAGCGAATGGAATTCATCTTACCAACAAGCACAAAGGTTTTTGTATAGTCAATGCATTCCACTTGGGGAAAACCTTTGTCCACTAAATATGCTTTATACTTATCAATATTTCCATCCAATACAAACTTAGTTTTATATATCCACCTACATCATAATAATTTTCTTCCCTTTGAAAGAGGAACAAGATTCCAAGTGTTGTTTCTAATCAATGAGTCATATTCTTCTTCCATTTTTAAATCCCACTCAACTATCCCTATGGCTTATTGAAAAGACTATGCATTGGAAGCTATGGTAATATAGGAATGTGGAAGATCATGATGTGACCATGTTCTCATTCTATCTAATGGATCCCTAATAAGAGGGTCTGCATCCACCAAAGTTTATCTAGCCCATAAAGGCATCAATGGGTGAGGATCTAGAAGAGGAGGAACATGACCTGCTAAACCCTACTGGGGAGGTATTACCTCATCATCCTTGTGAGTAGATGAAGTAAGAGTATCATCATCATTTATATCTAATTATTCTAAGGAATAATAATGAGAAATGTTAGAAGATAAGTTTGAATGACTTTATTTTAAGTAAACACTTTTCACTATAATAAGCTCATGTGAATCTAGATCAATGAGCTGATATCCCTTAACACCATTTTTATATCCCAAAAATATGCAAGTTTAACTTTTTTGTTCTAAATCATTATGCTTGTCTGAAGGTATATGAGCCCATGTTGGACTACCAAAGACTCTAAAATGATGCACATCTAGCTTCCTATTTCACCAAGATTCAAGAGGTGTTATCCCCTTTAAAGCTTTGTGAGGAAATTTATTCTATATATATGCATCACAATTAATCACTTCTCCCAGTACGCAGGTAGTAATGATTTTACATGAATCATACAAGTTGCCATCTCTTTTAAGAATCTATTTTTCCTCTCTGCTATACAATTATATTGAGGTGTGTATGCAACTGAATGCTAAAGATCAATTCCTTCAAGAACACAAAATTATTCATATATTCCCTCCCATTATCTATGTGAAGGATCTTGACATACTTCCAGAATTGTTTTTCTACTAGAACTTTAAACTCTAGAAATCTATCATATACTTCACTCTTGAGTTTTCAAAAATAAACCCAAGTATATTTAGAATAGTCATTAATAAATGTGAGAACATAATGAGATTTACTAAAAGACAAAGTAGGTAATGGACTTGATAAACCACTATAAACAAGTTCAAGGACTTGTGTATCCATCCAAGCCTTCTCTTTATCAAACTTATCTTTTGGATGTTTACTTAAGGCATAACCATGACATACACCCCATGAAAACTAAATCTATGGAAATCCTGTAACCATCTCCTATTGACTAAGCTATTGTAAATAACAATAGTTTAGATGACCAAACTACTCTTGCCATAGCTTTTTCACTGAATTAGTGTATGAGAGCAAAGTTGTAGAGGAAGGCTGAGGCACAAAGTGGGATAATGAATACATATAAGTATTGTTATCAACTTTTCCCATTACAACTAAAGCATTATCCTCTAATTTTTTGATTGATACAGAATCAGGTGTGAACTCAACTTTCCTACCAGTATCAAAGTGAGTGATTTGGTAGATAGAGATAAAGATAGTTGATAAATTTGGCACATAGTGGACATCCTTAAATACACCACTATCAACATCAACTGTACCTTTTCTATAACATCTACCTTAGAATCATTACCTATGAGAATATGAGGTAATAAACTTGGTTCTAATCCAAAAAATTATTTTTGATCAAACCCCATATAGTGTGAAGCACTTGAGTCAATTATCCATGACTTGGGAGAATTTGCCGATGTAACTAGTGTCATAGCTTTCCCTTTCCTTGAATTTGAAGAAGTGGAAGAATCCTTTGATTGATTGATGTTATTTTTTTAGAAGACCCTTAAGTTCATCAATCTCTTTCTTCCAACAATTTTTTTCACTATGAAACCCCTTTTTGTAATTAGGGCAAGGAGTGCCAGTCCTTTTTGATGAATCTCATTTCGTATTACTGGATTTATAATCTCCTTGTGAGAAAGATTGTTTTGCTTTATTCTTATCTTTTTGTGACTTATTATAATTATGTTTATTATTTTTACTTGTATTAGATGCTGATGTTGAAACTTGCTTATGTTGAGGTTCACTTGAAATTAGAGCTTGAGATGTGGATGAGTTAATTAGACTCATAGCTATTAACTTTTCTTCTTCACCCATTAGAATCTTAGAGAATACCTCAAAGGTGGGCATTTGATAAGATGTGCCCAATGTGAGCCTATTATTCTAAAAGCTAGAGACAAAAGATGAATATTCATGACTTAATTTGTGTAAGGCCAAAAAAATCAATTGAATATCCTTTTTTTTTTTAAAAATCATTTTTACATTCAAAAAGTTGTGATATAATATATATGACTTTAGTGATGTAGTCTTGTATTGTAGCATAATTTTTAGGATCTAAACTAATGAGTTCATTATCAATTTCTTAACCACAAACCTCATCTATTTTTCCAAATAATGATGATAATTTATCTCAAGCCTCTTTTGGAGTTGTACATTTATCAAGATGGAAATTCAAATCTAAAGACATTTAAGACTAAATGCATCCAATTTCCTTAGTAGTTTCAAAGAGAAAGTGTTGTAATTCTTTTGAATCAGTAGTTAGAATAAGAAGAGTTGTTATGTAAGGCATATATCCTAACATCTTTAATTCATTCCAAGCATTCTATTTCTATGTGTTATAATTATATGTTGTTAATAGTGGGAACTTAGGATTCCTCATGATGCCTTTGGAAATAAACCATCACAAAGTAGAAATCAAAGTATAAAAAACACCACAAAACCCCCCTAAATTACTTAGTTTTGACCCACCTAGTAAATATTTTTTTGGCACTTTATAATTGAGTGCAATTACAAGGATGGATTATAATTTTTCTAGTTTACAAAAAACTCAATTAGGCCCTCTATTCTAAAAGTACAAAAATATGCACTTCATTACATAATTTTTTGCATCAATGTGTTGTGCTAAAAAAACTATTAACTTTAAAAAAAAATGGGACCTCAATACGAGGTCATATATGAAAGTTATGAGCCTCTAAAGTTAAAAAATTGACCATGGGCAAGAGTTGCTACAAAAAAATATGAATTCTAGAAAAAATATGAAAGTATAATAGTGAAGAGAATGAAATTTTAAGCTATTTCAAAAAAATAATTACTCAAAAATACCTTTGGGTGTTCAAATGATGGGCTCCCAAAGTCACCCTTTCAAATCTACCTACTGATTTGTGAGGCCTGCTAAAAACAAATTGGTCTGCATAGTTCATACAATTGTACCTAAGAGCAAAAAAAATTGCCTTTCAGGGTGACTATGTCCAAATTCGATAAATTTTATATGGATCTATAGGTTTTTATGTCTTTAAAATTCAACTATGAGGTCCATTTTTCTTATAAATGCTTTTATTTTTAGGTACCCATTGGATTTGGGCATGGTGCTTCTAGATCAAACTCTTGCCAATTTTTCCTTCTATGCCCAATCTGGACAAAATTATAGACTATTTTGACTATCTCAGGAATTATGAACTCAATGATGATCTCAAAAATTCTCCATAAAACTCTAATTTATACTTGTATACAAAATAAAAAAATTGATCCTATATATGGATATTTTTCTCTTGAATATTTAGCAATCTATATATTTAAGATAACTCTCGTACCATATTAGAATTATCTATAGGATCTAATGAATCTAATAGAAAACATAAATAAGAGATAAAACAATAATAGTAATAGTAATAAATAATAAATTTATATCCAAGATAATAATTAAAATGAATAAATAACTCAAATATGATGAATTACTCTGATAATTCAATATTAATCTGATGTATAATACATAAATAACTATAACTTAAATAGAGCAAGGCATGCATGATAAAGATCAAATAACTCACACAACACTTTTAGTTCAACTAATATCTGATTACATGAGTAGTGGAGTGCAATTCCACACTAACAAGATAGGTGTCTAACTTGTGTAAATGATCAACACAAGTTGACTACTAGTTAAGCAATCTTATCCTATCTTACCTTGAATAGTGGAGTGGAACTCCATTGTAGCAAGATAAGTGTCTAAGTTAACTACTAGCTAAGTAGGCTTATCCTATTTAGTGAAAATTATTAATAAACATAATAAACTAATTACAATAAGTAATTAGTGCACCAAAATAATAAATACGAGTAAATGAAATAAAGTAAATAAATGCACCCATAGAATGCTAGTTATATCTTGTAACCACCCCATGAAAATATTTTAAAGCTTTTCACCTCTCTTTCTAAATTTTATCTGAGAATAATATATTACCATTTTTTTATGAAAATATTTTGTTTTTATGTAATTTATTCATAATTCCTCTATTTTCCAAGGCCAACATAATATAAATAGTGCATGAACTAGAATTTGAGCTTTGGATTGAGTCAAAATTATTCATTCTAGGTATTTTAATATAATATTGATACATTGTATTATTGTATTCCTCCATTAACCAAAATTGTCTTCACACATGAGAATATTTGTCTAATCTATGTGAATTTGTTTCATTACACCAAGTCAAATACTTGTAACATCAATCAAATTAACACCATTATAGTGCTGCACCTGCTCTTTTTTAAGGGATCTTTTTACACATGCACTTGCAACATAATGCTATCTTTTGTCATGACCAACCTAAAATAAACTCTAAAAATGTTTTACCCCACACTTTTGATTCATCCTACTTAACCATTAAAACATTCAAAATTCTTAAATTGTCTTGCACAATTATTTGACCAAATGTAGTGTGTATTATACATGAGTCCTCTTGCATTCATCTTTTCATAAAATATATTGAAACAACCTTAGATAAACTATTTATAATTAGATGTTTTATCACTCATGTAAAAGGGGCACTTCCTCAAAATATTACTACTATCTTTTGTATTATCAGGTATGTTTTTGTATGTAATATGCATGAAAATTGCAACTTGATTTTAATTAGAGTACTACGATTGAACCTCATTTTGTGGTTGTAGTGTGTAGTTTTTTAAAAATTTCAAAATTTAAATGATGGCTCAAGTGGGAACTTATCATTTAAAAACTTGAGTCAATCATATAACCATTTTGATTGGTGTGTGTGTCTTGCATATTGGTGGATATTATTCTTATTGAGTTCAAACATGATATCAAATATAGGTACTTGGGTCATAACCAACTCACATCTTGATGACTATTTCCATATTTTAATGCATAATTTAGAAGTTTGTACTTATTAGAATCAACTAGTTGAATTTAAAATTCATGTGAATTTTCTTCATGTATACAACCGGTCAAATATGACCAACCACCACAAGTATTATATATTCCACCTAAATATTATTTGGAAAAAAAAATTTCATTAGTTCTTTGACACAAAATATTTGGGATGAACTCTTGACATTTTAGGTGGATAATCCACCGTACATTTATACACAATCTCATTATTATGTAAAGTACAATGTTAATGAAAAAAATATTAAAAACAATATAAAATTCAGCATGGATCCTACAACATCAGTTGGTGCATGTTTAGTTGATTTTACTATCAAAAGTTTTACAAATCTGAAATGACCTTTGGCTAATTATCAATTTCACATTAAATGTTTTGACAAACTTTTTATAGAATTCTATTTGATTCATGTCCAAGACATTTTTTGCATGTGGCTCATAATTGTTTGAACCTTTTATTTTCTTAATATATATTATATTAGATGAGACCCTTATGTTGTCATGCCAAATTTTTTCAATCAAATGTCTTATTCCTTTAGCTAATACCTTATCTTTTAATGGGAATATACCACTAAATTCCCAATAATTTATGAGTAAATGGTCTTCAAATCTTGTTATTTTTATGTATTTAATTAGAATATTCCTATTCAAGTTCAAGGAATTACTTTTTTCATTAATAAATCAGTCTCTATATGTTTCCTTACTCATTGTAGACTCCATAACTACCATTATTATCATGTTAATATTCTTTTAATCAAGTTTTATGACCTATCATTAGTAGAAAAATAGTAATAAATGACTAAAAAAAGTACTAAAAATTGCATATAAATGACTAAGTTTGGTCACGTGACCATTAGTAGTTTATTTCTAGTCATTTATAACGTGACCAAATTTATGACTAAACCATTTTTAGTCATTTATTGGTTGTTTGAATTGATCAATTTGGTGGTATATTTAGTCATTAATTGTTGTTAACTGGTCATTTATTTAATAATGGTAGTCATTTATTTAGTCATTACAATCATTAATTATCGTCAATTGATTATATATTTAGTTATTTTTATTCACTGATTTTCATCCATTGGTAGTATATTTAGTCATTTGTATTAACTAATTTCCATCCATTGGTAGTATATTTAGTCATTTTAATCATTATTTTGACATCAACTAGTCATATATTTAGTCATATTTGATCACTAATTTCTATCAATTGGTAGTATATTTAGTCAATTTAATTATTAATTGACATCACTTAGTAGTATATTTAGTCATTTTTATTGACTGATTTCCATTAATTGATAGTAAATTTAGTCATTTTAATTTTTAATTTCCGTCATTTGGTAGTTTATTTAAAATTTTTTCATTGATTTCTGTCAACTAGTAGTATATTGATACATTGTTTATTAATTGCATTTTCATTATATTTATTACTAGTTTAGTAGTAAATTTTCATTTATATGATATGAATAATATATTAAATACCATAAATTGTATAAATTAGAAATAAATATATTATTGAACTTGAATTAAAACATAAAAGCAAATAAAAATATTACATATATGAACAAGATACAACATGCTAGAAGTTAAATGATTGATTCAACATCATGATAAAAAAAGGTAATATACAATAAAAAATATATATAATCAAAAATATCAAAGTCTAAGAGTTTCCAACTCTTGCAAATACACCATGATAAATATCCCTGAACAACACATTCAAACTACTACATAAAGTAGTGGGCCAAGTTGCCTAACAGTGAGTACATGATACATATCAATTATGTCATTTTTTGCAAATATTTTAATGGCCACATAATTTATGAAGGTTCCTTCTTTCTCTTTCAAATGGATAGCTCCATCTATTTTGTCTTCATAAATAAGGGGTATATGTGACCTTTAAAATATTTACATTTGCATCTCATGTTCCTTTGAATTTGAATTCATGTATAATAGATAGTGAGTGAATCTACTCAATGCCCATAGCAGCACCATCAAATAGATTCAACACCCCAGATTTATCTCTTTCTTAGAGTTTATCAATACATTTTTATGAAAACTAAAACAATACACATTATATTGAGATATAAAATATTCAATAACACAAAGATATATATTCGATAAATATTTATAAAAAACTAGAAAATGATGATAGGAAACCTAAAACCATGCACCTGACATATTAAACAAAAATTAACTTCCAACCATTTGATACATAATGGATGTTAGATACAAAAGGTGTCAATATGTTAGCAGTCATGTGCCATGAATATGTGGATGATACAAGGACAGTAAATGCCATTACTCTAGTTTCTATGGGCTATTCTATAGTTTTTATGGTCACCTTCCTCACCATTAGACATAAATTTATAGTGGATACAAGCTCAACCTATAGTTGTTATAGGTACATCCTAACCCCTATATACACCTCTCTAGTAGCTGCAGGTTAATTCCTCACAAATGATGAGCTATGGATTTAGCTATGGGCTATTGATAAATTCATGAAAGACACCAGATAAGCTAGAGGAGGGAAGTAAGATTATATTAGAAACTTCAAACATTTCTAAGGAATGACCATACCCCTAAATAATAAAGTAAGCTATATAACAAAGACATACACTTCCAATATCCATTTGGAGTGTTACAAACCAGAATTTATGACTAAAAAGATACAAAAGAACCATTCTTAGCTTCTAGTCACTTCATGGAAAATAATTTCACTCTACCAATAAGAGAGATCTAGGATCTTTTCTAGAGCACAAGTCTCAAGTTTAATAAACTAGCTAATTACCAAATTAAAATTTCTCTAAAAAACGAATCCATCAACAAACATCCTCATTTATTAGGAGTAAGACAAAAGAGAAACATGCCATTAATAGGCTCATATAGAAGAGATCAAGAGAAAAAAATATCATCACCCACCCTCATCCATGATTATAAAAGATCTGACTTGGATAATAAATAAAGATCTATAGCAACCACCTTGTGGAATGATGGCAATAGTCTCTCATACAACTACATGACCACTACTCTAGAGCTTTGTAGGTCATCATGTTTGCACGTAGGTTGTTGAGGACATAATTAAAGGACATGACACTATGATCACATAATTAGCTAAGGGTAACAATACAACAAAATCATGACTACCAATGTAATAATTTCATGAGGAAACAACAAGTTAAGATTTCATTCGAGAAAATACTCACATGTAAATTTTCTATGCTACAACCCTAAGAATAAATAATTAAAAAGGTAAGATGTATCTTTTAGTCATAAAAAAGCACTTTATTTTTTTAATATAGAATGCATTATATTAAGAATCATATTTAATCATTAAAACATCATTCATTGAGTCTTGTCATGAGCTATGACAACTCACCACTCAAACCTTATTATGACACCATCTTATATTTTTGCATCTTGCATGTACCATGTCACTTGGGGATAAGTGACACTTCACATGGGGGGAAGAATGATATAGGTAATTAATTACATCATAATCTACACATTTAGATTGAAATCTTATGATTATGCCATAACTACACACATATTTGATTGGGGAAAATAATCAATTTTATTGTTTTCCACATTGAAATCAAAGCTCATTCACAAAAAGACCTAAGCAAGACATTACTATAACTTGTAACCAAAATTGCCATTATTTAAGAAATTTGCTTTGTTATAGATAACAATTTGAAGGTAAAATTGGGTGTTTTAAAGAGATATCTACTTAAAAAAATGATAGGAAGATAAACTATCCAGAATAGGAGGTTTAGTAGTGAGAAGGGAACCCTCAAACCACAGTGAATTACAAGGAGACCCAAACAGTTATGCCATCTTCAGTAGGGTTAGATGGGCTACCTATTTTGAGAAACTACAAAAAAAATTAGAACCTCTCACTAGATAATTTATAGGGTATTTTACAAGAGAAAAGGTGATAGTATTTTGCATCACATTTCCAATTAAAAAACAAATGGTAAACCAAGTTACTGGGTTGCCAATAACTACAGAAAACTGGAAAGAGAAACCTAATGGCCAACTAGTTAGACAATAGTTTTGTCAAGATAATGGAAGGCTAGTGATTAAAAAAGGAGGTGTGGAGAGACTAATTCTACCCCTAAATTAGAGAGAAGTGGCCTCGTATATCATCAAATATATAACATATGAAGGTAGGTACTCCTTAATCTATACTCTTCAATTCAAATTTTTGAATCATTTAAGGCATGGTATGACTATTAATGTCCCAAACCGCTTATGGAATATCCTAAATAAAATATCTAAATAATACTAAATTGGGGGTAGAGAAATCCTTGTCTCATCATTTTATGATTTGGTTGTTGGTTAAATAAGGAATAAGAGACACTAGACCTAACCTTAACTGTGAATAGTTTCTAACCTTAAGGACTAATAAACCTCAACAAGAGGAGGCAAAAAATGAGGGGGAATCTCCCAAGGGATAGGTCCAAAAAATAGCATAAAAGGATACTATATGCACTAGTGAAACTAGTCATCCTGTAGCTACTATAGTCTCACCTATAATTACTATAAGTAAGAGAAGATGAAGAAAATTAGTGCTACTTCCTGAGGATATAAAGGAGAAAATTCCACCAAAACAAACTAGGTAGGATATTTTTTCTCCTACTATTGCAAATATTATATCACAAGAAGTAGATTCTTCCACCATGGCTCCTTCAAAAGGAGAAGAAGCTCTTCCATCACTAGTTACATAGGAAGAAGGGGATGCTACAAAACTTGATCCTCAAAAAGAAATTCTTTCATCACCATCTACATAGGATAAGTAGGTTTCAATAGCTCTCTTTCCTAAAAAGAAAAATAATCCTGAAAGGAAGAATCCCTCTGCATCAAAGATAAGGATACCTCCTCTTAGGATATCTCAGAGAATTAAAAGACAAAGGTCAAACCTAACATCCTCACCTATAGACATCAGTGAGGATGAAGAGAAGAAGAAGGAGCTTAGAATTCATAAGACTTTTGATGGGTTTGAGATAATAGAATGGTCTACTAAAGAAGAGTCTACAAAGGAAGAGGAAATACAGTCACTTGAGCAACCTAGATTGGGAGAAAAAGACATGAAACTAATAAAATAAATAGGGTATACATATTAAAAAATAATAATGTCATATCATCCTATAAAAGAGGAAGAATTGCTTGAAGAAAGGGAGTAACATGAAAAATTAAAAGAAAGCCTAGAAAGGGCTGAGACTATGATCACTTATTTGAAAGAGAATATCACTAACATGCCTAAGACCATTGAGATGTTAATGGAATGTAGATCACCCTCTAGGGTATATGTTGTATACTTAGAAGAAAGGTGGTTCAAATTCAAATATGATAGGATGTAGAGTGATCAGTCCTACATGGTATGTGATTCTAAGTCTTTCTTTGAGGTTTATAGACATGTTGACCCTAATATTCAAGCACAATTAAGTGAGTTTTACATGTATTAGTATGTTGTGTCATATAACACAAAAAAAAACCCAATATATACCTAGAGAATGTCCAATTGAATGCCTTTACCTCATACATCCTTAATGAAATAAGAAGAAAAAATAGGCTAAGGACTATCAAGAGAAAGAAAACGAGGCTACCCTAATGATTAGGGGTGAATCTGTTAATTCAAAAACTATAATAGAGGAATGGATTGATTTTATGAATGCAGATACTCCATGAGCATGGGTCACAAACAAGTAGAGGTGCAAAACCACTACTTGAGCCTCATGGAGGGAGATGATCTTTTATTTTATTTCTCATTTGTATAAATGGGCAAAGCTTTCAAATACCCTAAATGAAAAGAACCTTATTCCTTTTAGAACCTCAAAGAGGCAATACAGAGAGTATATATGTACATTGAGCTTGTCAAGAAAATAATGATAAGTTGGTTGGGGTTGATGTTTCATCCACCCATGTTTTGGTTCCTAATTCTTGATTGGGAAGGGAATGTGTTAGCTGATAGAGGGGTAAAAAAAAGGTGAAAAATAATAGATGATGCTAAATGTTTTTATATCTTCAAAGAAATGGGTTGTACTAAGCCCTTAGATTTTAGGAAATATTTTGGATTCAAAATAAAAAGAAGGCTTGCTCGAGGACAAGTAAGACGTTAAGTAGGGGGTGTGATGAGGCCACTAATTGCTCTATTTATAGCCTCACCCATACCTAGTTGTATATCATTTTCCTATATGAATCCCTAAAAATATCCATGACTCATGTAAATGAATGAATTAATGAATGATTATATATGTGCATTAATATATACATATTATGTTATAGATTAATGATTCTTTTTCTTTGATTAGATTATACTTATGTAACCTTATTTAAAAGATGTTTCAAGGGTAGAATAAGACTAAAAAAATCTTACTTGTTCATAGAACTTATAAATACGCCCAAATCACAAGGGTCTTCTAGTCCGTAGTAGCTGCCACCCTATAGGTTCCACCTATAGGTTGTCCATAGAAACTGCCAAGCTACAGGCTTTCAACCTACAAGTTACCCATAACAGCTACAAGTTTTCACCTACATGTTGCCCATAACAACTACATAATTTTACCTATAGGAGCCTATAGCCACTACAAAAAACCAACTATTATTGTGATAATAAGTAATTGGTTTTTAAGGACACATCGAACTATCCTGAAAACAAATTTAATGATTGAAGAGGATCCTCCATAGCAGCTGTACATATCCCTCACATGCATAGAAAGTTGGATGTGCTACCAAAATATAGATAAGATAAGGATAATGGAAAGGAAAAAAAGAAGTAAAATATCAAAATATAATATATTGTCCTTTATCCAGTTGAGGCTAAAAGCAAGTAACTTTAAGTTATTAACCACCTGAAGGTTGACTAGGTTAGTTGTAAAGTATTTGTACCTTTCCTAGTTTAGTGTCTACTTATAGAATTGAGAGATTTTAGTTATTATACACTTGCTACAAAGGGTTTGTGTGAACTTACCTAGTGAAATAATAGTTTGAGAATTTTTCTCTTTAAACTCCCTTGCATTTAGTATGTTGATCTATGTGAATGATTACACAAATGGCATCAAATCCCAAGTATATTTCCTACTGAGATTGGTCACCTCAATATTAATGTCAATTATTGAAAAATATTTCATAATCTATACACATTTTGAGTTTTAATACATGCTTTTAATATTGGGAAATCAAACCGTTCATGTTTAGAGGTGTAATTATTGCCACTGATGATTTAAATGCTTTGACAACTTGTACTACAATACTGATCTATCATATCAAGATCATTATGAGGTAGCGATATGGTAGATTTATAATTTTAATCTCCCCACTATACAACACACCTTCACTTTACTTGATGTGGGACAGTGGGTTAGACAGTCTCATACTACCACCTTGTGCACACCCCTTTGGACTCCCATGAGATGGTGGGTTAATTCTAAAGGTTGAGTGATTTTTCACCACCATGTCATAATGTCACTATTTATCCCTTGTGGAGCTATGGTATTGGATTTTTTTAATGTAACTTAGGTGGGAATATAGGGGTATATTATGAATGTAGTATTTTAGATATAATTTTATTGAAAGGATTGAACAATTTTCTAATTTTATAGTCTCTTAATTTTAGTTTTCAGTGTCATTTAAATCTAAGAGATCAATTATTTATTTGTAATGGGGAGGCTTATTTAGGTAGAGAGAGTTTTAGCATAGGAATCAAGGCTTTAGTCATTGGGATCAAGGCTAGTTATGATAATGAAACTAGGATTATTTTGGAGGTTATAACATAGGGGTTATCATTTTCAAAATTTTGCCTAAGTATAAAACCCTTGTACCTTGAGAATTTTGGTCTTATAATTCATCATTGACCTCTTATTCCAGTTCTAATCTTTTAAATTTATCACACTACAAGTTGATGAAGAGATTTAAGTCAGGGGGTTAATTAACCAACACCTTTACCATTGATGTCAAAGGGAGAGAATTGAAACATTAAAACACAGCATAATCCATAACAACATGATAGTACTAAAGTTAGGGGGAGCGTAACAATAAGGAGAATAATCACATGGAATTCTACTTGTCTTTTCACACAAATTATTTAATATTATAGGTCAAATATTTTTTTCACCTAATGTTAAGATATCTATATGTATTATTAAATCAAAAATGTTCATTGTTGTTTCCTTCACACAAGCATATTCAATGCATGTCGAGGCTAGAAATTGTATTAGAAACTAAAGCTATCCAAATATCAGAGAAATGACTATAATTTATTGCCAAGATTTTAAAGATTTATTTACTTTCATAGGTATATTTTTGCATTATTTGATACCTTTAGACCTTTCTTACTTCTTTTCATATCTAGTAGTTCTAGAGAAGTTAGAAAAGTCTAGCATCTAGAAAACATATAAGACATACAAGAAATTATATTCTAAATAGATAAAATTAATTTAAACCAAGGTAATAAAACTAAGAAGAATGATTGAACCTAACTTTAAATGCACTTCAAATCAATATTGAACATCTTAGGTTTTATATACAATGTACCAATAGAATAATGATGATTACATTTAAAAATGTATCAGTAAAACAATAGTGAATAAACAAACCTATAATTAGATATTTATTACATTTAATAATAAATTATACCATACATGTAACCAAAGTTTAGGTGACAAGATAACAAGTTAAGGTAATAGGCTAGTTAAGATGACAAAACATCATCATGATTATCTACATTGCCAGTAAGATCAGATTCTTGATCACTTGTATTAGCATCTAATTGATTTTATTCCTCATCCTCATCTATGACATGAATTACATTATCTCTCCCAATATATTCATTGATAATCAAAATCTCTTCTTCAATCACTCCATCATCATGTGTATCCACTTCTTTGAATGTTTCTTGTAAATTAACATATTGTCCATCAGGCAATATATCAACAACTTTCATGAATTTTCATTTTGAACGAGACTCTATTTGAATGACATGTGACTGTCTTAGGCTTATTACATCATCAATTAGAAATTACTAGTTAATTTGAATATGGGAAACATATGGTTCATCCATCTCTAATAAAAATTGTCAAGTATTTATGCATACAACTCCATACTCATCAAATTGTACTATGGATGGTCAGATCCACTTACATTTTAATAATATAGGACTATTTTCATGAAAATACAATTGAATCCAACATAAAATTTACTCTCAGTTTCATGAAGAAATTCAACACTAATAATGCAATCACAATTTGTCTGTTCTTTGTCTTTTTCTTCCACTCTTAAATGACTACCATAGGCCCACATTCCAAAAATTTATAACTCATAAATGCAGAGATTGTGAAAGCTCAATTTCCACTATTTTTATATCTTGAACTTATTCTTTTACATCACTAATTACATTATAAATCTATTCTTCAAATTTTGGAAAAGAATCACCTTTAATTAAATCATGACATCTGCACTTTTGAGATTAATATTGCATCCAAGTTTGATTCAATTATTTATATTTTCTACATAGAATATTATCATACAAATAGTAAGATTAATAATATAAATGTGTAAATGCAATTGAGTAAATAAATTATTGTGTAACCTTTTTTACTTCTACCACTTATTGAACAAAGATGTGTTTTAAAGAATATAGGCATGCATTGTACCTATTTCTTAATGTGATATCTTGAAGTGACATAAATTTCCTTCTAATACTTCACCTACAACTCTCTCATCTTTATCATCATCCCATACACATTGATTAACTTTTTTAAAATCCTTCATATATTCTGTACAAAATCCCATGGCCTCTTGCATTGAATATCCCTCAGACATGATGCTTTCTGGTTTTGTCCTAATATGAACATTTTTTTTCAAAACCTTCATAAATCCTTCTTTAGGATACATCCATCTCATTTTTATTTCACCATAATGCTCTAGTTCATATTCTAGATGTCTCAAAAGATGCATATAAATGTTAAAGATTGTTGGTGGAAATTCATGTTCTAATAGAAAAAGGACTTCAATAACCTCCTCCCTCAAACTATCAAAGTTCAAAGGATATAATACATGTAAAATCGTTCTCTTTAATATTAGGCTCAAGCTTATAATTTCCAATATTGGCCCCTTTGCCAAACTTGATATATTTACCATAATAGGTAAAATATTTTTGATTATGACATGATAGTCATGGGTCTTGAGGCCTCTTAAGATAGTAATGTAAATTTGGCTTATAATACTATTACTTACATATCCAATGGGAAAGCGAGTCTGAGACATCAATTGTAATAATTTTGCATGTTGTTCCTTTGTCTAGACATAAGGAGCACTAGGTTTTCTATATTTTTCAACCCAAAGATTTTTATAAATCTTTAGTTGTGGAAAGTATTCACATGATTAAATAGTATCAAAATCACAAAAAATTGTTTCTATAATAGCATAGGCTATATATGCTTGATGACTATAACCTTAAAGTATGGAAACATATAGAATATTCACAACCATTTTAAACCACTTTCATTACATGGATCATATCTAATACTATAAATACCATCATTTTCAATTATATATGACATTATTTTTTGTCCATTCTCAATAATGTAATCACCCATTACTAGCAATGGTGCTTCACAATTCTCTTCTTGACCATTAAAATGTGTTTTCTGTCGATGATATGGATGATCCATTTTAATGTAAGCATGATGTCCACAATAAATAAAATTAAGAAAAATTCATGAGTACCTTACAAAATACTTAAAGTTACAAGTAGGACATCCATGGTATCCATGAACAATGAGACTAGACAATGTGCCATATGCAGGAAGATCATGAATTGTAAATAATAAAGAAGCTCTTAAAGTGAATTTTATTGAATGACCATCCCTTAAAGATTGAATTGCCTCATGTCCTTTCCAAAATTACATTATCTCATCATATAATAGCTCTATATAAGCTTCAATTATATCCAAAGTCACACTTTTATTTCTTGGTATAATCAATTATAACATTAAGAAAAATGGTTTAGTTGCTAACCATGGAGGGAAGTTATAATTTATTAAAAACACTAGCCAAGTTGACCATTTATTAATTTGATATGATAATGTGTTCACACCATATAGAGCCAAACCCAACCTTATATTACAAAGATCTTTAGAAAAATTAGCCCATCTATTATCAAATTCCATACACATCTTAGAATCAGGCACATGTCATTATTTTCCATCAGTGCTCTTATTCTGGGCATGCCATTGCATAAGTTCAACAATGTCTCTACACCTATACATTTAGAGTAATAATGGGATGATAAAAAAGTGGTGAAGAACCTTCATAGGAACCATAACTGATTTCAACCCTTGTCTATACCTCTTTTCATGACATTTCAAACATTCACTCTCACTTGCAAGATTATTGTGAAATAATACAGAACCATTCACACATATGTGGATGTTTTCATACCATAATCCTAGATTAGTGATTTTATTTTACATTGAATTCATTTTTTTGGTAATGTGGAGTCAAGTGGTAACAAAAACCTTAATAATGCCAATAACTGATCTACACTCTCATTTGTCCAACCAAACACCACTTGAAAGTTAAGAATTTGAAGGATTGTTGTCAAAAATTTTAACTTGTAATTAGTATACACAGGATTTAAAGCATCCTCCATCAACTAGACCCAATCATTATTTAGACCCTCATTCGACATTTTATCAACTTCAAACCCTTTATCTAATATTTTTGCCTCTTCACCTATGTTTGGTGCCACTTCATCTAAGTTTGTTTCCTCTTCATCTCTCACACTCTATAATTGTATCATATATTAATACTAATTGTAACCCCAGTGACTTATACCATTATGCCCATATCTTATCATATGTTGATAAATCACATTTCATTTTTTCACCTTTCCACCAAGATAGTCATTACATGGGCATGGATATTTGTCTATGTCCCTCTCATTGGCTACTCTCTCATCATATGTATGGCATTGATCCATAGTCAACCTTTGAAATTGATCCATGCATTCCATTATTAATTTAGTTTCCTATTTCAAAAAAAAATAAAAATAGAAATCTAAAAAAATCAACTTACTCAAGATCTAGTACATGTAAACTCATTCTCTTCAGCACTCTTCATCACTTACCCATAATTTAGAGCACTTCATAGAATTAAGATATAGAGCACTCTATAGAATTAGAATTAGAACTCTATAGGATACAAACCACTCTATAACAATTAAAATTCAAGAAATATAGATGGGCATCACTCTATAAAATTAGATGTTCTTTTCATGACTCAAAATAAATAAATGTTATTTTTATCCATGTTTTATTAAGGGCCTTCCTTGTCTAGATGATAATTAAAAAAATGTTTTAGGAATGGAAAAAAAATTATGCTTTTATATTGATGAACCACAAACATCTAAACATATGGCAATCTTTTCAATGTTAATGAATACACAAACACTAACAAACGGGCTAATGAATTCTTTGTTGTAACTTTGAGAATTACCTACTAGCATAAACTATTAACATGTTGAGATAAGATGACTTGTTCTAAAAATTGATATACTCCCATTTGTGTACATATATTATCAATTAAAATATCTTTGTGACCATATTGATTTGATGAATTAGCATAACGTTTGACTATGCCATATGAGACCATCTTCTAGGATTCTATGAAATTAATAGATTAGGCTTGCACACAATGTTACCCAAGCATTGAGGTCTAGGATAGGGAAATGAGCCCATGGTTTAATGGAAAAGTGATCAAAAGAATGGATCTTTGGATGCATGTTAAAAATTTAATTTCCATATGCTCCAAAATGCATATAGGAAACTAATGAAATAATAGTCTACTAAAATTAGAATTGCCTATATGGTTCTAGTACTCAGTTGCTTACGTAACTACTATAAGTTAAAATAACTAATAACAAAATAATTATGATATACAATCACTACCAATGAAATGAATACTTAGTTAAAAGGAGCCTCAGGGATTAGGTTGGTGAATTGGTTACAAAATTAAAAATTAATACCATACCCATGCATGATAACATGGAACATAATTAGATAACTTCAAGATATGGTCACTACATTGTATTTATTATATACTGAATAAAATCATCTAATTCTTTCACAATCTCAAGAAATCCAAATTGTTACATGGTAGTCAATGTCTTATGACAAGATACACTCTCATTTATGTAACTCATCTCTTATAAGACACTGATTTTATTCTCCTAGCCAGATATAGTTATCAATAAAAAATCTATAGATTTTGTGTTTAATGTAATGAGGGTTTTGAATTACCTTTGAATTTGCTATAGAGGACATCCCCAAATTTGACTTCATTGTAGAGGGCCTTGTTGACTTCAAATTTTTTGTAACAAACTCTGAATTCCTTGCCTACCTTTTTAGAAGTCTCCATGTCCTCTCCAAACAAGCTTTATCACCCATGCAAGTAGATGATATACTTATATGCTAAAATCCAAAATGCTTCATGCCATTAAATTGGAACACAAACTCTCTCTAGTCAGCTTTTCCTCCATTAAGAATTAATAAACCCTCCTTCTATTTGTAGAGGTTCATTGAAAAAATAATACCAGTTGTACTCCCCACTCCCCCACTGAATTACCTCTACCAAAATGTGCACTCTACTATAGTCCCCACACCTACCAATAATTTTCCAAGTCACTATTAAACCTATGCATGCAATACAACCCACTCCCACCAGTAATTTCCTAATTTGAAATATTTTTTTAATTACCCACTTTAATATCATATTATCTAATTTTTATTCATGTGATTAACTATTTAGTTGCATTTTTTACCTGATGATACAATTAATCATTTATAGCTATGTTGCAAAAAATTATTAGAATTTAGTCTTTTTGAGTTGTAATGACTAAATGTTTTAGTCACGTAGTCATTTATTTGCCAAATTCTACTAGTGTATTGCATTAAATGCATTACTTAGATTCTTTACTATTGAATTATGTATTCCCTCGAAATTTATAGTTATTAACCTTAAATTATGTATCAAATGACACCTTTTATACATTTTCATCAATTCAAAAAAAAGTTGTCATCATTTTGTACATGTTTTCTTCTCACATGCATATACCCATAGAAGTTTACATGATGTTTAACTATACTTTTTGATATTTTGTCTTGCATTATCTATAATATCCTATCATATATTTCAATCAAAGACCTTGGCATTTTAAAAATTATCCTTAGAGGTGTGGTTGTAGGATCTACATTATTTATTAAATTTAATGGTGTTAGTACTTCTACCATAGAAATGATATTCACGTATTTGCTAATATTAGACTTTGCAGGAAAAGCAAAATCCTCTTCATTAGGAGATATATCAACTGAGGCCATTACATGATGTTCATTATCATCATGCTAAAAAAATTCATTATGGATGGATTTTTCATTATATATTTTTTTCTCCATGTGTTTCATCAATCAATTCAAATTTGTTAGTTACATGTTCTACATATGGATTTTCATCATTCAACAAGGATTGATTAACTCTTATCTCATTTGAATATGTATCTAATTTAAATTTCATGGAATTGAGTATGTTATTTTCAATTAAAATATTTAACGGTGTGGAAGAATTTCCTTAACCTTATCCAAAAACTCTTATGGATGCCTTCCTATCTGCCTATCTTTTTTTTCTTTTTCTCTTTTGACTTTAATTTATTCATTTTTTAGCTCCTTAATCATTATTTTATGGTGAATACCCAACCCCTTCATCTATATTTATGATTTTAAGTCCATGTGTAATAAAAATATAAAAAAAATTGATAATTTTATACTAATTGAGATAAATTAAATGAAGAATTTTTAGACTCTCATCTATGGAAACTAATTCAAAGTTTGTAAAATATGAAATGCTAAAGTAAAATTCATGAACGTGATAGTTCATATAAATTTTTTGAGGGACTAAAAAGGAAGTTAACCCATTTAATTAGCACACACACCATTGAAAGTATTAGGAAACAACAAATATATTCATTAAATGAGGTTTTTCCTTTCTGAAATGGGTGAATGCCATTTACAGAAGTGTGTACAGCCTTTACAAAATGGAGTACACCCTTTATAAAAAAATTTACACACTCTATAAAGGGTGCACACCATTTACATAAGGAAACTAATTTTAACTTTGAGAATTTCCTTCCAAATTTTCATTATTTTTAGGCTTGGGGGATCCAAACCTAGTTTAAACCCCTCTAATATATTAGCCAATTTTTTTGGGTACATTTCAAATTACCTTTGGCTAATTATCAATTGCGCATTAAATGTTTTGACAATTTTTTTATAGAATTCTATTTGAGTCATGTCCAAGAAATGTTTTTCATGTGGCTCGTAGTTTTTTTAACATTTTATTCTCTTAACATATTTTATATTAGATGAGAGCCTTGTATTGTCACACCAAATATTTTCAATGAAATGTTTTGTTACTTCAGTTAATACCTTATCTTTTCATGGGAGTTTACCACTAAATGCACAATAATTTGTGAGTAAATGGTCATTAATTTTTTATTTTTTTTTAATGTATTTAATTATAATATTCATATTTAAATTTAGGTAATTACTTGTTTGATTAATAAATCAGCCTCTATATATTTCCTTCTCACTATAGACTCCATATCTACTAGTCTTGTCATGTTACTATCTTTTTTTTTCAAGTTTTATTACTTATTTCATTAAATGCATTACTTAGATTCTTTAGTATTCAATTATGTATTCCCTCTAGATTGGTATTTATTAACCTTAAATTGTACATCATATGACACATTTTCATCAATTCAATAAATAGTTGACATTGTTTCATACATGTTTTCTTCTCACATGCATATACTCATACAAGTTGACATGATGCTTAACTATACTTTTTGATATTTTACCTTGCATTATTTATAGTATCTTATCATCTATTTAAATCAAATAACTTGAATCTCATCAAATTTTCCTTGGACATGTGGGTGTAGGATCTACATTATTTATTGAATCTAATGGTGTTAGCACTTCTACCATCAAAATGATATTCAAGTATTTGTTAATATTAGACTTTGCAGGCAAAGAAAATTCTCCTTCATTAGGAGATAGATCAATTAAGGCCATTACATGATGTTCATTATAATCATGCTAAAAAATTTAATTGCGGATGGATTTTTCATTGTATTTTATTTCTCCATGTGTTTCATCACTCAATACAAATTCAATAGTTACATGTTCTACATATGTATTTTCATCATTCAACAAGGATTGATTAACTCTTATTTCATTTAAATATGTATTTGATTTAAATTCCATGGAATTAAACATGTTATTTTCAATTTAAATATTTATTGGTGTGGAATAAGTACCTTAACCTTATCTAAAATATCTTATGGATGATTTCCTATCTACTTGCTTTTTTTTCTTTTTTGTTTTGACTTTAATTTATTCATTTTTTTATCTCCTCAATCATTATTTTATGGTGAATACCTAACCCCTTGATATATATTTATTACTTTAAGTCCAATTATAATTAAAAAAATTGATAAGTTTATACTAATTGAGATAAATTAAATGAATATTTTTTAGACTCTTAACTATAGAAACTAGTTCAAAGTTTGTAAAATATGAATTGCTAGAGTAAAATTCATGAACATTATAGCTTGTATAGAATTTTTGAGGGAATAAAAAGGAAGTGAAATAATTTTAGTACCACACAAAGCATTGAATGTACCAAGAAGTAATAAATTTATTCATTAAATGAGGTTTTTCCATTCTAAAAAGGGTGCATTCTATTTACAGAAGGGTGTATACCCTTTATGAAATGGAATAAACCATTTATAGAAGTTTTAACAAACTTTATAAATAGTTCCCACAATTTACATAAGGATGTAAACCCTATTTAATTATATTAGTTTTACCTTTGAGAATTTCCCTCCATATTTTTATTATTTTTAGGTTTGGGGGATACAAACCTAGTTTAAAACCCTCTCATTTATCAACCCATTTTTTTATTATATATGGGTAAAAGGTGATGGTTTTATAGAGGTAATGAAACCATGAAGAGGGTTTTGAAATTAGTTCCCACAACCTTTACATCTGAATAAAGAGGTTTTTTTAAGATCAAGTCCCACAACTTCTACAACAAGACAAAGCAGTAACCTGAATGGAACTAGGAAAGAGTACCCATCCAACTCTTAGAAGACAAGTACAAATTAAAAAAAAAACAAAAATGAACTTAAATTAACACATTGACCCTAGAGGCTAGCCAACATATGAAACAAAATAGAAATAATTATAAAGAATTAAAATTATAGTAAAGAATCAACCAAGTTGGGTCTAACCTTAAGATCCCTTTAGTAAAGTGTTATTAGAGCCTCAAAAATAAGAAACTAAAAGTATACTTGATAAATACTTGAAGGATTCAAACTGAGATAAAATTGAGACTAGTACATCTATTCGTAGACTAAAACTTACAACATCACCTAAGCCTACATTGAATATCTATGGGGTGTCAAACTTGAAGAATGTCTTTTAAATAAAAGATCGATTTAACTTCATGGAACCTTCAACATATCCTTAAAAAAATAATTCCAAACTTTGAGCATTTCCTAATATTGAGATATTAACTTTGAGAACTAGGATTTTAATCAAGGCCCTAACCATGGGATTGACACCAACTAAATATATAATTCAATCTATATGAAGATTAGGTTTTGACAATCTAACACTAAAACTTATGACAAAAAATTTTGATAGGGAAAAATCCTTTGGCTCAACATGCTTCACCCATGAGATTCAAATTTTAAAGTGGGTCCCCCTAATAGATTACCTATCTAGCATTGTAGATCCTTCAACATACCTCTGGCAAAGTCTTCATAGTCTTAATCCAATAAGCCTTGGACTAAATTTTGGATGAACCTTTCCAAACTTTGGACCATATACTTTGATATACACCAAAGGGTCACCTCGAATAACATATTATAACATCTAGGGAAATAATCAAATTCAATCATACCAATAATGGATTTGTCATTTACTAATATTGATATAAATATCCAAAACTTGTTTTCCTTAATCACAACTCTAGATTTCAAAGTTGAATCAAGAACCCTAATTTACCCAAGGTTCTGTTTAGGGCTTTTCCCTCTTAAAAAGTGCTTTTAGAGTAAATTACTATTAAAAATATAACTCTATGGAAATTTGATGTCCTTTTTCTTTCCATTCATAATCTTAGGGTAATTTTCCACCTTCAATGAAACTCTAAAGAGCCTCAAATTGGCTAAAGAAGAGTTGTCCTTCTATATGCCACTAGAGCTAACCATGTCTACCATAATATTTATCTAACCTTAACTAGTGTGACTTTCAGTTTTAGTCATAACATAGTGTAACACCATTTGAGACAAGGTTCCCCTCAGAAAAAAGTTAGCTAGATCTTTAGTCTATTAATTAAGGAAACATATAACAACAAATATTTTCATGGAAAATAAACATTATGAGTAAAACTAGATAATCTGCATGAGTTAAGTGCTAGAGTCCCACCTAGTATTCCCTCATTCCCCTAGATCACCCCAATGTCACCTCGTAAAGACATCAAAATGTGAAATTAGTATTCCTTTTGATGAGTAACTAACTGTAGCTTTACCTATTGAGTCACAAGAGCTAGCATGATCCATTATGGGAACTTTTGGGAGCATCCTCTACCAAACAAAGAGCCACAAAAATACTAAAAAGATGAATTCAAACCTAGAATGAAGTTAAATCTATACTTTAAATAATAAGAAAATTCAAAAAGATGAAATCATGAAAGGGGTCTAACATGACTTTTACTAAATTTATGTATTTTTTGTCTTCATCGATAAAAATTACCATGCCATTTTAAAAAATGCATCAATTTCACATACCTTTCTCATTATTTTATTTTAAAAAATTATATATTTATAAAGTAAATTCCTAATTATATAATGCATCTTTTAATGTTATTATAAAAATTTTCAAGTGTCTCTAAAATTTTCTCCAAGTTCCAATAATATTATTTAAAGAAAAGACCCTTTAAGACCCCGCTTTTCTACCCCATTACACTACACCCACCCTTTAATTCCATTATTGTAGACATAAAGGAATAAAAGAGTTCGCAGAGATAAAAGGAAAATATCTTAGTTTGGATATGATAATATAATTTCAATTCACTTTTAACAAAGACTTTGGGAAGAGATAATGTCTATATGTGTTTGAAAATGAGGTATTATATGACTAGTGGAGTCATAAGGTGATTATAAATGTTTCAAATAGAAAAAAAAATAAAAATAAAAAAAATAAAAAAATAAATTAAAAAAAATCACCGAAACCTTAGCTTCAAACACTTTAAGTCAATAGGATTAACATAAAATTTTTAAACTAAAATACAATTCATCCAAAAAGCATACCAAAAAAAATGTTAATGGTGTATTATGTCTAATTAGTTGCTCCCACATAATAGTCACATCATAGAAACTCTTGCTAGTTAGGGATTCATCTTCCAAGAGAACCTCCAAATCCAATTTGTTTTGTTTCTTAATATGGTGCTATCTACCTAATCTAAATGTTGAAATGAAAACTTACAGGGGAAAGGGATAGAGAAATAAACATAAAATGGGAGGTGATGGAACCAAATAATAAATGAGTTGATTAGTTTCCAATATAAACACAAAACCACTAATAGTTTGGAAATGAAATTGAGCAGAGAGCAAAGCAACATAATGCAAGATGTGAGAGAGAAAAAAAATGGATGGATGATCACTTAAAATCATACCCACTCTATTAATTATAATGTTGTACACATATAATACACTCCATTACAATGAGAGGTTCAAAGGAAATATTGCATATCAATAATAAAATATTTTTATTTATATTATAATAATACATGGACTTAGAGGCCAATGAATCAAATATTTACTCAAATGAGATTATACAATATTAGAAAAGAAGTGAGAGAAAATAGAGGGAAGAGAAATCAATACCCAACTACCTATTTCTAAAGTATGGGATAATTAATTAAAATCTTCTTTTTTCCATGATATCGGTCCTTGCCTATATTTTCTTTTTGTAATTTCTTTTTCATTTTGTAACTCATTAAAACTACCTAATTTTCTCTAGATGCCCATGCTCTACTATTATACCTGTTGTCTAAGTTTGAATTTAGCTTACATAGATTATTTTGAATATTCAAATAATTCTCTTAACCTTTGTAAATATTTCACCATCTATACTCCAATTTAAAAAAAGAGGCTTTTAAATTTCAAATGCTCCCATATATTTTATTTATCTAGATTTTAATCTTTAGAATTTTATTTAGTTTAGTTGGGTGATAATACTAATGAAAGACAAGATTATAGCTATAGAAAATATTCAAATTAAGCTTAGTGTCCTTATTTAAATTGAGAAATAATGTAACGTAGTTCAAAAAATTATAAGCAAGTAGATTAATAGAGAGAAATAATGACCTAGATTCAAATTTATATACATTTTCCAAGTATGTTAAAGAATGCCCAAAATTGATGTTTTGAAATTTCTAAATACAAAATTTAGGTGTCTAAACATACCAAATTTGCATCTAAGTCATATACATTCCACATTTGGTATTGAGTCAGAGGATGGTAGTCTTATTTAAGAGTTATACAATGATGACAATGAAGGATTCGACAATACTAGTCCTAAAGATTGAATTGATTTTTTTGCAAAGTGTGTTGCTATTAATAATAAATGTTTTAAAAATTTTAGTTAAATATCTAAAGGGTTTATGTACATTAGATTACAAGACCCTAAAATATTTATAAATAAGTTAGGACCATTAATTATTGTGTAATGGTTGAACATTTTATAAATTATTATATTGAGTGCATGTCCTTGTTCCCACTGAACATACTTTTGGCATGGCCAATAAAATAATTGGTGGATCTAAAAACAATGTTTGAATTAAAGGTCATAGGGAATGATTAATCATAAGGTTCACTCTCACTACAAGGTGGTGACTAAAATTCTATGTTATTAGGAATTATAACCATGTGTATATTCATCTAAGAGATTTTTTTTTTGGAGTGAATAATTATTTATGTGCTTGAAGAATACATAATGAAATTTAAAACATTAGATGGAAATAATTTTTGTGTTCATATTAGTAAAGGATTCAACCCTCCTTGGAAATGTTTATTCTTATATAAAGGATATCTCATATAATCACTTGATAGATAATTGACCTACCTTACTAGTTTTCTTATGGATTTCAAATTAAAATAAGTCCCAAATGAGGTGGAGGAAAATATGTGGAATTCATTATAAAAATTAACCCCAATTGTAATAATGCTCAATAGATAATACAAAGACCTTACATGTTTCATAAATATAGGTAGATAAATGTAATACCAACCATATATTCAAACCCAAGATATGACGAGGAAAAAAAAATCCATTTTTTCAAAGCACCAAAAGAAGACCCTTGTTAACACTAAATTTATATGTGTGTGGATAGGGTTAAGGGGTATAATATCTTAAACATGATAATGAATAAAACTAATCTAAAGTAGGCCAATTAATTGAAAAGTTAGCTAAATGAATATACTAAATTAAATTTTTGAGTTATGTCAAATATAGAAAGTATATTCAAAATAGTAATTTAATTAATAAATATTATGAGTAAACAAGACTTAGTTTATCTCCAAAAGAATAATAAAATATAAGACATGTAAAGGTAGACACAATCAATAACAAGATCAGGGTCCAAAAATCAAATTTTAATTTTTTTTTTTTGGAGGCTTGGACACTTATGTCAGCTTTGGTATGCTTGCATCAAATTAGGTGTCATAATATCAACATATTTATCAATTATATAATATTCAATATATTACATAATGATCACTTATAACTTTCATGTTTTTTTTTTGCCTTTTTGTTATATTTTATCCATCACATGTGTAATATATGATTGTTTATAGATCAAAACCCTAGCTCTTCACCTTAGGTCTTTGTACCTTGACAAAAAAAGGTTAGTGGTATCAAAAATTTGAGAGAACATAAAATAACCCTATATCAATTAGCATTGCCTACATATCCACTACTTTGAATAGGGCCTCAAACATATGCACTTATCTTCTATGTTTTTTCTTGTATGTGCACAAGGGTGAAATATACTTTATGCAAGGGCATACAATAATATAGATTATAACTTGAAATACACTTCTCATGGGTTGTTATTTAAGGGATTAAAACCTATAATATTTCTACTCCTATTATTGATATGAAAAAAATAAGGAATAGGGTACTATAACTGAATTTTGTAATTGATTGAATGAGTTTGAATAAGTGCTTTCTTGGTACTTTCTATAGGTGTAATGAGTAGGCTTATATTTGTATTTATGTGACACTTTTTAAAAATATATCATGGAAGTGTTAGATGAAACAAATATTCCAACCCATAAGATTAAAAATATTTAAAAATTAGATGAATGTTTAGGTAAAAACACTAGATATGAGTTTGGACACTTGATTCAATGCAAGTGCGCCTATATGAGAGGCAAGTGTCTAACAGACTAGGAAGTTGTTGAGGGCATAAAAATAATAGTGAAGGATATATATTAGTTTTTAATATTTTTTAATTTAAATGATATTTGGGTCATCATAATGATAGTATCAAACCAAAAGATATTTAATTAGGCACATTAAGATGGAAAATGTGAGTCTTTTGGTAGCAAGAGGGGCGTAAAACTAAAGAGTAGAGCCCTATTAGGTATTTTTCAAGAGTATAATACTAAGATTATATATAAACCAAAATTTAATATCTTAATTCCACCATCTCAACCCCCCTCACCCCACTATAACCTTAATCTACTAATGAACAAGTATTAAATTACTAGTTTAAAGGAAATATATACATACCTAGGTGTGTAAAATATGCCTTACCTTTGTTTGATCCCACTTTAAGTTTTTATCTAGTGGATAAACTATAAACAAAAGTATTTTATAGTATAATTAAATGTATATAATATGAAATTATAAATAAATAAAGTATTTATAATTAAATATAGCAAGGAAGGTGCACACCAATCTATTGATGTAACCATGTTTCCCTTTGGTACTTTGTTTGGTGAATATGCTTCTTTATGAATAATTAGAGCTAGGATATTCTTAGATATTAACCTTGGATATTTTAATAGGGGGATTGGAGGGTAATTATGTCCCCAATCTAGTGCAAAGATGAGTTCTAGCATGACCAATGAGATCATTAAATCTCAATGACACAACTCAAGTGACAATACGATAAACCCAAGTTAATTGGTATAAATAACTCAAATTAGAAAAGAAAATTAGTTTTAGGGAATTTATGGTGATAAATATAAACCACACTAATAAAATTATCAAATTTATATAAACAATAAAGGATCAAAATAGTGCTTCTTGGTAAAAATGATGCTTCTTGGTAAAATGTTTTGAATGTGTATTTGAAACTTTTGATGTACTTACAAGGCATATAAATTTATAATGTGTGTCAAGTTGAATTATATTTCAAAATGTAACTTATGATTTGTAACTATGTATAATATCTTTCAAAAATATTTGAAACATTGTCCCAAATCTATAAAATTATTACCATTTGTATAGGATTCTGACCCAAGCATATATTTGAATCATGTAAACTATATCAAATTCTGTAAACTATGTTAATGTGGATTAATCTCTCTATGAAATGCCCCGACTAATATTCCCTTCATTTTTATGTGAGGGTATTTTAATTTTTCAGTCATCTTACCTTAAAAGGATAAGATAAATATATTATTTATGTATAAATCATGTAGCATATAGAAGTGGTATGTCTAAGTATATATCAATTAATCTCTCACAATGTGATCACAACAAGCCTTAATATTCATGATATATATCATGTAGAGGTATATAAATTAATATTAATATCTCAAAAAACAATTAAGCACACACATAAGAGCATTGAAAGTCAAACAAAAGGGGGTCAAAGGATATCACAAATAAGGGACATGCTAAAATGCCATACACTTGAAGGGAGGACATATTCAAATGTATACACAAAACTAAATAATAATTAATGGAACAAGGGTATAAAAGTAAGGATCATATTAAAATGTTATAAAATCAATACAATAACAATTAATAAATACTCTCAAGGGAAATAAAATGTAAATAAAAGAAGTATAAGTAACCAGCAATAAACATATCATACTAGTCTTTTTATATAGGTGTTAGATAAAAATGTCATGTAACATAGAATATCAAGTTCATGATGTAAGATGTAAACATTAGTATAATAATGTGTAAGTTTTAGTATATAAACTCAATGTGATAATGTAAAAGTGATCATAAAACAATATAACATGTGACAATCATGATCGAAGAAACATATGCCCCTAATGTAGTTTTCCATGTGAGAAGAGGAGATATCCAACATCTATATGTGAAACTACCATGGGTATAATTTATGCCTATATCACAATAAAGTATCCATGAAACATATGTGTGTATATCAAATAAATGATATGTTATCTACTAACATAGAATAAACAACATAGATGCCAAGGAGTTAGTAAACATGTGTATGCTGATTTTTATTTTATTTTTTAAATTTTTGTAATTTTATAAAGGATAAAGGTCTAAACTATGACCCCATATAATTTATGCTTATAGTAATCTCCAAAATCAGAATATGGTACACCAAACTAGTGATACTACCATGGGTATGCATGGGTGTCATATTTAGAACTATAGAATATATGGTACTCAAAAAATGTCTTATAAGACTATATGGTTATGAATAATTAATTTAACGAGTGGATCTTTTAATCCATTATTTAGTGCTTTGTGGTTTCCTTGGTGTAGTTTTAATTGGAATAGTTTTATATGCTATTAGAAACTGGTTTTTTCTTGTAGGTTTACTTGAGGATTCCATGGAATCCATTATGCATATATGGTACAATAGTATCTCAAGTATGGTTTTCTTAAGAAAAGTGATTTCTTGTTTCTTACCCTTTCACATATGATTAACCTCATTAGGTTGTATAATTAGTTGTCTAAGAATATACTTATCTTGTTCAAGTGGGTGTTCATATCAAATTATAGAAACTATGACTACCCTATTATTAGGAATGTATTTAATACACTCATGCATAGTATAAGGTACTAAAATTTTATGTATCCAAGGTCATCCAAATAGTACATCAAAGACTCACATATATGGTATAACTAAAAATGTATTATCCACACATGTTGAAACAACTTATAAAGGTAAATCATTCTCACCCAAAACATGTTGTGATGTCCCATTTAATCCTATACCATTTTGTTCAAATGGTATAAATCATCTTGTGTATTCCCAAATATGTAAGTAACATCATGACACATATGTTCTCATTAGTACCATTATCAATAATAACACTATGTATTGGTTGAGGATTAAGATATGCTCAAATAAACCATGAATTAAGATTTGAGTCATCATCTAAAATTTCATTGTCATCAAATATGATATAAGGTATATGAACCATATAAGATATTCTGTGTGTATAAGTGCCAATAAGCCCATCTAATGGGTGCCCATAATATGATGGAGGATGTGCATTATATGTCATTTACACTTATGTATTTTTCTTATAATGATTTTTTAATGGATCATTAAACATATTTTGATTTTGATGGTCAATAAGATGCGGCCTTAAATCCTTTGGATGATCATTAAAGGTAAACTATTAGTTATCAATAATATATTGGATATTATGTTTTAATTTATAACATTTGTTTGTGGGATTTTAAGGACCTTGTGTATAGTCAAAATATGTGTTAGCAACATATTCTTTTGGTAAATATTGAATCATATCAACCTATATAGGATGAGGGAGAGATAGAGATGAAACTCCACATTATTCTTACGTAACAAATATAGAGACTTAGATAATTTTATAGATTATATCTTAGGTGTATTGAATAATATGATATCATTAGGTTGTTGTGATACTACATTAACTTGTGTGGTTACTTCATTATTAGATTCTATAGGTTTTACTTTGTAGCTTGGTTTGATATGAAACTTGGTAGTAGATGTAGTTAGTGTGTTTGATAAAAAATTAAGCTTGTTCAATGAAATAAGTTTCATTTCATGATCTCAAATAATATGTAAAAGTCATCAAAATGCTTGAACTTATTTAAAATAATGAACTCATGTAATGGGGTAAGAAAACTTTTCTTAAATATGTCTTGAAGCTCTTTATCTACCATAGGATTTATCATTTTTGCCAACATTATTTTGTATCTCAAAACATATCATTAACAAGTTCATTGGTTCCTTGTTTAATCTTTGTAATTTGGGCATATGACATCTTTTCAGTGATGTTGATAAATAAATGTGTTATAAATTGATCTATATAGGTTTGAATGTTTTCATTGATCAAATAGGTAAATCAAAAAGCCATCATAAATCATAGTCATTTAGTATCCTTTGAAATAATTTGGTCAAAATTTTATCATTGAATGCATAATCAAGACATGTTGCATATAAATATTAGACATGTTGTTCAAGATTAGCCTTGCCATCATAAAATGTGAGATTGGGTGCAATAAAACTAATTGGAAAAAGGGTACAAAGATATTTTAAGTGAAAGAGGATTATGTAATACATCATGTGAATCTATAGCACAAGGAGACTTAAAATTAATTTGTTCAATATTGGTGACCTTATCTTCTAAATATTTTATAACTTGGAGAAGAGTTTTAATTATATCTTCATTGGAATTAAGATCAGATACTTGAGAATTCACCAAAGGGTATGTAAACATCATTTGTGTTGATATAGGAATTGAAATTGGTATTTAAGTTGAATCCTTCACTAACCCCATGGTAGATGTAGTAATAATAATTTGATCCTTGGGAAAAAATGGTTTGAATACATAATATATGCTCCCCAGTATATGTAGGAATAATAGTGTGCTCATGAGGAGGTTTAGTTCATTTATGCATTTTGATTTTTTTTGTTTAAATTATGGTATTAAGGATCTTGTCAATATCTTTAGAATTGTCATGGACGTGCTCTCAAAATAATGGAATAGATTTAAATTATTCTTGGTCAATTCTTGGTCAACTTGTTCATTTTCACTAAGCTCACATGTTTCATTAATCTCATGATTAGATTCATATTCGATGAGTTTTTTAGTATGTGGCTCATTTTCATTATTTTAACTCTCAATATTACCATTATTTGACATGGTAATAGCTTTAAAATTTTTAGGCCACCTAAGGGGAAGCTTAAGATGTTCAATATAAAAACCACCTAATTTAGCACTACACCTAGGTTGTACACAAATTATGCAATAAATATAAATAAAAATATCAATAAAAAACCTTAAGAGGCTGAAAACCATAGAACAAGATAAGATTTGCATAATAAGATTCATAGGTCAAGTTAACTAAAATTTTATTCCAAAAGTGATATATTTGTGGATAGGGTTAAAGGGTAGAATAGCCTAAACACAAGGATGAATAAAACTATTCTAAAGTAGGTGAATTAATTGAGAACTTAGATAAATGAATATTATAAATTGAAATGTTGAGTTATGCCAAATATATAACGTACATTCAAAACATTAATTTGATCCATAAACACTAGGAAGAGATAATATTCAACTCATTTAAAAATATGTAGGTAGATCTAAGATATGAAAATGTGGAAAATATCAAGAATAAGATCAAGGCTTTTCATTAGATTTTAGAAATATTATTTAGGGAGGCCTAGATAGTTATGTTAGCCTTGGGACAATTCTGTTGATGAAGATGTCATGATATCAATGGATATGTCTAGTATGGAAGATTCATTATATTAAAGAGAAATCACTTGGAGGCTTTTAGGTTTTATGTCACCTTTATTTTTATATATTATTTTCACATGCACTAGTTATAGATGACTGTTTATGGATAAAAAATCTTAGTTAGTCACCTTAAGTCTTTGTACATTACAAAAAATGGATTAGTGGGCTCACAATGTTGAGATGACCTCAAGGACCCCTATGTCTACGAGTGTTTCCTACATATCCTCTACTCTGAAGAGGGCCTTAGAGATATTTAGTTATCCACTAAGTGTTTACTTGTGTGTACACATGGGTGAAATATGTTATATGCAAAGGCATGCAATGATCTAGTTTGTAACTTGAAAAATACTACTCATGGGATATTCTTGGAGTGATTAATACATGTTATATGAATTATCCTATGAATGATATGAAAATATGAAGGAATAGGGTAGTATAAATTAGTATTGAAATCGATTGAATGAGCTTGAATAAGTGTTTACTTAGAATTTTCTATATGTGTAATGAGTTGGCTTAGATTTATACTTATAACAAACCTTTTAAAATATCTCACAAAAGTGTTAGATTAAAAAAATAGGTTAATCCATAGGATTCAAAATATTTTAAAATTAGATAAGGCTTTAGGTATGGACAATAGATAAGAATCTAGACACTTGCATCAATACAAGTGTCCTTATATGGGAGGCAAGTTTTCAATAAGTAAAAAAGATGCTAAAGATTTGAAATTGATAGTGAAGGATATATATCAGGTTATAAGTGTTTTGTAATATATAGGAGATTTAAGCCATTAGAATGATAGGGTTAGACCAAAAGATAAGTAATTTGACACAATGAGATGGTGAATGCAAGCCTTTTGGTAGATTGCTGGTATAAAACTAAAGGGTAGATCTCTGATAAGTATTTATCAAGTATAAAATATTTATATGATTTATAAATCAGATTTTGTTATCTAAGACCCTTGATAAAAACATAATGATCTCTCCAAAATTTCCCTTTAGGTCTTTTTTTTGTGATGCACAAAACTATATCCATGAATGAAATATAAAAAATGGTTTTGTGAAAACTGTGGTTAGATACAATAATTAATGTAGGGTGCCAATCAATGATCAGAAATATAAATAGAATTGAATCTAATGTGGAGTAAATATATCATAATGCATGTTATAGATATTTTGGATCCAAAAAGTGACTTCTATAATTAATAATTATTTTGATAAATGGTGACATGTGGTCCTTGTAAATTATAATACTAGATTATAGTAATAAATGTTAAAGAATGTCAAAAGAGCTATTAGCATTAAAATAACTAGATAGAAAAAACAATATAGCTCCACATTTCAATCATTTTTTAGGATGCAATGTATGCATAATTATAATTAAAATCCTTCATACAAACCATACCTAGTCTTTTATCCTCAATAAGTGTAATAGGGATCTTAAATTTAAAGCTTCTTATAATGTTATAGTCCAACTTTAGAAAAAATATGGAAAAAACATTTAATAAATGTTCAAGTTATGAATACAAACTTGTTTTACAAGTTTGATGATTGTACATGGCTTAAAAAAAATGTAGATCCACCACATGCCTTGAAATAATATCAAATATATAATATTATTGAAAATGGCATAAAGAATACATTACTTAAGTTGTTTTTCACATTACTATGCCCATAGACTACAATTAGAGGAACACTCTAGGAGATTTTTGAGAAGTATGAATGATAAAATATAAAGAATTAAAATTTTAATAGCAAGGAAAAGAATAAAATAAACATCAAAAAGTAATGTTATGTACCTACTAATTACTATTATTGGTATGTGGACACAATATTAGGGTTTTGGGAAACTATGTCCCATAATCTATGGAGAATGTAGAAATATTAACAATCACATCATTAGATTTGTGTCTTAGGAAACATAAATAAATTTTGATTGATGTGTATGATGATTTATTATATAATATTGGATACTCAAAAGAACCCTTGCTAAGATTAGAATAGGGCTACCAAAATTGTAGAGTATAATTGATGGACAAGTGTAAATTACACTATTTTGTCTTTTCCATATATTTTTGTATGTATTTGGCCTTTGTAAGCATAGCAATACACTTTAAAATGCAAAGAGTCCTTCATTTTGGGAATAGAAAAATGATGTAATATGAATATACAACACTATATAACTCTATATATAACACTAAATTTTATTTGGATATGGTTCTAAAGTGATAGATATTAATATATTGTTTTGAAATGGTTTTCCTATGTATCTTTTATCATTGTTCTGTGTGTAATGAATAACCTATTTCCTTTAATCTATTAATAATATGAGTTTATAAAGACTATTCAAATTCTAATAAGTATGTTTTTATTTACATAAACTATTTGTTTTTTCCATTAATGAATATATTCAGTCTAAACTACCATTTGTTGTTTACTTTTATTACTTTATGCATAAGTTATCCTTGTATTAGAATGTTCTAAAGGGTTTTCCAAGAACCTATGATAATAATGGTGTACTGTGTGTGAAATTATTTATTGAAACCTATTGGAATGGATACCATGGAAAAGATATATATAAATATGGATCGATGAAAGATTTAAAAAAAATTGAAAGAGGAAGAGAGAAGAATAGGGAAGATTGGAAAAGAAATTATTCAGGAGCATATCTACATAGAAGTTTATGAAATATTTTGGTGCGAATTACATGAGATATTAAATGCATGGTTATATATGTTATAGTATTATTATTTTCAGCCAAGATGGATGGAATTCTTACCTTAGTTAAAAGAAAATCTAGAAATCTTATGAAATCTAAATATTGATTAGACCCATACAGTAGACTATTAGACCAATAATACCATTGATGTTTATATAAAAGATTTTTTTTTACAATGATATTTGGATTTCAAATATACATAGGACCTATTTTTCAAAGTAATTCATGGAAATTTACTTCAATGACTACCTACTCTAATTAATGTGTTGGTTGTGTAAAAGGCCATGGTGTCTACTCCTACAAACATGGAGTAGTCACTTAAGGAATTATGTGGATGCATGTAATGTATGAGTGAATGATGTAAAGATGACCAGAATAACTTGAACTTGAACCTAGAATATGGATGATGAAAATATCCAAAGAATAAAATTCTAGGATTGGAAAGAGAACCATAAAAATAAAGAAGATGAAATAAAATGAATAATATATATTTAACTATGGATATGAGTAGGAATAAAGGAGAAGATGATAAAGAGAGGGAAGCTTAGAGAGAGGCTACACAAGATGATGGAAGTGGAGATGGAAGATAATATGTAGATTAGGGGCAAGAAGAGATTGATAAGGAAGAATAAATAATTGAGGATAACAAGGATATGGAGTAGAGTGGAGGAAGAGAAAAGTATGATAATAGTAGAGTAGTTAAAGGATAGGAGTAGATCATATTTAAGAGTAAAGATATTGTTTGGACCAAAGAAATAATATTCCTAGTAGGATATTATGATTAATCATAAAAGTATCATAAGTTAAAGATCACATATAAGATAAGTGGAAGAAAAATATCATTCATTTATTGAGTAAGTATCCCCTAGCCTAAGTTGTCATTAGTTATAAAAACACAGTGTATAGGAAGGGATGGGTAAAATCTAGTTTGAATCATTTATGGATAAATTTGGTATACTTAGTGGAGAGACTAATAAATCAATAGATAAAAAGAGGATATAAAAGGTTGGGTTTAATTTTGAGACTATTTTTAAAACACCTATAAATATTAGTGCTCATAAGCCTATAGTCATAGTTATTAGTGTGTAGAATCTTGAATTCATAGTTACAAGTGCACAATAAGCTATAATCATAGTTTCTAGTGCATATAAGCTAGTAGTAGTTTTTTTAGTGAAATTTTGCTTATGTTATTTGGAAGAAAGGGAAAAGAAACTTGACAAGGTCATGGTTAGTAGAACCTGATATATTGTGCATGCATTGATCTAGATGGTTGTAGATACCCCTCTTTGGCTTGGGAGGAGTGACCTGTAGATAAGAAAACACTAAATAAATGGTTTGATTAGTTATATAGTAGGGTATATTACCTAGAAAGTTATATCTAAGAAATATGATCTTCCTTAGAGGTCTTCAATCCATGTTTTTAGACAAATTAAATTTTGAAAGACAAATAGCTGGCATAAATAACAAAAGGTGTTGAAATCAAATACAAGAAGTGCTTGATAAATGAATAGATAAATTTAACTAATTATAGCAATAAATAGATAAATATTAATGCTAAATAAATCAAGTATGGTCTATAAAATAGGGTGAGGCTCTATGATCAGATAGAGGGTCAGAAATTGGGATTTGGTTTAGGTTAAGTGGGTGAAAATAAATTGTTGGTTATTTGTCACACATTAACCATTAGTGGTTAGGGTGACCATTGATGTTTAGCATGACCATCAGTGGTTGGAAAACCATTAGTGGTTATAAAAAGATCATCAGTGGTCAGGGTGACCATCAGTGGTTTGGAAACCATCAGTGGTTATGGATAGACCATTATTGATTATGGTGACTATCAAAGGTTACTATGGTTTTGGCTTAGTCTAGGAAATTAGTTTGATGAGGTTATGGAATAGAATTCTAAAAAGTGGGTTTGAGTTAGAGGTTGGTTGTAAGAGTAACAAAGAAAATAAATACTAAAAATAGATATTTGTCTTGCTAGTTGTTTTTATAAAGATGGTTGAAATATCTAATGGTGAATCTTAGATCAATTTTGGTAGAGTGATGATACTTGGCTAGTTTTCTAGTTCACTGGAAGAAGACCTATGAGAAGTATTGATATAAGAGAGCTCTGATTCTAGATGTAAATTATGATGCATTCATTGATTTATTTATTTATTCTAGATTCATTTCACCTCCTCCTCCTCTCCTTTTATAGGAAGGAAGGAGAGGTGAAATAATAGGCTAACAAGAGGTTCAACAAGTAGTTTAAATTTAGCTTTCACATAAATTAGTTTGCACATGGATTACACAAGCTAATTATAAAATAACAAGCTAGAGTTTGACTAGATTTGACTATTTAGATGGTTAAAGGTTGATTGTTGATGGTTAGACATAACCTTCAGTGGTTAGGGTGATTGTCAATGGTCAAGGGTAAGGGTTAAGTTTTCTCAAGGTGGGTTTAACTAGTCAGCTAACTTGAATCAAGGTTTGTATTCAAAAGGTTGTAGAAGAGTCCCTCGGGTGTTTTGAGGTGGTTTAGGGGTTGGTTTAACATATAGAACCATTGTGTGGTTTTTTATTGTCTACATTTTCCACCTTTTTTTATTCAAGTTGTATCAATAAGATGCAAAATAAAAATAGATTACGAGTCGAAGGTTAGGCTACCTTGAGCATGGGAGGAGGTCCTCCCCCTCAAATTGGGAACTGATGAGGTGAAACAAAATTAGGTGTAGGTTTGATATGTGGTAAAGTTGGTATCAAATTTGGTGGTAGGTTGGGCATTGAAGTGCAAACATACACACAAAGTGTAACTAATCATGATAGCCAAGATCATGTAATGACTAAGTTATCATGGTTGGTAAAAATAAGGTCAATACTAGAAGGATAAATGATAAGTGGATCACATGACTATATGTGATGGTTAGGCTACACTTATAAATTGAAGTCATGTAGAAAATATTAGTATTTTCATGGGTATACAAGGTATGCATTACTCCTGTGAAGACACAAGTTGTTTGGGTGTGTGCGAGGTAACACAAGTTCAAAATGTTCAACTTTCCAATTCATTTAGTCCAGTCAAAAATTACCAAGGTAAGGTCATTTTAAAACATATGATAGTTGGGCTAAAATGTCCAAGTGGTGAGACTGACATTGTTGGTGGTCAAGGTTAGTAGAGAAGGGAATATCCATTAAATGGATGTTATATTAGCTTTGGGTAAAAAATTGTGGTAAAAAATTTATGGTTAAGAGGGGAAAAAATCTAAAAAACTGACTATTGATGGTCATGTTTGACACTTGGGGTGAACTGTCAGTGGTCACATGTCAGCCATAAAAGGGCAAAGACAAAAATACCATCAGGGGTTATATTTCCTCATTTGAGCATATTGACCTTTGACAATTGGATTATTGGTAGTGTTGGATAAAATAGTGATAGTTAAGGGTAAGTGATTGAGTGTATGAGATTTGACGTTGACCATGATGCATATGAGACAAGGGAGAGCATGAGGTTAGGCAGTGGTTCTTATGGTTCCTCTTTGATGATGGTTAAGCAATGGCGTAGATAGTGTTATTGAACTAGTAGTTTGGTTTCACTTATACAAGTGAATGTTTATTTGAATTTGGGTGTTTGCTAATTGTGTGACCCATGGTTAGGGTTTTGACCTAGGTTTATGTTTTGATAGTTTTTATGGAGGTAGGGTTAGAAATGGATAGTGGTAGGGTTTGAGTAATGTATTGATAGTTGGAAGGTTGAAACTTTAGGGTTATGGTTGTAGTTTACATTAGGGGGTTAGGTGAAGGTAATGTGTAGGGTTTTAAGAAAGTTGAATGATGGGGTAAAGCAATAGGTATAGGTCAAATGTTAGGTTAATGTTATGAGTTGAGTAGATTAGAATAGGGGGTAGGTGTAAGTGGTAGGATTCATGGGAAAAATATATTAGTAAAATAAGTTTTTTTCAATAAAACCTTGTAGGCATGGGAAAGGATACATATGAGGGATAGAGTGCCCTAGATACTAGACAATATTCAACACATGATGACTAATGATGACTAGGAGCACATAGATGACATGGGCCTTGAAGGTATAAGGTATTATGATCATGTACCTCGAGATGTAGTGATGTTAGTGTCACTAATCAATAGATGGGACCCTATCACTAACACTTTCTTACTTTCCATAGTCGAGCTGACTATATTTCTTGAGGGCATCCATAAGATAGTGTAGCTACCCATTTATGGTGAGCCAATTTACCATATTAAGAGTGATGAGTATGATAGATATATGGATCTCCTATATAAATATGAACTCAATTTTGAGATTTGTCACTCAAGAAACTTCCATTACCTACCACTATATCAGAGGGATAAGGATGTGAGTTAGTTGTTCATGATGATGATAGTGGTGATGTGTTGTGCATTACCATATTTTAGAAGTGAGAGGTTACCGTACTTATTGTTAGGGGTGCTCATGGAGATGTGGTTGGGTTTCATAGTGTTTTCATTTGAACCTATGTTATTGGTTTATATTTATCAAGAGTTATGGGGCTTTCATGATCATAGGATATATGGGATTAGTGTTGGTTTTATTATTCATTTTTAGTCTTATGAGCACATTAAGGTGATGAGACCTATGGGACTCCCTAAGAGGGTTTTGCACATATGGATTATAAGGTTAGATACATGAGGTGGAGAGGTGACTATGCCCCTCAGGATCAAGAGGAGGGTCACATGATATATACTAGTACATGGGCTAGTTAGATGCCTTAGTCATGGGAGACATGATTTTGAGACCATATGTTAGGTTTCTAGGTTGGGCACACTATAAGAGGCATATGTTATCTCTAGAGAGCTATAGATGGATCTACGACTAGTGAGATGATGAGGTAAAGATGATTCTATTTGATAGGGTATGAAGGTAGTTTAACCTTGTGAAAGATATACCTGGGGCATTCATTAGATATAAAAGGGAGGATGTAGAGTTTCCATTGCTTGGTTTATAGCTAGTGCATAATTTCATTGACCATAAAGAGTTACCTATGAGGATAGATATGGATGATATAAGTGTTTTAGATGGATATCTTACATGGTATTAGGTAGATTATACTATAGCCAATATTCATCCTGAAGATGGGGGTTAATAGGATATGGATGTTGATGTAGGAGGAGATGATCAATAGTTTTAGATGTTGGGGGTTGCCCTAGATATACAGGTGCTGATCATGAAGAGGGACTAGGCATAAGTGGCACTAGCCACAACTTAGGCATATCTGGTAATAGCACATACATCTTTGGAATTAATATAGGGTTAGGTGGCTACTCTAACATGGGAGTGAGATCATGTTAGGTCTCAGTTAGCCATGGTGATGTAGGAGAGAGATTCTCTTTGGTAGGTAGGGGGTGGAGTACTAGTAGATACAATACCAATAGTGATTATCTTAATGCATAGATATGTAGTGACTATGGAGGAACTATGATATTATGAGGCCTTGGTATTTAGGTACCTACTAGATGAACCTTGATAAGGAGTATATAGGGTCAATATTGTAGGAGGTGATAGCATGCAAACACTAGGTTAGTGGGATGCATCTATAGGTGAACAACCATGTGTAAGAGGGTAGGCTCTAGGAAGTAGTGATGCCCCAAGATCATAGATTTGTTATGAGACATGATATTTTTTTTATGTATTTTATGATTTTATTACCAACATATGAACCAATTTAATGAGATATAATTTTTTTTGAGAGACATGTATATTTTGTATACAGTATGATGATTATTTATGAGATATAGATGTGATCCTTTGTTTATGGTTTGTGGATTTTGGTTGTGATGTTCATGCTTATCATTGATGATGTCATATTTATTATGGTTATGCTCATGATGATGTTAATGTTGACTCACCTAGATAGGCATGTGATGATATGTCTCTTTAATTTATGTTCATGATGATGTTTGATATAGATTGATGTTATCGATGTGATTATGATGTTATGGTTATGGATTACTATGATGACCCCTATATGATTATGTGATGCTAATTTGATGATTAAGATGATGGTTATGAAATTATGATTATGGTATTTTATTTATGTTATTTTATAAATGTGATCATTTTATTTCTTGTTTGAGAGGATCATGTTTATGATATTCATATGATTATGGTTATGGCTACTAGTTATGCTTAAGTGGACAAGGTTATGATGTGTTTATTGTTATGGTTATGTATCATAGACCATAGCTATATGGATTTGATAAATGGTAGGATGATGATGATGATGTTATGATAATATTTATGATTATGGTGTTCATGTAGAAATGTAATAAGTACATGCTTCTTCAGTTAGATTTAGACATGTGGTGGATATGGTATATGTGATTATGAGGATGTGATGGTTGATAGTTTATTTTATGGAGGTGGTGATTACCCTAATGATGTCTATTTTTGTTTATCATGTGATGATGATATTATGTGATGTGGTTATGATTATGGTCATTTTTTTAATATTAAGGTGAATCACATAAAGGTAAGTTAAATAACAAAACTAGATGTGAAAAAGAGAAGACAATCTAGAGAAAAACGTATAAGGGAATGTATCAACTATTATGAGAGAATAAGGAGAAGGAATGATGCTTTTACTTTGGCTAGGACTAAAATAAACTAAATTTGGATCATTTTAAGCAACATAAGCCCTTCAAATGCTTTAAATTAGTGTGCATTTGGTTAAAAGGGTGAGTTTATCATATAATGTCAAGTAAGCTCAAAATCCCTTACTAATAGAGTGTATGGATGGGAGCGAGGTGAAAATGGAACCATCTTGGGAGACTAGCTTACCTCTTATATAGGTCACCAAAGAGAAAGTATAAATAAGTCCATGTCATATGATGTGTAGACTGATCAATGCAAGAAGTCTACATATGAAATCCAATTGTGGATATCAAAAATTATTTTGCTATTTTTTGAAGTTTGATAATGGTTCTTTTTTTATTTTATTATTGCTCAGGAGGGTTGGGGAAGCTGATTGATGTGGGAAGATTTTGATAAATTCCTATGCTTTGACAAATGCTTGACTCAATCATCCTTCAAAGGAGTGGTTTAAGTTTAGTGTGCTTTGTTTAAGGAATTTGATAGCTATCCTTCAAGGGAGTAGTCTACCTTATATTGGGAAATTTTGATATGTTTTTGTAGTTTTCCTTCAAGGGAGAAGTTTGCAAATGCTAGATAGTGACCCATATGAATTATTTTGATTTTGATTTTTATGTTTGCTTTTGATGTCATGGAATTGCTTATATAGGCTTAAACAACCACATATTATGAAGGTAAAACTAAAAGCACAAGAAGTTTGAGTAGGTGTAAAATAAGTTTAGGTGACAATGACCATGGGAATCCATCCTATGAAAGGGGTAGAAATTACCATGAGAATAATTCCATGGGTAGAGCCGTAGTACCCATTTTTTAAGATTATGCTATGTTTATGATGGATAATTGCATGATTCAATTGTAATTGGTTGTCCATAAAATAAGGAGATGAATGTGGTTTTAGAATAAGGGATGAGGTTAAGATGGACAAAAGGTGAGTCTAATCCCATTTAACAAAAGAAAGGACATAGATGCAAATCATTGAGGGGCTTAGGTTTTAGGTTCCCTTCAAGAAAGGATAACTAGTAAGCTCCTAATCCATAATTTTAAATTATGATATAAGGTCCAATATAATTAAAAACAAACTTTCCTCTCTTGATTTTCTCCATATTGGTGACATGTTGATTTTTTAGGATGAGGTCTCTAATATTGAATTCTTGCGCTTTAAGGTGTTTTTTATAAGTATGCTTGATTTGTTATTGATAGACACAAATATGGGTAATTATGACTAAATGATGTTTGTCAAGTAGCTTGAGTTGGGATAAATTTTCATGATGATAATCACTCTCAAACATGAGATCGTGTAGGGATATGCAAAGAGAGGGGATTTAGAATTTGAAAGGCAAGACTGCCTTTATTCCAAACATAAAAGAGAAAGGGGTAGCACCTATAAGGCTTTGAATGCTAGTAAAATATGACCAGAAGGTGAAGGGGATATGTATACCAATCTTGACTAGATGCACTAACCATTTTAGTTAGCATGTTATTGAGAGTTTTATTAGAGGCTTCTGCCTATCCATTATCTTGTGGATGATAAATATAAACTTAAATTGATAGCAAATGCATCACAAAGACCTTGTACTTGTTCGTTTTTGAAATATTTTCCATTATCATTGATAATTTTATGAAGAACATCAACATGACAAATGATGTTATGGCTGATAAAGTTGAACATTATTTCAACTTTTATTAAGATAAAGAGAATAGTCTCTACCCATTTGGTAAAATATTTGGTCACAATGATGATAGAATAGTGTCTCTATGAAGAATGGGGGTTAATTTCACCAATAAGGTCTAGGCCCCATTGTGATAATGCCCAAAAATATTTAGATACTTGAAACTATAGATAGATACATGGTGTAAATTAGAATGTTATTGACATTTGACATACTTTTTCACATAATCATAGTAGTTTTAGTTAAGGGTAGGACAATAATATCCAAGGTGAAGGATGTGTTTAGCGATGGCTAGGCCACTAAAGTATCCCCCATATATCCCATCATGCATTTCCCTAATAGCATGAGATGATCCATGAATACATAAGCAATAGAAGAGGAGACCATCAAATCCAAATTTTTGAAAAATTTCCCCCAATATGGTATAATGTGAGGTAATCTAGATAAATGCTCTTTGAACATTTCTAGAAAGTCTAAAAGGAATGATGGCAAGGTTGAGATAGTTGAATGTCTGCTAATACCAAAGGTTGGGTTGGGTCTCCTCTATATTGAATATGGTGGGAGAGTCTAATTTGACATAAGAGGTCTACATAAGTCAATGGATAATGATATATGGATTAGAGTTAGAGGGTACATATAGGATCTGAGAAGCGAGGGAAGCCATCGTATTGACAATTTTTATTTGTAGATCATGGAGTGGTTTAGATATAGTAGTGTTTAAATGATGATAAGAGTACAAAAAATAATTAGTTGTGCTATTATAAAACATAATTATTTCATTGGTATGAGCCATTGATTTGATTGACCACAAGTTAAGAGTCATTTAAAATGTTTATTGTTTTAACTCTCGAGGCTAACATAGTTTGGAGACCCATCACTAGAGTATCATACTTGATCATATTGTTGGTACATTAGAAATATAACTTGAAGGATAAAGGAAGAGGTTTACTATGAAGGGGAATAAGGATGATCCCTACTCCCCCACCATGGTGATACTTTGATCCATCAAATAACATGGTCACTTTATAGGTGAAGTTTACTTGAGAGAAGGTCACATTGGAATCATTAAGAAACTCAAAAGAAGGAGGTCGATTGTCTACTAATGGTGCATCAACTAATTGGTCGGTAATGACCTACCCTTTAGTTGACTTCTACTAATGGAACTCAAGGTCAAACTCATCCAAAAACATTATCCACTTGGACATATGCTAGTTTTGGTATGGCTTATAGTGCATATACTTGAGTGGGTCAGTCTTGGTTATGACATAGGTCTTGTCGTTGAGAAGTTAATCCTGATGTTAGTGGCCATGAATACCAAAGCTAAGCAAAGTTTCTTAGTATGGGTGTACTAAGTCATGTACTCTACAAGTGTGTGACTAATGTAGTTGATGACTTGATCTTTATGTTGTTCATCCTAATGAGTTATCATTAACCCTAAGGATGATCTTGCTTTAGAGGAATGAGGATAGGGGAGATAGAAGGTACTTTTAAATTAAATCAAAGGATTTTTTATAGGTTTTATTCCACTTAAAAGATACATCCTTATTTATAAGGTGATGTAAGGGTTGGTAACAATTAAAGAGATAAGAGATAAAGTGAAGAATGGATTAGAGAATCCCCTACAAGATACAAAGTTTCTTGAGGTGGGTAGGAAGAGGCATGTCTAGGATTGCTTTTATTTTGGTAGGATCGACTTTGATTCCCTGAACATAGATGATAAATCCAAGGAAATTCCTTGACAAGACCCCAAATATACACTTCTTAGGGTTAAGGTAGACATGGTAATAGATGAGTCACTCAAAGATAATCTTAAGGATAGCCAAATTATCTTTATGAAATTTGTATTTCCCAAGGAGGTCATAGACATAGTCTTTGATGATTTTGTGAATACGTTCATAGAAGATATAGGTCATGGCATGTTTTTAGGTTACACCAATGTTTTTTAGTACAAAAGGCAAGAACCTATAGTAAAAATTTCTCCATGGGGTGATGAAGGAACTTTTGTGTTGATCTTCAGGGACAATTAGGATCTAATTGTAACTTGGGAATCCATCCATAAGAGATAACATCTCATGTTTAGCTATAAGATTAACTAATTGGTCAATGGTTAGCAAGGGAAAGTCATCTTCTAGGTAAGAAAGTTTGAGATCATGAAATTACACACAAATGGATAGTCCCCTTATGGATTTGGTGATATGCACAACATTGGAGACCCATTGGGGATAGTTAATGGGTTGAATGAAATTGATGGATAGGAGATGTTGAAGCTCTTCTTTGATGAGAAGGGCTATGCAAGGGTATATTCATTGAATTTTTTATCTAATGAGATTGGTATCATGGTTGGTGACTATGTTGTGGGTAGAGATGGAGGGGTCAATTCCTAGAATATTTCTATAAAACTAAGAAAACACTATGTTATGGTCTTGTAAGGAGGGGAAGTCCTGAAGTTCCTTGAAATTTAGTGATTAGCCAATTTTGATAATGTACAAGGGATCCAGAGTGCCCAAGTTGATGTCCATTTTACATTTTTATAACATGGTTAAAGTCTCAAGATGAAGATATTTATGGATAGAGGAATGTTTTTCACCTAGATAGGTGAGAATATAATCATCATCTTGACATTAAATGGTATTAATGGTAGGAGAGTGATATCCTATGATCTCAAGATGGGTAAGAGGAGTGGTTATAGTTACCTTATACTTTTGATAAGTCATGGGTATAAGGATAATCATGTTGATGAAAAAAAGTTAGGGAGGATGATGTGAGAATCCTCAGCTATTAATGGTGGACTAGATGGTGAGGATGTGATTTACTCATAAATGATAATAATGGGAAGTGGGTTGGTTTTTTGTTTAGGTGGCATGAAACTGAGGCCATGATTTTCATGAGAATTTTAGATTTTAATTAGACTCAACTAATGCAGCCCATGTTCATACCAACCTAGACCAAATCCTTTCTAAGCACACTTATAAAGGTATGTCTAGGTAGAGTCTGGTTTGTCTAGATAGGATAAGCTAGAGGTTGAGGTGAAAAATAAGTGGTGGGAGTGTCAAGGGGTTTATAAATTCCCCCATAGATGAAATTGTTTTGATAAGTGGAGGTACCAAAAGGAATAATGTATCTGATGTTAGGGTCATAACCAAGTTGGTGCTCAATTTTCCCATATTGTTGGGGAGTAAGGAAAGCATCAATGGTTAGAAAGTGATACTCCCCCAATGAAAGATGTTGGAAGGTTGATTCCAAAGGGTCCATTATGGGGATTTAGATGGAAGGAATAGTTGAATTGGTGGAGGATTTGATGGTCAAGGAAGATGGAGCTTCATCTTTTACTATTTAAGGTTTGTTGGATGGGGGAAGGATAATGCCATTGGGTTGGTACATCATGTTGCATTATGTAAAAAGACTTGGGTCAGCCTGTATGGTAACAACTTGACCTTCATATTCAAGTTTGATGCATCGGTGCAAGGTAGATGACATGTAACCCATATAATGGATCCAACGGTGTCCTAGTAGAATGTTGTAATGAAACTTTCCTTTTACTACATAAAAGAGATTAGGGAGTGTGTAGGGTCCTAGGTGAATGTCAAAGACAATAGTTCTTAGAGTCATGGCCATGATATCATTGAATAATCATAGCATTAATGAGTTTTCCAAGATAATTTTCTTAGGCAATTTGAGTTCATTATATGCATGAGAGGAGATAATGTTGATACTAATTCCCCCATCAATCATAACCTACTTGATGTGGGTCTAGTTAATATACATGATAATGAAGAGGGGAGGATTTGGTTCATCTAAATGTATGGAGGGTATTTATGAATCCTTGAAGGTACCAAGTTTGGAAAGTTGGAGAGCTCTTATAAAGGCTATAAGAGGTTGTGGGTCTTTTGGTTGGAACTCTATGGATTACAAAGCCTCTATCATCACTTAATGATGATGGGGTGAGGTATTGATTAGTTCATATAAAATTATCTTTATCAATGTTTGTTGAAGTTACAGAACTACTCATTGGGTTGATTTAGATAGATTAGAGAAAGAGGGTCCCAAGATGGAAACTTTATGTTGGGTTGAAGGTAAATGTGCTTGGTGTTGGCTAGGTGGTTGGGTGGTGGAAGAGGGATATGTTCATGGAATTGACACATTTGCCTTTCCCTTATCCTTTGGGTGGGATTGTGATCATGTGACCACATGGATGGTATTGATTGGGGGAGGAGTCAAGCTAGAGGATTTATTCAGCTCATCATATTCACTTTCAGGTGACAGTGGAGTAGGTAAATGTAAGTTGATAGATCTTGGTTCTTGGATTAGTGGTGGGCTCATAGGAGGCTTGTCTGATAATAAGTCATTTTCATGATATAACAAATGGGATAATACTAGGAGGGCCTTGTAGTTTTCCATGTCATGCCTATGTCATATGTTATGAAGATACTAATCTATCATTATACCAAGATGGTTCAGGATTATGTGGGTTAAATGGTTTGATAGGTGAAAAGTTAATAAAAATTATTACAATGGTCTCTATAGGATGTTTGAGTAAGACTTTGGCAATGGTGGAAAAGGTATGTGGGTATTATTTTTAATATTTGAGCTGGAAGCCCTTTTATGAGTGAGCTTGGTGGTAGAGTGTTTGGGTAAATGAGCATTCTTGGTGTATGGTTTCAATTTTGGTAGAGAGGTTAATAACTTTGGGTTAGAAGGTTTTGGGGTATATGTTTGGGAGATATGAGGTATGTTAATTAGGGGTTTGGTGAAAATATGTGTGGATGAAAGGAGTGATGGCATAACTAAAAGTGTTGGTTGGGTTTTTATTTTGATGGTTGGTTTCCTAATTAAGGTAGAGAGATGAAGTCCCAAACTAGAGGGCAAAGTGGAGAGGGGAGGTAGAGTTTTGGTTTTTTGGCTTCTAAGTTATTTCACTTCCTTTATTGGCTCAACTTAGGGTTTATTTGATAGGCTTATTGGGCTTAAATCTAAATTTATTGATGGGTGAGTAATGTTATGAGTAGGAAGTGTGCCAAGGTTCTTAGTGGGTTTGGTTAGATTGGTAGAAGGTGATTTGTTTACTTTGGGTGAGTTTGGTTCTGATGGTGTTGCTATAGTTTGATGGGTAGAAGTGTCTAATGGTTGGGTTGTGATGATAATTGATTTGATTATGGGAAGGGTAGGTTATTCTGATAAAGAAGGCTCTGACTTGGTTCTATAAGGGAGCCCAAGCTATTTCCAAAAGGTGGATCGATCTAGGTTAGGGTCAAATATGAATTCTATGTTTTTAACTAGTCTAGGGAAAGGTTTATAGACTTGTCTAAATCCCTCAGTGGTGGATTTAAAGGATAGACCTAGTGGTTGAGGGGGGGAATAGTTACCTCATATTTTTCTTAATTAAAAGGCTCATATATATAAGAAGGTAACTCTTCTGTGGGAGGTATAGGCAAAGTGGTTTATTCCTTAAGAATTCTTTTTAGATGAAGAGTGGATCATTGTATGATTAAGAAAAAAGGTAGAATGATAATGGATGCTCCCTCTAATGTGTATATCAAATGAGATGTTAGTGAGTCCACTACCACAATAAGTGGAGTAGGAGAAGAGGTGATTTGGTTAATGGTTTCCTTAGTAATGAGTTTAACAAGAACCATGTTGACAGTATGGGCCTCATGGGTATAAGAGGATTCTAATTTATTTTAACTATTGGTGAAAGGGGTGTGGTTGGGAAATGGTTGTCCAAAGATGTCAATTGATTGGTTTATGGGTGCATTGGGGTTATCCAATAAAAGTTACCCTTGTCAATGATATTTTAGAAAACATTATTAAAGGTATTACACCTAATAACATCATGTTTAATGACTTGGAGGAAGTGATATAATTCATTCTCCTTGTGCCAACTAGGTATAGGATAAGAACAATCGAATCATTATGGAGGTTTGATCAAGGGAAGCTGTATGATATTGGCCTTTAACAATTTATCCAAGACTAAAGCATATGAATCTCTAAGAAAAATAAATTTCTTTTGATTATTATGATATGGGTTCCTAGTGTTTTAATTAGAGGAATTGGAAGAGTTAGATTGGTTGACAATAGGTAGAGGGGTGGTCTTAAGGATACTCACATTCATGGTTCCCTTGTTTTTAGTGTCGGTTTGATTTTTCAATTTGGAGGAGGGGGTCTCATTTGATTTGAAGGTGGAATTCTTGTTTCTCAATTTCAACATCCCCTCTTAAATGGCTTTGTTCTCTAGTTTTTTTACCATGGTGAAAGATTCATCAAAGGTCCTAAAGATTTGAACCCTTAAAGTAGAGGAAATATGTTTGGCATAAGCGTTGGTAAAGAGTTCAATTAGATTAGGTTAGGGAAGAGAGAAGGCGAGTTGGTTTACGAATATTCTCTAATGGGATATGAAGTCAGCTATGGACTCATCATCAAATTATTGAATTGAGTAGATATTGATGATGGAAACCTTCTTGGAGATATTTATAAATAAGTGATCCAAAAAAGTTTGAGCCAGTTGGGCAAAAGAAAAGAGGGAGTGCTTTGTAATAACACTATACAAATCTAGTATCAAACCTAATAGACACATGGGGAAGGTATGAAGGAGAGAATCATCATAGGTAATCAGATAACATGAATGCATAAATGCTCTCAAGTGTTGTTAAGGGTCTTTCTTACTCTAAAACTTTAAAAACTTTGAAAGTTCCTATTGAGGAGGATATGATCAAATGGGGATATATGTGTGAATTATTTCATTACAAATTTGGTCATAAGAAAAAATATTATGAGCTTCATAAATGGATGACTTTAGAGTAGTCAATTTATCCATTAACATTTTGACAAGGTCATTTTAGGGTTATGCACCACCATAGTTGTAGGGTAGAATGTGTTGGGTTTGGGTAGGTGTGACATATGTATAATTGGTGGGGGGTTGAGAGGCTACCACATATTGGTATGTGGATATGGGTGGTTGAGATGATGCCACATATGAATACATGGATATAGATGTTGGGGTTAGAGGTAGAGGCACATCCCCTAGTGGGTTAGGGACCTAGCTTAGGTTTTGTGCAATGGGCACCTATTGAGAGATTAACTTAGGTTAGGCAGGAGGTATAATTGGGTTAGTAGATAAAGGGCGGGCGGTAACTTTGGTATTGATGGGTGGAAGGTATGGGAGCTACCAAGATCTAGAATGGGAGGTAGGTAGGTTGGAAACTAGAAGAATGGTGGTTACACTAGTAGAGGGTAATCCTATGGTAAGTGATGTGTGGAGCCCAAAGGTTAGGTTGATCCTATACTAGGAGGGTTGTTAGTTGGGGAAGAAGGTACTTAGGTATTAATTGGATGAGTGGGTTAGTTTTGGATGGTGGTATTGGTAGGGTTATTGGTAGAAGATGATGCCTAGGTAACCAAAGGTTAGGTGGAGATGGTGACAACATAAATGTCACCCATAAGGTAGGATGACATGCCATAGGGTAAGTCAATAGGCAAAACTAGAGTAAGGGTATAGTGAGATATGGTGTTAAGATAATCATGAAGGGATATAGGGTTGATATCTAGATAGGTGGTGAAATCTACATCACCTTGGGAAACTATCTAAGGGATATTAGGACTTCTAGAAGGATGGGGAGAAGTCTTTGAATTTGAGATGTACTCCATAGATGATGGAGAAGAGGAAGATGGATGATTAGGAGCTAGGTCTTCATTTTCTCAATTTCTTAGTTATTTCCTAGTTAAAACCATGCAAATAAGGAAAGGAAGAAGATATAAGTAGTCTCACAACTCAAACAAAGAGAAGACAAAGAAATGAAACACACACTAAAGCATATTAAATCCTAGGGTTATTTTTAGTCTCTATTGTGGCTTATGCCTTAATCATTAAGAATTGTGTTGACTCAACTTGGCTTGTAGAGTGGGTACTAGAAAAGAAGTCTATGGTTGGTCTTAGGTTGTGTTTAGGATCTTAAATGGATATGTATTGGAAACCATTAAGTGGATTGATATTTGGGCCTACCCCCTCACCTCACACACTATAGTGATAAGGGTGTTAGGTGATTAGCCAAGATATACTAATTGATAGAGATTATACTTAACTAAAGAGTTGAGTTAGATCTCCTCTTGGTGATGAAATCTAAGTAGGATGGTCAGGAAAGGTGATCGATAAGTGATGAAATACCAATTAGGGTTTATGTCAATGTTTTTATGCTTTATTAAGTGTAACTATGATTAATTAAGCTATGTGAGCTAAAATAAGCAATCAAATAATGGATATAGTCAATTTTAATCCCAAAATGAAAATTTGATTTTATTGTATGAGCAAAAAGACAAGGATAAAAAGCACTTAGATGCAACTATGAACCCAAGAAAATAATCAAGGGTCCCACTGAGTGTGCTATAATGTTTTAGTGAAATTTTAGTTATATTATTTGGAAGAGAAAATAAAATTTAGAAGGGTATGGTTAGTATAATTTGATACGTTGTGCATACATTGATCTAGATAGTTGTAGATACTCCTCTTTGGCCTGGGAGGAATAACTTGTAGATAATAAAACACAAAATAAATGGTTTGATTAGTTAGTTAGTATGGTGGATTTCCTAGCAAGCTATATATAAGAAGCATGATCATCCTTGGAGGCTATTAATCCATGCTTTTAGATAATCAAATTCTAAAAGATAAATAACAGGCATAAATAATAGAAGGTGCTAGAATCAAATACAAAAAGTGCTTGATAAATGAATAGATGAATTTGACTAATTATAGAAATAAATAGATTGATATTAATGCTAAATAAATCAAGTATGGTCTATAAAATAGGGTGAGGCTCTGTGATCAAGTAGAAGGTTTGAAATTAGGATTTGATTGAGGTTGGGTGGGTGAAAATAGCTTGTTTATTTTTCACACAGTGGCCATCAGTGATTAGGGTGATTGTCAATGGTTGGGAAACCATTGGTGGTTATGGATATACCATTAATGATCAGGGTGTCTATCAATATTTTGTAAACCATTGATGGATATGGATAGACCATTAGTAATCAGGGTGACCATCAATGGTTACTATGGTTTTGTCCTGGTTTAAAAAATTGGTCTCATGAGATTACATAATAGAATTTTAAAAAGTGGGTTTGAGTCAGAGGTTGGTTGTTAGAGGAACAAAAAAACTAATTAATAAAAAAATATACTTAGCTTTTTGGTTTCTGGTATGGATATGGTTGAAGGATATATTGGTGAAGCTTAGAATTTTTTTATATAGTAATGATATTTGGCTAGTTCACTAGTTCGCTAGAAGAAGCCTGTAAAAGGAAGTATTGATTCAAGAGAGATCTAATTATAGATGTGTATGATGATGGAATGATTTATTGATTCTAGATCCATTTCACCTTATACTCTTCTCTTTTTATAAGAATGAAAGAGAGGTCAAATAATAGGTTCAACAAGCAGTTTAAATTTAGCTTTCACATGCATTGGCTCACACATGAATTAGATAAGCTAAATTTTAAAAAACAAGTTGTAGTTTCACTAATTTTGACTATTTAGGTTGTTAAAGGCTGACCATCGATAGTTAGGACTAACTGTCAGTGGTTAAGGTGACCATCGACAGTTGATGATAAGGGTCAAGTTTGGTCAAGGTGGGTTTATCTAATTAATTTAGCTAGTCAGCAACTTGACTCAAGGTTCATGATCAAAAGGTTGTGAAAGAGTCCTTGTGAGGTCCTGAGGTGGTTAAGGTGTCACTTCAACATCTAGATCCATTGTGTGTAGTTTTCTAGTGTCTATAGTAGTAATTGAAAGTATACTAACTATGGCATTTAATGAAGGCATGTTTATTACGTTTATGCAATATGATGGGTCTACAGACCTTAAATAGTATTTGTTTACATATAAATGAAATGACAAATTAAGGGAATAAACTATGATGATGTAAATAAGTATGATCTCATAACAACTTTATTAGTTTAATATTTGAAGTTAATTTGTAAAAAGGATGTTAATGCCTAGATCTTTAACAAGTTAAATAGTAGCTAGTTATATAATTTAAGATGAAGAAGTGATCAAGTCAGAATATTCAATATTTAAGGGATATTTGACAATAGAGTTGAGAATGTATATGGGACTATGATTGTATATTTTTAGATGTGATGAAAAATTTATTTTATCATGAAGGAAAAGGATAAGGCTACCTTATTTTTATAATGCCTATGACTAGAATTAGATTTGCCATTATGTAGTCTCAATTCCTAAATAAAGATGTTGCTCGAGCAACTTCCCTATGAATTAAAAAAAATGAGGACAATGGAGATGCTCCAGTAGCTAGCTCCAAAGTTGACGTGAAAATATATGCTTTCCTCAAAAGCATGGATGATATGCATGAAAGTGATATACCTAAATTAGGCTTATGTTGTATAGAGTGTGGTCAAGAAGGGCATCATAATAATGATTTTCCTAAAATCAAAACATATTTCTATGAACTATATATATTAGTAGTGAACACAACCTCAAAGTGTCATATATTACAATAACACAAACAAAAATCCTAGAGTTGTTGAGATTTATAAGAACTTAAGGAACATATCGTCAAAAATGTATTAGTAGTCATAGCATAATAACTACCAACTACGAAGTAGTGAATTTTAGGACCAAAAGTTGAAATGATTAGTGCATCACAAGGTGGCCCTAAGTGGATGCCTTCATCACTTCAATATTAATATCAACCCTAAGGTATGGATAGATGGACACTCTCATCACTGTAATATCAGTATCAGTCCTCATGGAATAATGTGAGCCCTCAACATCAACAATTAAATTGTGATGTAACATCACCTTAGTAGTAGTATGGTGGATATAATGTGTGGTAAACATATCAATGATTATTTATTGTGAAATAGTCACATGATTGGGGATTCTGATAGAATAGAGGAGGGTATCAAGGAGGATGTTAGGGATGTCATAAAAATGATAAACAAAAAGGTCACCAACCTATTAAATGTTCTTTATTTTTTTGAATTTAATAATTTTGCATAAACATTCCCCACTAATCCTCAGATATAGACATGTCATGTTTATTCTAGAGTTAAAAGACAATATTAGACTCAATTTTTTCTAGTATTAGAGAAGAAAAGGAAAATCTAGTGCACAATGTAAATATTATAAATGTGTAACCTAGGGAAAATGCATCCATTAAAGCAATTACATGATAAAAATGCATAGAGTAAGTGCTACCTCCATTATAAATGCCACATGATCATGGAATCAAGAAAGTACATAAGGATAAATATTTGTATCCTACTATAGAGAATATATTGATGTATCAAGTTACATAGGTCCTTCTAGACATATAATAATAATGTGCATTGAAATAATATGCCATAGCCATTGAAACATAAATGTATGGCCAACTTATATGGATTATGAGATAATAAGGTGTTGTGACTACTTTGATATATTTATTGTAACAACTCAACACTATATGTAATGATGATATCATGTAGAACATTACCAATCTTTTTCATAATATTCTAGAGTGTGCACAATTAGGGTGACATTATACTAAAAAGGTGGTATGGTATGTAAAAGTAAGAAACTTTGGGATATTAAATCATGAATGGACACTGGTCTCATAGGATATAAAATTATTAATGTAGTATTTGATTTTATAAGTATTTTTAACATGATTCCTAGATTTACATTGGAGGCTATTGTAGACCAAACTTGAGCTAAAGTCCTATCACTCTCAATATTACAAATAATGGGAGAGTATAGTTAATTGGTTGCTTTTAAGATGTGGAGATTAGAATTTTTAAGCTGATTCTATGAGGAAATATGAGGTCATTGTTATGAAAATAAATGATACCAATTATCCCACCTTGATTAGTAATAAATAGGTTTATTATGGCTAAATTACTATTAATATAGAGTGAAATCAATTATAGGCACACCAAGGGATAAAGATAGTTTCTATACCGCTAAATATATTAGATCATAAGCCATATGTTATTCCAAAATAACCATAGTATCGTTATGCACACAATTATAATAGCTAGTGAAAAATAAGAATAGATACAAAGATAAATTCTTTCTGAGATATAGAATGTTAACTTTTATACCACAACTTGTAGACCAAACTTGAGCTAAAGTCCTATCACTCTCAATATTACAAATAATGGGAGAGTATAGTTAATTGGTTGCTTTTAAGATGTGGAGATTAGAATTTTTAAGCTGATTCTATGAGGAAATATGAGGTCATTGTTATGAAAATAAATGATACCAATTATCCCACCTTGATTAGTAATAAATAGGTTTATTATGGCTAAATTACTATTAATATAGAGTGAAATCAATTATAGGCACACCAAGGGATAAAGATAGTTTCTATACCGCTAAATATATTAGATCATAAGCCATATGTTATTCCAAAATAACCATAGTATCGTTATGCACACAATTATAATAGCTAGTGAAAAATAAGAATAGATACAAAGATAAATTCTTTCTGAGATATAGAATGTTAACTTTTATACCACAACTTGAGTAAAACATATAAATGTAGATAATAAAGTAATTGGTCTACGAATCAATTCTAACAAAGTTTCTAACTCTTCAATTTTAAAATAAAGGATGTAATTCTCCATTTGTGTGATATCCAACTAAGTTATAGCTATATTTCATATATAATATAAGTCCAACATCAAGTGATTATACAAATCCTACTCTATAAGATGTATTACCTTGGGAAGCAACATCCTCCATCAGTGGAACTTAGACACACATATGTTAAATTAGGTTTACCATAAAATTCCAATTACCATAATATTTTTTGATAGGGAATATCAATGAATTTATATTAAGTTTGGAGGACCATGTCCTAGATATAGATCAAAGAGCCAACACACTCAGTTATGCACTGAATGGAAATGTGAAAACATGGTGGGAAATACATAGAAATAAAGATTTACAATGAGATAAAACATGAAAATTTATATTGTCACAATTTCATTTATCATTAATTATTAGAATAGAGTAGACATTCTTTAAAAAAGGCTAATGTATATAGCTACATATTCATAAATGTGTAGATATATAGTCTACATAAGGTGTTGAGCCAAAATACTGGGTGCTTATTTTTAGTCACACGCTAGTGCCACTTCTAACTACATGTTATATCCATTAGGAGAGCATGAGGGAAACTAAACATTTGGCATAAGTAAAATAATATTTTCATCAAAATTTTATTTTTGGAGATGATAATCTAGTAGTACATAATGCATTGAAAAAATTGAAAACTTTTGTATGTTATGGCTAGGTAGAATATTTGGTAACTGTGATAGAATCATCATCACAATAAGAAGTGTCTCAATATTTGACTCTAGCACTTCATAATTACAAGGCCAAAAAAAAGGAGAAATATCTTCTTCTTAGACTATATAATAGAATTATATATGAGATGATAGAATCTAGTGATAGTTATGGGGACCTAAATCTATAAGGATTCTTCAAACCAAACTAAGAAGTAGAGCCACCAAATATCCAAAGTGTAAAACAAGATGAATAAGAAAGACTATGCACTATAAGCATTTTGAAATGAGAAGAATAATGAACTTTGTAAGAGGCACTACTTGGTGAATCTAACAAAGTATATCAAGAACCACTAAAGTATATTAAATAAAATACTGGAATAGAGTCTATGCTTAAACTTGTAACTTTGGGACACTACTAGGTGAATAATGAGATTTTAGAGGCATTTCAAGTACTAAAATATTATCAAGATGCCTTTATAACTAATTTCTTATAATTTAAAGGTGTAGATCCATTTTTTGGAGAGATTCACACTAAATTAAAAGTGTTCTATATTCATTAATAATCACCCATATAGATTAAATCTCAACATGAATATGAAAGTAAATGATGAGATAAATCACATATAACAAGTAGGGATCATCTATCTAATAGAAAATGTAGATTGGGTTAGCCATATGGTAGTGAAAATGAAGAATTACTATGATATTTGGGTTTGTGTGGATTACTGCACACTATATGATGTTTGAATTAATGATCTATTTCTCATACCATTCATAGATGAGGTTCTTGAATCAAACAAAGGCCTTGAAATGTAATCATTAAAAAATGGATTTAGTGGATACCATATAATTTATATCATATTTTAATACCAATCCAAAATAATGTTTTCAATAAGATGGGGTTGGTTCACATATTAGATAAATCCCATTGGTCTTAAGAATGCTCCAACAGTTTTCTTTAGGGATATGGTAATTGCATTTAAATATTTCATTCATGATATTATGGAAGTCTATTTGGATGATTGGGTTATCTTATTTTTTTTAAATATCATTTTTCTAAGCTATGTTCGATGCTAGAGTGGTGTGAATCCCTATTCCATGCATTGAATCTAAATAAATGACCATTTTCACCATTTTTGATGTTATGCTCTATCACATTGTATGAAGTGATGGAATCCTAGTTAACTAAGACAAAATTTTAATAATAGTGGGGATGCCACCTCTTACTAGTTCCATATAGGTGTGAACATATGTGGATCATATCTAATATTATAAAAAATTCATTAAGGGATACACAACCATATCTACATTAAAAAATCTATTATATAAAGATATAAATTTTGAATGGACACTAGAATGTCAAATAATATTTATTTAACTCAAACAAAGGTTTTTAATAAAATTTATCTTAGTTTTTCTTGATTGGAATAAGCCATTCCATTTACATGTGGATTATTTTAGTATCATAGTAGGATTTATCTTTGCACAACTAGGTGATGGTGGCTTGGATCATCCTATACACTTCACAAGCATGAAATTATTGACTATTGAGAATAATTATATGACCATAGAGATAATCCATAGCAATGATGTCTTATTTACATAAATTTAGGCATTATCTTTTGGCCACACCATTTTATATATTTAAATATCACCAAGCCTTATGATACCTAGTTAAGAATCCTATGTTGGGTGGAATGATCTCTAGATGGCTAATGTTTCAATAATTCTAATTCAAAATAAATGTTAATCTAGGAAGAGAGAATGTGGGACCTAATCATTTGAGTAGGCTCAGGAATGGATAAGAACAAAGGAATTATAGAATTAATCCCCAAATGCACACTTGTTTAGATCCTCTATGATCCTTGACAATATGGAAGACATCACAAAATTTCTATAATAAGAATTTTTTTCTATGTACCATGTTAAACTAGATAATAAGCAACTGGTTACATGAGCCATTCCTTATAGCCTCATCAATGGATTCCTATATAATATTAGGAAGGATGATGTGATGTTCAGATTAGCCTTAGAACATGAGTGACCATGGCTTCTTCAAAAAGTACATCAAGAAGTCACAAGAGAGAATTTTGTAAGAGAAGAAACTATGAGATAGATATTACATAAAGGTCTTTGGTGGTTGAATTTGTTTTAGGATGGTCATAGGGTGAAAAAAAACTATGATTTTTTCCAGAAAAATGGAAAATAGAATCACCTAAATGAGATGCCCTTGGTTCTAATTATATCAAAGTAACATTTTGAGAAATGGGGAATTGATTATTTAGGGCATACAACTTCTCCAAGAAAGTGTATTCATGTGAGATATATATTACTCTAATAGAATATTTCATGAAATGGGTAGAAAATGTTGTAACACCAAGCTACGTTGTGAAAGATGCCACTAAATTTTTATATGATAATATAATAACAAGGTTTAGATGTATGATTCAATTGATTAGTGAAAGAGGTACTCACTTCCTCAATAATATAATCAAGACTCTTACTAAGGGGTTCATGATATCTCACAACAAAATCATGACTTATCATCCATAAGCAAATGGGCAAGATGAGGCTTCAAATAAAGTATTGGGTAAGACATTGATGAAGATATGTAATGTTCAAAGAGATGATTGGGAGGATAACATTCCTATGATTCTTTAGGCATACAGGAAAAATTATAAACATGTAATAGGCTTCACTCCCTTTCAACTAGTTTATAGTCTTAAGGTTATTATGCCCATGGAATAAATTGTTCCTGGTCTATGAATTGCAATGATTATGAGGTTGGGAAATCAAGACTCACTGAAAGACAAATTGATGGATCTGAGCAAGATGGATGAAAATAGGCAAAGAACATAGTGGACATAAGATATTAAAAAGTTGAGTAAAAAATAATGACATGATCACAACTTTTGATCTAAGTAATTTTATCTAGAGAAAAAAGTATTACTTTATGATATTAGATATAAAATATTTTTAGTAAAGCTATGTATTACATGGAAGGTACCTTATATCATTCATGATGTTTCATAGTAGGGTAAATATTTTTTAAAATATTTATAGGTAACCATTCTACCAAGTAATGTAAATGGTTTTATGCTTAAGAATTACCATCATTAATATCTTTCATTCATCATTGGCAAAGAGAGAGGATGTTGAGTTAGGATTTCTATTTAATGTTATTTTGTTTTTTATTTTGATTTTTAGGGTTAGTGTATCTGTATAATGTAAATTTTGAGTCATTACACATTATAACAAATCTTATTAATACAAACTCATATAATGTGATCAATATAAAAAGTCAAATTGAAGGAAATGCAACTAGAAATAGTAATGTGGTGGTCATAAATTAAATTTGGGAATGAGGTTTTGACAAGACATGTATGTAGTTATATAGTGTAACTTCTATGATCCATACCCAAAAGTGTGAAATTACCTATGAAACCTTAGGCAAAAGATCAACCCAAACCACAAGATAAATGACATGCACCACCATAAATAACAATGGATCCATCACATACTTAAAAAGTAAAGAAGAAGGCGCACCAATGTGACAAGATTCACTATTGTTGCTTAAGAAGAGGACATGCCAAAAAAATATTGAATCAATAACAACCATGTTGTTGTTTAACCCTAAATTTTAGATGTGGATCCTAATTGGATATATATTGAGTTAATAATATATAAATAATAATACACAATGGTGATAATCAGATCTAAAATAGGCGAGTTAAATGCTAAGCTCAAATATAACATATAATGAATTTATTACACTGGGATACACTAAAATTAATTAGTATAACTATGATAGATATGGAAATGATAGATAAATAATTTATTTATTTGTTTATGATTTTAATATGGTTTTGGATCTATAATAATCATGAAGTAGACTAGAATAATATTCTAGAATAATCACCAAATTTTGGATTTAGTGCCTCTAGAGCTATGAACACTAGTGTCAACCTTGAAAGTTAGCATTGATTTTACTATCTAAACTAGATGTAGATGTATTGTATAAAATACTTATTGTAAAATTATTCAATAACCTGGATGCTTTTTGGTTTGTATTTTCATTCACTTTGGTGCATTCATATTTAGGTCATGGACTATCTCACAGAAAATTGTAAAACCTTAGTTTTTTCATCTTCATAGTGACCTTGGGAAAAATGGGTTAGTAGGAACATGATTTAAAGATGACACAAAATACCACTCTATAAATGAGTGTTACATACATTAACAATAATTTGAAAAGGGCCTCAAACTTATGTAGTTATCCCCTACATGTTAGCTTATGTGTGAATCATGCAATATATAGAAAATAAGTACAATAGTGACCTATCTTGTAACTTGTAAAATATAGATATTGGGATAATACTTTAATAAATTAGAAATGTGTATGTGTTTTTCCTATGACTTATATAATAATAGGAAAAAATATGATTTTTTTGTTTTATTGATTGCTTGATTGAATGGTTTGATAAGTTGCCTTGGTCTGTGTAAGGTGAGGAATGAATTAAGAGTGATTGTGAATATATAAAAATCATATTAGGAAATATATCACATTAAATAATGTAGGCCAACCATTAGGAAACATTTCATTTGAAAATTAGATGACTTTAGGTCACTAGACATTTGTGTTAGACTAGGACACTAACATCATAAGGGGTTTCAGACTGATGTTTTTGTCCTAGTAGTTAGAAAAAGGGTATAGGATCACAACTTGTAAGGGCATAAGATAATTTTTTTTTAATAATTTTAGAAAATATGGAAGGTTTTAATCATCAATATAAGTCATTTTAGACCAACAGATAGGCCAAGTGGCACAATATAGAGTAGATGTGAGACTTCCAAAAGTGGGAAAGGTCTAGAATTGAGAGGAATAACAAAGGTCTAAGTTTTCCAAGTGTACAATATTGAGGTATAATATATTTTATAAATATCATCTAAATTCACCCCCCCCCCCACCCCCCGCATTAATATATTAATGAAATTTTTGGTTTAAAGAAGAATAAATATGTACCTGGGTCTTTATAACACACCTTGCCTTTACGTGATCCCAACTTGAGTGTTTTGTTGATGAATGACCTATAACCAAGAGCATGAAATAGTATATAATCATTACATAAAACATGAAATTTAAATCATATAAAATTATTTAAATTGAAATGAAAAGGTTTAGAAATACACCTATGTATTGATGAAACTGCCTTGCATATTGCTAACTTGTTTTGAAAGATTTGTCATTATAAATCACTAAAATTGAGAATAGGATACATAAATAAATATATAAAGTGAATATAAATAATAAAATAAATATAAATTTTAGGACACATGCCCCCAACCTTGACTAAAAATGTGAGTTGAACCCAACATTTGAGATTAGCTCAACCCTTCAACCCCATCATACTTATAACTTGGTGAATATGATAGAACAAAGTCAAATCATACTATAAAAATTGTGAGGCTAGATGATACAATCAAGTTCAACCTAAAAACTTAGAAATATTATATGATTTATTCATCTCAACTCTACTAAAAAGTGAACCAACCACTATAGTGTATTGGCTCAATATAGTATGTAAAATTCCAACTGGTGGGTGGTGATTGTCCATGAGATTGTTTTGAAATCTGAAACTAATTTGGATTTTGTATTATTAGGCACACATTTCATAACATATGTGGTTTAGATACAATCATGATAAAACTATGTATACCAATGGTACTAATGTATATAATTATACCACAATTGTGAATATGAATTATATAACTATGTGGTTTGGCCAATTTAGAATTTTACACAAGTGTGCATAACATATTACCTTAACATGATGTATAATCCCCACTAATTTTTTTACCAAATTTTCCAAAAAATTTAATTTACTAATGTACAGGCATTCTATCAAATAATTTGCATAAATCCAATATGAAGAATTTCTAAATACTAACAAACACAATGGCTAAAACTAAACTTATAAATCACATATTAATCATTAAAAATGTTGAATTACAACAAAAACACTTACATAAATTTATCACAATGTGATCACAATATTTGGTACATTGTAATTATTTCATGGAATCACCTCATATGAACAAGGAGGTTTTCATCCTAAAATATACAATGGAAACCAAGAGGGTTTTCATCCTTCTAATATCTATAATCCAAGGGTTTTCATCCTAGAGAGAAGAAGCTAAACCCAGGGCTCAAAATTTGAAAATGGTGGGGGGCGGGGGGGGGGGGGGGGGGTTATGATATGAAAAAAGATGAATCAATTACAAGAAAAGAACTCCTACATATAGAATTTATAATAAGAAGAGAGGATATGAGAGAAAATTTATGTGGAGGAAAAATGTGTCACTCTCCATGTCATTCATAATACATAGTGATCACATGTGAAGTGTTTGTCTTAATGTGCAAATGAGTCAATAAATAAATACATCAAGGGAGACAAGATTAGCCTCCCAATGTGACTCCAATTTTGGTTCCCCACTTTCACACATATGTGTAATAGTGTGGTGTTTGTCCCCATATACAAATGGTCAAAATGTGTATCTCATGATCAACCCCATCTTATTTCTTTGTCTCCCACCTTCCATGTGAAACCGAAAATGGTGCCCCACTTCCACATGTAAGCCAAATATTAAATAGTGAACTCTTATTTTATTCCCATGTGCACATAAGATTCCAAGACAAGTTTTCAATCAAAATTTAACTATCCTAAACATGAAAATCATGGAGATACCTTAGGAATGAACCCCATAACTTTCCCATGTGATTCACCAAGCATGAAACCCATCAAAGACAAAATAACATATCTTTTAGTGGGATTTTATGCCTCACTCCTTTCTAATAAAATTTTGTCCATGAAATATTCCCAATGGGCCATGCCATATTACTCAAAATGATACCTTACCACTATGCCACATCATCACTATATTACATCACCATGTATAGTCACTATGAATAATAATCATGAAAAGTACCAATAAATAATAACTTATGAATAGTGGTATCACTCCCAATAATAAGAAGTGTATGAGCTTGTAAATATCCTTGTAATCCATGCTGAAATGTCATAATTTCTCTTAGAAAGAACTAATAGATTCATCTTGATCCCTTGAGCATAATGTAATTAATTGAATTACATTTTAAAAATTCCAGCACTATCCAAAAAAATTGAAGCTTCCAAATATGTTAGAAGGCTATAAAAAAGAAACATTACAGGTCTTCCCTCCCTAAGATTGCTAGTCCTCAAATGATCACAACTCAATATTTGATTGATCCTAGGCAGAACCCAATGAAGTTATAGGATCCCAAATCAATCTAGGAAGTTTCTAAATTTTCTTGTTTGCTACACTATGATGCATTAAACCTACAAATGGAACCTCCTGCACATATCTAACCAAAATTTCCATAATCTTATGCAAGCATTCAACAAATTCCACTATCATAAGCTTTGTTCTTCCCTATTTTCACTACACCATTATAATAAATACTAATATATATATATATATATATATATATATATATATATATATATATATATATATATATATATATATATATATATATATATATTATTTTCACCCTATAGAACCTATGATTGATGGTCTTAACCATGTGGGGATATATTATCCTTTATTTTTTCTAAATATAAACATCCAACATCCTCAACAAATTCACCTCCACTGTCATGTAAATATGAATTTATTTTCTTACCCATAGTTATGATATAATATTTGGAGCTAATATATTCCATTATTTTAGCTATAATTTGATGAGGTAGAGGATGGAGAATGCCATTCAATGTTACCTCCTTCTTTTCATGATAAAAACTTAAATCCATGGTGTGATAGTTTCAAGAAATTTTACCTAGTGAATATAACCATTGAACTATACACACTATGTTAGTCCCACCTAAATTGGAAAACAAAATGAACAAAAATTATGTGCTCATAAATGATGATGCTAAGATTATTGATCTTATTCTTACAAGGGATGGTAAACCCATCATCCACCACCACATAAAATCCTTCAAATTATTCTATATGTAATTCCTTCTTTACCACTAAGCCCTCATCAATTTAATTATGAGTAACATCTCCAAAAATAAGTACTTTGATTTTGTGCCCACACAAAACTCCTTATAATCTAAAGGGATTATATCTTGGTGCACTAGAAAGAGAATCAAGTGTACCTCCCTTGGTACCCTTATACTTGATAAGCAATTATTGGGTTTGATCCTTTCCTAGATATATTATATCTATAATCTCTTCCTTGTCATACACCACCTCAACTTAATGTATCTTCCCATTTATAATTCATTTCTATCCTAGAGTCCATAGATCTATGCATTTGAAACACAAATTCTTCCTTCTATGTTCCTCCCTAGCTTCATCTTTTTTTTTTTTTTTTTGTATGGTAAGCTCCTTTGAGGTCAAATTTTAGATTCTTATTTTTGAAAGGTATTTTTTTGTCTTGTATGTGAATCCTCTTAACAATATTTACCCTTAGTGGTAGAAAAATCCATGTTCTTAGCTATTTGTATGGCACCTTGCAAAGTAGTTGGGTCTAATGCTTTTACCCAACCATGTAATGGCTCCTCTAAGCCCTCAATGAAGAGATAAGACAATCTATACTTTGAAACATTAGAAACCATAACTCTAAGACTATAAAAATTAGATATGTAGTCATCTATTGAATCCTTCTATTTGAGCTAAGATAGCTCTATAAAACACTACTCGGGATTTTGTTTTTTAAATCAATCTATCAACCTATGAGTAAAATCTGCATATGTAGTGACAAGGCTATTACTCTATATAACCATCGCATGGTACCACCAATCTGTGAATCACCCTCTAATTGCAAAGCAACAAAATGAATGGCCTCCCTCTTAATCATGGGGTACAAACTGAGATAGTTATCTAACGTTTGTATCCATGCATGTGTAGTGCATTTACCTAAACCATAAAAAGGTGAAAAAAACACCTTTCCACACTATTGATACTTCTAAATGAACCATAGGTACTCTTAGAATTTAAATAACACTTCTCATTTTAGAATTTATAAAATTTAAGGCATAAGTTGTAGGTTTTGGCAATCTAGTTGTTTATGGTGAAATAGTAGAAGAACAAGATAAATTGTTCCATAATAGTTATATAACTTGTTGGTTTGGAGCCACCTTGGTATATTCATCATGAATTGTTGAGAATCTATGTTAATACTTAGTGAACTATATCCATATTTAAGCTATAGATTAACCTTAGTGGATATTTATAATGAAGCTAAAACTAAATTGATCTTGGTGTAAGAAGGAGCAAAGAAAAGGGTAGAGTAGAAAAGAAATGAGTGATTACTAATTTTAGTCTCAAAAATTATGATAAAGCATCAATTACAACTAAATATGCATTTAAAAAATATATAATGCAACATAGCCTAAGCTCAAATCCTCCTATATATCAAGAAAACTTCAAAGGAAATGTAAAGAGTCACAGGTAAGAACCAGGTGTACTTTAAGGATTTACTACTATAATCAAATAACAATTGCACATCTGAATACAAAGCAAAATGAAATGAAGAAAAACCTAAGATATTCCAAATAATATAGCATAAACACAAATTAGAAACCCTATGACTAGAAAATGAAACTCAAAATTTAAAGACACCATTCAAATTCAAAACCTCTACTAGTAATTGAGAGAAAAAGCTATATTAGCAATTGGCAAATCAAATTTAAACAATCCTTGTAAAATTCCTTGATTATATTAATTGATTCAAGTGTAAAAAGTTTCTCAAAGATCTCTCCCCTTTACAAATGGTGATACATGCCTTTATATAAAGATTAGATAGTATACCAATTAGCTATAAAATATAGGTATACAAAGATAAGGATAGTTGTCCTTATAATTTCTAAAATACATGTGATTTTCATGATCATACTGACCTAGAGGTAAATTTAATAATAAACTAGCATATGCCTTTACAATGGAATATTCTATTTCAAAATGTTAAAAAAAATAAAAAAATAGAATATTGCTTAATTCACTAGTGGGACCTCTGATTGTCATTATTAGAGGATGCTCATGGATTTAGCATGTTGCTCATCAACTAGCTCTAGATCCACATCAAGCTTCATGATACATTCCTCCTCTTGATCTGCCAATTCATCAAGTTCCCTATCATTTCTATCCATGGATTAGTTAATACTCCTAGCTTCATTTATCCTTTCCTTTACATTGAATATCATCTCTAGGATTTTGTTGTAATCAACTCTAGATTTTCCTTAGATTTACTTGGTTACCAAAGTATCCCTATGTTTAAATTCATCATCACTAATGATTCCAAGGATAATGGGCTATGTAGGATCTATCAAGACATTGATCAATTCTAGAAATTAGATTTTTATCATCTTCCAGGAGTGTTTCCATATCATTCTACCAAGCACTCAAACTTTAAACCTTTTCAATCATAATTCCTAGAATTGTGCTAAAGTGTCCCAAAGTGATGATTTTGAAGCATAATATATATTTAATTTCTAAAATATTGAGAATTTGGGAAATTCTATCTTTTAAGGCCTACCATTGGGTGACCAGGCTCATGGCCAATACACATTACCCCTCTAATGCACTCTGCCTCAAATTTACTATTTTAAGTGCTTCAAACATGTCATAAAATGACTCATCATTTTGGTCATTTCCTTAAGAACTAATAGAATTGTATATTTTTGTATGTTTTTATTTTATCTTTCCAAATTTAAGATCCTCTACTTCATCCCTTAGACTCCAAATTTGGCATGTGTTGATTAAGTCTCAATCAAGTTTTCCACATCCTCTTCATGAATTTTAGTTTCACCAAGATGTTGACCTTTAACTAGGGTTAATCCCATAAAGGGTTCCACATTTTGAAATGTGAATTATTTTATTCCAACCATATCTAACCTTATTTTAATCCTTTCCAATCCAACTATTCCAGGGTTGAATTTTATAGTAGTGATTGACCTATTAAACTAGGGAGGTTCTAAGACCTCCACACTTAAGATATTAGATGTTCCTAAAACATCCATATTCTTTCTTTCTAGTCTTTGATAAAACATACTTCTCCTTTCTTCATACTCTTTCACCATAGCCCTTATCCATGGCTTCATGTCATCTTGAATCTTAATGTCAACAACTCTTGTCATAGCCCATGAATGAGAAAGAGAGGGAATATTTTGTAGTTACACATTAATGTACTAGTTGGGGATGATAGGTTTATGAATAGGAATTTCATCACTAAATAAATTTACCTCACTTTTGGGGTGAGCGATGGTCAACCTTGGTATTTTCTTTGGTCCCACAGGAACTAATTCTAACTTCACTTTCCTCTTCTCTTTGGATACCATAGGGACAAGCTCTTTTCCTTCATTTTCCTAGGAATCAACCTCCCTATTAAGTCATAGGCCTATATAAGCTCTTTGAGGGCACCCTTAAGTGTCTTTTTAGGTTCTAATGCAATCATGTCCAAATATTATACTAGAAAAGGTGGCCTTTATGGGAGTATTGAAGATGAGGGTCCATCCTCAAGCCTCTCTTCTAATTTCACCTCTCCCACTTTCTCTTTGCCCTTACCTTGATCATCTTGGCCTTGAACACCTTATATTTCCTCATGCTACTCTTGTGGCTATGGATATTTCACATGGGGTGTCCTATATGGACTAGGCAACAAATGATATTGTAAAGGATGAATTTGCCATCTCTCCTTAGATGACTTGTCATCCTTGATTAACCTATGTTCTAGCTTGATGTTGTGACCTTGAATCTTGGCCAACAATTCATAATTATTATCCTTGATGTACATGGCATCATGAACACAAAGTTGATGTATATATTTAGGATTTGGGAGTTTCTTGTCTTTAAATTGGTTTGCCACTATACATTTAAGATCCCACATCTTAAGTTCATCAAGTTGAAAACTAAATGAATCCTTGTGTCTGGTCATGGTCTCAACTTGTTTCTAGTCTTGTAGTATGCTCTTCCCAATGATCAAGAGAAGGGAGTGGAGAAGACCTTTCTTATTTTCTTTACAAGTTCCATCAATGTCATTCAAGAACTGGGAAGCAATTTTTTGCTCGGCTAGTTTGCTAGTAACATATACTAGTAACCTATAAGGCTAGGACATGATTCCCTCAATCCTAATGATTTCATAGTCAGGGTAGTACCATATATCACCTATCATTTCCATGTACTTGTTGATGAGGGTGTGGACCCTAGGCATATAAAATCATGTGATGGCCTCAGTTATGGATGGATAAATGCAGTCATAAATGAACTATATGTCATTCCTATATTTGAAAATATGAAATTTAGAGTAATGATGTTAAATAGTGGATATACTATCTGGGGACTAATTCTTAATTCCTAAGAAATTAATAGATGCAAGTAGGGCATATAGTAGGTATGACATCATATAAAACTACTTGGACATCTTCCTTTTGATGGTAGTGAATTTCTTGGTCAGGAAGACAATGATTAAATATGCAATTGGAGGGTTAAGTTTTTGTTCCAAAATGAAATGGACAAAGGAGAAAAAAAATATTTATATAGGTGGTTAAAGGGGATCCAAAGGCTCATTTCAATAGGTTAATTATAAACCTAATGACTTACCAAAATTAGATGATAGGGATGTTTCCCTTGAAGTCTCTAAATACATGGGGTCCTTGATGTAACCAAGGTCTTAGGATAGAGTCCAGGTCATGCTTGAAGTTCCACTCCTTGATTTTGGATAAATATACATGGGGATTAGAAAGCTTATAATATCCCTCAAATTCTATAGGAGAAATATATGATACCCTTTTTGAGTTTCCTTCCCTAATGATCCACTCATTATCAATTATATAATCAATAAAAATAGGGGCAAGGATATCTATGCAATGCAGTACCTTAGGTTTTTCCATAGCATGGTGGAGGCCTACCATTTGAATAGTGACTAAGTCATAATATCTATGGCTCACTGTATCAATCCTTTATTCTTCTTTTGTGATTGGCTTTAATTCTTTGATCATGAAAAAGAGCTCAGACTAGTTCCTCACATTTGGAGAATTCAAGGCTATAGTATCTAATTTAATATCTTTGAAGATATCACCTTGATTATCCATTGATAAATATAGCTTGGTCTCTTCTTTCCATTTTTTCCTATGAACTAACATTATCTTTGTTCCTATGAGTTGTTTATACTTGTAGGAAATGGTCTCTATAAAAGCTCTTTTGTGCTCAAAAACACAATTTAGCTCTCTTTTGATTGAACGGTGACCAAATGAATACAATTGAGTCTCTTTTATGTAGGGTTTAGGGTTTGGACCTTTAATGGTAGGTTATTTATAGGCTTTGTCTTATACATTCCTTGGATTTTATTTATAACTTTGCCTTTATACCTTTACATTTTTGAGCCCACAAGATCTTTTATTTTGTCCTTTTCTACTTGCATAGTGCCTATCTAACATCGATCTAGGTATTTTTTGGCATTTTTCATAAATGACTTTTGACAACTAACCATTGGCATTTAAAAATGCCTCTTTCAATTTGCTCTATTAGATCAAAATATAGGATTAGTGTGAGTCATTGATTGTAATCTAGGCCATTGCCTGTGATTGGCTCCTTTTATTGCAAACCCCATGGTAGTGACACTTAACATCTTTAGGTGCCTTTTTTGTGCTTCAAATCTTATGTCAGTCCTTTTTTGAATGAGCATTAGCCATGAAATGATATTTTATGCCTTTGAAAATTCATGAGTGCCTTCACACTATTGGATCAAAACCCAATAACAAAGCATGTGTCATTGATCTATAGAGATGCTTGAACATTAAGTTAGCACATTATTAAGACTATGACTTAGGCTTAAGTCCCTTAGGCTAAGGTTTTTTTTACTTATTTAGTGTAAAATAAACCTTAGGATAAGGGGTTTATGCCTAAGTTTTCATATTTATATGTAATGGGGCCATGGCCTAAATATTCTAGGCCAATGTTTTCACTGTGTTTAATAAACACAATGTATTCATTGGTATAAAATATTTATGCCAAGGCCTTAAAATATGCACAAAAGTATCAACATGGCATAATGGTCCAATAACACATAATATTTTATTGTATTTGATAAAACACATTAAAACCTTTAGCTAGATATACTCGGTCTAAACTTTATGCTATAAGGACTCTCTTTTAAAAATAAGACTTAGTATAAGTCTATAATTTAAGGTTCATGACATTTGAATAAAATGTCATAGGGGCTTTAAAGTATATACTTAGACTAGGTTTATTTTGCATACTTATATTATAAGATCATTTCCACATTTTGCACTTTGAAGACTTCTAATGTTTGAGCTATTTTTTAGCACTTCCTTTAGCCTATAAATCCATTTTTAAGCCTTTTATCAAGATTTGGGAGTGTATTTTAACCCTGAACATAATAATTCATCTTCTTAAATTTGATAGTCTCACATACATCAAATATGTCCTCATAGACATCAAATGATGATTTCATGAATGTTAATTTTAGGCTAATGAAGGTTTTAATTTGATGGGATTAAAGTTGATGGTCACATGGACATCAAATATGTCCTCAAAAACATCAAATTATGATCATGATATCATAAATTTTAAGCTAATCAAATTATTATGACCCAATGTGAGAATGCCACTTGACACGTATGTGGGCCCTCCCAAGATCTTGGACTTAATTTTCTCTATCAGATCAAAATCCATAATAAAACATTAGCTATCAATCATGATCGAAGAGCTTGCTTTTGATTGGTCATTTTGTCAAGGGGGACCAATTTTTTATTGATTATTGAATGCAAGGGTGTTGCATGTCAATCATTCAGGCCTTTCATAGTATTTTGACTTTTTAACTGTACCTAGCACTATATGATTGAGTCTTCATGAGCAAGTAAAAATCATTTATCATGATCTAAGGGCTTGAATTTGATTGGTCTAATGGGCTATATGTAGGATCCTATCATTTTTCCTCGTGCCATTCAATCAAAGGGCCATGGGAAGTGTGAACCATTAGATCATTTGAGATGAATGTTATTTTTGATAAAGTTTAAGCTTTTCTTTCTATATTAGATCGAAGTCTATAATAAAGTGAAGGCCATTAGATCCTACAAGATGCAAGGCAGTTAAGTTAGGGCTAAAAAGATAGCGACTTAGGTTAAGGTGTTAAGACCAAGGTCTTGATTGTATTAATAATTACAATGTGGCCTAATAATTAAAACTTAGGCTAAGTTATAAACAAGGGGTTGATCTAATATAAAAGTGGACTTTGGAAACTGAAACTTAGGCTAAGATTTTAAGACTATGGTCCCATTGGTATTTAATAAATACATCAAGGCCTTAGGTTTAAGATCATAGGTTATGTTAGAAAACATTAAAAGGACCTAATAAAATGAAGGTTAGGTATATAAGGAAATTTTTAAAGGGGAAAGTACTAGATGGGATCAAGAACTTTAGATTAATTTTTATTTATGTTAATAAAAATGATTAAACTTAGAACATGAATTTTATGCTTAGGTATAAAATGAACTTTCAAAAGATTCATGCCAATTTGGTTCCTACCAAGATTCAAATTTAAATTGAGGGCTTTGGCCAGGGCTTTTGAAATATAAAATTCTTAGGAAAAAACACCATGGAACTTACAACTAAAACAATAAAGACCATTTATTAGTGATGCTAGTCCAAAGTAAATCTAAAACAAAAACAACTAAGCCTATCTTTAAAGAGTGGATGATCTTCAAATTCTATAAATGATCCTATCATGCTAAATTTTCATGTTCAAACTTTAGAGTTTTTCTAGGGTCCCAATTTTTAAAAATGGGGGTATGTTGGCCCCAAAAAATGGAATATCAAGGGGGAAACATAGCAATAGGTTATAACCTAGAGACTTTGACTTTAGATAAATAACCAGGTCATCCACTTCATTTGATCAAAACCCTCACTTAAACTAGATTATGGTTGAAACAAACCTTGCATTTGAAACATTAGGATCAAACACCAGGACATAACCATATTGTGTGTGTGTGCTTTGATTTCATTTATTATTTTCCATGGATTTTAAGAAATAAAATCCAAGTTTTAGGTCCTCAATCACTAATACTTGACTTATAACATGTATGGGTATTCATTAGTTACCATATTTTGAGCTTAGGGAAGGCTTGGGAATTACTTTTCTACTAGCTAGGCATCCATAACCCTGATAAAGATGCCTTTGGATCCACTCAAAACCTTGATTCACTACCATCCAAGCATCCAGAGTGCTAGTGGAGATTACCAAAATCACCTATGCCTAAAAGTTTTTGATTCTGCATTATATCCATATTTTTTTAATTTTCTTAGATCTAAATTCTTTCAGCAAGGTTGGGAACTAGGGTAGCTAAGCCTTAGGATTTGGTCAATTGTTTGATTTTTTGAAAAAACATCTATGGCTACAACTTTACTCCAGGTAAGGGTGTTGATTAAGTGTTAGTATGGGTATACCATGATTTTGATTTTTTGCCTTATAATTACTATTAGAATATTATTCACATTATTAATATTGTGTAAGTAATATTTACTAAGAGGTAAATAGTTAGTGGTAAAAAATAAATAGTAGGTTGTTATAGTCATATGATTAATACAGTGAGTTAGAATATTATTATGGTTGAGATATATCATTATTTGATATAACAATATATCATAGTTAGGATTGCTTAGAAAGTTTCATAGGAGATATTTTAGGGATTTGGGAATCCCCAGATATAGGATATATGATCCCATATATTTATGTGTATTGTATCAAATGTTTATGTAATGAGAGTGTAAGAGAATGAGAAATATATTATTTGTATTTGAAATAATTTGTCTGTGCATGTTAGACTTTGTGTATGAGTTAATTATCAGTTTTGATCTCCATCGATTTCTATCATTGATATAAGAATGGGTATTCTTGAAGGCTATTGTGAAAAATGAAGGTCTGATTGTTATTATCTTTATTACATTGATTCATTTACAAAACTATGTGGATTTATTCAATATTACATGTATAAATAAATGGAGCTCATTGTGTTCATCCAATGCACTACTGGTATCATTGTGTAGAATAAATATACATTCATTTACCACCTCATGCATCATTTTTCAATTATTTTACATAGTGTGGTGAGACAAAGGGTAGCAATGACATCGAAAAATTAAAGGTGAGAAGACCATTCTATCATTAGTATAGGAAGATTGTAGACATGATGTGGATATAATTATGCATAAATTACACCCCTAATAGTTTGTTTCATGCCTCCAATCTTCAGGTATCTATCAAATTTGGCATGCACCTCCTACCATCCTCTATTCTATTAGTGAATGTTTTACATCGAATCAAACAAATGCTAGTTGGACTTGGCATCAATAGTTTGTACCATCTTCCTATGATGCATGCATTATAAAAGATCAAGTTACTTCAAACTATATTCAAAGTTTTTCATGCTTCCACCATGTTTACACTTGGATCCTTTGCCAAGTTAGCTACCAAATCAATGTCAATAGTTATATTTAGTTATTTTTAAAAGGTTGAGTCTTTCCTTAAGTTTCTTAAGTTTTTATATAGTCAATAAGATTAATTTATTAGATTAAAAGCTAAGTCATTTTTTATTTAAAAGTTTAGTCTTTTAATTTTGTGATTTGTTTAAATGTTATTTAGTTTTTTAATATTGAAAATATTTTTCTATGTGTCTAATCATTAGAAAATAATCACTCACTAAATGGCTTTAGTTGATGTATTTAAATAAAGGATTTAGTATTAAAGTCTATTTGTTATTAGTTGGTTTTGTAAAAATAGTTTTTTTTGGGTTAATAATGTCAAGTCATTTTATGAGTCAAAATCAAAGAGTCATTTTTTATATAATTGAGTCATCAAATGTCAAAATATCAAAAGTGTCAACATAATTTTTATTGGTCAAGTTTATTGTAAATTATTTGGGTCTATTATCAAAAAGTCTTTAAAATGTGAGTCAATTATCAAACTCAATTTTTTATTATAATAGATGCATTTTCACTTGTACGAGACATATACATTATGGGTGTGGATTTCCCTTGTAAAAACCATATACTTAAACTACATCAACATAATTATTAAGTAAGCAGTATCATCTACTAGATGCTATATGCTACATGGAGTATGGAGGTTATTTAGTGACCTCTCATCAGGCACCATCGATGAGGCTACATACTAATTTGGTGGCCATGTGTTTTTATTTGTGTGGTTTGGTTTTTAGTGTGGTAGATACATTTAATTTTTAATTTGTGTGGTGTGGAAATGTTTACATTGTAGAATAGGAACATAAAGCTATGTTTTATTTTCCATTCAAAACTAAATAGACTAAAGTCAAAGAATACTACTAGTGGTAGTGGGAGTCTTATTTGTTGTGTGAGATTGAGTAACACGATCATTCATATTGGATACAAGTAAGAATTTAATTTCTTATAGAGTAAAATGTGACATTCAGTGTGTGTTTTTCATTCCCCTACTTGTTTGAAATACCTCTACTATTTGGAGACAAGGGAGAGTTCAGATATAATAGAATGTGGTCAATAGTTGTATAGGAGGGTAACTAACTATAAAAATCCTCTAACTATAGAGATCCTTTGATTTCCTTACTTATTTATGGAGATGATCAGCCAATGACACGCTCAGTGTGGCTAAATGGCATATATGTGGGAAGCATTCTAGTGATCATGTGCAGCAAGATAAAAACAATAAGATTTAGATAGTAGTATGTAGACCTAAAAGTATGTGTTGGCATATGATTCTATTTGGGCCAATTCTTGAAGATGTATATTCTCCCCATTCTCACATTAAGGGGGTGTAGATAGGATTAATAATGTTCACAAGTGGGTGACTATTAGAATATTGTTCACATTATTAATATTGTGTAAGTAATATTTACCAATAGGTAAATAGTTAGTGCTAAAAAGTAAGTAGATTGTTATAACCATATGATTAATATGGTGATTTAGAATATTATTATGGTTGAGATATATTTTTATTTGTTATAACAATATATCATAGTTAGGATTGCTTAGGAAGTTTCATAAGAGATATAGTAGGGATTTGGGAATTCCTAGATATAGGATATATGCTCTTATATATTTTTGTGTATTGTTTTGAATGTTTATGTAATAAGAGTGAAAAAGAATGAGAAATATATTATTTGTATTTGACATAATTTATCTGTGCATCTTAGACTTTCTATGTATGAGTTAATTATCAGTGTTGCTTTCCACTAATTTTTATTAGTTACAAGTCTTCTTAGAACTAGCTTGAGGTTGAGATGATGGTTAGGTTCTCATGTAGTGATTGGATTTTATATTGGTATTTACCATTTTATCCATGTTATATCATTATGATTTAAATTCTAGAGCCATGGTCATCTTATGCATGGGGTACCACACCTACATTTCTGAAATTTGGGAACTTTCAAGCAAACTTCATAACTTTGAGTTCAGGATTGTTTATGAGGACTTATTGGAACCAAGGACAAAAGAAAAAAGAAAAAAATACATAATAGAAAGTATAAAAAAGGAAAATAAATAAATAAATACACACTTATGTATAATTAAGGTACAAAAAGGAAAGAACTGAAAGGAAACTAGCTAACCTACCTACTCTGAATCTAACCATATTACAATTTACTCCATGAAGACCTCTGGAGGAGTAGTAGAGAAGTAGTGTTTGAGGTATTTTCCATTGGTGGGAAACATAAAATCTGCTCATTGTATAGCTTTAACCTTGAACATGTTTTTCCCCAACTTCTTTGTAATCTGGTATGGTTTAATCTATAAGGGTTTGAATTTACCATGTTTGCCCTTAGGATCAAATGCTTTGTCCCAAAGGAGAACCAGATCTCCTTGTATGAACACCTTGATTTTGTACCTTTTAACAAACCATATATTGACTTTGGTTTTTATTCCTAATAAAATTAATAAAGGCTTTATTGCTTCCATCTTTCATCTGAATTATGCCTAGCAATCTTGAACTGGCAAGTTCTTACCTCTCTTCCATGTATTCCTACATAAATATGTATGCGGGTAACTTGAGAGTGATAAGAAAGATAGGTTCATGTCCATACACAAATATAAATGGTGAGGCTCTTAACACTTGCTTGATTATTATCCTATCATCCCAAAGTTCAAATTTAATGAGCTTATGTCAAGTCCTGGCTTTGTCTACAATAGACTTCTTGATTGCCTTCACTAGATTATTATTTGTAGATTCTAAAACTACATTCCCTTAGATATAATGGTTTGATGAAAACTTGAGAGTGAATCCCTTATCATAATTCCATTCATTCATATATAGATAAATGAATGTAGATCCATTTTCATATACTAGAGAAAATAGAGTTCCAAACCTAATATAGATGTTTTCTTTCAAGAAGTTGATCACTTCTTCAATCCTGCATTGTTTAGTGGTTGCAACTTCAATCCACCTTGTATAATAGTCCATGGTAGTAAGGACATACTTGTGACCTTTAGATGAGTTGGGGTTGATCAACTCAATAAATTCTAATCCCATTTGAGCAAAGGATTTATCAATTATGACTAGTTATAGAGGCATTGTTGCCTTTGGCTCCTTGGTGCTAAAAATCTAACATGAGTGACATTCCCTCACAAGTTTGTGAGAATCCTAAAATATATTTGGTCAATAATAGCTATCTCTAATAATTTTATGGGTTGTGATCCTCCCAAATGGATGTCCACTGCCTAGCTTTTCATTAAAGGTACTCATGATTTGGGTGGCTTCTTCCTGTGAGACACATCTCAAATAAATCCCTTCAAAATTTATTTTGTATAAGATCCCATTATTGATTAAGTAGTGAGAAACTTTCAATCTTAGGGCCCTCTTTTGTTCCATAGATATACCTATAGGACAAGTACCATTAATTAATAAATGTATGATTGAATCATACCACTCACTAGCTTGAAAGTTTTGTTAATCCACTTGTATAATACTTATCTTAGGGTTAGTATTAGAAACAATTTCGATCAGACCTTGGCATCTTATCAATTTTTTTGTTTTCATTTTAAATTCATACTCCTATAAAATTGACATCCATTTACTTCTAAATTCTCCTAATTTATTTTGACTTAACATAAGTTTGGTGGTAGGGTCAAGTAAGATAGCATGTACCTTATTTCTAAGGATGTAATGCCTAAATGCATATTCTTAACTATCTTACTATCTTAACTATCTTAACTAATGCATATTCTTATTTATCAATCAATGAATAATTTAACTCATCATTCTTAAAATCAGTGCTCATAAAAGCAATTAGGTGGTCACACCCTTCAATTTTCTAAGCTAACACTGCAGACATAGTGTGGTTAGATGCAAAATAATAAAGGTAAAAGTCCCTTGAGAAGTTATGAATTATAAGGACTAGAGCCTAGATAATGGCCTTCTTGATATCATTGAATTCATTTTTGGAATATTCATTCCATGTGACCCTTTTATCCTTTTTCATCATGTCATTGAGTGGCTTAACAATTATTGCAAAACTAGAAATAAACTTTCTTACAAAATTTATCTTACCAAAGAATGACTTTAGCTCTTTTTTTACTATTTGGAGGTTTTATTCTAGATATTACCTCCACTATTTCAGGATCTATAGAGATCCCATCTTTGGATATAACATGACCTAATAATTTCCCTTTAGTCACATAAAAAATACTCTTCTCTGGGTTCAAGGAAATGCCATGCCTTCTGCATCTTTTAAAAAATTGTTGTAAATTCATGAAGTGATATTCCTTGTTTTTATTAAAAAAACTATTAGATCTTCCATATAAATAATGATGCATTTACCTATAAGACCTTGGAAGGCATGGTACATATCTTTTTAGAAGGTGTCTCCTACATTGATTAGCTTGAAGGGCATCCTCTTGTAAGCAAAGGTCCCCCACTTTGTGGTGAAAGTTGTCTTCATCCTATCCTCTCTATCAACCAATACTTGGTTGTATCCCAAAAACCCATCAAGAAAAGACATCATAGCTAACCTAAAACAACTTGAATCACTTGTTCTCAAGAAATAAGGGGATAATTGTCCCTTTTTTATGTTTTTTTTAAAGTTCTTAAATTCAATACAAAGTCTAATATCACCATTCTTCTTCTTTATTGGTACCAAATTAGTAACCCAGGTGAAATTCCTGATGGGGAAGACTATCCTAGCATCTAATAATCTTTTGACGTCCTTGAAGTTCATGGGTTCTAGGATAGGGTTTATAGGCCTTTGTTTCTTCCTAAATGGTTTGAAATTATCCTTAAGGGGTATAATATGGGTAATAACCCATGGATCAAAGATCTTTAAGTCAACATAAGACTAATATATGACATCCCTATGTTGGGTAAGGATCTCTTTGGATTTTTTGTTTTCAATGTTTGTACAAACCTTTCTAATATTTACCACCCAAGGTTGATCATGGAGGCCAAGATCAATAGCATTATAATCCTTCCCACTTACCTTGGGAACCATGAAAACCTCAATCAATTTGTCCTAATTAAATAATCTCTCTAAAGCAATCATCCCCTTGGGGATCTTATTATCATTTAGCTGAATGACTTTACCATCAAATTTGTCCTCTTTATATGTACTCTCATTAGTGTCATAAATAATATGATCATAGAATTCTCTATAATTGGTCATGAAATATAATATATATTGGTCATCATTGAAAACTTTGAAATGGTTAAGATTTTCAAGGACTGAAGGACAAGGGATCAACTCAATGCTAAAATTAGTGGAATCTTGGTTGGTCATGAGGTTGTCCACAATAGATGACAAATCATAAATAACATGGTTTTCTCCCATTGGGATGGAAATGATACCAAATGCATCAAAATATTCAATCATATCCCAAACCTTAAACTTATACCTTTTTAGGTATGAGAGCTTACATTGGTATTTTCTTCTTACCTGGTTGACCACTAGTTCTGAATCCCAATAAACTAGTATCTCTATGACTTTACTTTTTATCAAAAATTGTAAGCCTAAGATAAGGGATTTACACTTAGAAATATTTTTATTATAAGGGATTTGGAGCATATAAGAATAATGATACTTTCTATTAGTAGGGCTAGTTAAAACAATACCAACACCTGATCCAACATTACATCTACCACCATTAAAACGTAATTTCCATAGTCAAGGAATAACTTAAGAATTATTGGGATTGCATAACTTATTAGTATCTAGGGTGAAAAACCCTAAGTTTTATTCTATTATGTTGACCCTCTCATTTATAGCATTGTACTCAGTTATCATTTGTTTCATCCTTGATTCTCTCTCAACCCTAATCTGATTACGAACTCCCTTCCAAGGTAACCACAAATGTGAGAAATCTATAGACATGTAAACATTAAAAGCCTTAGTCCATTCCCTACTTAATAATATTTTATAAACATCATGTATATCAAAAAATTGAATATCAATGAATTATTTCACCCTAGGCTTAGAAGCTAGTTGCATATGAACATTTAAAAGTTCCCTAATTACCCTAACTCTAGATTTGTCTAATTAGATAACAACCCTATTAGACTTAATGGGAGTCAAGCCATGTTATTTTAATATACCTATAAGAATGATATTGGTATATGCTCCTCAATCTAATAATAAATTATGTAAGTTCTTACCAAACATCCTGACAGTGACTAAAAAAGGAGGAGACTTAGCTCTAGTCTTGTGCACAATCACATTGGCATGATCAATCTATGGTGGATTATTGGATTTATTTTATAATGATTCCAATAGAAGGTCCCTTTTATTTTTAATATATTTAAGTTAATGCAAAGTGATATTAGCCTTTATCTTTTTCATGTCCTCAGCTATGTTATAACCGGTTTTAGAAGAACTAGGAATGTAAAAATTAGGTTTAGAAGTATTCCCTTTAGGTGGCTCATGATTATTTCTTGGAGAAGTGTCCACAGGAGTTTCAAAATTATTTTGAGGTGTTGAGGTAGTCAAATGTGACATCTATTCTCTATTCCTTAAGGGATAGGTTTTCTTCAAGAACTATTGAATGTGTTGGATCTCCTCAGGGATTTCATCAAGTTCATTTTCCTCTCAAAAGGTGAAATCAAAGGTGTCAACCATGAAGGATTGATTAGATTACTTAGATCCATAGGTACTTACAATTATATCCTTATTAGGGACCACTTCAAATGTATTCAACTCTTCTTGGAAGGCCTCAAAGTCTTTTATAAATTATATGCAATCAATTTCCCCATGATTGGTTGTGCAATGTACCCTACAATAATTAGGTAATGAAATATTAGTGAGGTTAATGTCCATAGTTTTATTTTTTATAAGATGGATCATTAATCCTATTATTATGAAAACTATCATTTTGAAATATATTATTTGGCCTATTATACCTTTGAAATGAGAAGTTCCTAGCTAAACTTTCAGTAATATTTCTAACTTGTTTTTAGAATTGATGAAAATCAATGCTCAACTTTTAGACCATTTTAAAAATAGATTCATTCTCATTTTCAGGAGTTTTAGAATTGTGTACCTAGCTATTGTTATTAGATGGTACCAGACCCCTTTGATCATTCAAATTGAAGCTATTAGCAAGATGACTTAAGAATATTCCTGTTTGATTGGGAGCTATATGACTTAATGGAAACTGAGTTAGGTTTGGGACTTGGTTTAATGCTGGGATATTCTAGTTATTATTTGTGAATAAGTTCACCACATACATTTTTGGTTTGATTTTTGGCATAGAATATGCCATTTACCCTTGGGACTGCATCTAATCATTGAAGGTTACCACTTTTGAATAGGTTTTAGCTAATGAAGTTATGGCTAGTATGGATCTCTTAAAAAACATAGAATTCATGGGATCTATTACATTTTTATTAATCTCTAGAGCTAAGACATCATCAAGCTTATAAGGGCCTATAGTATTTCTAATTTTTTTCTAAAATCTAGCATTGAAGGACCTAATAGGTTCACTTGCTTCTCTTTTAATAGTGGTGAATTGATGGTAGATAACATAAGGACTAACAATCTTACCAAATTGATGTATGAATGCATTATTGAAATCATCCCAACTTGTGATGCAATTATTAGTTAAGTTTAAAAACCATTCATAAGTAAAATCTTTAAAGGTGAAGGGGAATAACCTGTAAGTTACATCTTCATGCACAACATTTAGCAATATTAAGGCTACTTTAAAGGATTTTATATGTTCTTCAGTAGTTACTATACCCGTTTGACTAAATATAAGTAATTATTTTTTAGGGTTACTTGGGAAGTTGTGTAACACACTTGGTACATTGATGAAAGAATCTCCTAACCAAGCCATATTTGGATGAAAATTAAAGGCACAGGTACCTTGAAGTGGTGAAGTTGGCAAAGATCTAGGTCTCCTATGTCTATCTTTGTCATGTCTAGATTTTTTGTGGACCTCTAGCTCGAGCAAAGGTTACCTGATCTTTGAGTGTAATATTGTTCTAATCCCAAGAAATTCTAGCTTCAAATTTGAAGATCCTTCCTAAAATATGATGTATCAAGTTAAATTTTATAAATAACAAGAGTTAGACCTTCACATTGAGCTTATTTTACAAAGGTGGTATGAAAAAACTACAAAGGATGTTGATCTTTGATTGAACTATCTCAAAGATGCATTCAACTACATAAATATGGTCTATCTTTATAAGTCTAAGACTAAAGGAACTCAGATATATGAAATATATGCCCACCTTTGATCAAAATGAGTTGTCTTAACCTCAAATACTATGGATTTTCAAAGTTTAAAGCTAAATTTACCAAAACCAAGCATAAATAACCAAATAACTTTAAATAAAGCACAAATATGTGCTATAAACAATAAATATCAATGATATTTATTCTTTTATGTAAATAATTCACTCAAAAACACAAAGATACATAGATCTTTAGATAAAATAGGCTAAGGTTATCAAAGATTCAAAGAATTTAGGCCCTCCTTCTAGAACTAGTAGGAGCTTCTCCTATTGATACTTCTAGATGAACCTTAGGTTCTCTTAGAATTTAAAGAACACTTTTCATTTTATAATTTAGAAAATTCAAGGCATGAGTTTTAGGTTTTGGAAATCTAGTTGCTTGTGGTGAAATAGTAAAAGAGTAAGAAAAACTATTCCACAATATTTATATAATTTGGTGGTTGGGATCCACCTTGGTCCATTCTTCATGAATTGTTGAGAATCTATGTTAATACTTAGTGAATTATATCTAGTTTTAATATATAGATTAACCTAAGTGGATATTTATAGTCAAGCTAAAACTAATGTGATATTGGTGTAAAAAGGAGCAAAGAGAAGGGTAAAGCAAACAAAAACAAGTGATTACCAATTTTAGTTTCAAAAATTATGAAAAATCATCAACTACAACTAAATATGCATTTAACCAATATATAATACAACATATCCTAAGCTCAAACCCCACTATATATCATGTAAAAATTGAAAGGGAAATGTAAAGAGTCATAAGTAAGAACCAACTCTAATTTAAGGATTTACTACTATAATCAAATATCAAGTGCACATCTAAATACAAATGAAAATGAAATGAATAAAAAACTAATATCTTTTAACTAATCTAGCATAATCAAAAATTAGAAACCCTATGATTAGAAAATGCAACTCAAAATTCAAAAACACCATTCAAATTCAAGAACTCTACTAGAAATTAAGAGAAAAAGATATATTAGCGATTGACACATCAAATATGGACAATCCTTGTAGAATTAATTTATTATATAAATTAATTCAACTATAAAAAGTTTCTCAAAGAACTCTCCCCTTTACAAATGGTGATATGTGCCTTTATAGAAAGATCAGGAAGTATACCAATCAGTTACAACATATAGGTGTACAAAGATAAGGACAAATATCCTTATAAGTTCTAATAATACACGTGATTTTCACAATCATACTAACCTAGAGGAAAATATTCTAACAAACTAGAATATGCCTTTACAATGGAATATTCTATTTCAAAATGTTACAAAATTCTACAAAATATAATATTTCTTAATTCATTGGTGGGGACTCTGATTATCATTCTAGAGGATGCTCATGGATTTAGCATGTTTCTAATCAAATAGCTATAGATGCATAGCATGCTTCATGATACATTTCTCCTCTTGATCTACCAAGTCATCAAGTTCCTTGTCATTCCTATCCATGGCTTCTTTAATGTTTTTGGCTTCATTTATCCTTTCCCCTACATTGAAAATTATGTCTAGAATTTTGTTGTTATCTGCTCTAGATTTGCCTTGGCATTTTCTATTGAATTATTGGCTTACCAAAGTATACCTATGTTTAAATTCTTCATCACTAATGATTCTAAGGATAGTGGGCTATGAAGGATCTATAATAATAATCCCAAGAAATTGCTCAGTTCTGGTAATTAGCTCCTTATCATCTTCTAGGAGTCTTTCCACATCATTGTTCCAAGCACTCAAACTTTGAAACTTTTCAATAACAATTCCTAGAATTGTGCTCAAGTGTCCCAAATTGATGGTTTTCAATCCTAGGATTTGTTTCCTTGCTTGAATATTGAGAAGTTGGGAAATTTTGTATTTTGAGGCCTACCATTGGGTAACTAGGCTCTTAGCCAATACACACTACCCCTATAATGTACTCTAGCTTAGCTTCATTATTTTATGTGATTCAAACATGTCTTAAAATTATCATCAAGCATTTTGGTCATTATCCCAAGAAATGATAGAATTTATTGTGTCTACAAGTTTCCCTTTTCTCTTTCCAAATTTAAGGTAATTTACTTCATCCCCTGGACTCTAGCTTTGGCCTATGTTGATTGTGCCTCAATCAAGCTTTCCACATCCTCTTCATGAATTATAATTTCACCAAGATAATGGCCTCCCATTGGTGTTAATCTCAAAAAGGGTTCCACCTTTTGAATGGTGAATTATTCCATTCCAACCATAACTATCCTTATTGTAATCCTTTCTAATCTAGCTATTTTAGGGTTGAATTTGATGGTTGTGATTGGCTTCTTAAACTAGGGAGGTTTTTGGACCTCCACACCTAAGTTACTAAAGGCTCTCAGAACATCCATCTTCTTTCTTTCTATCCTTGAACAACCATAATTATCCTTTATTCCTATTCTTTCACCATAGCCCTTATTTATGACTTCATGTCATCTTGAATCTCAATGTCAACAACTCTTATCATAGCCCATAAATGGGAAGGAGAGGGAATATTTTGTAATTTATGATAAATGAACTAGTCAGGGATGATAGGTCCATGAATAGGGAATTAATCATTGAACAAATTTAACTCACTTGTGGGGTGAGGGATGGTCAACCTTAGTTTTTTATTTGGTCACAAAAGAACCAATGCTAACTCCACTTTCCTCTTCTTTATATATGCCATAGAGACAAGCTATTTTCCTTCATCTTCTTAGGGCTCAACCTCCCTATCTAAGTCATAGGCCTATATAATCTCTTTGATGTCACCATTAAGTGTCTCTTCTAGTTCCAAAGCAATCCTATCTAAATATTATACTAGAAAATGTGGCATTTATGGGAGTGTTGAAGATTAGGGTCCCTCTTTAAGCCTCTCTTCTAATTTCACTTCTCCCACTTTCTCCTTGTCCTTACCTTGTTCATCTTAGCCTTTTACACCTTATCTTTGCTCAGGCTTCTCTTATGGTTATGGCTATTCCACCTGGGGTGTCTTAGATGGACCAGGTAATAAATGATATTATAAAGGATGCATTTTCCATCTCTCTCCAGATGGTTTGTCATCCTTGATTAACCTATATTATATCTTGATGTTGTGACCTTGATTCTTAGCTAACACTTCTTCCAAATTATTATCCTTGATGTACATGGCATCATGAACACCAAGTTGATGTATATATTCAAGATTTGGGAATTTCTCATCTTTCAAGTGGCTAGCCACTATATCTTTAGGATCCCACATCTTAACTTTATCAAGTTGAAAACTAAATTAATCCTTATGTCTAGTCATGGTCTCAACTTGTTTCTAGTCCTGTAGTATGGTCTTCCCAATGATAAATGGAAAGGGGTGGAGAATAGCTTTCTTCTTTTATTTATAAGTGCCATTAATGCCATTCAAGAATTGGGAATCAATATCTTGTTCAACTTATTTTCTAGGAACATATACTGGTAACCTACAAGGCTGGGACATGATGCCCTCAATCTTGATGACTATGTAGTCAAGGTAGTGCCATATATCACCTATCATTTCCACATAATTCTTGATGAGTGGGTGGACCCTAGGCATAGAAATTCCTATTATGGACTCAATTATGGCCAGATAAACATAGTCACAAATGAACTACATGTGATTCCTATATTTGAAAATATGCAATATGGGGTAATGGTGTGAAATAGTGGCTTTGCTATTTTGGGACCAATTCATAATTCTTGAGGAATTAATAGAGGCAAGCATGGTGTCTAGTAGGTATGACATTATATAAAACTACTTAGACGTCTTACATTTTATGGTAGTGAATTACTTGGTGAGGAAGATACAGATTAAATCTACAATTGGAGGGGTAAGCTTTTGTTCCACCATGAAATGGACAAAGGAGACCCAAATTTTATTTACATAGGTGGTGGAGGGGGATCGAAAGGCTTGATTCAATAAGGTCATTATAACCCCAATGCCTTTCTTGAACTAGATGATAGGGATCTTTCCCTCAACGTCTATAAAGACATGGGGTCCTTGATGTAACCAAGGTCTTAGGATAGAGTCCAGGTCATGCTTGGAGGTCCACTCCTTGATTTTGGATAAATATACATGGGAAGTGGGAAGCTTATAATACCCTTCAAATTCTATATAAGAAACATATTCTACCCTTTTCGAGTTTCCTTCCCTAATTATCCACTCATTATCAATTTTTAATCAACAAAAATAGGGGCAAAGATATATATGTAATATAGTACCTCAGGTTCTACCATAGCATGGTGGAGGCCTACCATTTGAATAATGACTAAGTCATAATATTTATAGCTCACTATAGCAATGTTTTATTCTTCTTTTATGATTGGCTTCAATTCTTCGATCATGAAAAAGAACTTGGACCAGTTCCTCATGTTTGGATAATTCAAGGCTATAGTATCTAATTCAATATCTTTGAAGATACAACCTTCATTATCCATTGATAAGTATAGCCTGATCTCTTCCTTTAGTTGATACCTATGAGCTACCATTGTCTCTATTCCTATGAAATATTTATATTGGTAGAAAATAGTCTCTATGAAATATTTCTTGTGCTAAAAAAAAATTAACTCTATTTTGATCTAATGGTGACCAAATGAATAAAATTGAGTCACTTTAATATAGGGTTTAGGGTTTGGGGTTTTAATGGTGGAATATGTTTGGGCTTTGGATTTTACGTGCCTTGGGTTTGATTTGGACCTTTGTGTTTATACCATGGCATTTTCAAGCCTACAAGATCTTGTATTTTATCTTTTTTTACTTGCATGGTGCCTATGTGGCATTAGTATAGGTATTTCATGAAATTTTTCATAAATTACTTTTGAGAACTAGCCATTGGCATTTAAAAATTCCTCTTTCATTTCTCTCTATAGGATCAAAATCCAGGATTAGCATGAGTTGTTGATTATAATTTAGGCTGTTGCCTGTGATTGACTCCTTTTATTTTAAACCCCATGGTAGTGACACTTGGCATCTTTGGGTACCTTTATTATGTTTTTAATATAATGTTATTCCTTTGCTGAATAAGCATTGGCCATGTGGTGAGCTTACAGGCCTTTAAAAATTCATGAGTGCCTTCATACTATTGGATCAAAACCTAGTGATAAATCACATGTTGCTAATCTATAGAGATGTTTGAAAATTATTAAGACTATGACTCAGGCTACATCCCTTAGACTAAGGTTTGTTTTGCTTATTATGTATGAAACAAACCTTAGGCTAAGGGGTTTATGCCTAAGTTTTTAGATTTATATGTAAGGGGGTCATGGCTTAAATGTTCTAGGTCAATGTTTACACCATGTTTAATAAATACAATGTATGCATTGGTCTACAATATTTATTCCAATGATTTAAAATATGCCCAAAAGGATCGACATGACATAATAGTCTAATAACACATAAGATTTTACTATATTTGACAAAACACATTAAAATCTTTAGCTAGATGCACTTGGTCTAAACATTATGCTATAAGGACTATCTTTTCAAAACGAGACTTAGCATAAGTCTATAATTTAAGGTTCATGATGTTTGAATAAAATGACATAGGGATGTTAAAGTATAGACTTAGACTAGGTTTATTTTGCATACTTAGATTATAAGAGCATTTACACATTTTTAAACTGGAAGACTTCTAGTGTTTAAGCATTTTTTGAGTACTTCCCTTAGCATATAAAGCCATTTCCAAGCCTTCTAGAAAGATTTGGGAGTGAATTTTGACCCTAAGCATAATAATTCATCAGCTTAAATTTAATAATCTCATAGATGTCAAATACATCTTCATGGATGTCAAATGACGGTTGCATGACTGTCAATTTAAGGCTAATAAAGTTTTTAATTTGATGAGCTTAAATTTGTTGGTCACACAGATGTCAAATATGTACTCATGGATGTCAAATAAAGTTCATGTGAATGTCTATTTTAAGCTTTTCAAATTATTATTACCTAATGTGAAAATTCCACCTGACATATCCGTAGGGCCTCCCAAGATCTTGGACTTAATTCACTCTGTTGGATCAAAATCAACATTGAAGCATCAGTCATCAATCATGGTCTGTGAGCTTTCTTATGATTGGTCACTTTGTTAGGGGACCCATTTTATTTTTAATTATCAAATTCAAGGGTTCCACATGTTGATCATTTGGGCCTTCTATAGTGTTTAACTTTTCAACTATGCCTCACACCGTCTGATCGAGTCTTCGTGAGAAAACAAAAAAAACATTGATCATGATCTGAGGGCTTAAATGTGATTGGTCCAATGGGCTATATGTAAGATCCTATCAATTTTACTCATTCCATCTGATCAAAGGGCCATGGGAGGAATGAACCATTAGATCATCTAAGATACATACTGGTTAAGCCAAAGTTTAAGCTTTTCTTGCTTCATTGGATCAAAGGCTATGATAAAGTGAAGGCTATTAGATCCTACAATATGAAAGGTAGTTATGTTAGGGACACAAAGATAGAGACTTAAGTTAAGATGTTAAGACTAAGGTCTTGATTGTATTAATAAATACATTAGGGCCTTAGAATTAAAACCTTAGGCTAAGGTATACACAAGGGGTCGAGTTAATATAAAAGTAGACTTGGGAAATCAAATCTTAGGCTAAGATGTTAAGACTAAGGTATCATTTATATTTAATAAATATGTCAGGGCTTTAGGGTTAAAATCTTAGGTTATGTTAGGAAACATTAAAAGGACCATGTAAAATAAAGGCTAGGTATACAAGGAACTTTTTAAATGGAAAATTACTAGATGGGACCAAGGACTTTAGACTAAGTTTAGTAATGCTAATAAACATGATTAAACTTAGAACATGAATTTTATTCTTAGGTCCAAAATTAACTTTCAAAATATTAACATTGGTTTGGTTCTCACCAAGATTCAAATTTAAACTGAGGGCTTTGGCTAGAGTTTTGAACTATGAAATTCTTAGGGACAAATGCCACAAAACCTACAACTAAAGTAATAAAGACCATTTATTAGCAGTGTTAGTCCAAATTAAAGATAAAATAAAACCAAATATTCCTACCTTTAATAGATTGGATGATATTAAAATTCTATAAATGATCCTATCATGCTAAATTTTAATGTTAAAACTTTAGGTCTTCTCTAGGGTCCCAATTTTTGAAAATGGGAGTATGTTGGTCCCAACACCCACTTTCACTGTAAATCCTAGTTATGTCCTCTAACTATTTTATGCTTATTCTTAAATTTCAAATAAAATAAATCATGTAATGTTATGGCATCTTAAAACTCATCACCAAAGACTACCACTCTCACATATAATTTGCAAAAGTTTATTCTACATCATGTTGTCCACCGCCTTGATAATATAAGAAATTAGGCATAAGAGGCCTAACTATGAAATCTTGATTCATTCTAGTGTGATTATGGACATGCACATTGTTATCCAATTTACTCATTTCACCATTATTATTTTCCACATTCTTTTGCATTAATTGGCCCAAAAGTTGAACCATCTCTCACTTCCCTCTAGCGATGTCATTAAGAATATCCATAGTGTTATGTTCCTAACGATATCTATCTTCCATGTTAAATTATACCTTCTTAACTCTAAAAAAAGGATCAATCTTTTTAGTTAATTCTATAGGATCACTTTTATTCTTAAATTATATCTGGACTACATATGAACCAATTTTAACACAAGCTAGCAAGATCACTAGTTTTAATTCTACTATAAAATCCCCACCAATATTTTTCACCAAATTTTCATAAAATTATGATTTAGTAATGTGTAGGAATTCTATTAAATAATTTTTAGAAAACCAATATGAAGAGTTTATAAATAATAACAAGCATAATGACTGAAACTAAAATTATGAATCACATATTCATGATTGAAAATGTTGAATTACAATAAACACACTTACATAAATTGATCATAATGGGATCACAATCTTTGGTACAATGTAATTCTTGGATGGAATCACCTCATATGGATAAGATATTTTTCATCCTAAAATAAATAATGAAAACCAATAATATTTTTATCTTCTTAATCTTTATGCTCCAAGGGTTTTCATCCTCAAAAAGAAGAAGAACCAAGGGATCAAACTCTAAAAATGGGGGTTTTATGATATGGAAAAAAATGAATCAATTACAAGGAGATAACTCCTTGTATGAACTAAATTTAGATATGCAAAGAAATTAAACTAATCTTAATCTAAGCTAAAATTCAACTAAGGTAGAGTAACAAGTAAAGAAGACAACAATCAAAACTTCACACTTTGAATACAAGATTTCTCTATTACGATGTATATCCAATTTGCTCTTTCTAGTATTTGGTGTTCACTCTTCCAATGTAAATAGAGAACGGGTAGTGTTTTAGTGCAAAAAGAGAGACTTTGATTTAGTTTTATTCACTTCTACTTAACATATCTAAATTTAAGAAGATATGATGTGCTTGTGAGTATGATTGTTATTTCAAGATTTTTGATGCTTGAAAATGGATATTTTCAAGCTTATTTATAGATGCTTGGAAAAGGATCCAATGGTGGAGGATCATTTATAATTTTTCAATTCTCTAAATGATCAATAATGGAGGATGAGTCCTCACCCATGAGGATGGAGACCTTTTAAACATAGTTGAGAAAAGAGTGGGGTTAATTAGCTGACTCAAGAAGACTAAGTCAATTTGCTTGACAAATCAAGGGAGGATTCATAAGAGGTGGATAATTTTTTTGATTTGGTTGGGATGAGGGATAAACATGTGGAAGAGGTTTGAATAGGTAGAAAATCCATATTTTATTATTTAAAATAAAAATTCAAGGGTACACAATTGACTTATTCAATATGTTAATTTATTCAATTATTTAAAATTTGGGAGGAAATGTTATTTGTTAATTTAAGAATAATCATTAATATAATAGGTTCATTTTGACATTAAATAAAATTTAGGTGTCTACATTTGCCTCTCTTTGAAATAGTGTTGTAGTGAAGCAATACCATTTCAAAAAATAGTAGGAAAAGTAGAGCTTGATGATAAAAAAGGAAAACTTTGTCCTAGATGAATGAAAATGATTGTGATGATGCCTTCTTGAGGGTTTATGTGGGAAACAAACAAATGATTGAAATTGATGAAAAGAGGAAATGGTTAAAATGATATGGATGAACTATAAATCAAGTTATGTTTGAATCAATGACAAATTTGGAAGACTTTTGACAATGTAAAAAGGTTGCCCCTATTTAATTAAAACTAGAGTATGTATTTGAAAAATAATATTTTTAAGCGTTCAAAGATTACATGCTTATTTTTTTTAATAATGACTCAAGGGTCAATTGAGCAGGGTTGGGAATGATATATCCTAGTAATAATAAAAAATATATATCTATAAATATAAAAAGATATTGATTTTTAAAATGATTGGGAATTTTACATTGATAGACAATTGCAAGAATTTAAAATAAAATTTAGAATAATTTGATTTAATGTTGTTTGATTTGCTTATGTTTTAATGAAATAATGGATTAGATGGGGGGCAGTAATAAATGGGTGGATAGAAAAAAATAAGTAGGATAAATGGGGAGGGGGTTATAAATTCATTTATGCAAATTAAACATCAAGATTAGGGGCTAAAAAATTGCTTAGTGATACTTTTGCTCTTAGTTTGGGGAGGAAAAAATGACCGTGAACCACACCATGAGGACCAAGTGGAGAGAGTGAGATGTTTTCAAATACTTAAGAGGAGAAGGCTTATGGTAAGTCACTTATTTTTTGATTTTTTTGTGATATATTAGCATTTATTAGGGTTTGAAATAGATGAAAACAAAATAATTACTCTAAAAATGGTAATTTTGACATCAATTTTTGTGAATTTACTACGGTAAATAGTGATTTCATTAAACATCAAGGTGAAATCATAAAACTATGCAGCAGTTTTTTGGAGGAATTTGTACTTTGACCATTTTGGGTGGTAGTGAAATTATTTAACATAATATTAATTTTGTTGAAGTTAGTAGTGATTTTTTAGTAGCAATTTTGTTAATTTTTGAAGTGATTTTACATAATGCAAAAGTGATTTTTGTAATAATTTTTATGAAATTTTAGAGGGTTTTTTGAAATAAATGAATATGTTGTGAAATGAGTTAAGTGTGTTATTATTGAATAGTTAGATTGTAAATAAAATGAAGTTGTTTAATTCTTATGTAAAATTATTTAAAGAATAAAATGCTAAAATTATTTGATTTATAGGAGGTATTACTAATGATGGTGACATGGGAGCATAGATCTGTAGTTATGGTGCACATGACTAGCCTCAAAGAGTATGAGTTTTGAATTCTAGAGGTGAGTGGGCTATCTTACATTGCACAGATGTCAGAGGTTTGAGATGGTAGATATCTATTGACTATATTAGCAAAGAGGTGGCATAGTGAGATGAGCACATTTCAAAAGTTAGCAGTGATTTTTTAGTAGCAATTTTGTTAATTTTTGTAGTGATTTTGCACAATACAGAAGCAATTTTATAATAATTTTTATGAAAATTTAGAGGGTTTTTTTTGTAATAAATGAATAAGCTATGAAATGATTTTATGTGTGTTATTATTAAATAGTTAGATGGTAAAAAAAATGAATTTGTTTAATGCTTATATAAAATGATTTAAGAAATAAAATGCTAACATTATTTGATTTGTAGGAGGTATTACCAGTGATGGTGACATAGGAGCATAGATCTATAGTTATGGTGATCATGGATAGCTTCAAAGAGTATGAGTTTGTAATTCTAGAGGTGATTGGGTTATCTTACATTGCATATATGTTAGAGGTTTGATATTGTAGATCTCTATTGATTATATTAGCAGAGAGGTTGCATTTTGAGATGAGCACATTTCACTTGCCAACTAGTGAGATGACTATTATGCTCAAGGATGTGTATCAGATTATGGGGATTCCTATATGAGTTATATTAGTGTACTAGGGATAGGGTCCATATTATGTGACATTATATCATATTTTTGGTGATGGATTGATCTTAATGGTTATAGGTGGGATTGATGTAGACTATTGTACTAACTTAGAGATGAACTCTCTCACTATTGTACTTATAGATATTGTTAGTGGCATGTTGATTCCTAATAAGAATGGTATACTATATCCTATTGGCTTACTATATGCTATCATGGATATGATGGAGATGGGAGATAATTTCACATGGGGTCCATGCATTTTATCACATCTATACCATGATTCACATCACTTTATTTATTTAGGTTTTGGAGAGATAGGCCTTTCTACATTACTAAAGGTTTGGTACTAAGAGAACATTGCTATTGATATAATAGTTAGGTATCTAAGCACATGAGATGAGGATGAGACGTTGGCATATGCATGACATGTGATCATTAAGACATGCAGATCATACTTGGGTGACCTAAAGTTCTATAAGAGAGTAGTTGATGAGATGAGTGATGACCATTCACTTTGAGACCATATAGAGAGATTGTATGGCATTAGACTCATGAGGAGCTCCACATGGAATATGTGATGTCCCCTTCCTAAAACATCAAGAAAAATGTATATATTATATATAGATATCATCTAGATAGGGTGATGAGATAGTTTGGTGTGATGCAACATATAACATCTAGTCCACATATATTTATTCAAATAGTGTGGGAGAGACCATAGTTGGGGATGATGATTGATCTTGATATTTCTAACCATAGATAGAGACAATCAAAAACTAGGATATGAAGGGATATGATAGATGCTATTGACATGGGAATGATTGATGGATATGCAAATTGGTTTGCTCGATAGATACCAATGAGATTGATAATGTGATATGCACCACCATAGATATGGAGATAGAGATTAGTGGATAAATTAATTAGGTAGCCATGAGTTATAATTTTAGGATCTAGGATTAGGAGGGATATTATAAGTGATAGAGGAAGATCAGATCCATGAGTACGAGGAAGAAGATGAGCTATGGAGATTAGTGAGATTCATGATGCATCGATTATTGACATGAAGGATATGGATATTTTATGAGAGGAATGGAAGGAGATGGATGTGGACACAAATAAAATTATATGAGGAGATACACCTATGATAGAGGTAGATAGTGAGGATAAGGATAGGGACATGAGAATACTACTTGAGTAGCTTAGGTTTCATAGACAGAGAAAAGTGATGGTGCAATCTCTTTATATGCTCCAAGATATATAGAGGAGCATGTTATTATAGATAGACTCTGAGAGGAGATTTGAGATCAAGATAGAGAGATTTATGGATTACACCATGAGGTAGCCATATTATATGGTATATTTAATGGTATAGGAGATCAGAATGTAGATATCAGGTGACTACAGGTTGAGGTAGATAGGTTACATGGTATTTTCAATGGGATGGATGTGGATGTCATGGCCATAGGATTTGTTACCCATTATATAGAGACATAAATTCTATATTATACACCTCTTGTATAGTGGTATAGATAGGAGAGGGACATAGCTCAAATGGAGCTTATAGAGGCTAGAGTGTAGTTAGATGATCAAGGACAATTAACTATATTTGATAGGATGATTCAAGTAATGGAACATGCGGGGCTATACCATAAGACCAAAGGGAAACATCATTTAGAGAATACTCTATGAGATGATCAGTGTCTGTGAGATTTGTGCAATCAATGAGGTTATAGAGATCAGTACGGTAGGTTTAGTGGTTGATGGGTCCTCCACTAGGTACACCACAACACATAGATGTATTTCTAAGACTAGATAATCCATCCGAGGGATATAATGAGATAGAGCTATAGGGTGCATCAAGATAGATATATTTCATCAATGTATATATATATATATATATATATATATTGAGATGTATATTTTATATAGACACATGTGATATATATATATATATATATATATATATGATGATGATGATGATGATGATGATGATGATGATGATGATTGTGTACTATGGACTATGGATATTACTTATTAAATTATATGACTTGGATGGATATATGTATGGGTAGATGATATTACTGATTATACCTCCTACATTTTTGTTTTATGTTAGCATGTATTAGTCTTAGAATTCATTTCCAGCATTTTGTTATTATGGATGCATGACTAACATATGAATGGATAAATTATATTAATTGGACATTGTTGTATATTATTTATTTCAATTATTTGCATTAGTTTTCCTATATAATTTGGAGTATTTTTAGAAACCCAATTTTTAATATAGCATAAAACACAATACCACCAATGATATTGAATAATCATGATGAATGTTGATGTTTTGAAAATGTTCAAACAAAATAAAAAAATTGTGATTGCAAAGTACATCATTATATAGTCATAACCATACTATATATGCATTGCAAAAAATAATCTTGATAACACACAAAAAACAATAAATGAGAAAAAAGACATCCAACAAAATAAAAAAGAGTAGTCTATGTGTTGTAAAACACACACAAAAATAATTAATGACTGAAACATTTATAAAAAAATGTAAATTAAATGATTATGTGAAGTGAATTATGAAAAAAAATATATTCTAAATGATTGAAACACAATTTTCAAGTATTAGTGACATGATATAAAGTAATCTGAAACTTTAGAACATGATGATAAAAGATAGAAGAGTAACCATTGGAAATGGCTAGAGGTAAAAATGAAGTAAAAAATCCAAATTAATGGCTAAATATTAAAAAAAGGATTAGAAAAACCAAGTAAATGGTTAGGGATAGAAAAAAGAACAAGATAACAAATAAAACAATCACATACATACAAATGGAAAAGTTTGAAAAAAAAGACTTTAAACAAGGATAAGACTAAATAAAGATGAAACAATTATATCCAAGAGAAAGGCTAAGAACCAAAAAAGTGAGGGATAATATTAAATAAAATATAATATAATTCTAGGGTAAATCAATGATGGGGAAGGTGGTGGCTGAGCTAATCCTAGATACCCCATGTCTCTAAGTGCTACCTACATAATCCATTTAGACAAAGTCTATGTGTGAATATTAGGCTAGATGTAGTTCTCTCAATATGGGAAGTGATGAAAAAGTGGATGATTTGATAAAGTAATTGAAGCATTTTTTATGAAAAGGATGAGCGAGTGACCCACCTAAAAACATGTGAATGATATGGAAGGTAGTTGTTTTGAAGTTGATGGTTTGGAATACTTGGATTTGTTTTAGTTTTTTTGTGATGTTTTATGATTTTTATTGGTATTTTGGTTTTTTTGATGTGTTTTTTTTGTTTGGATTTTTTAATGTAATATTTTTTTGGTTTTTTACATGTATGCTAAAATAAGGTGCAAGACCTTTTTCATAATCATGAGAAAGAATGTATGTTTTACAAAGTAATATCAACCTCAAACTCTAGCATGTTATAGGATAGAACGACTAACAGTGGACAAAATGACACACTTGGAAATATACAATGGATTACTAAAGGATGATTCCCTAAGTAATAGGGGCCATTATAGACAATGGTTTACACATGGTGCTTAGCTGACAAGAAAATGAAATAACATAATGGGTTTATGTAAGACATGGTTGATGCATTGATCATTTGTTTTGTAATGTATGATAGTTGTTTGTATTCATAACACATAGTTCTTAATCTATAGTAAGAGAGTGAAAGGAATAAATTGTAAAGACAATTTTGATAAAAAATTATGTATAATAAAGTAATGTAGCTAAATTTTTTAATTATCAAAATTAAAAGTGTGCATCTTGCTAGACTTACAAAAATACTAGATTTATGGGATGTGTCTAGAAAGAACTAGCCTTGATTGAGTCAGTTAATTGGATAAATTATTCACCCTTTTTGTAGCATAGACATGTAAACAAGCTAATTGAATAAATATTTATTTTTTATCATCCTTTTGATTTTATGTTCTTTATGAACCCCAATATACAATCTCATGTGACTAGGTAAACACATGGGCTCATCACCAAAGATTATAGATATGTGAGTAAGGATATCTCTCCCTAACGTTAATCCAGTGAAACTAGTAATATGCAAAGGCTCAACACCAAATATCAATAAAGGGCAAGAGATATTTGATTTTGATAAAATTTTGAAATAAGGATGTTTTTTTTTTCTATGGGATAATTATAGCCCCTAATCATGGCCCCATACAACATGTAAGATGTAAGGATTTATCATCAAAGACCAAGATAGGAAAGTAAATTTTTTGTTTTATTATTTGTGGCATGCTTTAATGTTTTCCACTTCAAAAGAGAAATTTTGTAAAAGGAGACTATGTCATAGGTGATCTTCTAAACAAGACTATAGGCTGGTATGTTGTACGTTTTAGCAAAGAAAAATATTTCTCTACTCATAATAATTAAATCAAGAGTCGATGTAACATAAACTTTAAAGAAAATGTATTTTATGAGATAATATAGTGATATGATAACATGAATATTTTGATGTTTGAAACATTTATGTTTATGTGAATTGACAACTAAATAATCACTAAACATAACATCTAATATACAATACCAAACTCACATGACAGTGGAATGAAATACTATTAAGAAAAAATGAGTGTAAATGGACTGGCAAATAATAACATACTATATGTTTTTCTTTTGGTCTTCTTTACAATTTTATTATTTTTATGTTTTTTGGCATCTGTACTTAATGGAAGGTTACAAGATGCATACTATTCCTGATATTCTAGATTTTACCACATCCCTACTCTAAAGAGTTTTTTCTCTAACTAGATTTCCTCATCAATTTATATTTTAGTTCTATTGTTAACTATAAAGATTACATGACTAGGATAGGGTTATTAAGCCCACCAAGCACTACTATCAAACCACCCATAAATTCTCTATCGATTTTGGAATCCTTGTTGAATGAAGATGTCCAGATAGGTTTCTTTGACAAAGTTCATTATTAATTTTGGTTTTCCTTGTAAAAATACAATTATTAAAGAGACCTACATTGATGTGTTCAATAGTGATGTTGAACTCTAGAAAACTTCTAATAGTTCATATAACCATCATGTAATATTTCTGCCTTTCTTGATAAGGACTAAAAATATGTTGTTAAAGAGTATTAAGCACTAGGGACTAATAAGTTATCTATATGTACAAAAGCTAATATGTCTCACCTAAAAACTATTAACTAACCACCAAATACTATAAAACTCAAAATAAGATAAATTTGTGTTGACTATTATCAACTCCTTAGCAAATCTAGAATATTCAAACTAACTATGATGTGCTTACAAATCAATCCCAAAGTCATGGTCCAACTCATTATTATTCCATTCCATTAGTGTGGGATAATAAGTATGTAAAATGGGAGTTAAGATTATTTCTTGTAATATTATTGGGAGATCATTCCATGTGGTATCTCACCTAATTAACTTGACATTTGTAATGTTTTGGGTATGACTATCCTCAATCAACAAAGAACCAATTTGTTCATCTATGGGTGTTCTTTGATTGATTTTTGGAGCTTTAAGTAACAGTTGGTGAAGTAGTGTCTCTCTAAATGGGATGTTCTCATAGATGTTTATTTATTTTATAAATGATAAGTTATCATGAGATAAGTCCAATGGGGTCCTTTACTATGGATTCCAATTGACATGTGGAGGTAACATAATGTTAATAGGAAAATGATAACATTAATGGTGATGGAACAGAGTGATTTAATGTTGCCAATATAATTTGTAGTAATGATGAATGAGGATTCTTGCCTACTTATAAAATTGTATCTATCATTTGAGTTTGTCTACTACTAAAACTATAATTGGGACCAAAGTGGATATTGAACTTTATCTTAATCCCAAAATAAAGTGGATATCATATTTGGATAGTATATTTACCCTTGGTCTAGATACAACCATTATAAGATCTTGTTGAAGTGATTTAGTATCATACTTATTTTTTACTTCTCTTTTCAAAAATTTTGATCATGGATGAAGAGATGTTCAATACTATGAACTTTTGGGTGTTGATTTAAAAGCATATGATATTTTGATAGGTGGATTAGATGGTGTTTGAGTCAATATTGAATGTTGATTAAAAAAAAATGGGCATTTCATCATAAATCATTATTTGGTGGATAATGGATTAAAAGATATCATTTTGATTTGGATATGAAATGGTGTGATTTGGCTCTAAAGGGGCATCTTGACATATTTATAAAGTTAGTCTTTGAAACATGAATAGATGTGGGTTATGTCTGATGTATTTAGTGTTTGCCATCTCTTAGATAGTGAGATGAAGGATGTTAGAATTGAAATAATTATATGGTAAGTTTGATTTGAATGAAGGGTTACTAGTGATAGAATGATATTGTTGTAGAAACTTTTGATATTCACTAGTAATAAATGGTGTTGAAGAAGTGGCTTGACTTTGGAAGAATTGATTTGTTGGTTTTTGGATGTGTGGTTATTGGTGAAGAAATTTGGGCTTGCATTTTGGGGTGAACTACATGAAAAATAAAATGATCTATTTTTGTTATTATAGAAAGGTTAATTTTGATGGGCATAGAATTTGAAAGGTGAATTTGGATGGTATGTATTTGGGCTTGACTAGATTGGATTTTGAATATTGAATGTATTTTGGTATATATGAGTATTAGAAAATGGTGGTTAAGTTGGAATGAAAGTTTAAATTATGGTGACATTATGATTAGAGCCATATGGATATATGTACATAGTTTTATTTGAGTTAGGTGGCATTTGATATGTAGATGAAGTAGGACTAGAAGAAGAATTCAAAAAACTTTGATTACTATATTTAGGAAATTGATTTGGATCTATCCCTAAATTAAATTTCTAATATTTTTCCATAGGTGAATATGAATATGAAATGGATTAATGATGTGGATCGAATTGTTTGTTTAGGGAATTCAAATAACTATCCATGTTTTGACTCAATTGATTAAGGTTTGAGCTTGAATACATATTCAAACTCAGATTTTGAATGGCTTGATGGTTAATTTGATTCAAATGTGAACATGAATCAAATTTGGGTGGATTAAACTCCATATTATAATATAAATTGTGATTTGGGGTGAAATTGGTTGTGTTGTGGTTCTAAGTTTCCATGATTTTTACAATTGGTGATAATATTGATAAGAAATCAAAAACCAACTAAAAGTTTAATTAAATGATTTCAAAAACAAGATACGTGCCAAGGGCAAGGAAGAAATTAAAATAAAAAATCTTATATTATAATCAAACAAGCAATTGCACATAAAAGGTGAAAACTAAGAATAAAGGTTGTGAACAACTATTAGGCCTTCCATTATCACTCATTCATTCATGCTCTCAACTATGACCTAATATTTTAAAGCACTACCATGGAAGATCTTGTCATTTTCATAGCCCACTAAGTATAGTTTTGAGGGTGTGTGTAAAGTTACTTCTTGGTGCTAATTGTTAACCGATGCACCAAAGTTGAATGGAAAAAAGGTTATCTTAGGCTTAAGGTTTATACAAGCATATCCAAAGGGGAAAAATAATGAAATAAATTGATAGAATAGACTAACATTATTGGCATTGTCCCACAATTCCTAACATAGTCATAGGGGTCTTATTGTGTTGACAATCAACAATATCATATTTTGAGTTAGTTTTTAAAATCCTAGTTATTAGAATATGAAATCCCCTCACATCATTACATGCTTAAAAAAAACTACTTAGGCAATTGGGTCTTAATTTATATACCCCACTAGTAAATGGGGTTTGGCCTATTATGTGATGGTAAAATAGATGATCAATAGAGCTCCTAAGAAAAATAAAATAAAATTATATACCTATTTTTTATTTGTAATTTTCATCACCAATGTAATGTTAAGGAAAGAGCATACACAAATATTACTTAAGTAATACAGATAATTGTGAAAACATTTCTAATTTCTAAGTATCATTACCAACATAATGCCAAAGAAAGATCATATATGAATTTCATAACCAAAAACAAAATAATGAAGTAAAAGTGATGTAATTACTAGGAATTTTGAAAAATAAAAACAAAAATTTTAGCAATAAGAAAAATTGGCTTTTTATTGACTCTTTTGTTGATCCTCTTCTGTAAGTGTGCTACAAACAAGATTTTAATTTTTTTTCTTTATCTATAAATGAGATAACCTATAATGAATAAGTGAAAAGCCATGAAAAAAAAACAAAAAACTAGTCTCTGTTACAAAAATATTGTTACATAGTCAAGTCAAAAAATCAAAATTGAAACAAGATAACACAGAAAAAACACAAAAAGTGAAAAGTAGAAAATAGAAAGACCCATGTTTACAAGATGATTTAACTATGTAAAGCAATGATTTAACTATGAGAAATGATGATTTCACTATAGGAAAGATGAAATTACTATGCGTAGAAATGATTTCCCTGTAGACACTAATGATTTCACTACGAAGAATAATAATTTCATTAAAAGATGGAACAATTTCACTATTTTGGGATGCAAATATTGTTGATGCTAAAAAATCATTATTTCCAAATGAAAACACTATTAACCTAAAAAGAGAACAAAAAATAGAAAATATAGGGAAAAAGGATAATTTCACTGTTAAGTCCTATAATTTTGCTGCTAAAGTCTTATAATTTACTATTATGTAGAGAAACATATACAATTGGATATGAAACCAATGATAACAACATGTAATCCATACCAACACTAAAATAAGTAAGATTAAATACAAAATACAATCATAAACAACAAAAACCAAAAGAGGAATGCTATCTAAGTGCAAAATATGATGATAAGAAGATTAAAATGATGTGGGAGAAGTCCCACCAGGTGTGATAGAAATGTATAAAATAAATTTAGATATGCAAAGAAAGTAAACTAATCCTAATCTAAGCTAATATTAAATTAATCTAGACCAAAAAATATAGATAAAAAATAAAAAATTCATACTTTGTATACAATATTTATCCATTGTGATGTATATTTGATTTTCTCTTTCAAGTATGTGGTGATCACTCCTCCAATGCAAAGAGAAAACATGAAGCATTTTGGTGAAAAAAGGAGACTTTGATTTGCTCTTATTTGATTATGCTTTAGAAATATATATATTTGAGAAGATATGATACACTTTTAAGTATGATTATGATTTCAAGATATGTGATTATGATTTCATGTGTTAGTAGAGGTTCCTTATACAACAAAACATGCTAAGGATGAAGATAGATAAGTTTTGTTATATTGTGTAGGATGGTATAGAGAATTCATAATTAATAGAGGCATGACATAGATGAGTTATAGTGTAATATATAGGAACTAAGATTAATCTAGATATTTCTTAAGGTATGTAAAGCATTCAGACTACTTTAGCTAAGATTAAATGAAACATTAAACATGATAATGTAGATAATAAATAACATAAGAAATACAATAGGTAACCATAACTAGAAAGTCTATATTGATCTCAACAAATGGATCATCATCTTCTTCTCATACATTGATGCCAAAGAGAGGAGATTGTTCATCTTCCATCCCTTTACAATTTGTAGAGGATAAGACACAATACATATAGCTGATAATTTCATACATAACACATGAATATTCAAAGAATATCTTTCCCATTTATTTATCCATTTTTTCCCAATACTTTCCCAGACTTAAAATTTTATCTCATTATGAGACAACATCATAGGTTTATTTGACTATGCGCTAAGGATAAAAGATAAAAATTTGGGTAGACTAGTAAGAGTCATAGTAATCACTCAAGGTGCCATTTTGGTTTTCACCTCTTACACACTACTTAACCACCCTTTTAGGTTTTCAACTAAGTAGCATACCAACCTACTACCCTTTTAGGTTTTCAATAGAGTGGCATAACTAGGTGGCCACCCTTTATGTGTTTTCAACCATTTTAGCTCCACTTGTCTCACTAATCACCCCCAATATAAAAACTTGATCAAAATTTACAAAACTTTTCAAAAATTGTGTATTATTTAGTACTCAATTAGAAAGAGGTGGTGCTATTAAGGAAGAAGGATGGCCAATAGGATCCTTGGCTTGAGACTGAGCATCATTCATTGTGTGAGTTCTTGTTGGAGCTCTGATGGTGGTCTATAAAGAGGAACTTTGAGAATTGGGGCCACCTCACTACAGAACAAAGCCAAGTTAGTTTTAAATGCATCCTAATCAATCATCACTTCCTAAACCATGTGAATCAGGACACACTTTGGTACATAACATCTAATGAGTTCCTTCAGGTATGAGTCCTTAGTGGTACTCATTTCTTCTTTGTAATGTTGACCTTTATTTAAATTTTCATGCTCAGCTACTCCAACTTTTCTAGGTGTCATTTTTCTTGAAGGCCTATAAAATGCACTACACCTTAGGTTTTGTTTCCAAATGAGGATTTATTCATAGAAATTATCCCTACCATTGAAATATTTTTAGAGAGAAAGGTCAGTTTCATCAGTTGAGGTAGTCTTGTTGTGCATGGTTGTGCTAGCCATGACAACTATGATGAAATCCATATTGGAGTTGGTAATGGAATTATCAAGCTATTACTTCCATTATAAAAGAATACATGCAAGTTTATGGGATTAAAGGGATGCAATGTCAATCATGCCTTGATATTACTCTAATAGAGTCATTAAATTAGTGGCATGAGTCTTCAAACTGTGACCTAAGATGTCGACTGAGTGAAGTGTTGTGTTGCACACTAATCTTTTATAAGCTCTGAGACTAAGGTCTTGAGCCTATTATAGTCTGACATCACCTGGTCCCTAATTACTTGAAAGGCTAAGTTTGGGTAAGTATATTTTATCATATTCACTACTTCATGAAGATAACCCTTGAGTTCCACATTCTTTGTCCTTGTCTAATCTTGTTCTTGCTTTAGGGAGGTGGCCTTTTGTGTGATGGAATCTTGAAAAGCCAAGGCACCCTCCAATTATTTCTTCAAAAACAATTGAGTGACATCAAGTGGAGCCTCTTGCTTAACTAAGAGCATGACTAATGTGCTTGTTGAGGTTTTAGGGTCAAGACATGGCATAGTATCTAGAGGGAGTGAAAAGGTAGTGCATCAAGCAGTGACTGGAAGAACATCCCAAAGATAAACACTTCTTAGTAGAAGTTGTGGCATCTAGGATCCTACCTAATTTATGGGTGTAATTTCGTGCTATGTTTTTTCCTCTATTGTTAGCTTAGCTTGATACACAACATCTTTAATTGTCTTCTATTTGACATCTTCCTCATGTTTATTCCTCGTCTTCTTCCTCCCTCTTATTTTTCTACTCCTCTTCTTCTTGTTCTTCTTATTTTCTTCTTCCTCCCTTTTCTTATCCTCTTTATTCCTCTTCTCTTCATCTTCTTTCTTTTTTCTCTTATGTTTCCTCTTTCTCTTTCTTCTTTTTCTCATCTTCTTATTTCTACTTTTTCTCTTGTTCTTCTTCTTCCCTCTTCCTCTTCTCTTGTTCTTGTGTAGCTTGGGCCTATCCCTAGGCTTGTGGTTTTGATTTTGATTGTTGTTTACATATGGATTCATCATGTTCTTCCTTCTTCCTTGTAACTTCCTCTATCTACTATTGCACTCAATCTATTGTGTCTTGTTTTTGTTTTTTTTATTTCTTCTTTTTCCTTTTTCTCTTTCTCCTCTTGTGCTTGTTGTGTTATGGTGGCTACTTCTTAAGTGTACCTAGTCATCTCTTGGGCCTTTTATATGTCTATCTTTATATCCTTAGCCTTTTTTGAGGTCTAAACTTCTTTATATTTTTATGTTTCTTCTTTTTTTTCTTTTCTTTGTTTTTGAGTTGACATTCAATTGCACAAGCAACTTCCTCTCTGGTGGCCTATTGTTCCTCTATTATTGGTTTCTCTTGTGAAATTTCATCAACCTCCTATGCTTATAGTTATGATGGGGAATCCTCTAGTCACATCTATTAACTTGGAACCTATTTCTTCTTTCTACTGATTGTGACTAGTCTATGTCATGGTTGCGGTGAAAAAGATTTAAGATTAGGTTGTGCTTCTTGCATATAAGTTGGTTAACCAAATATGCATTCCTACAAGGTATGGGAGAATCTTTCCTCTCATCATATTTTAGACCTAAACACAATTTTTTCTATTGGAATCTATATTAGGGATGAAAAGATGACATCAAGTGTGAATGTTAGAGTAGTTAAAGGTTGGAAAAAGTTCATTCTACATTAAAGTTACTCTACCTCTTCTTAGACTATGTCAAAAATTATGGAAGGTGAGCAAGCTAGGAGTTCTGCCCATAGCTCAAGTGGAACCTAATTTCAAATTTTCACTTTGCACATCAACTTCCATAAAAAAAATTATTTATCCTCTTCCTTCTCATAGTGGTCTCTAGCCATGTTTACCAACATGACTTGGTAGACTTCTTGTGCTTCGATACCCATCTCCATGAGGTCTTAAGAACTAACTATCTATGCCACCTTTGGATCATCCTTTTAAGTCACCATGATATGTGTTATTCACTTTATAGGAGGGTACACTAATTATAGATATGTTTTACACTTCCCCTTCTATTGTTATGAGCTTGATGCTAACTCTAGTTGTTGTGTAGTAGGAATGTCTATGCCCAATGATATAGATTGTAAAGGGATTGATTACCTAGATGTATGATATTTTTTCAAGACACTTCAACTTGCACCATATCCATCATGATTAAGAAGGGGATTAGTTTGAATGGTGAGCATGGTAGTTCATAAATTGTGATAAAAACTCCCTTAGGTAGCAAAGTGACTGTGGAATGTTGACCTAGGTACTATAAGATATTTGGTGGTACTCTGGGGTGTATGGAAATGAGGTGTAGGCACTCCTCCCACCAAGATTTGAACTTACCCTCATGTGTGAGGGATCCATGTTCATGCATCCATATTTTGTTTTAGAACTACTATGCCATCTAGTAATCCATATGTAGGTGTACTTGTCCCTCTCATGATTTCCACTACATGAAACAAAGTAAAAATATTAGAAATTGATACTAGAATGTCTACCTAGTATTGGTGTGACACTTGCTAATATTTGTGATCAAATCATAGATGAATAACTTAGGCCAATTGAATTATTCATTCTGGTGGATCATTTTATGAGAAATGTCCATAACTCCCTCAAGTATTTACTTGGTAGACTTGCTCATCTACTAGAATCTTCTGATGATGTACTAAATGAGAATGCACACTAGTTCATCAAATATTTAATCAATGGTAATCATCTAATTTTTTTACACATATAGCTCCCAAAACTCTTACAATATGGGAGGAATTTTGCTCTCATAGGGTAGTATGGAATATTCATTCACATGCATACCCAAGGATCAGGCCATGACTTATGTGTTGATTGCCATAGTCTCATCTAGGCCCAAATAGATTGTGCGCTCATTATATTGCCTAATCAATATTGGAACTATCTCTCATAGGTTTCCAAATTTTCACATTCATAGGAGGCACTCAACATTTATATTCTTATATTGGTGGGGAGCTGTGAAGGCAAATGGTTGTGCAACATCAATAGGATCAGGGTAGAAGAGCTTCTAATCAGCTTCATGGAGGTATTAAAATGGCTCTTGATCACTATAATTAGTTTAATGAAGTGCCATGTCAACACCCATGGCTTCCTTTTATGATTTAGAGAGGGGTTAGATTAGTTTCATGGTATCCATGACTATGTGAGAGGAAATTTAAATGCTCTATGTAATGAGAATGGTTCATATCTTGATAGTTGCATCTCATGAAAATATGATAAGGATAAAATATGAACTTGGTTTTATAACTTAGTTTTTATATATTTGGAACCTCTTAAGCTTCTATGTCCAGGCCATGCTTAGCTATCTAGTCATTTTGAATAATGGTAGATGTGGAAAATTTTCATCTGATCTAGCCATTAAAATAGTTAGTCATTGGTGCATGTCTAGAGATATGTCATTATGTTCTTTTGTGTTTATATAAAGGGTATGATTAGTTGATGTTAATTAGATGATGATTTGTTGACTATATTGTCAATCAACCCTTGGGTATTGCATTTACTTTTGATAAATGACCATAATTTGATGGATATCATACTGATGGGACATTTTGACATCTTTCCTAGACTTGATATTTTTAGTCATTCCTCATTGAATTTTCTATTAGAACACGTGTATCCTCCTATACATGTTTGGCACACATGATGATTGGTATTTGTACTTCACAAATATTTTTACTAAGATCATTTAAAAATAAACAAATAGAAAACAAACACACATAAAACATGACAAATAGGGAAATCATAATCTACATGGTGTTACTCAGCACCCACTTAACTTATAGAATGAGATCGATAGACTATTGGCCATAGGGCTTAAGCTTACATCCATTTAGATACCCTGGTAAGATGGTTACCTAAAGATTCTTTAAAACCATAGTTCCTTTCTATGTTAGGTCATGTATAATGTAAGGCCCTTTCCATCTTATTTATATTTACCTAGAAATGCTCTGAACTAGTTATCATATAGTAAAACTAGTTGATCTTTGTGAAATGTTTTGTGGTACAAGTTACTATCATGACAACATTTTTGAATTCACTTATGTACTTCCTATGTTTATGCTACTATGCATCTAAACTCATCCATCTAATTTAGTTCAAGGATATGGTTAGTAAGAGACTCATGATCTCTGAGTTATATGCCCATGGTAATGCACAAGTTGGATATTAGATATTCCATCGACATGACTACTTCCAAACCATACACCAAATGAAATGGCATAAATCTTGTATCTCTTTTGTAATGTGTGTGATATTCCCATAAGATCATAGTAATTGATCTTTCTAGTCATCCTATTTGACATCATAGATTTTTGTATGAATTTTCCCCAGTACCTTATTGGAGGCTTTAGCTTGGCCACTAGACTATAGATGATAGGTAGTGATTTTATGATGAGAGATCATAAACTCTTTATTTAAGGCCTTAATGGTTTTATTTATAAATTACATTCCTCTATCACTAACTAGATTTATAAGGCATTTAAACCTAGTAATGATATTTTCATATAGTAACTTCACTACATCTTTCACATCATAGCTAGGTGTGGCATTAGCTTCAACCCACTTAGTTAAAATGGTATATCAAAATACTGATGTATCTTGATTTTATGTGCTTACTTGGTGGGTTGATTGGTCTAAAAAAATAAATCCCCCATTGTTTGAAAGGTTGCTCTACTAACAAGGGATGTAATGGTATCTCATCTTTTTGGAATGGTCTACCTATGTGTTTGTAGACATCACAATGCTGTACAACTTTGTGTGCATCTTGGAATAAATTTAGTCACCATAGTACACTCTATAAAATATTTATAGTTATATCCTTTCCTCTAAAATTTCATCATATGACTCCTTGATGAGATTCTTCCAAGGGTTAAGGTCGTTTATGTTCAAGGATAACCCTGTGTAGGATTTCATCCTTTCCCAAGTGATATAAAAATCTGTTAATGATGGTATATGGTAGTTCTCTAGTCAGAAACTATTTTTTATTTCACTCCTAAAAGTGCGTAGGGAAGATTATTTCCTTGAAGAAGTTGGTAATGGTTTCAAAGTTTTTAAGAATCACAAATACATGGAAAAGATGGGCATCAGGAGAGTCCTTTTGTAATTATTCTATCTCTTCCCCATTTGTGATATGGCTATGGTGGTTTGGTCCTACATTTTCCCTTTTTGGCTTGAAATTTATGTGGAACTAAAACTCTTAGAACAACATCAACCATCAAGAGATTCATCTTCCTAATATTAGTTTGTTGACCAGATATATAAGGTTTGAGGGTCAATGAAAAATTCAAATGGTGTTACAAGTAGATAATGCCAAAAATTTTAAAGTGCAAACATGATGGCTAGTGCTTCTCACTTAGTGGTTGTATAGTTTTTATCTACATTAGGTCATTTTTAGATAGAAAAGTGGATAGGATGGTCAAGCATACCATCTCCAAGATTCATAAGTAAAACATAAAATATGATGCCCAAATCATCTACATGTACATGGAAAGGTTTCTTCTGATATATAAAAATTAGTATGGGAATTATAACTAGTTGTTCTTTTAGTTAAATAAAAGCTACTTGGAATTTTGAGGTTTGGACAAATTTTGCATTTTTACCTAGTAAAGTTTTGAGTAGAGATGAAATAGTTGCATAGCCTTTGATAAATATTTGGTAGTAACCTATATGTCTGAAAAAATAATGCACTTTAGTGGAACTAATAGGTGGAGGAATACTTATATTAATACAATTTTTACCTGATCTACTAGAATACCTTTACTACATACTACATGTCTAAGAAAAACTCTAAATGATGTAAAAAATAAGCATCTTTTTAGATTTAAGGTGATGCATAGGGCTTATCATCATTCCAACATTAAATAAAAATTAGATAAATGCTCTTTGAATAAAGATAAGACTACCCAATCATCAAGGTCAATTTCTAGGAAGTCATGAATGAATTCCTTGAATTTTGTAACCACAATGCAAGAGAACACTATAGGTGCATTCTTAAGGCTAAAAGGCATAACATTGTATGCAAAAGAACCCTATTTAGTTGTAAAATTTATTTTAGATATATCCTCTTCTATGATCAGAATTTAATGATATCTATTAAATAAATCTATGAAATAATATACTTCATGTCTTATGATAGACTCCAAAACTTTATCAATGAATGGTATTGGAAATGGATCATTTAGTAGGCATCATTCAAAATGTGATAGTCCCTACATACTTAGATTTATCTTATTTTCTTTGGTTGAAATACCATGGGGCTTACCTAATTATCTTTTTATACTAGATTAATTATTCCCACATCTTACATTCTATCTAATTCAGCCTTTACTTTTAGCTTCATATTTGGATTGAGCTTATATGGCTGCTTCTTGACTATCCATGTACACTTTTTTAGTTCAATATGAATCTCACCAAGAGATGGGTCAAATTCTCAATTTTATTATAATTTAATGGGAAAGACATCTTGATAATCCTTTAAGAGTTGTATAGCTTCGAAAACTTTCATTTCTATCCAATAATCACCTATTCTTGCCAGATTCAGAGCCTCCTCAATTCCTCAGTTCCAATGTTAGTTACATGCTTCTTTATAGGTTCTTGATAAATATTACTTTTTTCATCATCTAAAAATTACTATATACTCATTTTCACTTCCATTTAGGAACTTATATGTTATCCATATTATCTTCCTTAGTTTTTATTGCATCAGTGTCCTTGAGTGGTTCTACAGTTCACTCAGGGTCAAATAAATCATTCAAATCCAAGTCACCATCATAATTTGAATCTTCATTATCTTGTTCCTCATCTTGTATGCGATGACATGGTTATGTCAGAGCTTATTATTCCTTCTTAACAAATTTGTACATTTTTAATGCCTCATTAATATCAGAGGCTACATTTTTCTATGTAGTATATTCTATTGTGGTGCTCAAGTCTTTGGTGCACCCATGGCACAAAAAATACTTGATTCTATTTAATGCATTATGAAACAAAAAAAATTATTCACCAAACATAAAAGTCTATATAAAATAACTCTACACTCATGCCCAATGTTTGGTCTCCCTTCTACATTCTTGGTGCATGTACCATGTTGTTGGTAGAGTAACAAGTGTATAATAGAATATGTGGACCTAGTATTTTAGTGTGACACGTTCCTCATTCTAGACTTCAACACACTTATGTACATGAATATTGGGGCACTTTCCTTCTTGAAATAATGTTCAACTAGTACATATGAAATAAGGAAATTAAAACCTATTAATCATGAGCTTACATCATCCTATTCAAGTTGGTCATTATGATTACTAGCCCACCATGTCACAACAACTCCCTTTAGAGAATAATTTAAATCACTAACTCACTAATTTATATTCATCACATGGAATTAAAAGCATAAGATGAATTCATTGATGTCCTTTATTGCATAGCACATAGGTAATTATCACTCATGCACAAAGACCATTCGCATTTGCCAGAGTTCATGATCACCTCAAGCCTAGTTAAGGAGGTGGGTAGCTAAGTCACCAATGATAGATGAAACTACTTCCCATGGTAAAGTGACTTCCTTTTTTAGATATATGTAGTCTTTCATGTGATATTTAGTTTGATATAAGAAATCAACTTTTGACTGAGTTGGAGATTTTGTAGACATAAAGGCACATTCTTTAATGATAAATTGATCTACCACTATCTATGTAGCTACTAGTTTCAGCCTCCACTTTTCTAATGTGTTGAGTTACTAAGTGAGAAATTATTGTACCTATGGTTTGGAATGGTAGTATAAGATGTTGCATTTAGGTGCACATAGGGATTTTGGATTCTCAGTATTAATTAACCTTCTTCTAACTAGTTTCTTATGGAACATAGGGGGTCTAGTTCAACTAGAATTACATAAGGCTTATGCAATCTATTAAGAGGAATGCCAACAACTTTATCACCTTGATGTACCTCAATTGGTTGTGCACTATATTGATAGTCATTTGTACATCATACACCCATTTGTTTCCTATCAAAACATGGTAGTACATTGTTATAGTCTTCATGTTTATGACCTTAAAGTCACCTCAAGAGAGAAGTCTATGAATTTTATTTCAACATCCTCCAATCTACCAATAGGATCAATGTATCTATAATCTAGCTAAGCTCAGAGTCATTGGGATATAGCTAAGAGCTGGTCATCTAATAGCTTCCCATGTATATCTAAGAATCATATTAATTGTGCTACCAAAATCAAAGACAACATTTGGGATCTCATAACCACCAACCTCAATATCAATCCATGAATCAACATCCCAAGGTTTCTTCATTTTGATATACCTGACCATTTTTCTATATTTTGTTGACCATTTTATGCACATTCTAAAAGATTATGTAGTAGATTCATGATGTTCTATGATATGTTTTCATTACATAGAGTAATCAAAAGTTTTAGGAGATTCATAAGTACAATGACAACTTCATCTTGTCATATAATGCACATAATTTAGCCATAAATTTATGCATTATTTATTGTAGTATTACCATCATTAGTTTCCTAATGTTGAATGTTCTTCAACAACTATGTAGATTTATGCATAAGATTTTTTTTATAGCTAGATCTAGATATTTATCCTATTTAACTTTTTTTAATCCCTGATCCGGAGGCATCTCAAGTTGAGGCAACCCTTTTTCTACATGTTGTTTTCATGTCAAAACATTCAAAAACACATTTTATTTAGGATTCATACTTACCATATTTACATTTTAGATAGCTTTATCCTTTACCTACTTCTTTAAGATAGAATAATATTCTATGTTAAGCTGAACAAAGATTCTAAAGTATGTGCAATATGATTATCATTATGGGTTTATCGAAAAATTACATTGGACATGATTGTATTATCCATATAGATATAATTATAGAGGAGGCCTTTGATATTTATTACTTATACCACCTTGGTATCCTCCTTTATAACTACCTTGACCTCCTCTTCTATTAGACTGATATCCCACCCAATATCCTCCTTGTTATTGCATAGATTAATGATGGTATTGTTGATTTTTATCTCCCATGTTGAATTGTTATTGTAGAACTAGAGGGGTCCAATTCATTTGTTTTTGGTGCATTATGGGTGAGCTCCAATTTGCTACATATTGATATTGAGGGGATAAAGGTGTCTAACTCAATAAATAAAGACTCCATTCATCCATATTGTAAGGTTGATACTATGGTGAACTTAGAATCCATTATGGACCTATTTAGGTTACACAACTCTTATCAGCTTTTGGGCCTAGGTTTATGTGCTTCACCAAGGAGATTTGATACATTATGATAGGAAATAAAATTTTGGATACGCCCTCTTTAAGCTCTTATAAATCTCTACAATTATTCTCATCATGGTTACTCAACTTGCATAAATTACATTATAGATTATGCATATTTTTGATATATTGTTGCAGAAGATGACATTGTGTCATGGCATACCCTACTACCTATTAGAGTTCATAAAATTATGTATTGAATTTAAGATAATCATTCTGGTGGTGTCCTTATTTTCCACACTCTATGCACCATAGATTCAATTTAGGCTTATCCACCTCATGGTATTTCTCCATTATTTTCATGAAAACCTATAATGTGTTTTAAATTTTAGAATTATCAATAGGAGGTTCTCCATAATCCATAATGTGTTCTATGCATAGTGAAAAATCTCTAGCATCTACTTTTGTCTCATATTGGTTTGTGCAATGGAAAACCAAATCCTATTTTGTAGTCCTTCAATGAACCATACTGATTTTTCTTTATTTATTCAATTGAAATCTACCTTATTCATTACATTAGAAAATATGCAATCAGAGTCATAGACTGACTCTCTAGACTTTTACCTTATCTCTTTTAGATCTTATATTGTCTAACTAGGGATTTTTTTAATCTTAATTTCTATGATCATATAATCTTGAATATCTTTTGAACTTAATTTTTAAATATATCTTTTGTATATGAACTTCAATGCTATCCTAGTTAAAGCCCCTACTAATTCTCACTTTTATAAATTTTCATCAGTGACATGCTTAACTTTCCATTTCTTTTTACAAGTTAGCAGGTATTATTCAAGTTCCATGGACCCATCATAGATGGCTAAGTTTAAGAATACTCCTGACTAATTCAAAATATTGAATGGTATGAATAGAGTCTTCTATGTAATTGATATTAGAGGTGTCTATATTCTAAGTGGTCTTGCTTGAATACTACTTTATGCACCAGAAGAATTATCATGTGTACTTTATTTGACTATGATTCCTTCTTCTTATTGTTCAACTTCAACTAATATTATGGCCTTCAAATCCTTCCTAATGTTTTTTTTTTGAATTTTTATACCCCAAAGTTTTACTTGCTCTGAAAATAGTCTTTTCCAATTCTTATCCTCTTGCTCACCTGGCTAAAAACTTCTACTATAATATAAGTGATTGGGTTGTGGGGATGCATACAATTTCAATTAATAATTATTTATAATTACTTATTCCTCTACTTTACTTGAACCTATATTTAACCCATGAATAAGTTCTATTTCTCTACATAATTATTCTTCTTATGATAATACTCTTTCATATAGTTATACATTACTTCTATCTTCTATTTTTTCTACTCATAAACTACTCTCATATTCCTATTTTCACGTCTCATATTCATCTCATCCTCTCATTATATCTATTTGCATCCATCATCATCCTCTTTATTCATATTTCTCTCATCATCTCACCCATCACATCTACACACTCATTCATCATCTACTCATAGTTCCCATTATAAATCCAAAGTTTTCTTCTAACTCTTCTTTCTTGCATTTCCATTCCAGATTTAGTTTCAATATATACTTAAATATCTACCCATAATTCACCATCATGTGAACACATCCCCATATTCTTGAATTAAATACTCCATATTGGCTATAGTAGGCACCATGGCCTTATCAACAACTAACATCTTCAATAAGAGAGGTAGTTGTTGCCAAAATTTTCCTCTAATTCCTTGGACAAAATGGTCCTACACAACTTCAAATTCTATATATGTCTATGGTTGTGGAAACCTAGTAGTCTATTACTCACATCTAATCAATTTCCAATTTCAACAACTAGTCTATCTTCTATTCAGTCTAGATAATAATTTCTTTTGTTATGGGATTGAACTAGTATTATTCTGATCTTGCCAACCAATTAGTCAATAGTTTAGGGATCTCACACTAGAAAATTTTGTATATATATATATATATATATATATATATATATATATATATATATATATATATATATATATGTATGTATGTATGTATGTATGTATGTATGTATGTATGTATGTATGTATATATATATATATATATATATATATATATATATATGTATATGTATATGTATATATATATATATGTATATATATGTATATATATGTATATATATATATACATATATATACATATATATACATATATATATATATACATATATATACATATATATATATATATATATATATATATATATATATATATATATGCTATTGAATGATTTCACTTGTGGTAAGACCATCCTTTTAGATTCTTTTTCTATGAAGTGCCATACTTTCTAGTCTAACCATGTTTCAATGTCTCAATATCCTAGTAACCATCTTAGCATAGTTTCTTTTAGAAGGAGTGTATCTATTCTCACTGCACCATTATTAGTAGAGGTTCTTGATGAAATAAAACATGTTAAGGATGAGGATAGATAAGTTTTATTATACTTCATAGGATGGTATAGAGAATTCATAATTAATAGAGGAATGAAAGAGATGAGTTATAATGTGATAGATAAGAACTAAGATTAATCTAGAGTTTTCTTAAGGTATGTAGAGAATTTAGATTACTTTAGAGAAGATTAAAACAAATATTAAACATGATAATGTAGATAATAAATATGATAGATAATGATAACCAAAAAGTCTACATTGATCTCAACAAAAGGGTTATCATCTTATTCATATAAACATACATATTTATAATCACTATAGTTCTTGAGGATGGAGACATTTTCAACTGGATTGATAAAAGAGTGGGGTTAGTTAGCTAACTCAATAAGACTAAGTCAATTTTATTGACAACTTAGGGGAGCATCACAAGAGGTGGAGAATTTTGGGGATTTGGTTGGGATGAGGCTGGAAAAAGTGGGAGAGGTTTGAATAGGTGAAAATTTTGGATTTTAAAATTTAAAATAAGGATTTAAGGGTGCACAGTTTACTTATTAAATATTTTGATTTATTTAATTATTTGAAATTTGGGAGGAAATGTTATTTATTAATTTAAGAAGAATTATTAATAGATTAGGTTAATTTCAACACTAAATGAAATTAAGGTGTCTGCACTCCTTATTCTAGAATTTATAAGAATAAGAGACAAGATGAGAGAGAGAGAGAGACTTCATCAAGAGGAAAAATGCACCACCCTCCATGTCATGAATAGTGATCACATGTGAAGTGTTTATCTTGATATGTAAATGAGTCAATAAAAAAGAGCATCAAGGGAGACAAGATTAGCCACCCCATGTGAATCTAATTTTGTCACCCCACATTCACACATGTGATAAATATTTTGGTGCTTGTCCCTATAGGAAAATGGTCAAAATATGGATCTCATGATAATCCCCCTCTTTTGTATTTATTTCCCACCCTCTATATGACACAAAAAATGGTGTCCCACTTCCACATGTGAGCCAAATCTAGAATAGTGACCTCTTATCTTTTTCCCATGTGCATATAAGATTATACAATAAGTTTTCAACCAACTTTTGAATATCTTAGACATGAAAATAATACAGATACCTTAGGAATGTATCCATATCTTTCCCATATGATTCACCAAGTATGTGACTCAACAAATAGAAAACATGTCCTTTAGTGGGATTCCATGCCCCACTCATTTTTAATCATCTTTTATCCCTAAAATATTCCTTGTGGGCCATGCCACTTCACTCAAAATGATACCTCACCATCATGCTACATCACCACTATGCCACATCACCATGCAAAATAACTATGAATATTACCCATGAATATTAACTTATAAATAGAGATCTCACTCCCAAAAATAATTAGTGTATGAGCTCTTGAATATCCTATTTTCTATGTTGATATGTTATAACTCCTCCCAAAATGAGCCAATAGATCCATATTGATCCCCTAAACACAATGCCATTAGCTAAATTCCTTTTCAAAAATTCTATCACTCTCCAAGAAAGTTAGAGCTTCCAAATATGTATGAGTGATATGAAAATGTGACATTATGTTGAGAAGTGTTGTCATTAATGTCAAGTTTGTTTTCATTGATGTCAAGGTGCAGCTGGTGAAGATGCATGATGAGTGGTATTTGAGGTATGAGCTTGTGTGCCTGATGTGATAGGGAAGCCATGTGACAAGATGCATTTGAAGGAAAGAGAGAATTTGAAGGCAAGAGATAATTTAAAGGTAAATAATGTCTCTTTTGTTGATTGATGACAAGGTTTAGGTTAACTTGAAATTGTCAGTGTTGTCAAAAAGAGGTATGATGGTCAAGTGAGCATTAAAGCATGGTTATGAGGATCTAAGCCTATATGAGGTCATGAGAAAAGGTTGATCACAAAGATATTTTTTACTAGTGTGATACTTATATCTAAATATTTTTATTATTTGATATCATTGAGGTAATCATGTTTTAGTACTAGTTTTTGAGTACTAGGTGTCTTGAAAAGTTTAGTCTAGATCCAATGAGAAGGTGTGCATAGTGAAGTTTGGTGAAGTAAGCACAAGACTATGAGATGTTGTTTATCA